>CM077155.1:153535962-154265714 GCA_039583875.1 Platanthera guangdongensis | reverse complement strand
TTCACTGTGCTTGTGAGTCCATCAGCTTGATGCTTCTCCCATTAAGGGATTCTTCAAGCTTCTTGGCCTCAGAGAGCTCACTTTTCAGTGTAGCTATTGTTTCCTAAGTTCTCCAACTCCTGAGAGAGTTTGAGGTTTTCTGACTTTAAACCATTGTGTTCAGATAATTGATTTCTGAGAGAGATAATCTCTTTCTCAGACTTTAGCAGGTCTAAACACAGTGCTTTAAATTCAGATTTAAAATCTTATGAACTAAAATCAAAAGAAATAATTACCTGATCTTCTTCAGGTTGAGTTTCTGAGTCTGACTCTGACTCCTCTTCCTCTGAATTGTGCTGTGAGGCATTGATTGCCATCATGCAGAACTCCTTTTCTTCTGCATCATCCTCATCATCACTGGAGCTGGAAGAGGCTTCTGACTCCTCTTCTGTCTCACTCCAGGATCAGCAACAAACCCTTTTCTTGTATGCTTATTTTGCTTGAAGAAGGTTTGCTATTGCCATTCCTTTTGGGGTCTTCTTCTTTCTTCTTCTTTTCTGTCCCTTCTGTCCTTGTTCTTGTTCTCTGGACAGTCAGGAACTATGTGCCTGGTTTCCTGCAACCAAAGCAAATAATGTCTTGTTATTGCCAATGGACTTGTCATACCTTGGCTATCCTGCTCCTTGTATGATCTTCTCTGAAGTCCTTTCTGGCGCCATCTTGTAGAATCTTTTGGCCAACAAGCTGAGTAGTTCATCATTGCCTGTGCTCTTATCTTCAGGCAGATCCTCAGTTGCCTTAAAGGCTATGGTTTTCTCTTTCCTTGTGGCTGGTGAAGCAGCCTTCTGTTCTTCCTCTCTATTCTTGATGGTAGCTCATAAGATTGAGCTTACCCAACAAGGCTTCAGTGGTGATCTCATTTAGACTTCTGGCATCCTTATTGGCCAGATTCTTGAATCCCAAGTGCTGGGGAAGCACATTAGGATCTTGTCATTAAGTTCTGTCAGAGAAATCTCTTTGTCCAATGTCCTTAGTTCACTGACAATTAGACTCAGTCTGTTGTACATGTCTCCCACTGACTCAGTCTCTCCCTTCTTGAAGTTCTCATATTGGGAGATGAGATGGGATCTTCTGTCCTTTCTCTCATCAGCTGAGCCTGAGACTATTTCTGAGAGCTTGTCCCAAATTTCCTTGGCTGAATTACATTCAGCTACCTTTGAAAAATGTCATCTGACATTGTCTGGGCTAGGATGTTCATAGCCTTGCATCAGCTACTTTCCATTTTTTGATGTCAGCATCTGTTCCTGATGGAGGTGGAAACAGCATTTGTGCTTGTGCTCTCTGGGGGTCTTGGACACACTGTCAAAACAGAATTAAAAATATCTTCGTCAATAGAATTCATGTAAGTCTAATCCTTGCCTTCCAAAGTGCAAACTTGGAAAGATTGCACACTGGAGGTCTGGTGCTAGCATAATCTTTGTTTGGGCCATGATTTGTGCAAACAAATCTAATAATAAAATACAAAGAAAAACAGATCTAGTTGGATCTTGGGGTTCAGGTGTTAGCCTGTATAAAACCAATCAGGTATGGTATGTTTAACCACACCTCAGAATTATGATACCAATTTGAAAGTGCAACTAGATCTGATATACTCTAGAGGGGGGTGAATAGATTATATGGTGTTTAGTACTTAAAAACTTTTACAACAATTGTTGTAATAATGTGAGCAGGGAAGCAAATATAAATCTAATCACAGACTAGCTATGCAAAACAAGCCCAGACATCAAGGCCAGAAACAAAAAGTAAACAAGCAGAACCAGAGGACACAAGGAAATATAGTGGTTCCCCAAACTTGGGTACATCCACTCTTCTACCACCCTAGGTAGGAATCCACTGCAGGATGAGTTGATCAGGTGTCCTGGGCACCAATGAGCTTTTGATAAGGTGCTCAAAACCAAAGCAGATTTTTTGATCAGGTGTCTTGCCACCAATGAGCTTTTGACAAGGTGCTCAAAACCAGATTCAAATTTTGAAGGGAGTTTGAAAAACCCTTTACAGAGTGGGGGTGGGAGAGTGATGGCAGTCTTCTATTCTCAAACAACTGAGAAGACTATGGGGATTGATGTCAAAGCTCCCCCTGAATCCTTGAAATCTTCAGGAAGAAAGCTTTGCTGAGGGTGATAGCCTTCAAGGTAGAACTCCAGCAATAGATGGTTTCAGCAATGGCTGAAATGTTGAGTGTCTGGAGTCTTGAAATGATTGGGCCTTGAACACTTTTAGAGCTGAAGAGATCTTGAAAGCTTGATCTCTTTGATGAGTGTTCTACAGAATTCTTTTTGACAGAAGATTTTGAATGAGTCTCTGTAATCTGTATTGTGTGTTCTCTTCTTGTGATCTCTCTTGATTCAAAAACATTCTATCGTTTTATTCTCTGTTCCTGAATAAAATATCATTCTCTGTCAAAGATAGCTGTTGGTCTGCATTGATTGCAACCTTAATTGCAAAAACCTTTCTGGAGGAAAGTCCACATAATTATTCCTTGAAAGATCCCTTGAACTTGGTCCAGAAATACATGAAAACGGCTAGCAAATCTCTGAATTAATTGCATAATAAATCCTGTCTGATTTGGATTTGAATTCTGGAAGTTATCTGAAATCGTCGAACTGAGCTCTGCTATCGTCGAGCTGAGCTCATCGAACTGGAAAACTCAAGCAGCAAGTAATCGTCGATCTGAGCTCCAAGATCATTGAACTGAGCTCAGAGATAAAGATCCAATGCAGAGTCAAAATCATCGACCTGAGCTCACCGATCGTCGAACTGAGTTCGACGATATTAAGAGGTTGAGCTCAGCGATCTCGAATGGAGCTCGACGATCTATTGAGGTTGAGCTAGACGATCGTCGACCTGAGTTCGACGAATCGTCGTGCTGAGCTCGACGATCAGACTTAGTCTCCAGCCAGAAAAACTTGGTCTTCAGGGCAGCTTCCAATCCTAGACTTCTAACCCTTAGACTCAATTCTAATTGACCTATTAAGCTATACAGAAGGTCAAACAAGGGTTCCTAGAGACATAGTGATCCTGACCCAAATTAGTAATAGGGTGTTCCAACAGGACATAACTACGCTGTTGCGCTTTCCAATCTCTAGCTCGCGAATATTTGTCACTGTTCGCGTGCTTCGGCCTTTCTTCCTTCCTCACCCTTTTCTCTACTTCATCTCGCCAAACTCGCAGAAATGGTGGGAGATGACGCCAGTGCTCGCCGACAAGCCCATGCCATCAACTTTGTTGATGCGGCTCTCAAGAAGTCGATCACAACAGAGCGAGATTTAGAAAACTTCAGGGATAGGCTGTTGCCTGACGGATACTCGGCAAGACTCCCTAGTCGCAGCGAGCGACTACATACCTATATAGAGGGTGCGCTGGTCCTGCCGCTCCGTCACTTTGATGCCGGCCTGCGACTTCCACTATGGCCGAAGTATTGCGAGATCGTGCGATACTTCGGCATCGTCCCCGCGCAGATTAACCCCAATGGTGTGGCGATCATCATGGGGTTCTTGTGCTACTTGCGCGAGGAGAGGGTCGCCTTCGACATTTCCGTCTTCCGCAAGATCTTCGCCTTCACCGCAACTGCCGAGGTAGTGGTCTACTTCAGTAGCCACGTCTACACTCTAGTAGGGACGGCGAACAAGGTCAATCACTGGAGCAAGCTATTAGTCGTCATCGAAGGTGAATTCGCGGGCGTCCTGGGGAGGCCGCATCAACCTGTCGATGTCGCCTTCCTCCCGCCGATATTGGAGGGCGTCCGCGCGTAACTGGTGGAGTCGTTCCGTGGTCGCCGGTTCGACGTTATCTTCTAGTGACTAAACGTCAACACCCTCTTTGAGATCCATCCCAACGAGGGTAAGTTTTGACAAGATTCATCTCTTGCATACTCGCCTCGCTAGCTGTAGATTGATACTGATAGTCGCTCGACATTTTTGCAGTGGCGTGCGAACTCTCGGAAAAGCCGCTTCCGCCGGCGAAAGAAGTCGCCACCTCGCTCCATGAACCCAACCCCCCGCCTGATGTCGGCAAGAAGAAAAGACTCGCCAAAGGAAAAGGAAAAGCCAGGTCGCCAGGTACCGCGACCAAGAAGGCGAAAGTGTCGTACCGCAACCTGATGACCACAAGTCGTCATCGTTGGACGCTCGACTTCCCCATTTCCACCCCAACTTCAACTTATGGCTGGGGGGGGGGTGGACGTCTATGGTCGCCCACTGGTGACCTGGTCGGAGGACGAGCACCTGGTGACGCTGAGCACCAACCACCCCTCCTGGTCGGCGGACTGGGAGGACAAGGGGGAGGCCTTTTCCGTCCTTCACGCGGTGTACGGGCAAGCCGACGTTGAGTCGATGCTGGATCTCAGCGCGGAGGATCTCGCCCAGCAGGCCTCCTTCTCGCTTGCGCGAGCTGTCGAGCTGAACCATTTCTCGGCGAGAAAACTGCTGGAGACGACCAAGGCCCTGAAGACTGTCAGCAAGAAGGCGATTGATCTCGGCATGGAGTCCATCCGCTGGCGAGATTATGAGGTAAGTCACCTCCTACACGCGATGTTGACGTTGCTGGACTTGGATTCTTTTTCACTGATTCTTTGTTCTTCGCCACAGGCTACCGAGATTGAAACTGCCAAGAAGCACTCTGAGTACAAGGCAAAACTCGCCAAGTCTCAGGCCGACCTGGAGGGAGCCCAACTCCGTGCAGCCGAGATGGAATCTCGCCTAGTCTTCTTAGAAGCTGGCACGAGTTCTTCAGCTCCTCAGTCGCTGCTGGAGGACGACCCTCACTATGCAATCAAAAGATCTCGCGTTATCTGGGAGGAGAGGTTGTCAGTCCGCCGTGAGATAGCCCGTGCGGCGGGCAATATCGTGCTTGCGAGGCTGAGGATCAGCGAAAAACTCGACGAGGGGGAGAAGCAGTTCACTGCGGACGAGCTCATCCCTGAGCTGCTCGCTGAAGAAACAACCTCGCCAGATCACATACCTTCATCGTCATCGGGCTACAGCAGCAGCAACAGCGGTAGCAGCAGCAGCGGCAGCAGTGGGAGCGGCGAGGAGAGCGAGGAGAGTGGCGAGGAAGAGGAAGATGCTGACATCGGAGATGAGGAATATCGGCCTGATACTGGCGACGATGAGTCCTAGTTGCTCGCCGATATTTATCATACTTAGACATAACAGTTAGCGACATTTTGTAATAGCCAACCTTTGTAACTTGCAACATTTTTGAAATATACATATACAAGTCTGAATTACCATGATGTCGTTCTCTGCTTTTATGTATGTGTGTTGATGATGCTTGCTAGGCTCATAGGCTCGGGAAGGATTACTCGCTACGCTTTGCTCGCACCTCGATATCATGCATAATCGCGTAGCTATTACTTGCATGATCGTAGTCATTCCAATAATTCGCGTATTGATACTCGCCCATATCCTGCGCATGTACTCGCTACATCATACTCGCACGTTTACTGTGTCATGCTCGCATACTCGCCGATACCTGCACACATACTCGCCCAATTCTGCTCGCACCTGCACAACTTACTTATTTTTTCGGAGTTGATCCTGACTGGCTTGATCACCAAAGCCGACACCCTGTGAGGAGCTGAGTTTGATTTGCGTTTGGGAGTAGTCGACACCCAGCAGGAGCTAAGCTCAACTGGGGGTGGGAATCAGTCGACTCGAGGAGGCAAGTAGTCGGTCTGCAAGAGAGAAGCTCGTACAAAGATCTCAGACTACGACATCACTCTAATGAGGAACTCGATCTCACTCGAGGAGGTCCTTGGCCAGTATGCAGGAGAGGAGCTCGTGCAGGGACTTGGACTTATGGAAACACTACCACTCGAGGACTTGATATGTTGGAGTCGACAGCTCTCAGGAGCCTTGCTCAACTAGAGTGGTGTAAATCGACTCGGGGAGGCAAGTAGTCGGTCTGCAGGAGAGAAGCTCGTACAGAGATCTCGGACTACGACATCACTCCAACGAGGAACTCGGTCTCACTCTAGGAGGTCCTTGGCCAATATGCAGGAGAGAATCTCGTACAGGGACTTGAACTTACGACGACACTACCACTCGAGGACTTGATATATTGGAGTCGACAGCTCTCAGGAGCCTTGCTCAACTAGAGTGGTGTAAGTCGACTCGGGGAGGAAAGTAGTCGATCTACAGGAGAGAAGCTCGTACAGAGATCTCGGACTACAACATCACTCCAATGAGGAACTCGATCTCACTCAAGGAGGTCCTTGGCCAATATGCAGGAGAGAAGCTCGTGCAGGGACTTGGACTTACATCGACACTACCACTCGAGGACTTGATACGCTGTTGGAGTCGTTTTTCCTGTTGCTTTAAGAGATTGGCAAAGAATCAAGTATATCAATATCTTTGACGACAAAAAAATTTATAAAGAGAGCGATGACCTCGACGACGTTGAGTTGGGAGGTTGGCGTCCAACCCTGTTCCTGATAGTTCCTCCAGTCGGAGGAGAGATGCAATCGGGGGTAGCTAGGCCGACATTCAATGGAGGAGCTGATCTCGACCGTCAATGCAGGGTCCGGTCTTACAAGGGTGCTTATATCCCGAGGCATCGTCCTATCGTCTGAACTGGGCTATCTAGGAGAAACAGGTCGAAGGCACCTTTCTCAATCCAACTGTTGAAATCGCTTTCAGCTCTGCCACCCTGCTACGAGCGTAAACACATGAGCGAGGAGTTATGTTCTTCCGAGGTCCTCCAGGACGCACTCGCGACTAACACATCCCCTTGGGCCTATCCCTGCCCTTTGGCCAGTTATCCTATATTTAAAGATACTTGAAGGGTCGTTGCCCAAAACGAGAGCTTGGCATGGTTGATCCTTCCTCGAATCCATGATGTTGGAGTCCAAACATGTTCCCGCTAGTTCCTCCAGTCAGAGGAGAGATGCAATCGGGGGTAGTTAGGCCGACATGCAAGGGGGAGCTGATCTCGGCAGTCAATGCAGAGGTCCGGTCTTACAAGGATGCTTATATCCCGAGGCATCATACCATCGTCTGCACTAGGCTATCTAGGAGGAACAGATCGACGGCCTGAAATAAACAGTCCTAATCACCTAGATGGGGGGTGTGAATATGTGACCTATATCTTTTTAACTTTAAAGGCAGAAATACAGTACAGTAATTGCAATTTAACAAGTATCACAGCACAACAACCATACAAGCATACATTCACAGAGTGCACACATGATTTATAGTGGTTTCCCAAGGTCTGGGTACATCCACTTTCCCCCTTCGCCTATCTAGTAGTGTACTAGATTCGGCCTAACTTCTCCACTTCTTCTCAGATCCACAGATCTTACAGCTCAGAACCCCAAACAGGTTCCTACAACTCAGAGTGATCCCACTCCTACCACTCAGACACAAATCCCTACCACTCGGTCTTCACCAAGACCTACACTCAGCCTTCAACAAGGCATACACTCAGAGAAATGTATCTCCTACACTCAGGCACAAAATCCCTACCACTCAGCCTTTATAAATATAGGCTTACAACTCAGATCCCTTAGGATCCTACAGAAAATAAAGAGTACAAAGATTAATAACCACAACTCTGATTGAGAAAGATGAGTTGACTGGCTTCTTGATGAGTTCTTGAAAGAACTTTGCAGAGATCAACCTCCCTTGGCTTTCTTCAAAGCTTCTTGAATTAGAACACAGTAGGGTTGTATCTCTATGCAGATGATCTTCAATCAACTGTTGACTTGAGAATCAGATCTCAATCTGAAACTTTCTTATCAGCCTGGTTCAATAGCTGTCTTCTTAGAAGGAGCTCTCTCTCTCCAACTTCTTAGATCTTCACTTGAAGGTCTTCTTCTTGTTGTGTTGTTTTTCACTTCATTGATTGATTCCCTTCTGTTGAAGGAATAAGCCTTTATATAAGCTTTCTTCATGGTGACCGGCTGATCCGGTTACTAACAACCTTCTGACAGCTCTGACAGTAGCAGTTGACCGGTTGAAATGGCAGCTGTCAAGTCATCCAGTCACTTCTTGAAATCTCTGTCACTGTTTGAAAGTGTCGAGATAGATAGTCTTTATGTGTCGACACAAATAGACCAAGTGTCGACACAAGTAGACTAAGTGTCGACACTAGCCTTCATGGTGTCGACACAACTCCTTGTGTTGTTGCAACTGCTTCTCGACACTGCTCCTTCAGAATGTGTCGACACTGATCCTGTGTGTCGACACAAGTCTTCTTCTTCAATACTTAGTTGAATTCTGCTGAGTGTCGACACAACTCCTTTGTGTCGACACATCATCTTTTGTTGAAACTTACTAAGTGTCGACACATCTTCTTTGTGTCGACAAATGCCTTCTATGTTGAAACTTTTGCTGAGTGTCAACACATCTCCTTTGTGTCGACACATTCTTCATGTGTTGAGTCTTTGCTGAGTGTCGACACATCTCCTTTGTGTCGACACTTGTACTTAAACTTTGTTGAAGTTTGCTGAGTGTCGGCACAGCCTCCTAGTGTCGACACATTCTACTGTCGACAAAGTTTCTTTGGGTGTCGACACTGCTTCTAAGTGTCGACACTGATTATGTAGACAATTCTTCATTGTGTGTCGACACTGCCTGTATGTGTCGACACTTTCCTTCTGGTGTCGACTCTGCCTTCCTGGTGTCGACACAATTACTCCAAGTGTCGACACAGCTTCTCTAGGTGTCGACACAAGCCTTCTTAAGTGTCGACACTTTTCTTCTAGGTGTCGACACATGGAATTAGAATCTTTTATGCTTTCCCTGCAATTACTTAACTTGCACACATAAACTCAAAACACATCAAATACACCTTGATGTATATCATTGAGTAGGGTGAGGCTTCTTCAAATCAGGTACATATATTCCAATATACCCAACAATCTCCCCCTATTTGGAGAAGTCATAACTCTTAGTCAATGATATACACCATACATAACAAATTTTCAGTATGATGTAAAACAGTATTATATGACAGGGAAAATACTTAAACATGCATGAACAGAACATGTATAAATAATTATCTCAGAACAATTAATGTAATAGATTTGAACCATGACACAATGTTCTTGCAAATTCCAATATTTTCATTAATCAAAAGTTTACATAGAGTTTTAATGCAAATGATTACAATTTGTAAACTTAAGAAAATGCTATCCTATAGCTGCTCTGGTTCCTTGATTACAATCCCCTTTCCAGATTGAATCTTTGCTTGAACTGGAGCTTCATTGTCATCAGCAGCAGCAGGCTTCTTCCCTTTGAGATCTTTCTTTTTCAGCTCTTTAGCCTTTATCTTCTGCCTTTCAAAATAGTGATAAGGCTTAGGGAAATACTTGCTAGGCTCCTGTGCATTAGGAGGTAGCTTTCCCAGTTTAGCTTTTCTTCTATACTGTACTATGGCCTCTTGCCTATTCTCATGTTTTCTCCACTCCAGGTCAGAATACCACTTGTCTCTATCCAGGACATTGTCCTTAGCAGCCTTCCAAGCAGTCAAGATGATATTCCTGGATGTGGGGCTCCATTGTTCAAAATCTGGCCTTAGTTCAGCTTGCTCTCTGAACCTTTTCTTAGATAATTGAGCCTCTTGTTCTTTTAGAACTGCCTCTGGCACAGACTGGACAACTTTCTCAAGAATGATATTTTGATTACCCTCAGGAGGACTATACATAGATTGGACCTCCTGATGTATCATATCAAAATCTGCAGGAGGATATATCACTTGAGCCACTTCAGCTTGCTTACCTCCAAAGTATGCAGGATTTATTCCAGACTCTGCCACATTGTCATCATCACATAAAGGTGGATATCCAAGGGTGGCTCTGATGGAGTTTGAAATCCACTTTGCATGATCATAGCCTGCCTTGACTAATACCCTCTCCCCCTTTATGACTTCTCTCTCTATGTGATCCCTCAGATCATCTTTCTGAAACCTGATCTGGGCATTCAGATAGTTAACTCCATCTTTATAGAAAGGTTTAAACTTCTGAAGCTATTGAGTAATAGCCTTCTGTGAATCTTCAAGCACAGTTTTAAAAGTAGTAAGGCTCTCTTGTAACTTCTTATCAAAATCTTCTTCTGGCAGTTGCACTTTCTGCAGGTTGTGCATTACTTATTTTTTTCATTTCAGTTACAATGGCATTATGTGAAGCAGTGAGATTATCATTCATCCTTATCTGGTTTTCCAGGACATAGCCTTGCTTCACTGCCATGTCATCCACTTGGGTTTTTATCTTTTCTTGATGAGTAGCCAAATAGACCACTGTATTCCCTCCTTTATGGAAACATTCAGTCATTTCCTTTTTATTTTGATTCATTTCAAATCTTATAGATTTGATGTCTTGTGTTAGATCAAATTGCAGGGATTTATGCCCTTCATCCATATACTTTTCTAAAGCTTTCCTTTGCTCATCCATCTTTATCTACAATGCCACCATCAGTGAACTATAATCAGTAGTGGTGGCAGGCTGTGGAGCAATTGTCTGTAGTGCTTTCTTATAGTTCTGGCTTCTTCTCTTGAAGACCTGGAACTTCCTTTTCTTGGCTCTAACAGCCTCTTCATCCTCTGAAGCAGAAGTACTGACTATGTCTACTCTATCCTTAGAACTAGGATGTGAATCCTTCTCAGTTCTTGGTAGCCCTTCAGCATCTCTTGGCTCCTCAGTCTCTTGTGTAGCAGTTTCATCTACAATCTCCACATGCTCCCCCTCAATATTTGTCTTCTCCCCCTCAACAGTAGCTATTTCTCTCTCAAGGTCTGTCTGTACAAGATCAGGGAATAGCTCTTCTAATGTAAATTCCTGTTGAGAATGGGCTGGAGAATCTCTGTCTCATCAACCACTTTATCAGCAACAGATGTGTCCTCCATGACAACATCTTGTGGTTGAGGTTATATCTGTGTTTGCTGATGAACATCAGGTAATGAATCAGTCAAAATCTCATCCTCAATAGGGAAATCTAATTGATTAATTTCAGTGATTACCTCTAGTATGGTTTGAGTAGCCCTTTCACTCTCTAGTGGAGTTGGCTCTTCCACATGTAGAGGCTCCCCCTGGAGTGATTCCAGGTGAATTGGGCTAGCTGAGGGTAGCTCCCCCTGCCTCTGTGCATCTTCTTGTCTTGCTGGAGACTGTCCAGCATTTCCAGTCTCTTCATCATCAGGAGTAAAGACCACTTGCTCTTCAGAGCTGCTGGAGGATTCTTGAGCCACAATGGTTGTCTTCTTCTTCTTCTTCTGAGGTGTGTCCTTTTCTGGAGTAGGCATTTCTTTTGTCAATACTCTATCCCACCTAGAGAAAATTCTCAAATCCATTCTCCTCATGTGGTTTATTTTGGAACCGGCAGCCTGGTTCATCACTTCAGGTATACTACCAGTTAAGTATAGACTCAGAATTCTACCCAGATTGGGCTTCTTCAGGCTCTCTTTTATCTTATCAAACATAACTACTGACCAATCAGTATTAAGTTTGAAGGTAATCCTTGTCATCAAACTGAACATATGAGCTAAAATTCTGTCATGTCCTCCAGGCTTGCTCAGGATGACCTTGCCAACTATTTCAGACAGAAACTTTCCTTGGATGTTCATCCCTTTTCTATTGAAAACTGATCCAATTTTCAGGTTTGAATCCAGTCCACACCATCTCAATGCCTCTCTAGTCTTAGAAGCAGATACATCTTCTTCGTCTTTTGTTCTTGGTAGTTGAAGTACCTTCCTTAGACTTTTCTGTGTGACCTTGACTTTGTTCCCATGAACTCTGGACTTAATCTTGAGTCCAGTATCATCAAGTGAAGCTGCACTCAAAAATTCAAGAACCTCCTTCTCCAGATCTTGATTGGTTCTGATACAAGGTATTCCAATCCAGTCTCGGCAATTATGGTTACCACACCTTTGATTTCGGGTTCCGCGTCATCAAAGGCGTGTCGCACGAGCTCATATCCTTCATTAATGTTCTCTTCAAGCTTGAGCGCCATTAGGGTTTAAAGAAATTTTGAACTTAGAGAAGAGAGATGTCGACACACAAGTTTGGTCTCGAAACTTTGGTGAGCGTGTCGACAAACAATGACGAAAACTTATTTATACCTTTCTAGAATTGAAGATGAAAAGGCGCGTCAAAGTACTTGAATTGTGTCGACACTGTTGAAAAGTGTCGACACTTACTGCTAATGTCTCGACAACTATGTGTCGACACAAGTATAGTCGACAGAATATATGTGTCGACACTTATATATGTGTCGACACCACTCAGCTCGACACTTAGTCGAGACTCTACTAGACTAATTCTGTGTAAATCCTAAGTGTCGACACCACCCTGGATGTGTCGACACCTACACTGCATGTGTCGACACTAATTCTCTGAAGTGTCGACACAGACTTCCTAGATGTGTCGACACCATTTCTCTGAAATGTCGACACCACTCCTATGTGTCGACACAGACAACTCTATGTGTCGACACCATTGTACTTAGCCAATTTTTGTAAACTATTCCAAGTTTATCATCCCTAATTCAATTTTAAATTTATTGAATTTGGTTTCATCTAAAGGCTTAGTATACATATCAGCTAGCTGATTATCTGTATTTATATACTCTAAGGAAATGTCTCCTTTTTCTACATGTTCTCTTAGAAAATGGTACTTTATTTCTATGTGCTTAGTCCTACTATGAGAGACAGGATTATTTGCAATAGAAATGACACTAGTAGAATCACAAAATAAAGGTGTTCTACTTACTTGAATACCATAATCTTCTAGCTGATGTTGTATCCATAGTAGTTGTACACAGCAGCTTCTTGCAGCAACATACTCTGACTCAGCTGTGGAGATAGCCACACTGGTCTGCTTCTTGCTACTCCATGATATCAGCCTTCCACCTAGAAATTGACAGGTTCTTGTGGTACGTTTCCTATCTTCCTTACAGCCTGAAAAATCTGCATCTGAATAACCTGTCAGTTCAAAATCTCCATTCCTAGGGTACCAAAGGCCTAGATAAGGTGTGCCCTTAAGATATCTCAAAATTCTTTTGACTGCTGTCAAATGAGATTCTTTAGGGCAAGCTTGGTACCTAGCACAGACACATGTAGCATACATGATATCTGGTCTACTAGCAGTCAAATATAGTAGGGAGCCAACTATCCCTCTATACAAAGTTTCATCTACAGGTTTCCCTGCATCACCTTTACATAAAGACATTGTTGACCCCATAGGAGTTTTCATGGTAGTGGATGATTCCATACCATACTTTCTTATCAATTCTAGAGTGAACTTAGACTGGCATATGGATAAACCATCCTCAGTCTGTCTAACTTGGAGACCCAAGAAGAACTTAAGTTCCCCCATACTACTCATTTTAAATTGTCCTTGCATTAGTTTTGCAAACTTTTTGCAAAGACTACTTTCTGTAGACCCAAATATTATGTCATCTACATATATTTGGACTAAGATAATCTTGCCTCTGGATTCCCTAAGGAATAGATTCTTGTCTATTTTCCCACTTGTGAATTTATTCTCAATGAGGAAACTAGACAGGGTTTCATACCAAGCCCTGGGAAGGCTTGTTTTAACCCATACAAAGCCTTTCTAAGTCTATAAACATAATTAGGTTTAGTAGAATCAACAAAACCTGATGGCTGTTCTACATAGACTTCTTCCTTCAGATTTTCCATTCAGAAAAGCTGACTTAACATCCATTTGGTATACCTTGAACCCTTGAAATGTTGCATAGGCAAGGAACATCCTTATTGCTTCCAGTCTTGCTACTAGAGCAAAGGTCTGATCAAAATCAATACCTTCTTCCTGCCTATATCCTTTTGCAACAAGTCTATCTTTGTTCTTTATAATTACTCCATTTTCATCCAACTTGTTCCTAAAGATCCACTTAGTTCCAATAATGTTGTGGTCTTTTGGTTTAGGAACTAGCTCCCAGACTTTGCATCTTTTAAACTGGTTCAGCTCCTCTTGCATAGCCTCAATCCAATGAGGACCTAGGATGGCTTCTTCAAATTTCTTTGGCTCTACTTGGGATAAAAAGCTGGAGTAGAGAACTGAACTTAGATTTCTGCTCCTTGTTTGTACCCCTTGTCTGAGATCTCCATTTATTTGATTGGCTGGATGATCTTTTAAATGCCTATTTGCTGGAGGCAGCCTGTCTTCTGGTTGTACACCTTCAGCTTCTTCATTCAGCAGCTCCTCTTGGTCTTCTTCAGCAATAGGAGTATCTTGTACTCCCCCTGGACAGCAACCACCATCTTCCACTTACTGACTTGCAGTAGGACCTTCTATTAAGGTAAGCTTGTCCATCTTCTCAGTTACACCTGTAGAGCTGCAAACACTTCTAGGCAATTCATTGTTAATGAGTCTAGCTTCATCAAAAACTACATGAACTGACTGTTCTACAACTTGAGTAATCAAGTTGTAGACCCTATAAGCCTTACTGTTGTTGCTGTACCCAACAAAGATTCTCTCTTGCGATTTGACAGCAAACTTGGTTAGATAAGACTTACTATTGTTAAGGATATAGCACTTGCAACCAAAGATCCTGAAATAGGATAGATTTGGTTTTCTGCCCTTCACAATCTCATAGGGGGTCTTCTTGTGGCTCTTGGTGATAATAGCCCTATTGATCACATGACAAGCAGTGTTTTCTGCCTCAGCCCAGAAATATTCTGGGAGAGATGTGTCACTCAATAGGGTTCTACCAGCCTCTATCAAGGTTCTATTTTTCCTTTCAGCAATACCATTTTGCTGAGGTGTTCTTGGTGAGGAAAATTCCTGAAATATCCCAAATTCTTCACATAGCTTTATCATACTATCAGACTGGAATTCAGTACCATGGTCACTTCTTATTTTGACCACTGTACTGTCTAACTCATTCTGAATTTGTTTGACAAAACTATAAAAGATACTAGGAGTTTCAGATTTTTGCCTTAGGAAGAACACCCAGGAAAACCTTGAATAATCATCTACAACTACAAATGTGTAGACCTTCCTACCTAGGCTGTGAACTGGCATAGGACCAAAAAGATCCATATGCAAGAGGTATAGATACCTCACAGAATCCTTGTTCTCAATGCTATTAAAGGTGGATCTGGTCTGCTTGCCCTTTTGACAAGCTGAGCATATCCCAACCTTTATACACTTAACCCGAGGACCATTTCTCACTAACTCTTTGCTAAAGAGTTGACCAATTGTCTTATAGTTAAGATGAGTCAGCCTCTTGTGCCATTTAACACAATGTGAGACTTTCTCATCAGTTACAAGACAAACAGGAGAAACAATGTTCTCACACATAATGTCTAGACAATAGACATTTCTCTTCCTATATCCTGTCAGAATGATCTTTTGATCACTTGACCTACTGATATGGCAACCATCCTTGACAAATGAGATGTCATATCCTAAATCACTCAGCTGACTTATGCTAATGAGGTTATGTTTCAAACCCTTTACATAAGCCACTTGAGTAATTGTAATTAGGTTGCTAGAAATGTTACCAAAGCTTTGATGATTCCTTTTTCTGAACCACCAAAGGTAACCTTAGAACCATCCTTGATTGGTGTATAGTCCTTCAGCAATCCACTAGTTCCAGTCATGTGCCTGGAACATCCACTGTCCAAGTACCATATTGGGGCATGGCCACTTGGACTCACCTGCAAAACAGATTACTTAACCTTAGAACCCAAATAATTCTTGGGTCCTTGGTGCAAGTTAGTCTAACTCTTAACAAAACTACCTGTAGCTTTTCTAGCAGGCAGTTTGCTACTCACCTTGGCACTTGAATTGTGCCAACAATCTATGGCAAAGTGGCCTACCTTGCCACAACACCAGCACTCAAATCTGTTGTACCTTTGTTTAGGTACAACCCTGGCTGTTTTATCTACAGCAGGCTTCTTGTTGAGTACTGGGGCTTTGCCCTTAGATTTGGACTTTACTGTCCAGGCAGGTTTTGTAAACCCCAATCCAGTTTTACCCTTTTGATGTACAAATTCATCTATCAAAGGTAAAATAGATTTTGGTTTAGAAAAACTTGCAACAATCTCTCTCTCTTTCTGAAGACTAATCTCCATATTTCTAATTTGATCATTTTTAAATGTAATAGTCCCCATCTGAATAACTGTAATATTCTTCAGTCTGGCTATTTCATTTAATTTCTGATCTAATAACTTGTCAAAATCTGTTGCAGCCACTTTAAGACTAGCAATCTCCTTAGCCTGAGTTTTGGCCAAGAGTTTGCTTTTCTTCAAAGCCTGCAACAATACTCTATATTCATCAATTAACTGATGAATGTCTCCTTCAGATTCAGATCCACTCACATCACTTGATGCTGATGTATCTGAATCTGACTCAGTACGAGAAATTGAACTTGAAGAACAATTTTGTACCTGACTAGGTCCAGACTGATCCTGGATTTTGTCTCCTTCTGATAAGGCCATCAGTCCCTTGCACTGATTGTCTTCATGCTCATATATTGAGTTCATTAGCTGCATGAACTCATTTTCTTCTTCTTCAGCAAATAGGCCAATATAGGCTTCAGCTTCTGAATCTGTTTCTGAAGATGACATATCAGTCAGGCTTTTATCCTTCTTAGCAACAAAGGACCTTTCTTTTTTGCCCTTGAACTGTGTCTTCTTCTTGTCAGTGGACTCTTTCCTCTTTTCTGGACAATCAGCTATTACATGTCCTTGTCTATTGCAACAATAACATACTATCTTTGAGGATGTAGTTTTACTAGACTTGGACTTTCTCCTATCATTCCTTGATGACTTCCTGTTCTGATAATAGTCATCTTTTGTCTGTGAAGTGGATGGCTTGGACCTCCACTGCTTCTTCTTTAGAAACTTCTGAAAATGTCTAGTGAAAGCTGCAAAGTCTTCATCACTCTCACAGCTTTCTGAATTCTTACTATCTGACCCATCTGTCTCAGCCTCAACAACTTTTTGAGGTGGAGATGGAGACTTGCTTTTATATTTCCTAGTGGCTTCAGTCTTGAAGGCCACAGATCTTTCATTGTGCTCCACTCTTGTAGTCTTTTCTTCCTCCTTCCTTACCATTAACTGCATCTCATAAGATAACAGTTTTCCAAACAAGGTTGGAGGAGGTATGTCAGCTAATTTGGCCATTTCCCTTATGGCACAAATCTTGGTGTCCTCAGTCCTTTGTCATGGATCTCAAGAACTTATCATTCAATTCATAATTGCTGAACTCTCTTTCATAGGACATCAATTCATTGACAATCCTATAGAATTTCTTGTAGCATTCAGTTATGCTATCAGACCTGCCTTGTCTGAAGCTTTCATACTCCTGATTTAACAAAGACTTTCTGTCTTGTCTTACCTCTTCAGATCCCTCCATGTAAACTATTAGTGTGTCCCACATTTCTTTTGATGTTTTACAATGTATTAGATTCTGAAATGTGGCATCATCAATTGCACTTACAATAATATTCTGGGCCCTCTTGTCCATAGTGGCCAGAATTATTTCATCTTTTGTCATTTCTGAATAGTCTTTGGGAGTTCTCTGATTTGCATCCAGAACAGATACTTTCATTGGCACATATGACCCTTCTTTAACTGTAATGTATATTCTTGGGTCAGAGGCTTCCATAAAAAGTCTAACCCTTTCTTTCCAAATGCCAAAAATCTCCTTTCTGCAGATTGGCAATTTCATGGATCCTAGCTCTTTGTGATTCTCAGTTGAACCCATTTTCTTGATTCTTGATTATTCTGATTCTGCCTACAGGATCTTTTACTCAGACTATTATGTCCTTTTTGAGGAACCTCGCTTTGATACCACTTGAAAGAAACAGTCCTAATCACCTAGAGGGGGGGGGGTGAATAGGTGACCTATATCTTTTTAACTTTAAAGGCAGAATATAGTACAGTAATTACAATTTAACAAGTATCACAGCACAGCAACCATACAAGCATACATTCACAGAGTGCACATAGGATTTATAGTGGTTCCCCAAGGTCTGGGTACATCCACTTTCCCCCTTTGCCTATCTAGTAGTGTACTAGATTCGGCCTAACTTCTCCACTTCTTCTCAGATCCACAGATCTTACAGCTCAGAACCCCAAACAGGTTCCTACAACTCAGAGTGATCCCACTCCTACCACTCAGGCACAAAGCCCTACCACTCAGTCTTCACCAAGACCTACACTCAGCCTTCAACAAGGCCTACACTCAGAGAAATGTATCTCCTACACTCAGGCACAAAAGCCCTACCACTCAGCCTTTATAAATATAGGCTTACAACTCAGATCTCTTAGGATCCTATAGAAAATAAAGAGTACAAAGATTAATAACCACAACTCTGATTGAGAAAGATGAGTTGACTGGCTTCTTGATGAGTTCTTGAAAGAACTTTGCAGAGATCAACCTCCCTTGGCTTTCTTCAAAGCTTCTTGAATTAGAACACAGTAGGGTTGTATCTCTATGCAGATGATCTTCAATCAACTGCTGACTTGAGAATCAGATCTCAATCTGAAACTTTCTTATCAGCCTGGTTCAATAGTTGTCTTCTTAGAAGGAGATCTCTCTCTCCAACTTCTTAGATCTTCACTTGAAGGTCTTCTTCTTGTTGTGTTGTTTTTCACTTCATTGATTGATGCCCTTCTGTTGAAGGAATAAGCCTTTATATAAGCTTTCTTCATGGTGACCGGCTGATCCGGTTACTAACAACCTTCTGACAGCTCTGACAGTAGCAGTTGACCGGTTGAAATGGCAGCTGTCAAGTCATCCAGTCACTTCTTGAAATCTCTGTCACTGTCTGAAAGTGTCGAGACAGATAGTCTTTATGTGTCGACACAAATAGACCAAGTGTCGACACAAGTAGACTAAGTGTCGACACTAGCCTTCATGGTGTCGACACAACTCCTTGTGTTGTTGCAACTGCTTCTCGACACTACTCCTTCAGAATGTGTCGACACTGATCCTGTGTGTCGACACAAGTCTTCTTCTTCAATACTTATTTGAATTCTGCTGAGTGTCGACACAACTCCTTTGTGTCGACACATCATCTTATGTTGAAACTTGCTAAGTGTCGACACATCTTCTTTGTGTCGACACATGCCTTCTGTGTTGAAACTTTTGCTGAGTGTCGACACATCTCCTTTGTGTCGACACATTCTTCATGTGTTGAGTCTTTGCTGAGTGTCGACACATCTCCTTTGTGTCGACACTTGTACTTAAACTTTGTTGAAGTTTGATGAGTGTCGACACAGCCTCCTAGTGTCGACAAATTCTGCTGTCGACAAAGTTTCTTTGGATGTCGACACTGCTTCTAAGTGTCGACACTGATTATGTAGACAATTCTTCATTGTGTGTCGACACTGCCTGTATGTGTCGACACTTTCCTTCTGGTGCCGACTCTGCCTTCCTGGTGTGGACACAATTACTCCAAGTGTCGACACAGCTTCTCTAGGTGTCGACACAAGCCTTCTTAAGTGTCAACACTTTTCTTCTAGGTGTCGACACATATACTTAGAATCTTTTATGCTTTCCCTGTAATTACTTAACCTGCACACATAAACTCAAAACACATCAAATACACCTTGATATATATCATTGAGTAGGGTGAGGCTTCTTCAAATCAGGTACATATATTCCAATGTATCCAACACAGCCGGTTCCTCAGATCGATCCCGGAGCAGAACCTTGAGTTCTCAGAAAACTTGAGATGAAACAAGAATGAATAGAAGCCAAACAGTTGTCATTGTATACATGTTAAAGTATGTATAAGTATAAGTACAGCATGAACCGCTAGGGGTGGAACCTTTTCAGGTCATCCCCGCTCAAAGTACCTCCCAGTTGCTCTCCAACCTGATCCTGGAGATAATAGCCTCTAGTGGCCAAGACTTCCTGGACAATGAAGGGACCTTCCTAATTTGGATGCAACTTGCCCCCTGTTGCTCCTCTTCCCGCGGCTTCCAGATCCCCTGTGAGGAAATGCTTTAGGCTGACATTTTTGTCGAAGTGCTTCGCCATACGCCGCTTGATCTCCTCTTGGCAGATGGAGGCCAAGTCCCGAAGCTCTTCTACGAAATCCAGCGAGAGCTTTTGGGCGTCTTCATTCTCCAAGCACCATTCTTCACAACCATCTCCAGCTACTATGACTCTCGGGCTTCGAACCTCGAACTCCACTAGGATGAGTGCCTCGTACCTGAGGGACAACTTGAATGGAGTCTCCCCGTAGCCGAGTTCGGAGTCATTCTCAGGGCCCAAAGGACCGAGGGGAGCTGCTCTGCTCAATTTCCTTTCAAGTTGGTGACTTTCTTCTTGAGGAGGTTGACGATCAACTTGTTGGCGGCTTCCACCTGTCCATTGTTGCGAGGATGATGTACAGAGGCAAATCGTAAATCCGTCCCTAGCTGCTTGCAGAAGTCCTCTAGTTCCAAGCTGGCGAACTGCGGATTGTTGTCAGTGATGATGGCGAGAGGAATCCCGAACCTGCATGCAATTTACCCCCAAATGAAGTTCTTTACAATCTGTGATGTGGTCTTGGCTAAGGCTTTTGCCTCGATCCATTTGGAGAAGTAGTCGATCATGACCAGGACGAACTTCCTCTGTCCACTGGCCTAAGGAAATGGGCCGATCAAGTCCATCCCCCAGATGGCGAAGGGCCATGAAGCAGTGATCGAGCGAAGGTTCTGAGCCGGTTGTAGTTGAAGAGGTGCGAAGAGTTGGCACTAGAGACACTTTTTGGAGAATTATTCCGCATCATTTCTAATGGTGGGCCAGAAGTACCCATGCCTTAGAATTCTTTGTTCTAGAGTGCGAGTCCCTGAATGACTGTCGCACTCTCCTGAGTGAATCTCCTTTAGGATACGAGGTACTTCAATCTCTGACATGCACCGAGCCAGAGGTCCTGAGATGGTCTTGCAGTAGAGCTCTCCTTCCTGAAGCAAATAGTACGCGGCTTTGTAGCGGAACTTCCTTTGATCCCTCTCGCTGGCAGGAATTTGACCTGTTGTCAGGAAAGAAACAAACGGATCCCTCCAGGATGCTCTCTGCTCGATCTCCATCATCTCCCCTTCTTCGATGGACGGTCGGAACAGTTCAGTCACGGTTCCCCCAGCCCGGGGACCGTACTTAGCAAGGTAATCGGCTTCTGAATTGTCCTCTCGGGGTACGTGCTCGACGAAGAAAGACTGAAACCCCCCGATCAGACTTTTCACTTTGATCAAGTATCTTTGCAGGATCAGATCATTCACCTCGAACTCGCCTCTGATCTGGGATGCGACTACCATCGAGTCGGTGAAGGCCCTTATATCTCGAATTGCCAACTCCTTGGCGAGACGCAAGCCGACCACCATGGCTTCGTACTCCGCCTGATTATTAGTAACTAGGAAGAGAATCTCTACCGCTTGCTCAATCTTGGTTCCCTGACGGCTTACGAGCATGACTCCAGCTCCCACGAAATATCTGCCCGAAGCCCCATCCACAAACATCTTCCAGGAGACTGTGCTAGAAGAGCCTTCCTCTCCTTCCACCTCGGCCGAGAAGTCGGCAAGGAAATCCGCCACCGCCTGCACCTTGATTGCCACCCTTGGAGAGTAAGAAATATCGAACTCGCTAAGCTCCACCGCCCACTTTGCCAACCTGCCAGAATGCTCCACTCCATCCAGGATACTCCATAGAGGATGATCGGACACGACCCTGATGGAGTGAGCTTGAAAATACGGACGGAGCCTACGAGCCGAAACCACCAACGCAAACACCAGCTTCTCCAAAATAGGGTATCTCGCTTCCGCCTGCCGCAACACTCTACTAACATAATAGACAGGGAGCTGCCTCTTGCCTTCCTCCCGGACCAACACCGAGCTAACTGCTTCCGCCCCGACTCCCAGATAGAGAAAGAGATCCTCATTACCCCGCGGGCCTTGGAGGAGAGGAGCTTGGGTTAGCTGTTGCTTTAGCCTTCTAAAGGCCTCCTCACACTCCGCCGTCCACTCGAACTTTTGATTTCTCTCGATCTACGTGGGTATATCTTCTTAAAGATCGCTCCGAGTTATTCTCTGTTTGGACCTCCTTTTATTCGATGGTTAAAACTCAGTTCGCTACGTCTATTAAAATCCTTCGTTCTGACAATGCTAAGGAGTATCTTAGCCACGACTTCTCCTCCTTTTGCACTCACCATGGTGTTATTCGTCAAACCAGCTGTGTCTACACTTCCCAACAAAATGGGGTGGCGGAACGCAAAAACCGTCACCTCCTTGATGTCGCTCGCACTATGATGAATCAAATGCATGTTCCTCGCTCCTATTGGGGCTATGCTGTCCTTCTCTCCTGCTATCTCATCAATCGCCTTCCCTCCACCGTTCTCCACGGTGCTACCCCTTCTCCATCCTTTATCCGGACAAGGATCCCTTTCCTCTTCCTCTACACATCTTTGGGTGCACCGCTTTTGTGCACTCTCCCGCTGCCACCCATGATAAACTCTCACCCCGTGCCACCAAATGTGTCTTTCTGGGCTATTCTCCCACTCAGAAAGGCTATTGTTGCTTTGACCCTGTTACCCGCAAGCAATTTGTCTCTGCGGATGTCACCTTCTTTGCCAATGCCTCTTACTTCTCTCCCGCTTCCTCTCCTCCTCCTCCTGCTCCTCCTTCTCATACCAACTCATCCCTTCCCTCTGCTCCCACTGAGGTTCCATCCTCTCCCCCCACTCCACCGCCTTCCCCATCCTCCTCATCTCCACCCTCTACTCCGCTTTCTCCCTCCACTCCGCTGCCATCTCTCTCTAATCCCGGGCCAGCTCTCTCCACCACGGATACTCCGGATACTGAGGCACTTGCTGACCTGGATCTCCCGATTGCTCTTCGCAAAGGGGTTCGGGCTTGTACCCACCATCCTCTTGCTGCGGTTGTTTCCTACGATCGCCTTACTCCTGCTCGCCGAGCCTTTGCCCTGGCTATCTCGGCCACTACCACCCCCCGTTCCTACCAGGAGGCCCTTACTATTCCTCACTGGAAAGTTGCCATGGATGAGGAGATTGCTACTCTCACTGAACGGGGTACCTGGACCCTTGTTCCGCCTCCTTTCGGCACCGATGTTGTTGGTTGTCGCTGGGTCTTCGTGGTGAAGTTTCTCCCGGATGGCAGTGTGGATCGTTATAAGGCTCGCCTGGTTGCCAAGGGTTTTACCCAAACTTATGGGGTTGATTACTTTGACACTTTCTCGCCCGTGGCTCGCCTCAGCACTATTCGGGTTCTTCTCTCTGTAGCTGTCAACAGGGATTGGCCCATCTCGCAGCTAGATGTTAAGAATGCCTTCCTCTATGGAGATCTGCAGGAAGCTGTTTACATGGAGCAACCTCCTGGGTATGTTGCTCAGGGGGAGACACGTGTATGCCGGCTAAAGAAGGCTATCTATGGCCTCAAGCAGAGTCCTCGTGCCTGGTTTGACAAGTTCAGTGGCATTGTTGCGGCCATTGGTTTTACACGAAGCTCAGCAGATCACTCCTTGTTTGTTCAGAAAACCGCCTCTGGTCTTGTTGTTCTTGCGGTTTATGTTGATGACATTCTTCTTACTGGCGATGACCAGGATGGGATACTGATGACCAAGAAACACCTTCGTCAACATCTGGTTACAAAGGATATGGGCTCCCCGAAATACTTTCTGGGGATTGAAATCTCTAGAAAGCCCAACTCCATGGTCCTTTCACAACGGAAGTATGCTCTTGATCTTTTAAAGGATGCAGGACTCACTGGTGCTAAACCTGCAAGTTGTCCTATGGCTGCTGGAGAAGACAAAACTTGGACAGATGACTCACCTCTTCTCTCTGATCTTACGAGATACCGGCGTCTGGTGGGCAAGCTCATATATCTCACGGTAACCAGACCCGACATCTCCTATGCTGTTGGCAAGGTGAGCCAGTTCATGCAAGCTCCGAGGAGTGTCATCTACAATCTGCTCTGAGGATATTAGAGTATATTAAAGCTGCTCCAGGGAAAGGACTCCTATTTCAGAAGAATGGTCACCTAAGGGTTGAAGCTTACTCTGATTCAAGCTATGCAGATGACAAAGGGGACCGCAAATCGACTTCAGGTTTCTGCACATTTGTTGGAGGCAATCTTGTGAGTTGGAAGAGCAAGAAACAGTCTGTCGTTTCCAGGTCTAGTGCAGAGGCTGAATATCGTAGCATGACATCAACTACATGTGAGTTGAAGTGGTTGTGGGCTCTCATGCTTGACTTAGGAGAGGTTTACAACTATCCTCTTCCTATGTTCTGTGACAATAAGGCCGCGATACACATTTCCAAAAATCCGGTCTTTCATGAGAGAACAAAACACATAGAAGTCGACTGTCATTTTATTCGAGAAGAAATATTGAAGAAACAGATTTGCACTCCATTTGTCACGTCCGACAACGAGTTGGCAGACGTCTTCACCAAGCCAGTGTCCGCTTCCTTTTTCCACATCTGTGACAAGCTGGGCATGATCGATATATATGCTCCAGCTTGAGGGGGAGTGTTGAAGTTGGTAACCGGGCGGTCTGGCGGTTTGTCTTGGCGGGTTGAAGACCGCGCGGTCTGGCGGTTTGTCTCAGTCGGCTTGGAGACCGGGCGGTCTGGCGGTCTTCCCTGGCAGTCTCTCTTCCTCTCTGGTGGTAGCCGTGCGGTTAGCCCTGCTGTCTAACCGCGCGGCTTGTGCGGTTTGTTTTGTATAGTCCGCTTGTCCTGTAAATTATAGTCCCACATCTCTTATTTGTATTCTCTCATCTCTCCTCCATTCTATATAAAGGAGGGCATACCTTTGTAATAGATATCTTTTTTGAATAATAAAATTTCAGTTATTCAAAAGTTTATTCGGCTTGTTCTCTACTTTTCGCTTCTTTTCTCTACTTTCTAACAGATTCCCTCGAAGGGTTTTGAAGAACGGAGAGCACTTCTCCCTGCCTTGGACAAGAAACGACTAAGGCCTGCTAGCCTCCCCGTCAGCCTTTGAACTTCCTTGGGATCCCTTGGTGACGCCATCTCCAAAATGTCCTTCATCTTATCTTGATTAGGTTCCACCCCTTGGGAGTGAGGAGGTGACCTAGAAACTTCCCTCTTCCTGCACCGAAGATGCATTTGGCCGGGTTGAGTCTCATCTTCTACTTCCTCAGAATAGCAAAGGTCTCCACCAGATCCGTTATGTGCTCCGCGACACTTTTACTCTTGACAAGGAGGTCATCCACATAAACCTCCAAGTTCCTCCCCTTCTGCTCCTTGAAGATTTAATCCATCATCCTCTAGTAAGTCATGCCTGCATTCTTGAGCCCGAAGGGCATCATCTTGTAGCTATAGCAGCCATCACTGGTTATGAAGGAGACATCTCGGCAGTCGGGGGGATGCATCCGGATCTGGTGATACCCTGAAAAAGCATCAAGAAAACTCATCATAGGAAACCCGATAGCGGAATCAACCAGTGCGTCGATTTGAGGCAAGGGGTAGCAATCCTTCGGGCAAGCTTTATTCAACATTGAAAAATCGATACATAGACGCCAACCCCCTCTGGGCTTATTCACCATCACAACATTGGAGACCCAGCCTGGATAGTGGATCTCCGAGACAAAACCTGTCTCCAACAGCTTCTCTACCTCTTCTCTGATCGGCCCGACCAGCACGGCGGCGCTCTTCCTCTGCTTGTGACGAACAGGAGCCACCGCGGGATCCAGGTTGAGGCGATGACAGGCAACATCGGCGTTCACCCTGGCATCTCGGCGATGATCAATGCAAAGACGTCGATGTTGTCCTGCAGGCAAGCAACCATCTCTATTTTCCCTCCTAGCGGCAGGGATCCTCCAAGCTTCAGCAGTCCCGACTCTCCTCCTCGAGAGATCACCTCTATCTCCTCCACCTCTTCAGCAGCACACAATCCCTTCTCCTTCTCCAGCAGCTCCTCCAATTTCTCCGCGTCACCCATCCAGCTGATGGTGCTGATGGCATTCAGGTAGCATTCCCCGGAGGCCTTGGGATCTCCCCTGATACGAATCTGAACATCTCCGCGACAGTACTTCAGGTACTGGTGGTAAGACGACGGAACGACCCTGAAGTAGTTGATGAGGTGTCGCCCGAAGATGGCGTTATACTCGCTCGGCGCGTCGACGATGGTGAAGCGGCATCGGATCGACGTCCCGCCGAGTGTAACCAGCAGTTCCACTGCTCCCTCCACCTATTTCTTCTCTCCTGAGAAGCCAAAGAGCGGTCCATCAACAGCCTGGACCCGGGACGCTTCCACCTGAAGCCCGACGAAGGTTCTCTTGAAAATGACATTCACCGAGCCACCGTTGTCCGCGAGGATTCGGTCGACGGTGAAGTCTTCGATAGCGGCTTGAATGACCAAGGCGTCCTGGAAGGGATTCTCGTTCCCCAGCATGTCCTCCTTCGAGAACGTGATCTCCTCCAATGGCGGCGGGGTCTGTGATGTCGAGGTGATGTTCTTCCTATAGATCTAGTGGAGACTCCCTTTGTGGGAAGCTCTAATCCAGGCCCCTCCATTGATCACGCCTACATGCTCACCTCCTGGGCCATGTATCACTTCACTGCAACCTCCCAGGTCTACTCGGTTTTCATTCCTCCTCCTCGCCGGAGATTGGAATGCCACCTGCCCCACCGAGGCCTCCTGCCTCTGCTTCTCTCTCTCCGCTGCACCTGCCTCTAGCCTTCTCCTTGCTTCCCAGAACTCAGGGCAAGCCAAGGTCCCGTGCCCCTCTACCCGATGAATGTCGCAGTAGAGGGGAATCTCTGCCTCCTGACGCATCGCCCACTGCTCCCTCTAGAGCCGTTTGTTGTCTTGGCGAGCGATGGTCATCGTCTCCCTTCTTCCTCCTCCTCGGCCTCCCTCCTGTCGGTTACCGTTCCTCCTCTCCTCCTGTAGTGATGTCTTGCCTGTGGTCTCCACTGGGGGAGATTCTCGGGATACTGGAATCGACTTTCCTCCCTTCCTCCTTCCCGGACCTCCGCCTGCCTCCTCTCTTCTTGTCTTCGAGGCCTCTCCTGCCTCCTCTCTTCAACCCTCCTGGGTTCCTCTCTCTTCCTCCTCTCCTCTCTCCCTGGCTCTTCCTTCTTCTCCTCCCGCCTTTCCGGCGTCCTCCTTGTCTTCGACCCCGAAGATCCTGCTCTACCCCTCTCTATCATATCCTCTCCGTCCAGCCTTGCAAAGAAATCCTTGTTCTTCTCCTCTCCCCAAAAAAAGTGTACGCCTTCTCTATCATATCTTCGAAATATCTCGGGGTATTGGACCCCATCTCCAGACTGAACAGTCCCTACTTCAACCAGAACTTCGGGGACACCATCAGAGTAATGTTGTCCACCTCTTCCACCTCCAAAATCTCCTCCTGGAAGTGATCGATGTAATGACCCAATCTCTCGTACTGCCCTTGGATGATTTTGAAGAGAGTTGTCGCTTCCTTCTTCCTCTTCTTCGATGTCGCGAACCTCGTCATGAGGCCCCGATGCAGGTCTGAGAAGTGGTACACGGACCCTGCTGGTAGTTAGTGGAACCAATCTCTGGCGTTGCCCTTGAGGATGATGGAGAAGAAACGACACTTGAAGGCGTCAGACATGTTGCAGATGGAGACAACGTCTTCAAACCACTGGAGATGTCTGACAGGGCCGTCTCTGCCGGAGTAGTAGGTGAGAATGGGTTCCCTGAACCCTTCTAGAACTGGGGCGGCGAGGATCTCGTCATAGAAGGGGTTCCTCCCTCCCTGGCGGTGGCGAGTTTCATCCTCGCTGGAGACATCATACTCGCTATACTGCCGAGTATCTCTGCATCTTGCTGGCGACATTGGATCCCGAAAGCGGACTCCTTGGTTGCTCGCCGGATAAAGTTGCGACTGCATCGGTCGCTTTTCCCCTGCCCAAGCGGGCTCCTTTCTAGCTCGTCTTGGTGGCGCTTCCTCTTCCAGCAGTGTCAGGCGACGAGGAGAAGACGTCGTGACATCGGGGCGATGAGCAAACCCTGCGAGAATGGTTTGCTCGATCCTCTTCGCGAAATCTTCAAACGCAACAACTGTCACAAACTCGCCACCTCGCGTGGCGTCTCCTCCTCCTGCTGAGTTGCCGACCAACTCTCCATGCTCGACATCATTGGCAATCTCACTAAACCTCCAACTTTTCTCCTTGGCTGCGATCCACGCTCACCGCACCAAGTGTTGAAGCCAGGAAAAATCCTAACCTCAGAAATCAGACCAATGCCGCCTAAGGTTACCGGCTCGGAAGCTAGATCAGACGGCTAGGGTGACTAGGAAGAAGAATCAGGTCAAACAGGACCCCAGATGTTGCGGCAGGAAGGTCCCACCACGTACCCGGATGCTCGAAAGGAGCGGCCCCTTCTCAACCAAAGATGGCCGAACTGGGTACGGGGGAAGCTAGCTGACAAGGTCGCAAGGTCGTGACTTGCTCTCTAAGGAAAAGGAATCCAAAGACTTAGCTAGTATCTCAAATATGAAGCGCGCGAGTATCCTCCCAAGGATTTCCAGTGCTTCACCTCGTACCCTTGGGGTCCTATTTATAGGCAAATTCAAGGAGGGGGAGTCATATTTATACCCACCCACCCCCCTGGCGACTAGGCGACTTCCAAAGGAACTCGCACAGACTGGGCGAGTATCATGCCTAGTCGCTTACCTGGCGAGTATGCGAGGGGAGCTCGTCTATACTCGTCCAGGCCTTCTGCGATCTTGTATGTTGACTTTGACTCCTATCTTGACTTGTTGAGCTTGACTTCTACTGACCTGGCTGTGGTAGGGCCCATCCTCGACGAATATGGGTTGTACATATCCAATCAAATTCGTGAAGTACAAATAAATCAAAATGGAATGCTCAATAATCTACTTCATCATGTGCTTATGTCTTTTTGTTTTTATTTTCTTTTGAGCCAACATGTTCTATTTTCACTTTGTAATTATTGTGATATGACTTCTCATTTTAAGCCTAATATTCTTGTATGAATAAAATAGAATAAAATTAAATAACAAGTCATATTATTTTTAAGTGACCTTTCTATCTTATTTTCTAGCTTATGTACTTATTAAATCTATCGCCTGTAATTGTCTTATAATTTCATTATGAATCGAATATTGAATCTCTTTTGTCATATTATCAAGATTAATAAAATTATTTTAAAATGGATTTAAATGAGCTATTAAGGCCTTAAGGGGGTCTTAAGCTAAAATATTTAATGCATAACTTTTTCACTATATTCTATTATTTTATTACTGCATTAGATAGCCCCTATAATCAAAAACCATAATCAAGAAAAATAAGAATTGAAAAATCATGAAATCCATGTTTTTTTCATGAAATTTCAAGTTTCTGTTTGATACCCTACAACCTACGGTATCTATTTTTTAACTCAAATTTTCTATATGTAATAATTTTTGAAAATTTATTTTACTGTGTTAAGTATCGTTATCTTCTACTATATGATATTTTATATATATTTGGGGTAATTTATAAAATTAAAATTAAAAAGAGAATTTACAAAATAAATTAAAGGCAACCAAAACATGTTCATATAAAAAAATCTTATCCTCTTCACAAACACCACAATGATCTACTACAATTAAACTGATATCATATTCTTAAATTTACTTTAATTATATATCATAATTCATGATTTATCAATAATTAATGCTAAATTGACAATTTCTACCATACTTAGAAATTATGAATAACATGATTGGATATTGGTATTATGTTTGATGTATGGATATGCTTCACTATCATTTGTATACATCTCACTTTTATCCAGACCTTAGTATCAATCGGTTATAAAAAATTTTAAAAGTTTAATGATTTATTTCTAGGTCTATTAAAAATCAAAACTTTATGTTGAATACATGAAATTCAAATTATATATATTAAATATTATCGTATTGTGATATGTATATATTTGTGATGAAGTAAAATATATTTATTTATAATTTAAAAGACCATAAAGTATTGAAAAATCAATGATCAATTCAATTGAAATAAATATTGTTGATTTATAATCAATGTGTTAATATATTTAAAATCATTATGTTAAAGTATTTGAAATCATTGTGTTAATATATTATATTTTTATGTTTTCATGTATCTCTTTTTATCTAACTCTTGAATCAACTTTGCACCAATAAGAACAAATCAAGTAGAATCATCACTTCATTCTAGGTCTATAAATTGAAAACTCTATTTTAGAATACATGCAACATTATCATTTGTAATTCTATGAAGTAATATTGAATTCAAACTCATCATTTTAGCATTATCATCTATTAAATATTATTATCAATGCTAGTTATCTCATATTGTCATGATGAATTAAATTAAGAGTAAAAATGAGATTAAATATTCATGATAACTATGTGACGTTTAAATCTACTATAATTCTAAACATCAAACAAACTCATAGTTTATGAATCAATATTTAGGCTTAAATGCTTAGTATGTCCATGATCATTTACACACATTATGTGTCTCACATTAGTGATGGCGTATGATTGTATGCATTAGAGACGCTAACTTGTAAACTATGGCTTGTCCTTAATCGGGAAAGGGTTCCAGAGGGGGCCTTGCGAGGCACTTGGGGAAGAGTGTTAGGTTGAGCGGGCTCTTCTGTGTGCATGTGAGATTAACACCCTAACCTACAACATGCGTGCAGCTCTTCATGCCCGTCCGTCACTTAGTACGGAGTTAGGATGTAGACATATAGCTTGAGTTGTTTAACCTAGGGAATACTCATATAATATTCATTGTAGGGACTTTATTTTGCACCTTATGATTATTTATGTCATGCATATTAGTTTGAACATGTGTATCTTGTATTTTTTTATATTATATTTATTTGGGCATTTATGATTTGAAAAACATAAGTATTTTAAAAAATAACTTTTTTGACACCTTATGTCAAAAATATTCCATCCGCAACTTTTTCATTATTTTTTTTAAAAACTCTTTACACTACTTAGTGTCACTTATCTTAAAAAACATGAATCAAGATAAATCAGAAAAAAATATCAAAAAACTATGTTTTAAAAGAAAATATCGAATTTCTATTGCTAGCGCTGAGTGTTAGTACTATTGCTGGTGGTAGCAAAATCATTTTTTTTCTTTTTTGCCATAGAAAATCATATTACTGATATGCTTGTTAAAGACTTTTATGTTTCCAGCAAAATTAATTATTTTTTTAAAAAAAGAAAAAAATCAAATACAAATGTACAAAACAATTTTCAAAGAACAAAAATATGTTTTCTTATTATTTCCGTATGTGTGTGTATTATTTTGTATCTTTATAAAACATTTTTATAAAAACTGAGTATTATTCACTGTCATTATCAATGATGATTAATTATATCAAATAAAATTAAATACAATGTACAATTAAATTTTCAAGAATCTTAAAATATCGTTTTGTTTATGTCATATCTTGAATATTATCTTATTATGTGCAATGAAATTGAATATATAAAATATATATAGGATTGTTTAATAAGCCTCTAAGTATGAGTAATGTTTTATGTTATTATTCATTCACTCACTTATTTTGATAATCACATATGTTTTAATATTATACTTGCCTGATTCTGTAATGTAATAATACAATAATTTAAATTCATAAATAGATTACCTACACTATATTGAATTGATTATTTTAATTCTTTTTTCATATACTTATTCATTAGAGAAATGTGATTTAAAAATTAATTGATATTGTTTGCAAAATAAGTGAATTAGGAGTCCTTGGTTACAAGCCTAAAAAACATAATAAATGACAAAGAAAATTCCACCAAACACTACTCACCCTCATGATAAGTCTTAAAGAGAATTATGAGGTCGAGCACCTTAGATAGGATTGTAAAGTGTTGTGTAGTAAACAAAATATTCACCACTTTATTTTGTACACGGGATCACAAAATAAAATAAATGGTTAAAAAAATAAAATAAAAGTGAACCATCAAGCACTACTCTCTGATAAGTCTTAATGAGCATTTTGTGTACGAAACACCTTGGTAGTTGTACTTTGTATGTATGCTGATTGAAATATTATGGAAATAATTTTATTTGTATATTTTAATGTTGTGTTATTTCATTATATATTATCATGTATTTTGATTAATTCTCTTGTATACTTTGTCATAACACTATTTTGTACACATTATTATTCTTCATAAAATTTCTACTAATGAGAATTGGATCCTAATACATATCTACACATTTCTCTACAAACTTAAGTAAATGTACTAGATGACTAAGCATGACCACTACAATGTTTGTTTTTTACTTGAAATGCAAATTAGTTTACATTGTTGTCCATATCTCTTTTTAATATATTGAAATCATGCTTGCAAAGTTTAAATGTAATCACATCTCTTAGATTTTTATTGAAAACATCTTCATATCATGTTAAAACTCTTTATCCTTTATATGAACTTATTCCTAAAATGATGTTTATTTTTAAGAGTGCTAATTATTTTCTCAACGTGGTATTTTAAAGAAGAAAGTTTACTTTAAAATTTTTGTTTTGATTACTACGCGTGGTCTTTCATGACTACTCTTTCAACAAGTGATCATATCTTAAATTAAGAATGCTTAATTTATCATTTCAGCTTTGTTGCTCACTATTTTATGCTTTATCATGCTCATATTTTTCTCAAAGAGTATTTTTACATCATATTTTATTATTTATATAGAACACATTAATTTTATTGCATACACTCATCTAATACCCTTGTTGATAATACCAGAAGGGGAGAATAAATTGCATAAATCTAATAATTTAGGGGAAGTACATTAAAATTTGTTCATATGAAACATCTATGTAGGGGGAGTATTCAAAGTAGAAGCATATATTATCCAATTGCTCGATTATGATTATTCTTTCAATAAGTTGTCCCTAATAAATATTAAAGGTATACACTCATCCCTACCAAATTTTGCTAATAACAAAAATGGGTGAATAAATTGAGAAATCTTGTGAAATAGATATTTATGGTGAGTAGAATATATAGGGAACACTTATGTAAGGGGAGCCTTCATATCGAAAGAGTATGCATTTGTATTTTAAACGTTATAAACTTGTTATTCATACATATCTTTAACTGCACATATCTATAAACACAAATGTTCATAAACTCACTCATTTTTCAAATAGGTACTTATTATTATCCAAAGGGGGAGATTATTGGAGTGTGTTCTGCATCTTTTGATTTGAGAATAAAAAATATTGTGATGTATTTGATATCGTCTTTTGTATTTTACAGTGTGCATATTGTACATATTGAATGAGGAGACAAGCCCTCGATCATGGGCATGATCCATGGTTGTGTAAATTTTAGAAACAGCAAAAAGACTATTATTGACAATTGAACTTCAAATGACCATAACTTTCAATCCATAATGAGTTACAAAACGGTCCACACCATTCCAGAATGAGAACGAAGTCATCTACAATATACAAATGGTTCAGATGGCAAAAGTGAAGAGGAGAACTCACTCACGATAGCCACTCTCGCTAGATGATAGTGAAATGACGTCAGATAGACAACAACCATGTCCCGCACGATCCAGCCAAGCCAAACATGATTTTGATATCGCCAGGTGAGAGTCGCTATCCCCCGTGATAGCTCCATGACCTAACCATGATCGTTTTTCAATCGACACGACCATCGCAACATGGGACACATGGAAGCTTTAGGAGATATCGCCTGTGATAGCTAACTATCGCCCGACGATGGTGATTTTTCTATAAAAGACTGAAACTTTGTGCAAACAACACATTTTCTTGAGCCGTCATTTCTACATCTTCTCAAAACCTTCATCTCTGAAATTGAGACAGCACCCTTGTGCAAACACAAAGATTGAAAGAGGATTTTGAAGGACTACAACACATATTCTACACAAAGGTCGCATGCATCAAAAAATGCCAACCACTATATCACCTTCGTATTCACCTTCAAAAATCCTATGGGAGTTTTCTTTTATAATTTTCAACATCTTGTAAAAATTTTTGTTTATCTTTTTGTAACGAGAGTGGAGAAATCGTTCGGGAAGAACGTCAGATCTAGGGAGGTCCTTATGAAGCATATATGTAACGACAAGGTCAAGGTTAGATCTAGGGGAGGCTATATGATGTATTTAGAATAATATAGGTTATAGCCAACTGGTACTTGAGAGAAAGCTTGGTGAATCATCAAAAAAGATTTTTATATTCGTCTTAATTTCAAGCGTCAAAGAAATCAAACATTTTTGTTTTCAATTTCTAATAAAATAAAATCATATTTCTTTTTATCTCATTATCTTGATTTGATTTCATATTATAAAATGTTTTGAAATATACTCTTCAAAAATGTAACGCAAAATATATTGCAAGGTTCATTTTTGTTAGATATAAACACTTGAATTCAATATCCATGAACTAGCGCCCGACAGTAACATTTAATGCCGAAGGTAGTGAATTATGCCATTTTCTAATATTAATCTTCAATATAATAATTTTTGAGATATAAAATATATTCTTCTGCTGTAAAATATTCTGAAATTTCTCTAAGTAACTCCGATATTTTTATTAAAAATAAAATTTCATAAAACCCTTATTCACCCTCTCTAAGGGCGTCATACGATCCAACAGTTGTGAACCTGCCGGAGCGTCGGCGGCCTACTCCCGGCGGGTTCACCGGAGTCCGGTGACCCCGCCAGTGGGCTCCGGTCAGGCCTCCGAAGGCGGTGGCAACCCTAAAAAGGGATGTTGTGCAGAACTCTTTTTCTGCCATCGAGAAATTATAACGAGGAATACAAATTCCGAGAAAGAACTATTGGCAGCCCACCCCTCCATCGATCCAATGCTTGAGTGTGCACTTAACCATCTCCCCCATGATCCCTCCTATTGTGGAGATCATGGGTTTGACTGGTCAGCCCACTCCCCCATGATCTCCACCACAATAGGAGAGATCATGGTGGCCTCCCACTCAACAACTACCGCCGGCCGCCGCCAGCCACCGTCGGCCGCCGCCGGCCGGCCACAGCCGTCAACCGCCTCCGCTTGCAGGTCGGCCACTGTCCGATCATTACTGGGCATCCGTCGCCGTCCGATCTGCAGATAACCACCCTCTAAACCACCAAGTTAGTGGGGGCCCGCCATAACCACCTCCTGGATGCTATAAAAGGAGTCACAGGCCTCATAATTTCTCACCTTTTTGCTCTGGAGTCTTCTTCTTTCTCAGGGCAGTGCTTTGCCAAACTCCTCCCTCGGGTCATCTTCAAGCCTCCTACGAGCCAGAGGAACGCTCAAGTCCCCAAATGCGCGGAGAAGGGAAGAAATCGACCACCACTAGCGCTCAAGCATACCAGCAACTAAGTTAGCATCCAGAACTCACTCGGTACAGCTTGTTGCCCGTTGCGAGTCAGAAATTCTCTCACCTCCAAGTTGTAACGAGTAGCGACCTGTCGCACTCGATTCTCCAAACATATTGTAACCGCAATCTGATAGTGGACTTTGACCGGCACAGATCCGGTCATGTGATTTTTTGCCCAGTTGAGGGATTTTTCCACGTTAAAACCTCGTGTGTTAACTCTCTCTTTTCATTGACTGTGTGCACGCTCGACCGTCACGAGAGCTAAGGCAGTCCAGTTTATTCCGGTCCGATCGGGACGCCGAGTTAGTCCTCAACAATTACATACAATATTTTAAATTTTAAATGTAATGATTTTATTTCGAGTAAACAACCTCGAAAAATCTACAAATTTAAAATGTAATATATAATTATTTTTTAAATAGTAATATTCTATTTATATTTATATATTTTAAGATCAAATATTTCAATAGGATTTTATCGCCTCGGTTGAATGCTTAAGTATGGCGTCTGAGATTTAGGGTTTGAAACTCCCTCTAGAAATTAAATTCGAAATTTTGCCCCAGCTGCACTGAAATTGGGATGTTCCTTGAGATTGGGATGTTCCTGGTTCTACGGCCCGCCCGGTTCCTTGAAAGTGGGTTTAAAATTTTTTTTGTTTAGGCTGTGCAAGCAAATAGTCACACATCGCCTCCACAAAATGAATTCTTGCTATATATAAGGTGCATCCAGAGAAGCACTCTAGCTTTAAGTCTTGCGGGCTCTAAGCTGGCAAGCTTTCTGGCACATTATATGAGCTTGCTTTTCTCAACGCTGGCGGGCTTTCTGATCCGTTAAATGAGCTTGCTTATCTCAAGGCTGGTGGTTTTTCTGGCCCGGGAAGTGTTATTTTTCCCTACATAATAGAAAACGAACGGTCGAGATTGATTTTGAGGGCCTGGTATTACATCGCGCAATTGCAAGGACCGATGATAAATTTGTGTATATAGTATAGATATATAACATCAGAATTTAATAGAAGGATCTTTAAAAAACAAAAAGAATAAAAATTTAGTATAGATAAGGTAGCTGGTTGCATGATTGAAACCATACAATAAAGCCACCAACATGAACCTCAAGTAACTCAAAGCACCACATATCTACATAAAACTGAACATCCACAGCTGGCCAGCATAATTTTAATACATTTCCTCATGATAAACCTCTTTTTAGGCTTCGTTTGGCATGGTGGTGGTGGTCGTAAACGCATGGGTAAAACCGCCATTCGTTAAGGATCATCTAACAAACATCATCTATTTGAACATAAAAGTGGATGAAGTTCCTTAAGTGGACGTTAATGAATGACAATTTAATCCCCATGTTTATGACCACCATCACTGTGCCAAACAGAGTCTTAATCAAATCCTTAAGTAAAGTAGAAAATTGAAACTAAACTTCAAGTCCACACATGAGATTCACAACAACCGGGCAACAAGAACCTTAACCATATGTCAAAATCAAAACCATAGTTTGCATTTGCAAGGGAAACCAACATCTAGGAAGAGAAAAGAAGAGGGGGGGAGGAGTAAGAGAGAGAGAGAGAGAGAGAGAGAGAGAGAGAGAGAGAGAGATCTTACAGTGAGGAAGAAACCTTTAGGGCACAAAGTGGATACTACCACACCACGTCAATGCATCCTTCTTTATCCAAAAGATACAAGATTTACACAAGAATTACTCGTGCAATAAAATCATCAAATGAAGAGAAACAAAAACTGTTGGAGCAGATGCCAGCAGATGAAATAACGGACTTCACTGCAGACAAAATAGACAGAATACAGGGCAGCCCGGTGCCCAAAGCATCCCGCACAGCAAGGGTCCCACCATAGGGATAAAATTTCCAAGACTCGAACTCGTTACCATCACACGACACATTAACTGGTACACCAAAGCTCCCAACATAATATAAATATAAATAATTAAAAAGAAGGAAGAAAATCATTTTAATTAGCTGGGAGCACCAACATCACAGCCTGCAGAATGTATATTTCGTCTAGAGACACCATGCATCATAATATTACCATCCCTATGCACAGCACACTGCAGTAAAGCTGGATAATTTTTTGGATCCGGCATCAAGGACCAATCATAGGGCACTGTGGGATCCGGTGACCCCCCCCCCCCCCCCCCCCCCCCCCCCCCCCCCCCCCCCCCCCCCCCCCCCCCCCCCCCCCCCCCCCCGCCATTGGTCCTGGACCGCCTGGTTGCGTCTGGGACTCGGACGCAAGTTGAGAGCTTTAAATTGGGGTTTCTCATTTTACCTATTCTTGCTTTTCTGCAGTGTAACAGGACGGCTTCTCATTTGACCCATCTTCAGATTGAAATAGCAAAATACAAAATATAGTTAAAATATAAAATGCATACACTTTGAGGGGTATTTACTGTGTGTGTATATATATAACGCAGATAAGCTACCATATATACATGAGGATTCTAAACCTCGTCTAAGAATCTGAGAGAGCTTAGCATGGTATGCTAGCTGTGGAGTTATCTGCGCCCTGCGGAGATCACAACACTCTAGTTCGCAGGCACCCTGAACCAGCCAAAGAGCTAATCCAAACCTTATCGGAGCTGTTTAATTCATGATCGTCGTTCCTGTGCCAGCTCCAAGACGCGTGGGTACCATTCACGACGTCCAGTTCTCCGTGGCCAAAACTCGCCTCCCTGTAGACCGACCACACTGGCTTCGGGTACAGATACCTGTCGAATAACAATCGACCCGAAAAAGATGAAAATTCAAGCTTTAAATGGAAGGTAGCCTAGATGTGGCGAATACCTCTGAGCCAGTCCTTCCCTGTTGCCTCCGTCGCCGATGGTTATATGTACAGCACCACATGGGTCTAACTGACCGCCGTAGACGCGTTCCTGGGTCAAGAATCATAGTTGTGAGAAGATGGCATGGCTCAAAGAGAATTTATTAGTCACGCTTCAGGAAACTCATGTAGCCGTGCATTTAATAGATAATGGTCCCTCCAGATGCGGATTTTAGGTTGGGTGCGTCCATTTAATAGAATATGGGTACCTCCGCCTATCGTGAGCTAATTTTAAGTTGGGTGCATATGTTTCGACATGGTATCATCCAATCTATCCAATCAGTCTTGATTTTCTTTGATCTAACGGTTAGAAAGTTTTTTCATGAATTTTTATTTCATGGCTATTTTAAGACCATCATATATCTTATATATATAGAGGTACACATATATATAGATACATAAATACATATACAGAAACATACATATATATATACACACACATACATATATATATATACCTATAGGGGCATTTACCGGGACCTCACCTCTAAGTTTGAAAAATTACAGATTGCACCCCTCTTATTATTGAAATTACAAAAACCTCCCCTCAATGTTACAAAACATAACATTTACCTCCCCTTAAATACACATTTCATAACATCCATGCACAAAAATACCCCCCTCGGATTAGATTTTCCAAGGGGGTATTTTGTGCACGAATGTTATGAACTATAAGCTTCAGGGGAGGTAAATGTTATGTTTTGTAACATTGAGGGGGAGGTTTTTGTAATTTCAAAATAAGAGGGGTGCAAGCTGTAATTATGCTATCTTCCAGGGGAAGTTTTGGTAGTTATTCGTGTGTGTGTGTGTGTATATATATATGTATCTATATATATATGTATGTATGTATCTATATACATATGTATGTATGCATGTATCTATATATATATGTATGTATGCATGTATCTATATATATATATATATATAGATACATGCATACATACATATATACATACATATATGTATGTATATATATATAATAATGTGGAAGCGAGTTATACGAGTGAGAGGCAAGAGGCTTCGTCCCTACGGCCAACCGTGACAGTACACGGGGGCCCCTAGTGCCCCGCGAGATTGCACCCCGGCCACGGCATTTCCCCGACGCGACGACGCTCCCGCCGCAAGCAAACCCCCTATACTCCGTCCATCACTCATTTTTACTGCGTGCAAGGGGATTTGCAAGCGGCGGGGAGAACACATTTTTTACTGTAGATAGGTAGAGCTGTCACTTAAAACCGAAAACCGTAAACCGAACCGGAACCAAACCGGAACCGCAAAGAACCGGACAGAACCGTTTGCAAATTATTTGTGTTCTGCTTTGAATTTTGCAACCGTGAACAATTTTGGTTCGGGTGTGGTTCTTATATTTTATTATCCGGACCGGAACCGGAACCGCAACATACAAGGCTCAAGCGGTTTCAAGATTTTTGGACCCGATCCGAACCGGACCGAAGTAAAATTGAACCGCAACTCGTTTATTATTATTTGTAGAAAGGAGAAATGAAATAGAAGGTGCAAATATATTCATCCTCATAGGGGCATTAAATAGGAACTAAACTCAATAACATTAAAATATTGCATATATAATAACTCTAACACTCCCCCTCAAGCTGAAGGGGGACCCTACAGCTTGAACACAACATAAAACAGAAGGTACAAGAAGGTTGACAACGTGTGACAAAACAAAAGCCACCGAGGCCCAACCGCATGCCACCGGGGATACTTCAACCGGGCAAGAGCCACACGACGTTGGTCCACAAAACCGACCATGACCACGCTGGATACACTCGGAGCGGAAACTAGGTCAACCACGAAAGACCAAACCAACCCTACCAAATCCAGAGAAAACAACGAGGAGACACAAACAACATACGAGATCTACCTGTGGGCCATGTGTGATTGAGGCAGGAGTCGGGAAAGAGGCATCCGAGTCGCCGTTATCACAAACACTCCCCCTCACGTGGAATATGTGCATGAAGGCATAGACTATGCCTGGAGGCCGTGACGTACACTCCCCCTCACGTAGACCACGTGCACGTGTGGGACCCTCGTCGGGTACATGAACCCAGATCACGTGAAAGAAGGGGCCGAAATCATAAAGAGACCACACTAACACACCACAACAACAAGAAAACTTAAAGAGAAAAAAAAAACAGCAACATTAAACCCTAAACGGGGCCGGAGACGAAGCAGCGCAGAGCAGCAGCGGCAGAAGGAGAAGAAGCAGCTGCAGCAGCAGCTGGACGGAGAAGCAGCGGCAGAGCAGCATCCATGCCGGAGAAGAAGAGAGCTGCAGCGGGTGCAGACAGAAGCCAGAGAAGAAGCAGCTGCAGCAGAAGGCTGGAGAAGAAGAAGCGGCTGCAGCAGCAGGCCGGAGAAGAAGAAACGGTAGAACAGCAGGCCGGAGAAGATGAGTAGCGGCAAGAGGCGCAGCTGGCTAGAAGAAGGCCGGGCCGGAGAAGATGAAGTAGCAGTAGCACCATCGGAGTAGAAGAAGACAATCCGGAGAAGCAGAGCAGTCGAGCCGTCGATGTCGCAGGCAGCGCACAGCAGCGGCGGAAGCAGAGGATGGCGACGTCGGGAGAAGAATCCGTCGGGAGAGATATACAGGGAGAATGTCCCGCTCCCGTCTCCGGAATCAAGGGCCGATCCCGTAGACGGGAGCAGGGGGGTGAGAAGCGCCCGTCGAGCCCTAACAAGCAAACGGAAGCGGAAGCACGGGTCGGGGGGGAGAAAAGTGCGGAAGCGGGGAAAAAAAATTTTATTTAGGTCTTCAGAACGTTCGCTCTGATACCATGTAAAAAGGAGAAATGAAATAGAAGGTGCAAATATATTCATCCTCATAGGGGCATTAAATAGGAACTACAACATGACACCCAACACCGATAGGCGGTGTGAGACTAAACTCAATAACATTAAAATATTGCATATATAATAACTCTAACATTATTAATGTTATTATAATATTGTTATAATTTTATAATCTATCTATAATATTTATACTTACTATCAGTGGTGAAACTGGTGCAGTTTGAACCCAAACCGTAATCGCACCAAAATGGATCGGTTTTGGACTGAACAAAACCACACCAAAACCGTGTGGTATGATTTAACATTGGTGCTGTTTGAAATCGGTTTTTACATACAGTTTTGATTTTTATATACTTATATAATGTATTTTGAATTTTACTTATATATTTTTTCTGAAATATTTTATTTAAAAATATAAAAAGTATACAATTACTATTAAATAATAATCATGAAAGACACAACTAATTGTAGCTGATTATTACGGTTGCGCAACCAGACAAGATGCGCGCAAGCCGACTAGACGTTGTGACAAGTCTTTACACGTAGGAAGACGACAGATACTAGCCCACAGATTGTGGAAGAGACCGATGAGGAGTGCGCAACTTAATTATTTTTATTTCGTTGTTGTTTTGAGTTTTACTATTTGCAGATCGCTTTTATTTCATTCCATCAAGTTTGGTTTTGTTTTAGTTGGAACCCATTTGAACCGGACCGAACCACATAGAAGCATGTCTACACGCGTAGGAAGGCGACATATACTAGCCCACCGATCGTGGAAGAGACCGTCGATGAGTGTGCAACTTAATTATTTCTATTTTAAATGTTTTTTGAGTTTTTTGCAGACCGCTTTTATTTCATTCTGTCAAATTTGATTTTAGTTTTAGTTGGAACTGATTGGAACCGGACCGGAACCGGACCGAACCGCATAGAACCGGATCAAACCGTTAATGACTGGTTTGGTTTTGGTTCTTGTTAAACCGTAATCGGAACCGTTGACATGACGGTTCCAAAAATTATGATGGAACCGGAACCAGAACCGGAACCGGTCAAACCAGATAAGGTTTTGGTTCTAACTTGAAGAACCGTTACCTTAGCGGTTCGGTTCATGATTTTAGTAGAACCGGAACCGAACCGGAACCGTGACAGTTCTATAGATAAGAGAGACTTTGCCTATAAGAGAGCACTCTTTTTAAAATAAAAGAGAAACACAAAAAAATTTAATAACAAAGGGGGTAAAATCGGAAATTTAAATGTTTCATGTGTGTGTGTGTGTGAATCCAATTCAATATTAGAAAAGTTATGTGGCCTTGCCTTGTGCATTTAAACTGCGTCCCCTTCATCTATAATTAGTTGATTTTAGGTTAAGTACGTATGTTTCTAGCATGGAATTAGAGCTGATTAGACCCAACCACTCTCCCGAGTCACAATACCCATTTTTACTCAGATATTAGCGGCAAAAACTCTACACGTGATGGGCATGTTGAGAATCTAATCTCCATCTCCACCTATAACAAAAATGGTATTAAAGTGGACCTAACGCCTAACAGCCCACTCTCATGCTATTCAATTTAAGAAATCCACTAAAAACCCTACACTTGAGGGGCATGTTGAGAATTTAGACCCACAGGGAAATCCGTGTACAGAAATGTGCGCTTAATACATATTTTGGGCCCCTCTGCCTATAAATTCCATGAAAAGAGTACAACGATCATATTATTGAAGGAATTCAATATACGTACTGTTCGTTCGTAAGCATGCACATGACCGGCAATCAGAATATCTACACCAGCGGAATAAATCAAAGGTTCGACGGCCGCCATCATATCATCTCCTTCCCCCTGATGAGCCCAATTGCTGTTGTACCATGGCGCATGCAGAAGAACCAGTAGCCATGGCGTCCTCTCTCTGTCCACCTTAGCGAGATCGGCCTGTTTCCAAAGATTGTTATCTTTGCTCAGATTTAATGTTTAGATTCAAACAAACTAATTACATGTTAAACAAGAAATTTGGTCAGCAGCAGTGGATTATATTAAAAATATATATATTACATCAAGAACAATTCAATTTTAGCCAGACTTCACTACTATGGAAAGAAAAGGTAAGTGATGGGGGACCATCTAGCGTGACTCCGCGCAAGGCGTGCCCCACCTTCGTTTATTCACGTAGGCGGAATTGATCAAATCGTTGATCCGCCACCGCGGATGCATCCGGCTCGTCGATCTCATGTTTTTCATATATAGTTTTACATTTTTCGGACATTATTTCATGTACTTTTGGCCCCGAGACCATTGACCAGTCATAGTCGTTGATCCCGAGTGCCCAAATTTTCAGTTTCTAATAAATAAATATTAGGGCTGCTCATTTCAAATTATTTTTGAAGTTTAGAGAGTTTCTTCTTCATTCCGGCGATCCCCTCCGCGGTGCCGACTCTGTGGAGCCCCTAGGTGACGTCTTCTTGGGTAAGCTTTTGAATCTTGTTCTTTTTCCCCACCAAACCCCCTCCACTGCTCTGTCCAGCCGCCGCCCCTTCAGGAAGCACCCCTCCTGTTTGTTTTTGTCCTGCAGCTGCCTCCCTCACTAAACCCTCTAGTGCCCCCCCCCCCCCCCCAAGCCGCCGCCCCTTCCTCCACCTCCCGCCCCTTCGAAAACAGATCGCCGCCCTACCTGGTTCCTAAAACGACCCCCCCTGCCGCCGCCAAACCCCACTCATGGAGCCACATCCCCCATTCATTCTCCACCCAGAATTCCCCCAAATCCAGGAATTCCAGCCCAGATCTACTCCTCCCCACCTCCCGTTTGCTGCCACCGACCCCCCCCCCCCCCATCTCGTGGATCCACCTTCCAGCACCCAGCCATCATCAGAATTACCCAAATCTGGGCAATCCAGCCCAGATCCAGTCCCCTTCTCTCTGATCCAGCCCACCCAACCGCCAACCAGCCCTTCCCTTACCCGATCCAGTCTCCCCGTCACCGGAACCTCCCCTTTTTAGGCCTTCAACGTTCATATCCATTTTATTACAGCAACCATAATATCTGTGTTGTGTTTTTGTATTGTTGTTGGGTTGTAAAACATTGTAGTGGTTTGTTTATTACATGTTTGTCTGAATTTTCAGTTTACTATAGTATTTGTTCCTAGATAAATCTCTAACAACAGGAAGGATCGAATCGCCGCGCACTTGTATTTTGGCCCTCTGTGCGGAGGAAAGCCACTGCTTTGCGCTTAAAGAAAATTTCATTCTCGTTTATAATTTGATGCACTGATTAATTACGATATTTAATTGTTTGATTTAATTATTAGCGCCCAATTGCGAGGAATGCATGCATAGAGTCATTGGGACGTCGGGAGTCACATTCATTCACCACTAGCGTGCATTCTAGGAGACCACTGCACACTACCCTACATCAATTGGTATTAGAGCCTAATGTTTGGGCCACGTCTATGCTCCGTAGTGGTAGGGCCTAGAGATTCTCAATGTCTGACCCCAACGTTACCGATGATCGAACAGATAGTTAGAACTCAAGTGCGACTCTTGTTGAATTTCAGTGGCTAGTCCTTGACCGTCTAGATACCATGGGTACCCAGTTTTAGGGTTTCAGCCCTGAGCTCACAGAAATCAATAACTGGTTAGGGCACCTAGAAAATCAGAATGACGCACCATCTCAACGAGGGTGTGAGAAATGAGCGAGAAAATGGCCAAAAGGTAAATAAAAGCAAACTTTATTACTCCAAAACAATAATTATTACATAGGTATACCCCCTTATTTATAGAAAATGGGGGAGGAGAGAGAATACAACAAGCGATGTGGGACTAAATACAAACCGCGCGGGCTGGGCGGTTTGACACAGTCAAACCGCTAGGCTACACAATACACAACAGCAAAACCTCTGAACCAGGGGTGGCTAACACCAAGACCGCTCCGGCTAGCATCAGACCGCTGCGGTCAACCTCCAGGCCGCTGCGGCTAATCATCCGGACCTCTGCTGCAGCTAACATCAAGCCGATGGAAAGCTGACAAACAGACCGCTGATCCAAACCGTCAGGTTGCTGACCAGACAGGTCGCTGGTCCAAATCACCAGGCCGCTGACCAGACAGGCCGCTGGTCCAAACCGCCAGGTCGCTGACCAGACAGGCCGCTGGTCCAAACCGCCAGGTCGCCCGTACAACAAGCTGTCCGACTAGAAGGTCAAACCGCCAAACTTTAACACTCCCCCTCAAGCTGAAGCGTATATGTCAACCATGCTCAGCTTGCTACAAACATCCGGAGCGGAAACTGGTTTTGTGAAGAAATCCGTCAGTTCTTTATCAGAAGTGACGAAGAGAGTACAGATCTGATTCTTCAACACCTCTTCTCTAATGAAATGACAATCAACCTCAATGTGTTTTGTCCTCTCATGAAAGACAGGATTTTTCGATATGTAAATGACGGCTTTGTTGTCACAGAACATAGGAAGAGAATGATAATATACTTCTCTCAAGTCAAGCATAAGCGCTCGTAACCACTTCAACTCCCAGGTAGTTGAAGTCATGCTCATATACTCTGCTTCAGCACCTGACCTCGAAACCACTGCATGTTTCTTGTTTTTCTAGCTAACAAGGCTTCCTCCTACAAAGGTGCAAAATCCTGATGTAAACTTCATATCTTCTTTGTTATCAGCATAGCTGACATCAGAATACGCTTCAATCTTCAGATGATTATTCTTCTGAAACAACAAAACCTTTGCTGGAGACCCTTTCACATACTCCATAATTTTTATGGCAGACCGAAGATGACACTCTCTAGGACTCTGCATAAACTGACTGACCTTTCCAACCGCATAACAGATATCTAGTCTAGTAACAGTCAGATATATGATTTTGCCTACAAGACGTTTGTACACGGTGAAATCTGGAAGAAGGGGAGAATCTTCAGTCCACCCCTTATCATCTCCAACCGTCATCGGGCAACGAGCAGGTTTCGTGCCAAGAAGACCGGTCTCATTTAAGAGATCTAGCGCATACTTTCACTGTGAAAGAACCACCGAGTTTCTCTTTCGTGAAATCTCAATGCCCAGAAAGTACTTCGGAGATCTCATATCCTTAATAACAAAATGTTGTCGAAGATGTTATTTGGCTAGATCAATGTCTTCTTTATCATCACCAGTCAGAAGAATATCATCAACATAGACGGCAATAACCACAAGGCCTCTAGTAGTCTTGCGTATAAATAGGGAATGATCAGCAGAGCTTTGATTAAACCCAATAAGAGAAACAACTTCACTAAACTTGTCAAACCAAGCTCGTGGATTCTGCTTTAAACCATAAATCGCCTTCCAAAGTTTGCATACCCGAGACTCCCCCGGAGCAACATACCCAGGAGGTTGCTCCATATAAACCACTTCGTGCAAATCACCATAAAGGAAGGCATTCTTCACATCTAACTGAGACATCTCCCAGTTCCGATTAACAGTCACAAAGAAGAGAACATGTATAGTGTTGATGCGAGCAACAGGAGAAAAAGTATCAAATAAGTTTACCGCATATGTCTGAGTAAACCCTTTTGTCACAAGCCTCATCTTATAACGATCAACCGAACCATCTGGAAGATACTTAACCACAAAGACCCACCGACAGTCAACCACATCAATACCTAGAGGTGGGGGAACAAGAGTCCAAGTACCTCTCTCAATTAATGTGTTCATTTCTTCATCCATAGCGGCTTTCCAATGAGGAATGACAAGAGCTTCTTGATACGTAGCTGGTATAATAGTAGAAGAGATAGCAAGAGCAAAATGCTTGTCAATTGTGAAAGCTGAGCATAGGAGACAATCACATCAATAGGATGCTTAGTGCATTGGCGAACGCCTTTTCGCAGGGCAATAGAAAGATCAAGATCACTCTTGTCCAAGGAAGGCAATTCACTGCCAGAAGAAAGAGAAGGCCCGGGAACAAGTACAGAAGGCTCCAAGGGCAAAAAATCAGGTTCGGGAGAAAGAGACGGCACAACAGGAACAACTGTGGAAAGAACTGGTTCCGGCAGAGATGCCGAGACAATAAGCAATGAAGAAGAAGTATCAGAAGGCAAGAGAGAAAAATCAGGAGAAAATACGGTATATCTTCAAAGAAGGTAACATCCGCAGACACATACTGTTTGCGTAGAAGAGGATCAAAACAGCGATAACCCTTCTGAGTAGGATAATAATCAAGGAATATGCATTTAACAGAACGAGTAGAAAGTTTGTCACGACCAGGAGAAGGTATGTGAACAAACACTGTACATCCAAAAACCTTAAGATGAAAAGGAAATGGCTCGGCCGAGGGATACAAAATGGAAAAAGGAGTCTTGCCCTGAAGAACAGATGAGGGTATCTGATTAATGAGATAGCAGGAGAGAAGAACGACATGACCCCAATAGGATCGAGAAACATTCATTTGTAATAGAAAGCTGCGAGTATACAAAAGATGACGATTCTTGCGTTCAACAACGTCATTCTGTTGAGAGGTATAGCGGCAGGAAGTTTGATGAATCAAACCATGGTTCGCACAAAAAGCAGAAAATTGTCGGTCGACATATTACTTGGCATTATCAGTACGAAGAAATTGAATAGACACTTGAAACTGTGTCAAGATCTCATGATAAAAGGCGGTAAACACAATGTAAAGTTCAAAACGATCTTTCAGGGGGTACAACCAAGTACACTTGGAGAAATGATCAATTAAAGTGACAAATTATAAGCTACCTCTATCAGCAGTGGCAGTAGGAGCAGGACCCCAGATGTCAGAATTAACAAGTTCAAAAGGACGCGAAGAACTATGTCCCGTTCGTGCTGGGAAAGAAGAGCGATGATGTTTGTCAAACTAACTGGCCTCACAATTCAAAGGGGAATCCTCTTGAGGAAGATCTGTAAGAAGTTGGTGGATGAGGCGAGAATGAGGGTGGCCAAGACGACGATGTCATTGCTGAAGAGATGAAGAAGCAAAAAGAGCAACGTCGTGGTCAAGAAAGAAGAGACCACCACTGGCAATCTCAGTAGCAATCATAGCATTGGAGACAGAATCAGAGAAAGAACAAGTGGTGCCTGTAAAAGTAACTATGCAATTTAACTGAGTGCAAAGAGCATGAACAAAGAGTAAATTGAACGGGAAAGTAGGGACATATGGAGTGTCCTCAAGCAGCAAAAACGGAGAGAGACGCACAGTGCCAACACCATACACAGGAGCAGAAGTCTCATCAGCAATAACAATAGGAGACAGACTGTTTTGTTCAAGCAAAGAGGAGAACAAACGAGAGTTATCGGTCATGTGACAAGTGGTACCAGGGTCAATAAGCCACTTATCAGAGGAGGCCACAAGAGCACGAGTGGTAGAAGAAAGAAGGGAAGTCATCCTTAAGAAGAAACTGGAAAGCGGAAAGACTAACCGCACGGATAGAAACAAGCCGACAAAAGAGGAGTGCAAGAAGAGAAATCGCAGTGGCCAAGCAGTGAAAAAACCGCGCGAGAAGACCGCAACAACAAGAGAAAAGACCGCACGGTCAAAGTGACAACACACCAACGGCTATAAAAAGAAGCCGCGACCAGGATGCGGAGCACGCAGCGGGTAGAAAAACTGTTGCGACAAGAAAACCGCACGCACAATGAAACCGCGTGCGAACAAGAAAGGCACAAGGCGAAACAGAACAGGAAGGCAAACAAGTCGCAGAAAGACAGCGACCAAGAGAGAGAGACCGGCAGAGACTCAAACCGCACGGTTTGAGTGAGAAGCAGGAAACGAACAGAGCGGGCAGAGCAGAAACCGCGCGGATAGAACCGAAGCCGCGCGAACAAGAAAAGAAGTCGCAAAGAAGAGGAAGAAGAAAGAGAAAAGAGAAGAGTCTGCATAGTCTGGGTGACAACACATCAGCGGCAAGCCGCGACCAAAATGCGGAATTCGAAACAGAAAAGAAATCGCACGAGAGCGACAAGCAAGAAAGGGAGGGAAGGGAGGGAAGCGAACAGGAAGAACCCGGCTCGGGAATCAAACTGGAAGAAGCTGGCGCGGTTAGACAAACAAACCGCAATCTGATTGGAGCAAAAGATCGATTCGCTCTGATACCATGTGAGAAATGAGTGAGCAAATGGTCAAGAGGTAAATAAAGGCAAACTTTATTGCTCTCAAAATATAATTATTACATAGGTATACCCTCTTATTTATAGAAAATGAGGGAGGAGAGAGAATACAATAAGAGATGTGGTACTAAATACAAGCCGCGCGGGCTGGGCGGTTTAACACAGTCAAACTGCTAGGCTACACAATACACAACAGTAAAACCTCTGAATCGGGGGTGGCTTAAACCAAGACCGCTCCGGCTAGCATCAGACCGCTGCATTCAACCTCCATGCCGCTGCGGCTAATCATTCGGGCTTCTGTTGCGCCTAACATCAAGCCAATGGAAAGCTGACAAACAGACTGCTGATCCAAACCGCCAAGTTGCTGACCAGACAGGCCGCTGCTCCAAATCACCAGGCCGCTGACCAGACAGGCCGCTGCTCCAAATCACCAGGCCGCTGACCAGACAGGCCGCTGGTCCAAACCGCCAGGTCGCTGACCAGACAGGCCGCCGGTCCAAACCGCCAGGTCGCTGACCAGACAGGTCGCCGGTCCAAATCACCAGGTCGCTGACCAGACAGGCCGCTGGTCCAAACCGCCAGGTCGCAGACCAAACAGGCCGCTGGTCCAAACCGCTAGGTCGCCCGAACAACAAGTCGCCCGACTAGAAGGTCAAACCGCCAAACTTTAACAGAGGGGAACCTCGTGAGGATGAGCTTGAAATCCCTCCTCGGCTGGACCCATGTTAGAGGGGCATACCACCACCTCCTGATCGATATTATCGTGATGCTCCTCGTCGGAGTCCCGCTCCTGAGGACCCACAAAGCCCCGACTATGATAGGTAACCACCTCAGTGCGACAGACCTCGAGCAGTCCCTCAAAACTTTATAGCTCATGCACCACAACACGATCGTTGTGATCTGGGTGGCGATGAATATTTTGTCCCTGGCCGCAAGGAGCGTGGACCCCCATCTGCTCGACGTGATTACGGCTGAGATGAGTACTACGAGGACTATCCGGAGCAACGTAGAGGCGATTACCAGTATGAGAATGACGTCACCAGGCGCATTCGCCTTGACGCTCCTTCGTTCGATGGCCGTATGGACCCGAAAAATTTTAGCGATTGGTTCCTCGATATAGACCATTATTTTGAGTGGTATGACATGAGCGACGAACTTTGTGTTCGCTTCGCCAAAATGAAGCTGATCGGACAGGCCAAGGTGTTCTGGATTAGCGTACAGAGAGTCGTTGAGAGGGATGACTATTATTTTATCACCTGATGGGATGATATGAAGCAGAGACAGAAAGATAAGTATCTCACTGCCTCCTACCGAGACTAGTTGTTTGATCAGTTGCAGAACTTACGACAGGGGACACTTACTGTCGCTAAGTATATGGCTCGCATCGACGAGCTTGTCATTAGGAGTGACATCTCGGAGAAGCACGTTGTCACAGCCTCAAGTTTCAAGGTCGGCCTACGTTCTGAGATTCAGAGAGAGTTGATTCCCCATCGTCTCGAGACCGTCGACCAAATATTTCAGCTTGCCCTGCAGTACGAGCAGTATCTCCGCTCGTCTAGCACGAGGAAGTTCCCCTCTCGGACTGATACCTTGACATATAGGAAAGCTGCTTCGGCCCAGACTACCGCGGCTACGCCCCCACGTGTCCCAGCGGATACGAAGGGCAAGGCCGTCTCCACTGATGACCAACGATCTGGGGGTATTCAGTGTTATAGATGTTCAGACAGGATACGTGGCAGCGCTGTGCCCCACACGAATACTACTAGTTAAGGAAGAGGAGCAGGGTTTAGAAGGAGATGAGGAGGTTACTGAGGAGATTACAGCCACTATTGAGGAAGGATGGGAAAGTGACGCTTGGCGGTCCTTGGAGATGAGAGTAATTAGGCGCCTCCTACACACCCCACGCGTATATGAGAATTGACGACACACTACCATATTCTACAGGTACTTTTCTAGTGCATGCGGTCCCTGCAAGTTAGCTATCGACAGTGGGAGTTGCGTGAATATTGTGGCGCAAAAGGTTCTTGACCGTATGCAGGTGAAGGTCGAGCCTCACCCACAACCCTATCGTGTCTTCTGGGTAGATAAGACAACGATTCAGGTCACCCAGCGTTGTCTTGTACCGATCAACATCGTTTCATTCGAGGATCGAGTCTGGTGCGATGTCATTCCCATGGTCGTCGCCCATGTTCTGCTGGCCGCCCTTGGCTATTTGATCGAGACGTCACGTGTTTCGGCCGCTCGAACACGTGTGTCTTTTATGTCAAGGGGCGGAAGATCACACTGTCGCCTACCCAACCCAAGGAGAAATCCAAGGGTCAGGTTGAGCCTTTAGTGAGCACGAGCTATTCGAGACCCCTACATATCCTGAGGTGAGGCGAGTTTTTGCGAGACAGCATTGAATCCGACATTATTTATGTTGTGGCGGTCACCATGGCTTCTGAGTGCCCCCTTGATGACCGTACCCTTGGACGAATTTACGGATATCATGCCCGATGAGTTCCCTGACGAGCTACCCCTCCACGGGACATTCAACATGTTGACCTGATCCCGGGAACCTCTCCCCAAACCTGCCCCACTACCGTATGCATCCTAATAAGCACGCTGAGCTCAAGAGACAGGTCGATGAGCTTCTTCAGAAGCAATTCATTTGAGAGAGTTTGAGTCTGTGTGCAGTCCCCGACCTTCTTACCCCTAAAAGGATAGAAGCTGACATATGTGCATTGATAGTAGGGCAATCAATAAAATCACGGTCAAGTATCGTTTCCCCATCCCACGACTCGATGACCTACTGTAAACTATGTCTGGTGCTCAGATCTTTTCCAAGATCCATCTTCATAGTGGATACCACCAAATTCGGGTTCGTGAGGGAGACGAGTGGAAGACGGCCTTTAAGACCAAAGATGGTCTATATGAGTTGATAGTCATGCCATTTGGGCTGCAAACGCCCCGAGCACGTTTATGCAGGTCATGACTCCGGTGGTACAAACCTATATGACTAAGTTTTTGGTTGTATACGTTGATGACATCCAGATTTATAGCCAGTCCTAGACCGACCAACTAAAACATCTAAGGCTTCTCTTTGGCACCCTACACCAGGAGAAATGGTATGTGAACCTGAAGAAGTGTTCCTTCCTATCAGAGTCTGTCTATTTACTAGGATTTATCATGTCATCTACAAGCGTATCTGTTGACACCCAGAAGGTCAAATCCATCTGTGATTGGCACATACCGACGAACATCCACGAGACCCGCAACTTCCATGGACTGCCACCTTCTATAGGAGCTTTGTCCAAGGCTACAACACGATCATGGCGCCATTCACGAGTCGTCTTCGGAAGGGCGAGTTTCAGTGGACCGCTGCGACCACAAGAGCATTCGAGGAAATTAAAGAGCGATTGACGATGGCCCTGCATTGAGACTCCCCGAATTTAGTCGTGCATTTGAGGTTGTGTGTGATGCGTCCGGTATCGGTATCGGTGGCGTGTTGAGCCAAAAGGGACACCCAATTTCTTACTTTAGTGAAAAACTGAACGAGGTCAAGCAAAAATACTTGAACTACAACTGAGAATTTTATGTCTTCGTCCAGTCTCTGCGCTACTGGATGCACTATCTCCTACCCCGGGAGTTTGTGCCCTATTCTGATCACCAGACATTGTGTTACCTAGTCTCGCAGCGCAAGTTAGGCATCAACACGCCAAGTGGGTTGAGTATCTACATGAGTTTCACTATGTTTTCAAACACCGCACTGGCATTGAGAACAAACCCGCGGACGCACAAAGCTGTCGAGTTGCGCTCCTGCAGACGATGAGAGCCCGAGTGGACGGGTTCGAGAAATTGATCAGGGACTATCCTACTTGTCCGGATTTTGGTGAGGCGCGCTATCGAGGCACCCTTCGAATCCCATCAAAGGGGTTTCAGATTATCGGCAGGTACATATTTCGGAGCTCACGCCTATGCGTACCCAGGACCTCTTATCAATACTATTTGAGAGTTACATGCGGGCGGTGCTGCCAACGATTTTGGGAGAGACAAGTCGGTAGCTATTGTCAAAGACCGTTTCTATTGGTCGAGCTTGAAGAAGGATGTAGCCCGCATAGTGCGACACTGTCGTATCTATCAAGCGGCTAAGGGTACGAAGCAGAACACTGGTATGTATACCCCACTACCCGTTCCCCACCGTCCTTAGGAGGACATTATTATCGATTTTATACTTGGGCTTCCCTGCTCCCTGAGGAAGCATGATTCGATCTTCGCCGTAGCTGGCCGGTTTTCTAATATCTCACTTTATTGTGTGTAGCAAGATCGTTGACTCCCCCCACATCGCGGCCTTATATGTTAGTAGCGTTTTTAGACTACATGGCCTCCCGAAATCTATCGAGTCTGATCGGGACGTGAGATTTGTTAGTTATTTTTGGAAGACCTTATGGCGGTGGACCGGGACTACCCTAAAATTTTCATCTGCTTACCACCCTCAGACAGATGGTCAGACTGAGGTAGTGAATAAAAGCCTAGGCAATCTACTTAGGTGTCTAGTAGGAGAACATAAGTCTAGTTGTGATTCAGCGCTCCTTGTCGCGGAGTTTGCATATAACAATTCCATCAATAGGTCTACAGGATTGAGTCATTTCATATAGTGTTCAGTTATGACCCTAGGAAGCCTATTGATCTTATTCTCATCCCGACTGAGTCACGCCCTAGTGAGTTTGTTGAGTCCTTTGCACGTCATTTGTATGAGTTGCATGAGTCAATTATGGTCAAAATTAATTCAAGCAATGAATATTATAAGGAACATGCAGATAAACATAGGCGAGAAAGGATCTTTCTAGCAAGTGAACACGTGATGGTAAGAGTCCGCACTGAGAGGCTCCCTCATGAGCCTGCTAAGAAACTAAGCGCTAGGCGGATTGGTCCCTACACAGTCCTGAGACGCATTGGGACGAATGCTACTGAGTTGGACATTCCTGCGAGCATGGGTATCCACTTCGTGTTCAATGTCGAGGACCTGACGCCATACTTTGCACCTCACGAGTATTCAGACCCATACCTGTGCAGCCCTCTCGAGCCACTACCACCACTTACACCTCCCACCACTCGGCCCCGATCCGAGCCTTTGACACCACATTCACTGGCCCTTGCTCATCCCTCATATGACCCCCACCTACTTAGGATTTCGTCTCCACCGGTTTCACAATTGGCACAGTAGATCCCACCGGATCCTCCAACTAGAGTGTTGAGCGATAAGCATATCACTGAGATCATTATGCATGAGTACGCCCCCTCCATTGTGCCGCTACTTGGTTCACTGGCGTAGACGACCTTTCATCGACGACACCTGAATTGTTGCTGCAGAGCTTGATCGACTCGCCCCTGAACTTCGACCACCATACGATCGTCTCCATTCATCGGAGATGAAGGCTTTTCAGTCAGGGGGAGTTGATGGGGGGCTATCTGGCGTGACTCGGCGCAAATCAGGCCCCACCTTCGTTTATTCACACAGGCGAACTTAATCGAATCGGCGATCCGCCACCGCGGATGCGTCCGACTCGTCGATCCAATGTTTTTTCATATATAACATTACATTTTTTGGACATTATTTCATGTACTTTTGGCCCCGAGACCATCGACCAATCATATTCGTTGATCCCGGGTGCCCTAATTTTCAGTCTCCTATAAATAGATGTTAGGGCTGCTCATTTTATATTACTGCTGAGGTTTGGAGAGTTTCTTCTTCATTTCGGTGATCCCCTCCGGGGTGCCGACTCTGTGGAGTCACTAGGTGATAACTCCTAGGGTAAGCCTTTAAATCTTGATATTTCCCCTCCATACCCCCTACCCTGCTCTGCCCAACCACCACCCCTTCAGGAAGCACCCCCCTGTTTATGTCTTGCAATCGCTGCCCTCACTAAACCCTCCAGCCGCCTACCCCCTAAGTCGCCGCCCCTTCCTCCACCTACGACCCCTTCCAAAACAGGACGCCGCCCTGCCTGGTTCCTAACGTGATGCCCCCTTTCCCTCCTTGGTCGTTGCCACCAAACCCCACCCGTAGAGTCACTTCCCCCATTCATTCCCCACCAGGAATTCCCCCAAATCCAAGAATTCCAGCCCAAATCTACTTCTCCCCACCTCTCATCTGCTGTCACTGACCCCCATCCCGTGGATCCACCTTCCAGCACCCGGCCATCATCAGATCTACCCAGATCTAGGCAATCCAGCCAAGATCCAATCCCCTCCTCTCTAATCTAGCCCACCTAACCACCAACCAGCCCTCCCCTTACCCGATCCAGTCTCCCAATCACTGGAACCTCCCCTTTATAGGCTTCCAACATTCATATCCATTTTATTACAACAACTATAATATTTGTGTTGTGTTTGGGGGTTGTAAAACATTGTTGCGGTTTACTTATTACATGTTTGCCTGGATTTTTAGTTTACTATAGTATCTGCTCCTGGATAAATCTCTAACTGCAGGAAGGATTGAATCGCCGCGCGTTTGTACTTTGGCCCTCCGTGCGGAGGAAAAATCTCTAACTGCAGGAAGGATTGAATCGCCGTGCGTTTGTATTTTGGCCCTCCGTGCGGAGGAAAGCCACTGCCTTACGCTTAAAGAAAATTTCATTCTTGTTTATAATTTGATGCACTGATTAAATTATGATATTTAATTGTTTCATTTAATTGTTAGCGCCTAATTGTGAGGAGTGCATGCATAGAGTCGTTGGGAAGTCGGGAGTCACCTTCATTCACCACTAACGTGCATTCTAGGAGGCAAATACACCCTACCCTACATCACTAAGTCTAACAAGAAAATGTACAATGGAGGTAAAAACCCAGTAATAAGATCAATAAATTAAATTAAATAGAAAAAAAAAGATACACTGAAGCTAAGAAGGTAGAAATTGGGTTAAGATGTTGTTTCAGTCGTCTAAGTTACTCTCAGACAATTTTTCACGGTTCTTCAGGATCCACACATGCCCCAACGATATCAATCTTTGAAACAGGGAGCCAAATATGGATCATTAAGTGCACCCTATTGGCATGGACAAAAGATTGGACTATTTGGGAGTGCATAAAATAGTACTCACAATGGAATTAATCAATATTGGCAAAATTTAGATGTATCTGTATTTGGAGTACGGAGAATGGAAATTCATAAAGCTAAATAAAAACTCAAGGAAAAAAAACTTATAATGAATACAAAAATTTCTCATATGAGTTTACAATGTTATTTTTTGTACAATAAACACAATCTATGGAAAGGGTGCACTCAGAATGTATGTTAATAGTGAGGGGGTATCCTTTAATGCTGTAAACTCCAAGGAAGAGGTCTTTATAATTTAAAAAAGCAGAGAAGTGCCTGTAATTATGCAAAATTGCCGGGAGATCCTAGCAATAAGTCCCTAATATGTATCACGAAGCTAGCCTCTACAGAGTGAGCATAAGGAACACAATAATAAAGAAACTAACCTTCAGCCAAGCATACTGCTCAGAATCTTCACCATAATCTGTATAAGAACCAAGCATAATAACATGAACACCTGCAACTTCAAAAGAGTAGTAGAGATTTGACATGGAGCCGCTCTCTTCGTAGGGCATCTTCCACCTTGCATTATATGATTGAAATGGAGATTTTATAAATGGAATACTCTCCTTCTCATGATTGCCTTCAGTCACCATCCAAGGTCGGGTACTCGCATATGGCTGTAATAGATCCCCAAAGGAATCCCACAAATGCTGCTGATAGTCGGCATAGGAAAGGTCCCCTGGGAGCAAATGTAGATCATAATGGCACTCATCGATGTGGCTAAGAGTCGTTGCAGTCCAGTCAGTCTGACCAAGATCACCAACTACAGCAAATTTTATTGGGAAGTTGGAGGGAGGTGTCTTAAGCTGGAACTCTGGTTCCTGCCCTCCGCAGCGATAGTAATAAACTGAATTGTCCTTGAGAGGTCCTATAACAACATGGTGGATCCTCCCTGAGGTATAAAAGAGATACCTGTAAGACAAGTTTTCTCCTTCAGATGAGCCTGTGTACTGCCCGGGCGAGGTTCCATATTCAACTACTGATGGAAGGGATTTATCAACAGTGACCCAAGAAATCCTCATGTAATTCTTCCCAGCCAAAGAAATGTGAACCTGCAAAAAACCCACTGGTTGTTCTTAGTGGTCTGAAGATAAAAATATACGATAAGATGACTTGTACAATTAGGAATTAAAATGCCAAGATAGTTTCTTTCACTCTTTCATGAAACATACACGATTGCAGAGAAGGTGATGAGAATATTTAAGGTCTCATGGATAAAGCACAGTTTCTGGCGCTCGGGGAAAGGATAGGAGACAACTATTTAGACAAGCTGAGCTGACTAATGAGTCTAAAGATACAGCTTTCAAACTGTAAATATTCGAACAAGCCTAGTCCTACTTATGAGACTCAATGACACAGCACCAGGCTAAGGGCCCGATATTGACCTAATTATATATATGAAAATGCAGGCAGACATGAAATCGATGAATGTATGTAATAACTAACTAAACTCTAATGCAATGCACATGTATAATTTATCATGCAATAATCTCCAACACTCATTCATGGATAAAGGACAGTTTCTGGCGCTCGGGGCAAGGAAAGAGAACTATTTAGACAAGCTAAACTGACTAATGAGTCTAAAGATACAGTTTTCAAGCTGTCAATATTTCAAACAAGCCTAGCCCTACTTATGAGACTCATCGACACAGCACAAGGCTAAGGCCCGATATTGACCTAATTATATATATGAAAATGCAGGCAGACATGAAATAGATGAATGGATGTATTGACTAACTAAACTCTAATGCAAGCACATGTATAACTTATCATGAAATAATCTCCAACACTTATTTAACTAAATAAGAGAGTTTTAAAGTTTCCCCAACTAATCTCAATTGATTACAACTAAAACAAAACTAACAAGTAATAATTGCACACTAATAATAGAGCTCGAAAATTAAAGCTCCATTTGGGAAGGTGGTGGCGGTCATGAACATAGGGGTTAAATTGTCATTCGTTAATGCTCACCTAAGGAACTTCATCCACTTTTATGTTCAAACGAATGATGTTTGTTAAGTGATTCTCAACAAATGACGGTTTAACCCATGCGTTTACGACCGCCACCACCGTGCCAAATGGAGCCTAAATGGTCTACAGAGAGGTACAAAAGCAATAAGCAAAACATCACTGAAAAGATAAGATATCCATTCAGTGTAGGAAAAAAACAAAACTAAATAAAATTTCACCAAACAGTAGGCTATTCGTAAAAAATGGTACCATCCATGGGTTTGAGCGGCGGTGGGAGAGATGCATAGGAGTTATTGAACCGTTGACGGAAGAGGTGACATGAAAATTTAAGTCTTTGGAAGGTTTGAGATTTAGGGACTTAGTGGATGAGAAGTTGCAGGGTGCAGGTCGTTAAGGTGGAGTAAGATACTAAGATGCAACGACAACATAAACTATAGAAGTGGGCGGCAACCAAGACTGGAGAAGTGTGAGGAAGTAGGGGTGGTTAGTGCGATGGTGGAGGATGATTGCGGGGGTGATGCAACCTAAGTTGCATCTTTATATTACTTTTATTTCGCGCAATTTTATTTGGGTAGTGCATGCCTTTGAGGAAGTGTATTTCATTTATTACTCAGCATGTTATTAGAACCCGTGTTCTGTGTCCAACATTTTATTCATGCATGCTCGTACGACTTATTAACCACCAATAAGACCATGAATGAAAATGTCAGTCAAATTAAGTTAAGTAATGATTAAGGCAATGATGGGGAATCATCAGATGCACTTGGAGGGATTCGCCGCAAGGCGGGACCCACGTACATGTATTCGCGCAGGAAGACTTGATCGGATCGCCGATAGGACTCCGCGGTCGCGTCCGGGACGTCGCCGCGAGTCAAAAAACTATATTATTTTATTTTTTAAGTTTGTTTTGATGTATTTTAAGGGGCTAACCCACCGGCCAATCATAGTCGTTGATGAGGATACCCTAACTTGTCTTTTATTATAAATAGGAGTGTTAGAGGCTGATTTGATGCATTGTGGAATTTGGAGAAAAGCTTTCCCGGATTCCAGCGATCCCTCCTTGGTGCCGACGCCGTGAAACCCTAGGTGACGACTCCTAGGCCGCCAAACTCCTCCCCAAGGTAACCCCTACCCCCCTCCATCATTTTCCATCATCCCCTCCCCTTTTTCCACCACCGAAATCCCCCCAAACTCCCTCCCTTCCACCGCCGGCCTGCTGGAATTCAGCAGCCGCCACTCCCAAGCCCCTCTTGGTTCCGCCGCCCAACCCGCCTCTCTCTACCTGTACCGCCGCCCCCTCCCCTTCCTGTACAAGGCCGCCGGCCTGCTGCCCCATTCCAGCCCCCCTCCGCCCCTTTCCCTTCCCAAAACCGGCCACCCCAAGGGTTTTCTAATCCTAGCCGGCCACTCCTCTCACCTTCCCTTCGTGGATCCACTTCCCACCGCCCCAAAAACCCTAGATCTATTTTGATCTAGTGCTACCACTCCCCGATCCGTTGTTTCCACCGCACAAATCTTCCATTTTTGCCCGGATCCGCTCCTAAATAGCGGAGCTACTCGCCCCGGTCCGGATCTACTCTTTCGTAGTCGGATCCGCCGTTTTAGCCTCCGTTACCACGAGCCTACCCCTACATCATTTTGGTATCAGAGGTCAAGGTTAGGTCATTTGCATGTTCCGTAGTGGTAGGACTTTTAGAGTAAGCATGGTAGATCCACAGAATAATGAGGACCGAGCGACGAGCTTGAACTCGGACGCTGCTTTTGCCGAGTTCGAACGCCTTGTCCTAGGTCGCCTTGACACCATAGGAGCCCAGTTCGACAATGTGCGTCATGATCTTGCCAAGGTGAACCTTCGTTTAGGCCACTTAGAGGAAAGTCATTCCAATTGCCTAAATAAAAAATTGTTTTTCTATTCAAATATCTGTGTGGTGCTAAAACTTACATTACTTAAATTATTTGTCAAATACCGGTCATTGCATTACATGTAGAGTTGGATTAGCGTGTCACCCTGGCACGATCACCTAGCGTTGTAGGTTTTGTGCACCACTAGCCTACCCCTACATCAGGGAACCTCAAGAAAGTGTATTACAATACATATAAATTTACGTATTTTATCTTGTTAATAAAATTTCTTGAATTTACAATTAATACAATATTTACTAAAATTTCAGAATTTTTTATGGCGGGAGAATACATAAAGCCATTTCATTAAAAGGCTCAATTAATTTCTTTGAAAATAAAGGGTCAAAATTTACCCCCCCCCCCCGATCTATCCATCGCTCTATCTATCTTTAAGAGCGACATGGGAAATCATGAAATAAAGAATCGTCTACGTTTCGTCTACCCAGTGAGGCGACCCACACACCTCCTTTGATGCCCCATCCGCTTATCGTTGTCTTTCCTCGCCTCGCTGCGACTATCCAATGATCCCGATGTGTCCGATGAGCCTTCCCATGTGGATTCCGACAAGTACCAACCCCCACCTCCGTTGGATTTGAGTCAATCGTGAGCCCAACTGCGACACATCTAGTCATCGTCGGCTTATACAGCCACCTCCCATCCTTCGTCCGACCCTCTTCCACCTTCGTCTCCTGGCCAGCCCCTATCATACCAATCCTAGGTAGCAGTTGCACCCATAGAGATCTATCGAGTCTTCCAGATCGGTCCAGGCCTCCTTTGATCATTTCTCCTCCAGATTCTTTGACTATGAACTTCACAGTAGGTTGATTCTTACCTTCCCTGGCTTTCCCCAACAGCAAAATCCCAATCCACCCAAGCCCTGTTTCCCCTATTCCAGCAGAAACCTCTGCTATTCGAGCCACTTTCGTTGTGCCCACGAACCCAAGGTAGTCCACTCGCCCAATTTCTTGCTCTTTTACTATTATATAATTTCATATTTAATTTAAGTAGTCATTAAAAAATTTAGAACTTGCCTAAATTATCATAGAACTTATTTGTCGTTAATTTGAAAGCACGTGTTGTTCGTTACTTCACAAAAATGGTTGTGGAATGATATTCATGTGTATCACTCACCTGAATGTTAGAACGCTTGTGAGTAATCTTACGAAGGTCTAGGTTAATTATCTCACTTAATCGATCAGCGGGTCAAGCTTGAGTCGCTTAATTTAAAGTCAATCGCAAAATTACCTTAATTAAAATCTCTTATTTCTGGGTTACATCGAGGGGCGAAGGCAGAGGCTGCAAGAGACGGTGGAAAGGAAAGAAAAGATGCTGAGCGGTGACTGCTAGAAGACTGCAACTGCAATCACAAGATGAACAACGTATGATACAGGATGGGGGGTTGGCGATGACAGGGAGTCTCACAGCTTCAATACCAACGAGGGGCGGAAGCGAGAATGGTGATGACCGGTGGAGATTCTTGGCTTCAGTGTTTGCATCTGTGGCTCTGACCATCCAAATGACGACCCTATAATTATCCAGAAAGATAATCAACTCTAACCGAGTCCAAATGTACCCGCTCTGAGTCACGATCCTGGTCCTCATCAATTCTCCCGAACTGGAAGTGTTGATATCGACAAATGGATCCTCATACTTTAGTGAAAGACAAATGTGAATTGATATAGATCCTCGTACATCGCTCGGGTATCATCGGAGAATGAGCTTCCTCTCCAACATAACAAATTTAGTGATGTGAATTTGTCTAATGTCGTATCGATCTCTTGATAAAGAATGCCTGCAGTGTCCTATTGAAGTCATCACACTGCTAAAGATGTTGAAGGCCCAACAAGAAGTGCCATTTGGGGCTGAATGGGATGGTGACGTTGGGGGGTAAGGGTGTGGCTGAGGCTGGTGTGAGGTGTCAAGCTGAGGGTCCCAACTCCCAATAACTATGTAGCACATAATCTAGAATCAAATCATCTCCACTAAAAACATGATGAATGCCCATACTCTAGGGCTATGAAGTACCGACACTTCAAAATGCCCACCGTGTCAGTGTCGGAGAGCCCGACACTCGTCCGACTCTCCGACACTCTCCGACACTCTAGTCGGAAATCCGACACGCTGGCTCACGCGGGACTCGCGTGTCCTGCTCAATCGGACACGCGTGTCCCTAAGTTAGCTACTTATGGTGAGGCGGGTGGTAATTTGTCTTGGAATTGTCTTTACCCCCTTCTAGCATTTCAAGTAGTGAAAGTGGATCTACTAGTGACGTAAATATTTTCTCTAGAAAAAGAATATTGAAAGTGGGAAAAAAATTTGTTTGAGAATTCATTATTTTTACTGATGATATATAATGGTAATGTGTTAATGTTCTATCATTTTTTGATCATTCGTTAAGTTTTGCGTTTGAATATTTGATGAGTAATATTTAAAATTGACTTAATTTATTTAAATATTTGTTAATTGTTAATTTTTTTATTTTTTGTTAAATGTTTTAGGATTTTCATAATTATAAAAAATGAATATTTAATATACGTGTCCCAGCGTGTCGAAATATGGTATTTTTTGAGAATTGACGAGACGCGTGTCGTGTAATGTCGTATCGTATCGCGTGTCCCGTGTCGGTGTCGGTGCAATATAGCTCTAGGGAATATAAAGCTTAAAAGTATTTTACACAATCTCTCACAGGACTACGTGGGGAATTATTCACCTAACACTCAAATTCAAAGCAGTTCCCAATGAGGATCTTGTTAGGGGCAATGTGCCTATAAAGTTATCCTATTATTTAGTTATATTTTGTTCTCTTTATTACGTTATTATTAGTGTGTGTCGGGTTATTTATGGTAATGCCCATGTATGCTCTATTTAAGGGACCCTTGGGGTCTTGTAATTGGTATGAATGAAATCAGTTTATTTCCTATTCACTTGTTGCCAGATATTTGGTGGCTCAGTCCTCCAATAAGCAACTCTTGGGAACCCTACGTGGCGACTACTAGGTGCTCTTCTTCCTTCCTAAGGAAATACCTAACCATAGCCTTCATTTTCCACCCCCTAATCCCTTACCGTCTCCCCCATACCCTCCCAAATAGCAGCCACTCGTGCTGCCAGCCTACAGCCGCCGCACCTTTGTTGTGATCGTGTAGCCGCTGCCCTCCTCCCCGTCCAAACAGCGTCGCCGCCCCGCCCTTCCCTTCTGCCAGCCCACCAAGCACCCTAACAGCCATCGCCACCTTCCCCTTTCCTTCTCCCTTCAGTCTGATGCCCAGATCTGTCCCCGATCAAGTTTTTCAAGGCTGTTTTTCTGCGATTCCAGCAAACCCCAACTCCCATCTCACCCCTCCAAACCTGTTGTCGCCTGAGAGCCTCTTGGAGGACCCATGAGAGCCTTCTGGAGGACCCGTCAGCCTTCTATTTTCGCTGCTACAGCCCAGATCCCATCCCAAACCTCCATATCCAGCCACCGTCCTGTTGTTTCAGCCACGGTTTCCTCTCTGGATCGTCCCAATTGTGCCACACATCTCTGGAACTACTCTCCTACGATAGCCCCCTTGCTCAGTGAGTATTTACTTTGTTGAACGGAATAATTTCTCAATATTAATATATGATGATGATACTTCATATTTGTTTGAATCATTAGTATCGTGATTGTTTGTTTTTGATTATTTTGTGAAATGCAATACTTATTCGCCGCGCCCTCTTGTTTTGGCCCTCCACGCGGAGGAAAGCAAACACACTTGCATAAAGAAATTATTTTGTTTTGCTAAAATTATTTGCCTGTAATTTGATTAGTTATTACTTAATTTGAATTCGGCGTTGGATTTGCATTGCATGTAGGGTTGGGTCATTGTATATCCACCGCCTATAGATTTGTCTTGCATCACGAATTCTACAAATATGTGATCATAAGAACCATAAGATACCCCTCTTAAACCGCATGTTGCATGTGAAGCTCCTTACATTAATGGTTGACCCTCGCAATAAACAACTCAATTTGTAAAAAAACACAAATTTCTAAGTCTAAAAAAACACAAGAATTTCTAGGTCTAAACGGTGCAGTCGCCCTGCAAAGACAGACGACTCTGATACCAATGATAAAACAACGAGAAGAAACTGAAGAACCAGAGACAAAGAGAGCTAGGGATTCGAGAATTATCTGATTAAATTCTCTGATTTTGCATTCATAAGATTAAAATAGTGATAGTTCTATTTATATTAATAAGCAAAACAAATTAAGAATTCCTGCTTTTAAGCCACTGAAAACTAATCATCCACTAAGATAACATTAAGGAGGAATTAAATTAACACTAAAAATCAAGAATCAGGATTACTCCTCCTTGCGGGTCGCTCGAAGGCGCTCGTGAACAGATCGAAAACAAACCATCCTAATTTGAGAGTGGGTTGAGCGCGCAAACAGTCACAGAAAAAGATGACGACTGACAAGAGTTTTTTACGTGGAAAAACTCCAGAAAGAGAAAAAAATCACGGGACCGGGACTGTGCCGGCCAAATTTCACTATATTTTGGTGTTACAATAGAAAGTAGAGAACTGAGGGCGACAGACCGCCTCTCGTTACAGTAGTAGAAGAAGATGAGCCTTCAAAGAAGACAGACTGCCACTCGAAAAGCTAAGTATTTTTTCAGACTGCTGGAGTTGGCAAGAAGTCAATGATGGAGAATGTGCTCCAAGTTGAGAGCAGTATGCTCAAAGCAATCTAAGAACTGCAACTGCTACTCAGAGTCGGGAGCAATGTGCTCGGTGCAATCTGGAAACTGCAACCGGTGCTCGGGGTCGGAAGCTTAGTTATTAAAGGCGCAAGGCGCACCAAGACGCAAAGGGGTCTTGGAGCCTAGGCGCAAGCGCGCACCTGACGAAGGCAAGGCACAATCACATACATTTTAAATAATCAGTATCAAACATCATTTCAGCTTCTCGATCAAATTCTCTATCTAGTCTACTAATTAATCATTCATTATTATCGTTTATATTTCTTAAAAAATAGAATCAATGCGATCACTTGCATCATATCTAAGTATCAACGCACAATTATCTTTCACAAATACTAAATCGATAAAAAATTATTGAGTTCTTACATTACTTTTTTCTTAATTTTTGAATAAGAAAATTTACAACAAAAAATGCACTCAGACGCGCATTTTATATTATAAATGTGTAAATAAGGCGCACGGAAGCGCAAACCTCTGAGCCTGGTGAGTCTGGAGCCTTAGGCGCGCCTGAGGTGCGCCTTTAATAACATAGGTCGGAAGCTTAGTTATTAAAGGCGCAAGGCGCACCAAGACGCAAAGGGGTCTTAGAGCTTAGACACAAGGCTCAAGGCGCAGGCGCGCGCCCAAAGAAAACAAGGTGTAACCATATTCATTTTAAATAATCAACATTAAACATCAGTTCATCATCTTGAACAAATTCTTTATATATTCTACTCATTAATCATTCATTACTATCATATATATCTTTTAAAAAATCAAATCAATATAGTTGCTTGCATCATATCTAAGTCTCAACGATCAATTATGCTTCGAAAACACTAAATCTTATAAAAAATATTGAGTTCCTGCATTATTTTATCATTATTATGAAAGAAAAGGTTTACAACAAAAATCACACCCGACACGCCTTTAATGTCCAAAGGTGCAAAAAGGTGTACGAAGGCGCAAACAGCAAGATGAATGCGGGAACTTTTTGTCATTTATGCTGGGAGGTCTGCCGCAACCATGTCGGAGGTAGGAGAGATCGTGAATGCGGAGCGGTGGCGGCAAAGGGGCAAGGCAGAGCCTTGCATGGGGTGCACGGTCGTGCGCCCATGCGGATTTGCGGGCACACAATTGTGTGCCCGTGCGGCAACGCGGGTGCATGGTCATGCGACCGTGAGAGCGCACGATCATGCACTTGTGCTCCCTCATAAGTGTGCGTGCTTGGGCGTCTGTGGTTGTGTGCCCGTGATCACATTTTCTGATGTTTGTTTGGTCTGATTTCGTCGCATGTTTGCGTAGCGTCACGACGATGTGCGGGTTTGTGAATTTTTTTACGAATCATGCGGTCTATTGATTTTCAAGTACCGAGGCAATACACCCAAGGGAGGCCGATGCGATTATGCTCCACCCTCAATGGTGCGCGGATTAATATCTGAAGAAAGCGTTACAGGATACCTGTTAACATCAAGGTTGTAGATGTCGGATATCGGGAACACGTCGGTTTAGATTTTTCATGTCGGTTTTAATATGTCGGAGGATATATCGGGATATTTCAAATATCGGATTTTAATATTTAATTATTTATATGTGTAATTATTTATAAATTTAATCCTTTTACAATTTATATATATTAATAATTTGATATTTATTGAACTCCTAAATTTATCAAATTAATATAAACATTTTTGGTACACAAGTAATAATGGTATAATGCGTGAAATAAAACAAGAGAAAACAGAATGTCGTGAAATTGTCGATGACAATGGAAGATAAGAAATCTTTAGTCCATTATTCAAAAATCATGCATAATTGAAGTCGATGACGGACTTGAGCAAGGAAGAAAACCAGAGGAAGGGGAAAAACAACCTAAACAGTGAAACAATTTTGGTCTATTATCTATTAGACCATAGACTAATTAAAATAAATTGAAAAAAAAACAGTCGATAAAACGTCGGGATATATCGGCGAATATATTGGTCAATAGCAGACATATCGGAGGATATATTACAAAAGAATATTTTGCAAAAAAAACGGAAACGTGTCATTTTGTTCATGAAATTTTTATGTCGGCTAACATGTCGGTCATGTCAGAGGATATCCACAACAGAGGTTAACATAGAGGTGAAAATCATGTGTGTGGAGGAGCATGTGCAGAACCCTCATGCTGGCAGCATGAGGATCTGCGAGTCTTACTTGAAATCAGGATTCCGTCTCCCCCTTTTGAGGAGGCGATTGAGATCTTTAAGTTTTGCAGCGTTTCGATCACCCTGTTCACTCATGTTGTGATGATGAGGATCATGGGCCTGATTACATTCTTCTGGGAGCGTGATTTGCGGTTCTCCTTGGACTTGTTCAAGAACTGATGCGAGGTGTTCATTGATGTTGGTGGCCGGATCGAAGTGCGCAGTAACAAGAGATGACTTTACTTTGAGGGCTGGGCTGATCACAGGCACGGGAACACACAATATGGGTATGTTAGGAATTCTTGGGAGCTTCCCGAGCTATGAAGCTCGCTTTCAAGTCGTTGTCGTCGTGTAACGGGTTGGGAGCGCGACTTTACTCCGGTTCTGGGATTCACAAATCCGGTCACTTTGGCGAGGCCCCTTTTTCACATCTCCACCTTTGTTGAGAAGAAGAGATTATTGTTTTGCGGTCTCTCTTCAGACGCGGAGCGGTCTGCTACTTTTCCTTTGGATCGCGAGAGGAAATGGAAACTAGTATTCAAGTGCCACAACTTTGGGTTTGCGTTGCCTTCTTCCCCTCGATCGAGGCAGCATACCGCAGTCCTAGAGTGGACGTTGCGCCTACCGATCCCGAGGTCGAGATCCTGGGCTCTCCTGCCCCCAGCTGCCCTCCGAGGGTGTGCATGCACCTCCTTTGGTGAAAGCAAGACGAGTCTCCTCTTCTCTTCAGGAGATGACCTCTGCCGTGAGCCGTGAGTAGACTGCCTTTGTTTTGAATTTTGTTATTTGAAAGAAGTCTAACATTTCTTCTCTTTTTGCAGACTGGAGTGCTAAACAGCGTTGCCCACACGTTGAATGATTGTTATGTGGGCCTCAAGGACGGGTACTTCGTTCTTCGGGAGAAGCTTCGTGGGGAGAAGAGCTTCTTGTCTGATTTGAAGGCGAAGCGGGAGCGCGACGCTTCTCGCTTCCAGCAGATGGAGATGGATTTAGCTGCATCTTGAGCCGAGATGAAGAAGCTGCAGGAGGAGCCTAGCACGAAGAAAGCTCTCGGCCAGAAGACAATTCAGTTGCTAGAGGAGGCTCAGGGGGAGATGTTCTGCCAGGACAACGAGCTGGGCTTTCTGAGGAGCAAGGTGGAGAGACTCTTCCCGTTCGAGCAAGCAACTGAGGAGCTGAAGGCCGCAGGAGCCGTTGAGTAGGACTCCTTGGCATGCATGCAGGATCGCTCCCAGCTTTCCGAGGAGATTCGGGTGGAGGTGATGGCCACGGAGGTGGAGCCTTAGTAGAGCGAAAGCTCGATTGCAATGTTGCTGAGCACGACGCCAAAGACCTTTTCGAGGATGAGTGCTCCGATGTTGATATAGAGGAGTGACTCGTGTGTTCATGTACCTTTGTACCTGCATTCAACTTGTGTTTTTTTATTTACAGTTTTTGTATGTTATTGCATTATATGATATTGAGTCTTGAACGCTTATGTTTATTACATAGTTAATTGTGGATTTCTCCAATGTATTGTATCACTTGTGTGATATTTTTGTTTTGCGGTGCAGGCATTGTTTTTTATGTGCGACTTTATTGGTTTTTAAGTTTTTTAGCACCGACAGCATGGGGGAAGAGCCCCAATGGTACCGTGACCTACTACGACGACGAAGAGCAGATAAGTTTGAGCCGACAGTGCACGGTCGGGGTGACTGGACCCAAAAAGACGGTGAAGGGAGAACGCGTTCGAACCATTGGCGATCGTGAGGGAGGCTGACCTTGGCAGTGGTGTGACCTACTTTGACAGCGAAGGGCAAACGCGTTCGAGCGGTGGTGTGCGGTCAGGGGGACTGGCCCCAGAGAGATAAAGAAGAGCGGACGCTTTGAACCATTGGCAACCGTGAGGGGGGCAGGCCCTGACGGTGTCGTGACCTACTACGAAGTCTTTATCTCATTATAGAGATAACAACAACACTCAAGTCTTTATCTCATTATAGTGGGGTTGGCTATATGGATCCTTTGTCGCCATTGTGCCCTATCTTTTGTCATAATCTCACTAATGTCTAAGTACATCATGTCTTTCCTTATAATTTCATTTCAAGTACTTATTAGTCTACCCCTCCCTTGTCTAATATTCCTAGTGACTAGACTCTCACAACGCCTAACAGGTGCCTCTAATGGTCTCCTTTGTGCATTTCCAAACCATCTTAGTCGAGCTTCTAGCATCTTATCTGCAATTGATGTTACTCATGTCTTATCTCTGATACATTCATTTCTAATTTTATTCAGTCTAGTGTGTCCGCACATCCACATAAGCATTCTTTTCTCCGCAACTCCCATTTTTTTGCTCATGTACACAATTCACTGCCCAACACTCAGAACCATACAGCATCGCTGGTCTAATTGTAGTACGGTAAAACTTGCCCTTAAGTTTTAATGGTACCTTACGATCACATAAGATCTCTGACACGCCCCTCCACATCAACCAACCCGCTTAGATTCTGTGTCACATCTTTATCAATACCTCCGTCCTTTTGAACTATCGATCCAATATATTTAAAACACTCACTATGGGAAATATCTTGATCACCCAACTTAATAACGAAGTTATCCACCCTTCTTGCACTGCTAAATTTAAGCTCCGTATATTTTGTTTTTGCCCTGCTCAACCTAAAACCCTTCTTTTCTAAAGTATCTCACCAAGATTCAAGTTTTATGTTTACACCCTCATGTATCTCATCAACCAAAACAAAATCATCTGCAAACAATAAATACAAAGGTATTGCTTGTTGGATATGTCTGACGAGCTCATCTAAGATAAGGGTAAGAAGATAAGGACTTAAAGTTGAACCTTGATGTAAGCCAACAGTGATAGAAAATTTCTGTGTTAATCCTCCAGATGTTCTCACCCTTGTCACATAATTTGTATACATATATTTGATTATGTCAATGTACGATACATTTACATCTTTCTTTTCTAAGACTCTCCATAAAATCTCTTTCGGAACTCTATCATAAGTCATCTCAAGATCGATAAACAACATATGCAAATCTTATTTTCTTTTTCGATAGTTATTAATGAGTTCCCTCAAGAGATGTATAGATTTCATGGTCGACCACCCTGGCATGAATTCAAATTGATTCTTCGAGATGTTAGTCTTCCGTCTTACTCTTCTTTCTATTACTTGTTCTTATAGTTTCATGGTATGACTCATCAATTTAATTACTCTGTAGTTAACACAATTTTGTATATCTCTTTTGTTCTTATACAAAGGTACCAAGATACTTTCTCTTCATTGGTCTGATATTTTTTTGACTTCAGTATCTTATTGAAAAAACATGTAAACCACAAAATTTCTTTATTCTCTAAACATTTTCATACTTCGATAGGTATATCGTCTGACTCAACCATCTTTTCATTTTTCAAATTCTTTAGAGCATCATTTACCTCTGATACTTGAATTTTACGATAAAATATTATGTTTTTATACTTCTCTGATTTAATTAATTTCTCCAAATTCAATTCATTGTCTTTTGTTTTATTATAAAGTTGATAAAAATATATTTTTCATCGCTCTTTAATATTCAAATCATCCGTCAAAATTGTATTTGTTCCATTATTTATGCATTTTATTTGCCATAAATCTTTTGTCTTCCTTCTCAAACTCGAGCAATTATATATATGTCACGCTCTCCATTTTTTGTATCTAATCGCTTATAAAATTTTTCATAAGTTTGACTTCTTATTTTACTTACTGTATGTTTAGCTTCTTTTTGACGAATTTATACTTGACTAAGTTTTCATCATTAATAAAAGCGTACAATGATTTATGGTTGGCCCTCTTTACCTTTACTTTGTCTTGCACATTATCTTTCCACCATCAAGATTTTTTATTTGGGGGTGCATGACCTTTTGACACTTCAAGTACGTTCTTTTCAATTATTCTTAAATGTGAAGATATAACTTTTCATGAGAAAATAAGATCAATATAAGGGTCATCAATTATTTGTTCAATAACTGTTGTCTTAAAAACAATCTATTTTTCCATCTTCAAGTTTTACCACCAAATTTTTGTCAATATTTTTATTCTTATCTTAGATTTATTATATTTAATTTGTATGTCTAACATCACTAGTCTATGTTGTGTTGTCAAACTTTCTCTTATTATGACTTTTTAATCCTTACAAATCATTTTATCCATTTTATAAGTCATAAATAATCAATTTATGACTTATTTGGTCTGCTTTTAAACATAATAAAATGTTATTCTCTATTTATGAAAAGTGTATTTGTCACAATTAGCACATGTGCTATAACAATCTAAAATAGTTCATCTTTCTTCCATAAACAGATGTATAATCTACATTTTTCTTCTTTATATGTCTATTTAAATCTTCTCTCATGAAAATTTTCTCTTTTTGTGGGATTTTCCTTAGTAAATCATCTAAGTTTTCCCAAAATTGCACTTTAATAGTATCACGTAATCCTACTCGCAGTGCGTAAACACTGATCACATTAATAGTTTTTTTTCCTATGACTAACAACAAGGGATGAATCACTTTTGCTTGTTCCTATTACATACTTCTCAAGGCGGTCTTTGCCAAGACGCCACATTCAGATCATACGACGTGGACACTTGCAAATTTAACAATACACTGTAACGGTCATTAGGCCACATGCCCACATGTTATAGTTTATTAGTTGTAATTAGTATTATAAATAGGAGTAATGAGTTGTAATGGAGAAAAGGAAGAAATTAATAAAGTTGCTATGTTTTATGCTTGGTCCCGACCCCCCCCCCCTCATCTCTCCCAACTTCGGCCATCTCTTCCCCGGTCGTTCGTCCTCTCTCCCATCTTCGGCCATCCTCCTTTAGGCCATTCTTAGTATTTCTAGTTAGTAGCGTTTTAGGATCGCTACATTTGGTGCTCTCGTTGAGAGATTCGCCGGCGAACAACGTCTACGACGATCAAGAACTACCCTCCCGCGCTGGCGATCAACAACACTTCCCTTATTCTGCCTCTGTTGGAACAAACAGCAGTGTTTGTTATCTTGCCAGAATTACTCCGGCGATTCTGCGAACTCGCAGGTATCGAAATCGACGGCATCAAACTTTCTTCTTCCTCTCATCCGCCGCTTGAGACATGAAACAGAGGCATCTCTGACTTACCCCAGATCCACCAACCCAACGTCTGCACTTCCTCTGGCATCATAAGCTGCCTCTAAAATAGTGATTCCTGGAAGATTTCGGCTACATCAAGAAGTTACAGTTGCCACTTATCAATAGCCGGACTGAAAGAAGCATTGAAGGAAGAATCCACTGTAGAGTCTTTCTCAATACTCGCCGGAACTCTCTTTGCGCAATCTAGTTAAGAGATCCTCGCATCTTTTTCGGCCATCTGTCCGGAACAATCATTGAAGATTCTTCAACGGCAATTATTGTCGCTGAACACCAAAAGGAATTTCCACTGATCTTGAAACAGGGCCACCCCTGTATTACACGAGATCAGCCGCCGAAAGCAACCCAAGAACCACCGCTGCGCCGCCACCGCCGCTGCGCCGCCTCCGCCGCTGCGCCGCCTCCGCCGCTGCGCCGCCTCCGCCGCTGCGCCGCCTCCGCCGCTGCGCCGCCTCCGCCGCTGCGCCGCCTCCGCCGCTGCGCCGCCTCCGCCGCTGCGCCGCCTCCGCCGCTGCGCCGCCTCCGCCGCTGCGCCGCCTCCGCGGCTGCGCCGTTGTGCCGCCTCCGCCGCTGCGCCGCCTCCGCCGCTGCGCCGCCTCCGTAGCTGCCACCGCAAGCTCGCGGTCGTTCTGCTCTCTGACTGAATCAAGAACGGCAGAGCATTCTTTCCACTAGAGATCAGTCCACCAGTTTTCTTGGACATTTTCAGTCTGCCATCGTACACGGCAAGCTCTGCTTAGTGTTATAACTTTTAACAAAAGGGAAAAAAACCTTGTTTAGTGTTTTCAGTTCCAAGAAATTGTTCTGCCAGGCCTGCTGCAAATTAATTGAAGAAACAACATGATTAAAAAAAGTGGGTTTAACACAAAATTGTAGAGGTTTGATCTGCAAAGGACAATTTCTCAATATTCTACAATGCCGGACAATGTATGCACTGCTATTGAAGCCTGCAGGCAAAATATATTACGCAGTTTTGATGCTTTTGAGGAGCGCTTGAAAAGTAATTTACAAGCAAGATATGATTCTTGTCCGCGTTTTTCTGATGGGGATCCGTAAATTGGCTTTACAAATTACAGTTATATTTTTCGCACAACAACATTCGCCCGGCAGATTTCATGATCTATGCAGCTCTACACTTAGATAGACCCGCGTCTATCTGGTATCGGGCGACATTAGACACTCATCCAGCTTTGACTTTCCCGTTGTTTGTTGATGTCATAGTTAGAGAATACGGTTCTTCTACCATTGTGCCGACTTTTATCTCGACATTCAAGGACAATTATGAGGACGCTTTGAAAGAGCAATATGTATTGAAATCTTGGCCAAGGATAGCTCCGACAGAATGGACGACACCTCCACAATCCTTGAGCAAAATGGGGGAAATGACAACGCCAAACTTTGAACAAGAGCAAAATGGGGGCAATGACTTAACTAGTGTGATTGCTAATATGGATCCATCGTTGCCATCCACCACTCTTATGATGAAGAACAACATCGAAATTGTCCCGGAAGAGCTCAAAAAAATTTCCACTTTTCTTGGCATTGCTCGTCACTATTTCCTCAACCAAGATACCATGATGTGCCAAAATTATCTTGCGGAGAACAAATTTTTGCCGCCGTTGTCAAGACAATCACATGAGCAAGAACTACTCGATGAAGGGTCGTCAAGCCAATACCAACTTCTTCAATTATTCTTGTTTTTGATCCAGGAGGACATTCTAGTTCTCATTGTTCGGTCCGGACAACAACAATATTCTTCGTCATCAACTTCAGTGGTGACTACATTTGAAGGATGCAATCATATTAAAATTTCGATGAACAAACGACGAGCACGTCGTTTTCAAAGGGGAATGTAATGTAACGGCCATTAGGCCACGTGCCCACATGTTAGAGTTTATTCGCTGTAATTAGTATTATAAGTAGGAGTAATGAGTTGTAATGGAGGGAAGGAAGAAATTAATAAAGTTGCTCTGTTTTCTGCTTGGTCCCGACCCCCCCCCCCTCATCTCTCCCAACTCCGGACATCTCTTTCCCGGCCGTTCGTCCTCTCTCCCATCTCCGGCCATCCTCCTTTAGGCCATTCTTAGTATTTCTAGTTAGTAGCGTTTTAGGATCGCTACATGCACCCAAATCCTGGAGATATAGCGATTCTTGCCAAGACGCCGCATTCGGATCACGTGACGCATTCCTTAGGGAGAACAACCTAGCTTTTGCACAATTTCTCAAATGATCCATATTTATACGGGTGACTAAATTTTACGTTGTCATCTACCTAACACAACCCTCACCATTTTCCATCCAGGATTTGGACCGGCATATGCTAAAAAATCAAGAATCGGGATTACTCCAAAGAATTTATACCACTTATTCTGGCTGATTACAAGCACTGTCTTTTTCATCAATTCATTGACATACTCTCCTCTTTCAAGTACGAGGTTGCAAGACCTAGAGGTACTTCCTTCAATTTAGATTTAACAACAAGGGATGAATCACAGAACCAGCAAGCTCAATCAGAAAACCCGATCAACTCCATCAAGGTTTTTACGAGAACAATGTTGAGATAACTATGTCAAACGCCCAAAATAAGTAACAAAAGAAGCCCGAACGGCATGCAATGGAAATCAAGGAGAGTAGCGAATTAAATTTTCACAAAGAAAAGGAGGAGAAATTTACCTGTTGGGGGCCGGATGAATGCTTTCGATTCCATGGCCACGATAAGCTTAGGGTTTTCCGAGGCGCCGGCCGGACGTAATCCTCTCCAACTCCGGCACCGATCACAGTAATCGGTGCGAGCAGTAGAAGAATCGGGACCAGGAAAGAGAGCACACCCATTTTCAATCGCTAACCCCCGCAAGTTCGTAGAAGATAGAAGCATACGAAAGAGAATTATTAAGGCATACGGAAAGAGAATTGTTAAGGTCAAAGATAATGGCAGCCAATAAATGATTATTGGCAGTCTAGTGGGTAAATTAATTAAAAAAATAACAAATTAATATTAATTACTGGATTAACTCAACAGACAGAGATAACCGTCAATATTTCTACGATTTTTTAGGAAACGTGTAAAAACACGAAACTCCAAATCAGCTAAATATAAATTTCACGCGTATTTTGAAAATAGACATACTATATGATATTTTTAGGAAAAGTGTTCAACATGAAAGTTGTATATCTTGACGAAAACTATAACTTTCATGTTGAACATTTTTGCTAAAAATGCATAATAGTAGGTGTAGTTTCAAAAGGTGCGTCACCGGGCGGAACTAATGTGAATCGCATAGTTCCGCCAGGGTTCCCCGCCTTTTGAAAATAGGCCTAATATATTCCATTTTTAGAAAAAGTGTTCAACTTAAAAATTATAGATCTCGACGAGAACTACAACTTTGATGTTGAACATTTTTTCTGAAAATGTCATATACCAGTCCTATTTTCAAAAGGCGCGGCACCGGGCGGAACTATTGTGTATCGCATAGTTCCGCCCGGGTTCCGCGTCTTTTGAGAATAGGTCTACTATATGATATTTTTAGAAAATGTATTCAACATGAAAGTTGTGGATCTCGTCGAGATCTACAACTTTCATATAATAGGCATATTTTCAAAATGTGCGTATTCCGTGTTTTTGGCTGTTATTAGCGGTCATATTATGTGTGTTTTCAATTGTTTTGTCGGGCTGCCAATAGTCATATAGGGGCTGCCAATATGACGCCAAAAATTTAAAATCGGGCCTTTTTTGCCGGTTGTTTTTTCTATGCAAACCCTAAGACAGAAACTGCAAACCCTCTGAATGGAGAAGTCGCTGTCTTCTCTCCCGCCCCTGCTCCCGTCGCCCCTTCTGGCGCCTCTCTTGCCGCCTCTTCTCCTGTCTCCTTTGACCTCGTCTCTCCCTTCATCGGCTGATTGCGATGCTTCTCCCGAGCAGTTGGACGCATAGCAGCAGGACCAAACCGAAGGTGTGATGCTTCTCTGATTTCTTCTCGGTTTAAAAAAAACAGTTCTTGTGATAATGGAATGGAGATGGTTGGCTTTAAGGTGGTAGAGAACTGTTTTTCATCTTCTCCTTTTTCATTGCAACGTTGTAGATTCATAATGGGAAGCTGCTGATTGCATTTTTTTGTTTCTAATTTCAGAAAAAATTGTATTTTTTCAGGATCAAGCTTGGCGGGGGAGAAGCTTGTAGAGGAAGATGAACACCTTTCTACCATAAGAATCATCTATAACGAGAGAGTAAAGGTACACCAGAAGGAATTAGATGGAGCAATGCCAGTGCAATTTTTGTATCGGTGTATTACCAATGAAGGTTATGTATGTTACAACAGAGTAGATGTTCGAACTAACCAACCGCACAGTCTCTTTTTTGCTCATCCAGGCTGTATTCAGCTTAGCAATTTGTTTCCTACTGTTTTCCAATTAGACTGCACGTACGTTGGTGTGATCTTGTTTTCATGCGATCAAAGTTTTACATTTACACCCTTTCACTCTATGCCACCTACATTGGCCAAAATTATTTCCATATGTTTCATTAATGAAAATCATTTCATTCTACTTACAATGCGAGAAAACTGTCCATTGTCGTCATTATTCACACCATGGACAAGGAATCACGAGCTTATTGCCGACGCATGGAAATCTTTGTACTTGTCAAGAACTACACTTCCGCGGCTAAGGTTGGATGGTAGTTCGATTATTGGTTTGGAGAAATCTTGATAATTTGAATGTATTAAACTAACATTTACTTAGAAATAGCTATTCTTTTCTCTTTTATGCAACTAATACTAATCTCTTTTATGTAACACAGTCGGGGAATATGATTTTAAAACTTGAATCAATCTCAGAACCTTGTAAAGATTTTCATTGTATACTGGGATGTTTCACGATTGATCTCTGAAATTTAAATTAGTCAGATTTATGAATTTTGTATGTGTTGTTTGGTAATAAAAGTCTTTAAATTTTTACAGGTTTTCATTGTAGAGGATGTGACAGTTACCAGCTATTAAATGTCATAAATTTAGTGTTTTTATATTATAAATGTGTTATTTTGTTTAACAGCTGAACTGGACTTCTCATGAATTGTTTGTTTTTTGTCTAAAACATTAGATTATGTAATTTGGATTGTTGGTTTGTTGTTAACAATATTGGTTTGTGGTTAACAATTTGGTTTGCGTGGAGTATTTTTCAAAATATATGGTTTGTCAATAATAATGGTTTGCGTATATCCAAATTTGATTTGTTTTAAAAAATTCTCATATGAAAAAGATGATACGGCCAAATTGGATAGTTGCAAATTAAGTTTTAAAATAAAAACTCTTAAATAAATATTTTGGGTGTTGTCTTAAAACGAATGGGGGCAATCATTTCCGTGACTCCTATCAGCAAAATCCTAAAAATGTCGAGTGACTCCTCTCCTTTTCTTGCATCACACAACATTCGCGAGTCTCATCCAACACACCGATATTCATTTTCGTTCCCGATAGGGTCACCGAGTAACATCTCCCAAGCATGGCATTGTTCATCCTCATTCCCATTAGTGTTCGTTGACATGCAGTTTTTAAAGTTCTACATTTAGGTAATGTCAGTGGTTCATTCCCATTTTTATGTCCTCTACTCTTTTGTTTTGGGTATTTTGAATTTCAAAATTTCTCCAAATTTTTTTGTTACAACAGAATTTTTCCTCATTTTTGAGTCCCCGATCATTTGATTTGTTCCATTTCAGTTTAATCTTGCATTTTCAAAACTTATCAAGTGTACTTAAAACCAAATCAAGTATACTTAAAACAAAATCAAGTTTCTAAATGTGCAACAATTAGAGAAAATAATTGTCACTAAAAGAGGATTTCGACAATAAATTTAAAACGTTTGTAATATGATAAATTTTGTAATATTGATGATAAACTATTAGCTCATATTTTGCTAAAGAATTTGGATATAATTTATTTTGGTTTGTATGTAACAATTTGATTTGCACATATAAATTATTGATTTGCCCGTAAAATTGATTTGCCCCAATCCAAAATAGGTTTGTCCATAACAATCTACAGAGAATCATATTTTGTCATTACAATCGTTAGTAATTTCAAATCATTATTTTTAAATTCAATATTTATAAATCATTTTTTATTACTTACAAATTAGTCAATTAATTTTAAAATGGAGTATAATTTTCATATGACCATTATTCAACCATACAAGAGAGAGCTGATTTTGATGGTTACACAAAAAAACATATCTTCTTATCTTAAGGTGTTCATGAACCAAAGTGCTCTTCAACTGAATTGAAATTTTTCATAAAATGTAGAAATTCGGATTCATTCAAATATTTGAAATTGAATTCGTCCCAAAATCTTGGACTCAAATTTGGGTTCAATGGGTTCAAATTGGATTTAAGTTTGGATTTGAATTTGCTTTAAATGAAGAATCAAATAGACTTTAATTGGAAAGTCATGATCAGATTTATACATAATATATGTATTGTTATTATTTGCGAATTATTCGCGAATCTTGAAAAAAGAGATAATATTATTTAGATTTGAATACTATTGGAATCCAAATTTTAATTCAAATTCGAATGAAATTTAAAAATATGAATCTTAATCGAATCTCCACAAATCGATTTCTGAATTATTCACAACCTATTGAATTGTGAACATCCTTAATTGAACCCCGCATTACGAGCTCTTTCCACTAATACTTTTTGTGAGGAAAAAAACTATAAATCAGTTCCAATATGATTTTTTGCTTTCTACATTATTGTCCAAAATGAAATAAAAATAAAAGGAAAATCACAACATTGTCTGAACAAAATAAAACAAAACTGCCTAAACAATATTTTAAGCATCACAAATGTATAAACCTTTTAGGCTCCGTTCGTTTTGTTGGAATTGAGATGCAAGAATTGGAATTGCCCCAATTCGAATTCCCATAGGTATTAAAATTGAAGACAATTACAATTATGTTGTTCAGCTAAATGCACGAATTGGTAATTTCGATGACAAAATGCAAACATATACATACCTACACAAACACACACCTACACATATACACTCACATACCCACATATATATATAAACGGTTACAATATGTATTTTACAATATGTCATGTATTATTTTGTTATGTATTGTGTCCGCCTCCATATATAGAGGGGAACAAACTCAATAGAATTCATAATTGATTTTTCTAACATGGTATTAGAGGGAGGTTTTACATAGCCGCTCCGCCTCTCCCCCGATCTGTTCGCCCGCTCGTGTTCTCGCTGCTCTCCCGCATCAGATCTCGCTACCCTTCAGTGTCTCGCCCATCACATCCTCGTGTCTCGCCCGTGACAGCCCCGCGTCTCGCCCGTGACAGCCCCGCGTCTCGCCACCAAGCTGCCCAGGCCGCGACTGTCGCATCTCACCCGCATCTTACCCGCGATAGACGCGTCAACCCGCACAGGCCGCGACAACCCGTGACCGACCTTCCCGCTCTTTCAGCACTAGTTCCAGCGCTTCCTTCTCAGCCCTAGTCTGGCTTCTTAGGGCTTGTATCTCTTCCTCTTCCGGAGCCGGATATGTGGTGAGGTCAGCCGTCCTTCCGGCGCCGTCTCCTAGAGTTTGTTGCTCTGTTATCGGACGGAGTTGATTTCTATTCTCCTATCTCCTAATTGGATTGTTGCTTAGTGGAATTATTTGCCCCTTATGGCCTTGTGTGACGTGTGATCTCCAGATTTCTATTCTGGAGCCACTATATCGGCGCTTAGCAATTTTACCTCAAAACCGCTTCTCTCTCTGGTTCCTCCTCCTACAAGTCATCAACATAGGAGTCATGATCACAATACTCCGCAAATTACCATTATGCAATTAGATGATTCAAATTATATGTCCTGGTCACGCTCTATCACTCTTGCTCTTAAGAGTCGTCGCCTCTTTGGATATGTCGCCGGGCAAACTATGGAACCAGAGAAGACTGCCCCTAATTGGCCTCAATGAGATTCTGAAAATTCCTTTGTCATGTTTTGGCTAACGAATTCCATGCAAGAGTCCATCACTCACCACTACTTATTTTTGGACACTACTGTTGATATTTGGCGGCTTGCAGAAACTACTTATTCTCACAAGGGAAATGCTGGCCGGATCTTCCAGTTGAGACGAAAGATATCCTTCCTCCGTCAGGCGATCACCCCCCATCTGCTTACTATTTGGAGTTCACTCAATTGTATTAGGAATATGATCATTTTTATTCCCTCGCCTTTGTTAGCCTTGATGATGAGGCTATGGTCCGTGCTCGGAAGGATCGCAATAGGACCTTTGAGTTTATTCATGGTCTTCATCGGGACTTGGATCAGATTAGTGTTTAGATTTTGGGGTATGTGTCGTTATCGTCCCTTCCAGAGATTTATAGCATTGTCCAACAGGAGTTTGATTGTCGTCAGCCCCTTCTTCTTGACCCTGCTCTTGAGAGTTCTACTCTAGATGCTGGTACCCCTTCCTTGCTGGGGGCTCGTCCTACCCGTGATTCTAAGATGAAGGGTACAAATAAAGACCACCTCCTATGTGATTATTGTGAGAAGACTCATCTTACCTGAGATACCTACTTTCGACTCCATGGTTTTCCTCCACCAAGAGGTGGTGCTCCTTCTCGTGGTGGTCGTGGGTATAGTCGCTCCACTGGTCGCACACCTCCCCGTTCGGCCCATCTCACTGATGATGTTGTAGATACTTCTCCTGAGCTGTCGGGTGTTGATTCTTTTGTCCTCCCTGGTGCTTTCCCGGCTGATGAAGTCCATGCTCTTCGCCATTTGATGCAAGGTCTTTCTACAGAGTCTTTTGTGTTGTCTTCATATACCCACACAGGGACCCCAGGTGCTCACTTTGCTGCTTTTCACTTTTTCACTCATTCGATCATCGACTCTAGAGCCACCGATCATATTATTGGCTCTGCCTCATGTTTTATCTCCTATCCTCCTCTCTCTGGTCATGATAAGGTGAACATTGATGATGGTTCTCTTTCCCCTATTGCTGGAAAGGGCTCCATCTCTTATTCCTCTCTCACCTTATCATCAATTTTGCATGTTCTAAATTTCACACGTAATTTTCTATCTATTAGCCATTTGACTAATTCCATGAACTGCTCAGTAACCTTTCACCCTTCCTCTTGTGTATTTTAGGACCTGAAGATGAAGACGGTGATTAGCACTAGTAGCCTATCTATGGTATGTACGTGCTCGACTCCAGCCTGGTGGCACCTTCTTTGGCCCTTCACTCCAGCACACCCGACCTCTATTCCTGGCATTGTCATTTAGGACACCAATCTATACCTATTATGAGGCTTTTGTTACATGTTATGTTTGCTGCTACTTTTACTTCTTTTGTTTGTGATGTCTGTGTTATTAACAAGTATTGTTGTACTATCTTTAATCATGTTTCATTGATAAGTTCAGTTCCTTTTAATGTGATTCACTCTAATGTTTGGGGACGTCCCTTCTATTTCTGGCTATTCTTGGTTTGTTACTTTTATTTTCTATTTTTCTCGCACTACCTGGTTATATTTACTATGAAAGAGCAGTGATAATGGCTGTGAATATCTAGATTCCCACTTTGCTGAATTTTTGGATGAGCATGACATTATACACCAAACCACTTGTGCTTATTATCATGCTTAAATTGGGGTTATAGAGCGTAAGAATCATCACCTTTTGGAAGTGGTTCGTTGTCTCTTAACAACAATGCGTCTTCCCAAGTATTATTGGGGTGATGCTCTCCTTACGGTTGCATATCTTATTAATCGCATGCCCTCTCATATACTTGGGAATGCCACTCTACTCAAGACTTTACATGTTCCTTCCTCTCAACACCCTCCTAAGGTTTTTGGTTGCGTCAGCTTTGTTTACTGTACAACCCCGTATTCGCGAAGAGTGGACCCCAAACAAGGCATGCACGTTTTTAAGCTTTTGGGAATTTTGCACTCCTAGGGGCCAATTTTGGGTGAACATGTAGAACATACTAGTAGGGGGAGAAAATATTTCTCCCCCCAAGGCACTCTTGAGAAGTCGGTCAAGCCGTCCAGGCCGCCGAGCTCACCCCAGGCCGCCGAGCCCACCCCAGGCGGCCGAGCTCACCCCAGGCCACCGAGCTCCGCCCAGGCCGCCGAGCTCACCCCAGGCCGCCGAGCTCACCCCAGGCCGCCGCGCTCACCCCAGGCCGCCGCGCTCCCCCAGGCCGCCGAGCTCACCCCAGGCCGCCGAGCTCCCCCCAGGCCGCCGAGCTCACCCCAGGCCGCCGAGCTCACCCCAGGCCGCCGCGCTCACCCCAGGCCGCCGAGCTCACCCCAGGCCGCCGAGCTCACCCCAGGCCGCCGAGCTCCCCCAGGCCGCCGAGCTCCCCCAGACCGCCGAGCTCACCCCAGGCCGCCGAGCTCACCCCAGGCCGCCGAGCTCACCCCAGGCCGCCGAGCTCACCCCAGGCCGCCGAGCTCACCCCAGGCCGCCGAGCTCACCCCAGGCCGCCGAGCTCACCCCAGGCCGCCGAGCTCACCCCAGGCCGCCGAGCTCACCCCAGGCCGCCGAGCTCACCCCAGGCCGCCGAGCTCACCCCTGGCCGCTGAGCTCACCCCTAGCCGCCGAGCTCACCCCTGGCCGCCGAGCTCACCCTGGCCGCCTACTCTCCCAGCTCGAGGGGCTTCCCCTGGTGGATTGCATTTTGCTATTTAGAACCGCGGGATTTGGCTGTTGGCAGACCAATTTGGGGGCATTTCAGTAATTTCAGAGCAATGGAGGTTGGTTATTTGCAGACCATTCCCAGAAAACTATAAATAGACCCCCTTGGGTGCCTTTGAGGAGGGACTTTTCCTTGCTTCCTCCTCCCTTAGCTTCTTCTTGGTAGAGTAAAGAGAGCTCCTCGAAGGCACCCTAGCTCGAGCATTGGCTAGGGAGGGGAAGTGCTCAGGCAGCCTTCCGGGTGTGAGGTGGGACCTCCACACTAGAGCCGAGAGTGTGTTTCTAGCTTCTTGATCTTTGGTCCGTGACGTTCCTCCGGGTGCAGTAGGTGTGAGGTCACCCCTTTCTAGGGACCCCGAACTCCACAGAGACCAAATTTTTGGTTTCAATATTTTGGTGCGGTGAGCGTGAAGAGTGACCAGCACAGAAGATCTCGGGAGAGTGTCATGACGGGAGGTCAAGGAGGTAGTGATGATCTCGGCGAGCTCCCCAGCCCAGGACCCTTTGTGGGGAGGCAAGAGTTCATGGCGTCCATCCAGGGCATCATGGAGATGCTGCGAAGCATTGCTCCTCAGGGTGGCAGCTCCACCCCGACCCCCCAGGAGTTAGCTCCCCCTCTCGACGAGCCGACTCCCAGGGGTCTAGGCGAGATGACCCCAGCGGGGGAGAAGGAAGTGCACCAGGAAGAAGGCCAGGGAAGGAGAGGATGGGAGATGGGGTCGAGCGAGACCTCACCGGCCGGGAGCTGTTCTCCAGCCCGGCGAGTACCAACCTCCCAGAAGAGCAGGCCGCGCAAGTAGAAGTGGCGAGACCACCACTTAGGGGGTCACCCTTCAGCGAGCCGATCATCTCAGCTCCCGTTCCCGAGGGGTTCAGAGAGCCAGACATGGCTTACTATTCCGGGAAGGATGATCTTGTCCAGCACCTGCAATGGTTCGAGGATGCGGTCTCCATCAGGCCGATGACAGATGCCTTCAAGTGTCGCCTCTTTGCGATCACGTTGAAGGAGAAGGCAAGGGACTGGTTCCATCAACTCCCTCCAAGGTCGATCTACGGGTTCGAGGACTTGAGTCAGAGCTTCCAGCTTCGCTTCTCCACCTCCAAGAAGAGGAAGAGGAGTCCTGAGTCCATCTTCCTAATAAGGCAGGGGGTCGAGGAGTCGCTGGCCCGCTACGTTGACAGGTTCCAAGAAGAGATCTTGGAGGTCCAAGAGATGCCCGGGTATGCTCTCCAGATGGCCTTCACCGTTGGGCTGAAGGAGGGCTTCTTCAAGATGAGCTTGACCCGGAAGGCCCCCCTTTCCTTCGAAGAGCTGATGGAAAGGGCGGCAGAGGAGATAGCCATGGAGGCGGCCAACCCGTCATTTGTGAAAAAGTTGGCAAGGCTAACAGAGGCGGAGTCGAAGGAGCAAGAAGGCGCAAGACATCAGGAAGGAAGAAGGAGAGAGGAGCAGAGAGCTCAGGGGTTCCAGGGATAGGAGGGTCCAGAACCAGGTTGGAGGCAGCAGGGAGGACCCATTCAGGGTCCAGGAAGAGGTCACAACCAAGGTGGGGGGATTTTCATGAAGGCCGAGGGAGGTTCAACTTCCAAAGGCAAGCCCCTAGGCAACTCCTACCCCCACCACAGCAAGCGATGGAAATTGGTCGAAGGGAGAGGAGGAACCGCACGGAAAGGAGAAGAGTCAGAGTAGAGTTACCCTACTGTGAGTTCCACCAGGAGGAAGGCCACGCAACATCTACTTGCCCCGAATTTCTGGAGTTGAGAAGGACAAGAGCTCCAGCACCGCAACCTCATCATCCTCAACAAGCGCAAGACCCGGTGCGGATTGAAGAAGTCCGACCCGAGGCAGCAGAGGAGAGATGTGAGGACAGGGTTGATGTGGGCACCCGGGGAAGGATCGGATGATTCACGGGGGAAGAGGGAGGTAAGAGAGAAGTGAATCATCTCTTTGTAATGAACTTAGCTTGCGTTGTATCAACTATGATTAATGGTAGAAACCACCGAAAAATATTTATGGTCCATGAAAGGTCTCACTCCGAGATGGATTCCGCTGTCAGGCTCTCACTAGCTGACAGGGCAGGTTGATCTCTCGTGGAGGCTAAGTCCTTTTAGCTCCGAGATGGATTTCGCTGTCAGACTCTCACAAGCTGTCAGGGCAGGTTGATCTCTCGTGGAGGCTATGTCATTTTAGCTCCGAGATGGATTCCGTTGTCAGGCTCTCACAAGCTGGTAGGGCAGGTTGATCTTTCGTGGAGGCTAAGTCCTTTTAGCTCCGAGATGGATTCCGCTGTCAGGCTCTCACAAGCTGGCAGGGCAGGTTGATCTCTCGTGGAGGCTAAGTCCTTTTAGCTCCGAGATGGATTCCGCTGTCAGGCTCTCACAAGCTGGCAGTGCAGGTTGATCTCTCGTGGAGGCTAAGTCCTTTTAGCTCCGAGATGGATTCTGCTGTCAGGCTCTCACTAGCTGGCAAGGCAGGTTGATCTCTCGTGGAGACTAAGTCCTTTTAGCTCCGAGATGGATTCCGCTGTCAGGCTCTTACTAGATGACAGGGCAGGTTGATCTCTCGTGGAGGCTAAGTCCTTTTAGCTCCAAGATGGATTCCGCTGTCAGGCTCTCACTAGCTGGCAGGGCAGGTTGATCTCTCGTGGAGGCTAAGTCCTTTTAGCTCCGAGATGGATTCCGCTGTCAGACACTCACAAGCTGTCAGGGCAGGTTGATCTCTCGTGGAGGCTAAGTCCTTTTAGCTCCGAGATGGATTCCGCTGTCAGGCTCTCACTAGCTGACATGGCAGGTTGATCTCTCGTGGAGGCTAAGTCTTTTTAGCTCCGGGATGGATTCCGCTGTCAGGCTCTCACAAGCTGACAGGGCAGGTTGATCTCTCGTGGAGGCTAAGTCCTTTTAGCTCCGAGATGGATTCCGCTGTCAGGCTCTCACAAGATGGCAGAGCAGGTTGATCTCTCGTGGAGGCTAAGTCCTTTTAGCTCCGAGATGGATTCCGCTGTCAGGCTCTCACTAGCTGGCAGGGCAGGTTGATCTCTCGTGGAGGCTAAGTCCTTTTAGCTTCGGGATGGATTCCGCTGTCAGGCTCTCACAAGCTGGCATGGTAGGTTGATCTCTCGTGGAGGCTAAGTCCTTTTAGCTCCGAGATGGATTCCGTTGTCAGGCTCTCACTAGCTGACAGGGCAGGTTGATCTCTCGTGGAGGCTAAGTCCTTTTAGCTCCGAGATGGATTCCGCTGTTAGGCTCTCACAAGCTGGCAGGGCAGGTTGATCTCTCGTGGAGGCTAAGTCCTTTTAGCTCCGAGATGGATTCCATTGTCAGGCTCTCACTAGCTGACAGGGCAGGTTAATCTCTCATGGAGGCCAAGTGTTTTTTACCCCGAGGTCGTCTCGTCACCCAGGCTCCCATTAGCTGGCTTGACAGGTCGACCCCTCGGGGAGCCCAAATGTTTTCTACCCTGAGGCCGCCTCGTCACCCAGGCTCCCATTAGCTGTCTTGACGGGCTGACTCTCCTGGGCGGGGACAGGTATATTTCGGCTCAAGCCCACTCCGCGAATACGTTGGGTTAGATGTTTCTTTCCGAGCTTGTGCCAACCTTAAAAAGAGCGGGGATTGTGTACAACCCCGTATTCGCGAAGAGTGGACCCCAAACAAGGCATGCACGTTTTTAAGCTTTTTGGGAATTTTGCACTCCTAGGGGCCAATTTTGGGTGAACATGTAGAACATACTAGTAGGGGGAGAAAATATTTCTCCCCCCAAGGCACTCTTGAGAAGTCGGTCAAGCCGTCCAGGCCGCCAAGCTCACCCCAGGCCGCCGAGCTCACCCCAGGCCGCCGAGCTCACCCCAGGCCGCGAGCTCACCCCAGGCCGCCGAGCTCACCCCAGGCCGTCGAGCTCACCCCAGGCTGCCGAGCTCACCCCAGGCCGCCGAGCTCCGCCCAGGCCGCCGAGCTCACCCCAGGCCGCCGAGCTCACCCCAGACCGCCGAGCTCACCCCAGGCCATCGAGCTCCCCCAGGCCGCCGAGCTCACCCCGGGCCGCCGAGCTCCCCCCAGGCTGCCGAGCTCACCCCAGGCCGCCGAGCTCACCCCGGGCCGCCGAGCTCCCCCCAGGCTGCCGAGCTCACCCCAGGCCGCCGAGCTCACCCCAGGCCGCCGAGCTCCCCCAGGCCGCCGAGCTCACCCCAGGCCGCCGAGCTCACCCCAGGCCGCCGAGCTCCCCTAGGCCGCCGAGCTCCCCCAGGCCGCCGAGCTCACCCCAGGCCGCCGAGCTCACCCAAGGCCGCCGAGCTCACCCCAGGCCGCCGAGCTCCCCCAGGCCGCCGAGCTCCCCCAGGCCGCCGAGCTCACCTCAGGCCGCCGAGCTCACCCCAGGCCGCCGAGCTCACCCCAGGCCGCCGAGCTCACCCCAGGCCGCCGAGCTCACCCCAGGCCGCCGAGCTCACCCCAGGCCGCCGAGCTCACCCCAGGCCGCCGAGCTCACCCCAGGCCGCCGAGCTCACCCCAGACCGCCGAGCTCACTCCAGGCCGCCGAGCTCACCCCAGGCCGCCGATCTCACCCCAGGCCGTCGAGCTCACCCCAGGCCGCCGAGCTCACCCCTGGCCGCCGAGCTCACCCTGGCCTCCTACTCTCCCAGCTCGAGGGGCTTCCCCTGGTGGATTGCATTTTGCTATTTAGAACAGCGGGATTTGGCTGTTGGCGGACCAATTTGGGGGCATTTCAGTAATTTCAGAGCAATGGAGGTTGGTTATTTGCAGACCATTCCCAGAAAACTATAAATAGACACCCTTGGGTGTCTTTGAGGAGGGACTTTTCCTTGCTTCCTCCTCCCTTAGCTTCTTCTTGGTAGAGTAGAGAGAGCTCCTCCAAGGCACCCTAGCTCGAGTATTGGCTAGGGAGGGGAAGTGCTTAGGCAGCCTTCCGGGTGTGAGGTGGGACCTCCACACTAGAGCCGAGGGTCTGTTTCTAGCTTCTTGATCTTTGGTCCGTGACGTTCCTCCGGTGTAGTAGGTGTGAGGTCACCCCTTTCTAGGGACCCCGAACTCCATAAAGACCAAATTTTTGGTTTCAACATTTACATCTATCACGCTCCTCCTACCAAACTTGATCCTCGTGCACTACAATGTGTGTTTATTGGCTACTCTACTACTCAAAAGTGGTACAAATGTTTTCATCCTCCTACTAAGAGGGTCTTTGTTACCATGGATGTCACGTTTCGTGAATCTGAGGCCTATTATCCCACTACATGTGACTCACCTTCTTTTCCCTCTTTGTTTGTGCCTTCACTGTCTGTACTACAACATGTTCCTCCTTCATATCCCTCACTTTAGGGGGAGCTTCTACCGTTATAAGTGAGTGATATTTCTATCCATACTGAAAGTCTTTAATTTCAAGGATAGCTAAATCACCTGTAGGGGGTGAATAAGTTTCTTAGTCTCTTATGACTATCTTTATTTTTCTTTGTGTTTTAGGTGTGTTGAGTTAGCTTAGTTAGCTTGCTTTCGAGGATACAACACAACACACAATATTTATAGTGGTTTCTCAGATTATGATTATATTTTCCCTCCCACCTTTCTAACAACTTGTTAGACAATGCACTTCTCCAATCTCGGCTCCTAAGAGCTTACAACACGATCCCGCAAGACCACTCAGTCTCCTCTAAGACTTACAGCTCATGCACAAAGCCCTACAACTTAGGGATTTAAAGATCACCTACCTAGGGCCCAAAGGTCCTAGAACTTAGGTTGGGAGGACAGCCCTAGCTTAGAAAAAATGACTCTTCTATAGCTCAGGCATAAAGACCCTACCTCAGATCCAAAGATGGATCCTACCTCAGACCCAAAGGTCCTACTCTCAGAGAGAATGACTCTCCTACCTCAGGCTCAAAAGCCCTACATCATATCCAAAAGATCCTACTCTCAGGTCAAAGCCCTACCTCAAATTCTCTACAGAATCCTACCACTCAAGCCAAAGCCCTACTTCTCAGATCCACACAAGGATCCTACACTCAGCCTTTATATATTCAGGCTTACACTCAGATCTAGAGGATCACACATAGAGAAAGGTTGGATGTTGTAGTTGACTGGACCTCAGAGAAATATTCTCTAAGTCCTCCTTCTGTTCGGAGATTAGTCAGTCCAGATTACTTCTTCACAACTCCAGAAATTGATTTTCAGGATTTGATCTGCTTGAACTATGAAGTGACAACAACTAGAGTTAGCCCTTTACTACTTCTTCTCTCTTAGAGAAATATCTCTGAACTGTTGTTGATGGTGAAGATGTCAACAACTAACTTCTTTCAGCTTCCAGATGTTGTAGCTAGGTTTAGACCTTGCTGCTTCTTCTTCAGAGATTTCTTCTGAACTTGCTGGTGCAGGAGTGAATGCCACCAGTTATCTTTCTTCAACTTCTAACTATTGCAACTAGGGTTAGACCTTGCTGGTTCCGGAGCTTGCAAAACTCTGCTTCTTCATGAACTGAACTAGAGGCTCAGTCTTATTTTCTTCTCAGCTCCAAAAGTTGATCTCCAGGAATAGGCTTAGTTGAGCTGAGAAGTCACAGCCGCTTAGGCTTGCTCTTTTTCTTCATCTTACCTCAGTGAGAAAAAGCTCACTGAACTGGCTTGCATGAAGTTATTAGACTTACACTACTGCAGCTAGGGTTAGTCCTTGTGTTGCTTCTTCTTTCTCAGAGAAATGTCTCTAAACTTGTTGTTGATGTTGAGGATGTCAACTGCTAACTCTAAAAATTTCAGATCAGTTGTCTAAAACTTGTTCTTCAAGGCTCTGCAATAATGACCGAGGAAGAAGACGAAGTCCAGCTGTTTTCCAAAAGCTTATTTCTTCGATCTGATCTCCGCCTTTTCTATTCTGCCGATCAACGACTATTTTGACCTGTGGGCCCCATTGAAATTAAGAGCTGCAACTTTTCTTTAACAGCAAAAAGTCATACAGTAGGCTTGCGATGCCGTTTGTCGTGTACCGTAGCCATCCCGCCACATTTTGAATTTTGTTAACTTGTGTTGACTTTTGCTGACATCAGCATCTGTGGACTTAGTCAAATTCAAACACTTTAGTATAGGTGTTGAGTGAACAAGCTTCACTCAACACCAATACACTTAGACAGATTTCTGTCTTACTCAGGCATTGAGAGCATTGAGTGAACAAGCTTCACTCAACGCTTTTGGCCTTAGCCAATCTTTCTACATCTCAGGTGTTGAAAAGCGTTGAGTGAGCCTTCATCACTCAACGCTTTTTGTCTTAGCCAATCTTTCTGTACCAATAGGCATCGAATGAGCCTTCATCACTCAACACCAAAGTACTTGGACAGTTTTTTTTGTCACTAGGCGTTGAGTGAGCCTTTATCACTCAATGCCAAAACACTTGGACAAATTTTCTGTCACTAGGCATTGAGTGAGTAAGCTTGACTCAACATCAAAATACTTAGAAAGATTTTCTGTCACTAGGCGTTGATTGAGCCTTCATCACTCAACGTCAAAACACTTATACAATTTTTCTGTCACTAGGCGTTGAGTGAGTAGGCTTGACTCAACTCCAAAACACTTAGATGCATTCCTAAATGAAAGCATTGAGTGTAGCTTCTTCACCCGACGCTTTCTTCTTTAGCATATTATTTCGATGAGACATTGAGTGAATAGCCTTCACTCAATGCTTCTGAACTTAGATAGATTTTCTGTCAACTTAGGCATTGAGTGCATTGAGTGAGCCTTCATTACTCAACGCCATCTAGACTTTTGTAGTCTTAACTGCTTAGGCGTCGAGTGAGCCTTTATCACTCGACACTTCTGTACTTAACTGGATTTATTTACTGTCAAAGATAAAGATTTGACTATCTGATCTTTACTCAATGCTTTTTGTAGTATACCGTTGAGTAAACAGCCTTCACTCAATGTGTGTGGACTTAGCCACTTTTCTGCCTTGCAAATTGTCAGTCTTTGATTGACTTGACTTCCTTCAATGCTTTTTGGCATCTGACATTGAGTAAGCTTGCTTCACTCAATGCATGTGGACTTAACCATATTTCTTTGCATCTGGCATTGAGTGAGCTGTCCTCACTCAACGCATGTTGATTTAATCGCATTTCTTTGCATCTAGCATTGAGTGAGTTATCCTCACTCAACGCCTGTGGACTTAGATAGATTTTCTGTCTCTCCACCTGCCTATCTTATGACCACTTATCACCATCACTTATACAACCTAGCTAACCTTGTTCCAAGGAACATCATGCCCATGCTGAGCTTAATCAACATCAAATACAATTATGCTCTTAGTGTTGATGGTGATGCATATTCAAATCAAATCTAGGGAACATTGAGGACAATATTCCCAACACATACTACTATTCCTCCTATGGTTCCTACTTTACAGGTGTACACTCGGCAGAGAAAGAGGCCTAATGACACACTAGACCTGCCACCAGAACAATCAATGGACCTGGACTCAGGGCCTTCTGAGCTTCCAAATGCTCTCCTCAAAGGTATCCGGTCTTGCACTCAATATTCTCTTTCTAATTATGTTTCTTATGACTCTTTCTCCACATCCCATAAGACCTTTGTGGCATCCCTTACGTCCATATCAATACCACCATCCTGATAGAAGTTGATCTTCAGGAACAGTCTTGTTTGAGCTTAGAAGTCACAGACGCTTAAGCTTACTCCTTTTCTTCTTCTTACCTTAGTGAGAAAAAGCTCACTGAACTGGCTTGCCTGAAGTTATCAGACTTACACTACTGCAGCTAGGGTTAGCTCTTGTGCTTCTTCTTCTTCCTCAGAGAAATGTCTCTGAACTTACTGTTGATGTTGAGGATGTCAACAACTATCTCTAGAACTTTCAGATCAATTATCTAAAACTTGTTCTTCAAGGCTCTACAACAATGGTCGAGGAATAAGACGAAGTCCAGATGTTTTCCAAAAGCTTCTTTCTCCAATTTGATCTCTGCCTTTTCTATTCCGCCGATCAACAACTATTTTAACCCATGGGCCTCACTGAAATTGACAGCAACAACTTTGCTTTAACAGCTAAAAGTCGTACAGTAGGCTTGCGACGCTGTTTGTCGTGTACCGTAGCCATCCCGCCACATTTTGAATTTTATTGACTTGTGTTGACTTTTACTGACGTTAGCATATGTGGACTTAGTCAAATTCAAACACTTTAGTATAGGAGTTGAGTAAATAGACTTCACTCAACGCCAAAACACTTAGATAAATTTCTGTCTTACTCAGGCGTTGAGAGCGTTGAGTGAACAAGCTTCACTATATGCTTTTGTCCTTAGCCAATCTTTCTGCATCTTAGGCATTGAGAGCATTGAGTAAGCCTTCATCACTTAATGTTTTGTCATTGTGTTAGCCAATCTTTCTATACTAGTAGACATTGAGTGAGTCTTCATCACTCAACACCAAAGTACTTGGACAGTTTTCTGTCACTAGGTATTGAGTGGGCCTTTATCACTCAATGCCAAAAACACTTGGACAGATTTTCTGTCACTAGGTGTTGAGTGAGTAAGTTTGACTCAATGCCAAAATAATTAGACAGATTTTCTATCGCTAGGCATTGAGTGAGTCTTCATCACTCAATGCTAAAACACTTAGACAGTTTTTTTGTCACTAGACATTGAGTGAGTAGGCTTGACTCAACTCCAAAACACTCAGTCGCATTCCTGAATGAAAGTGTTGAGTGTAGCTTCTTCACTCGACGGTTTCTCTTTGACATATTATTTCGATGAGGCGTTGAGTGAATGACCTTCACTCAATGCTTCTGTACTTAGACAGATTTTCTGTCAACTTAGGCGACGAGTGCGTTGAGTGAGCCTTCATCACTCAATGTCATATAGACTTTTGTAGTCTTAACTGCTTAGGCGTAGAGTGAGCCTTCATCACTTAACACTTCTGGACTTAACCAGATTTCTTTACTATTAAAGATAAATCTTTGACTATCTGAGCTTTACTCAACGTTTTTTGTAGTATGGCGTTGAGTGAACGACCTCCACTCAATGCTTGTGGACGTAGCCACTTTTCTGCCTTGAAAATAGTCAGGCTTTGACTGGCTTGACTTCTCTCAGTGCTTTTTGGCATCTGGTGTTGAGTGAGCTTGTTTCACTCAATGCCTGTGGACTTAACCACATTTCTTTGTATCCGGTGTTGAGTGAGATGTCCTCACTCAACTCCTATGGACTTAACCACATTTCTTTGCATCTGACATTAAGTGATCTGTCCTTATTCAATGACTGTGGACTTAACCACATTTCTTTGCATCTTGCATTGAGTGAGCTATCCTCACTCAATGTCTGTGGACTTAGACAAATTTTCTGTCTCTCCACCTACCTATCTTGTGACCATCTGTCACCATCACTTAGACAATCCATCTAACCTTGTTCCAAGGAACATACTACACATGATGAACTTAACCAACATCAAATACAACTATACTCTTAGTGTTGAGGGTGATTACTCTTCAAATCAAATCTACGGAACATTGAGGGCAATGTTCCCAACACATACTACTATTCCTCCTACGGTTCCTACTTTGCAGGTGTACACTCTACGGAGAAAGAGGCCTAATGACACACTGTACCTGCTACCAGAACAATCAATATACCCGGACTCAGGGCCTTCTAAGCTTCCAATATCTCTCCTCAAAGGTATCTGGTTATGCACTCAATATTCTCTTTCTAATTATGTTTCTTACGACTCTTTCTCCACATCCGATAAAACCTTTGTGTCATCCCTTACGTCTATATCCATACCACCATCCTGACAAAGTGCCCTGGAGATTCCTGTTTGGAGAGAAGTGATGTTTGAAGAAATGGATGTGCTTAAAAAGAGCAACAAATGAGATTTAGTGCCTTTGACCATAGGAAGAATCCAGTTGGGTGTAAATGAGTGTTCACAATCAAACAAAATTCTCAGAGTTTGGTTAAAAGGTGCAAAGTAAGGTTGGTGGCAAGAGGGTACACTCAAACTCTTGGAATTGACTACCAGGAAACGTTTGCTCCTGTAGAAAAGATGAACACAATCAGAGTCCTTATATCATGTGCTTCTCATAAAGGATGAGACCTTTGGTAACTTGATGTAAAAAATGCTTTCCTCCATAAAAATCTGGATGTGGAAATTTATATGTCTCTCCCACCAGGCCTCACCCCCAAAAATTCAGTGGGAAACATCTGCAAGTTAAAGAAAGCTCTATATGGACTGAAACTGTCTCCAAGAGCTTGGTTCGGGAGATTTCACAAAGTCATGTTGTCTTTTGGGTATCACCAGGGCAATGCTGATCATACTCTATTCATCAAGAATAGGACCGGTAAACTTACAGCTCTCATTATTTATGTTGATGACATTGTTATCACAGTCGATGATGTGGAAGAAATCAAACTTCTAAAACAAAAGTTAGCTTCTAAGTTTGAGATCAAGGACCTGAGTGCTCTCAATTATTTCCTGGGTATTGAAGTGGCAAGGTCCAAGCATAGGATCTGTATCTCTCAGAGGAAGTATACTCTAGACCTTCTTAAGAAGACTGGCTACCGACCAGCGGACACTTCAATTGAAGCAAACCACAAAATGAGTCGTGATGATGGGAATAAGATTGAAAAAAATTCTTAAATTCCAGAGGTTTGTAGGGAGACTGATCTACTTGGTTGATACTCGTCCATATATAACTTATGTTGTGAGCGTTATCAGCCAATTTATGCACGCTCTGAAGACTCGTCATGCTGATGTTGCCAACAGAATCTTCAGGTATCTTAAGTCCTCACGTGGGAGTGGAATATTGTTCTCCCCCAATTCGTCCCTAAAAATTGAGGTCTACACTGATGTTGATTGGGTCGGTTTTGTCTACGATCGACGATCTACCTCAGAGTATTATTCTCTTGTTAGTCGAAATCTTGTTATCTGGAGAAGTAAAAAAAAAAGGTCATGGCGAGATCAAGTGCTGAAGCAGAGTTTTAGGCTATAACTCATGGTGTTTGTGAAGGTCTAGGGTTGCGGTCGTTGCTAAGTGACCTGGGTATCTCTGAAGATGATCCTATCCGGTTATATAATGATAACAAGGCTGTCATCATCATCGCTCACAACCGGTCTATCATGATCGTACAAAGCATATTGAGGTGGATCGTCATTTCATCAAGGAGAATATTGAAAGGGACTTGTGTATACTCCCTTTGTTCTCTCAAACTGACAACTTGCTCATATTCTCACAAAAAGCTTGAGTGGAATTACCTTTAGAAGAATTATTGTCAAGTTAGGCATGATCAACATCTCAAGCCCAACTTGAGGGGGAGTGTTACAATATGTATTTTACAATATATTATATGTATTATTTTATTATGTTGTGCCCGCCTCCATATATAGAGGGGAGAAACTCAATAAAATTCATAATCGATTCCTCTAACATGGTATTAGAGAGAGGTTTGACCTAGCTACTCCGCCTCTCCCCCTATCTATTCGCCCGCACGTGTTCTCGTTGTTCTCCCGCGATAGACCGTGACAGCCCCGCATCTTACCACCAACCTGCGCAAGCCGCGACTGTCGTGACTCGCCCGCGTCTCAGCCGTGACAGCCGCGTCAACCCGCATAGGCCGCGACAACCTGTGACCGACCTTCCCGCTCTTTCAGCGCCTCTTCCAGCGTCGGTTCCAGAGCTTCCTTCTCAGCCCTAGTCGGGCTTCTTAGGGCTTGTAACCCTTCCTTGATGCCGGATATGTGATGAGGTCAGCCTTACTTCCGACACCGTCTCCTAGGGTTTGTTGCCCTGTTATCGGATGGATTTGATTTCTATTCCTCCTATCTCCTAATTACATTGTTGCTTGGTGGAATTGGTTGCCCCGTGTGGCCTTGTGTGGCATGTGATCTCCAGATTTCTATTCTGGAGCCACTATATCGGTGCTTAGCGATTCTACCTCAACATTGCTTCTTTCTCTAGTTCCTCCTCCTGCAATCATCTACCTGAGACTCATGATCACAATACTCCGCAGATTAGCACTATCTGATTAGATGATTCAAATTATATGTCCTGGTCGCGCTCTATCACTCTTAGTATTAAGAGTCGTCGCTTATTTAGAAATGTCACTGGGTAAGCTACGAAACTGGAGAAGATTGCCCCTGACTAGCCTCAATGAGATTTCGAAAATTCCTTAGTCATGTCTTGACTAACAAATTGCATCGAGGAGTCCATCGCTCGCCACTACTTATTTCTTTACACTGCTATTGATATTTGGAGGCATGTAGAGACTACTTATTCTCGCAAGGAAAATGCTGCTCAGATCTTTCAGTTGAGACAAAAGATATCCTTCCTCCGCCAGGGTGATCGCCTCCCCCCCCCCTCGTCTGCTTACTATTTTTAGTTCACTCAGTTGTATCAGGAATACGATCATTTTGATTCTCTCACATTTGTTTAAGTTCACTCAGTTGTATCAGGAATACGATCATTTTGATTCTCTCACATTTGTTATCCTTGTTGATGAGGCTATGGTCCGTGCTCGGAAGGATCGCAACCAGACCTTTGAATTTCTCAAACACAAACAAATACGCAAGCATACATACATACACACAGACATATACAAACATAAACAAGATAATCAAATCTCAAACATAATTGGGATTAAGTTTTTCATGTTTGGAATTTGAAGTTAATAAATTCATCCTAAAAACAAAAAAATGCTAAATTGGATAATCAACACACTAATTAGGGCAAAATCTGGATATCTAAATCCACAAGCTTAAGATTAGGGCAAAACAAATCGGGATGAAGTCTTACCTGTAGTGATATCTGCAGAACACCAAGCATCAACAATGATGGAGGGCTATGCGAGAATGAGCTTCGCCATGGACGGACTTTGCATCAATGCCTCTTGGTTTCCTAGTTTGGCGCTTTTCCACGGACAGATTGAGCCCTTGTCGGTAGGAAATGCGCCAAACAAGAGCGTACGCGAGAGAGGAGATGTCGGGATACGGCGAGGCAAGTGAAATCACAAGAATAGAGCGGGGATGCTAGCAGGAGAGAAGCACCGCCTGGAGTCATAGCCATCCATAGGAGGGATGCAGGCTCGAGCACAAAAATATGATTTCCGAACTATTTCGGTCTGAAATGACGCTGGCTCGTTTGCGCTATATCCATTTTCTATGAGAATCCATCCCAATTCTGATTCCCACTGATTTTTTACTCTGCCAAACATCATAAATTGGAATTGATAATTGAATGCCAATTCCAATTCCCACTGATTTTTTACACTGCCAAATATCATAAATTGAAATTGGCAATTGAATGTCAATTCTGAACCCCTAATTCCGGCGAAACGAACGGATCCTTAGGAATTCTCAATGAGAGTGTAAAAAAATTAATTTTGTTCACAGTATAATTATATAACACAAGTATTCACAAATATCACAAAAAAACAATAACAACGCAAGCATGCCCATTCCAAAAACTAGTGATTAAAGAATTGTTTTATGGAAGTACCTATGGAGACCAAGAATGAATGTATCAGGAATAAGACAGGAGTAACACCAATTGCAGAGAAGATGCGAGAAGCTCGACTAAAATGATTTGAACAAGTATAAAGGAGACCATTAGAGGCACCTATTGGGCGTTGTGAGGGTCTAGTCGCTAAACATGTTTAACAAGGGAAAGGTAGACCAAAAAAGACTTGGAGTGAAACTATAAGGAAAAACATGATGTACTTAGGCATTAGCGAGATTATGACATAATATATGGCACAATGGCGATAAAGGATCCATATAGTCGACCCCACTATAGTGGGATAAATGCTTGTGCGTTGTTGTTGTATGTACCTATGGTGAAAGGAACTTGAAAATCAATCTCTATTGAGGAATTCAAAGGAATGCCCAAACATGGGAAACTTTCAGAACATGGGGATCAATAGTTGTTTCACTATCAACATCAATTTTACCATCCGATCCACTGAAGGATGTTGGATCTTACGACGCCGTTAGAGGTGGGGGGGGGGGTGAATAAAGGTTTTTTGGAATTTAATTTTTAAATAAAAATATCAGAGTTAATTAATGAAATTTCGAAATATTTTATAGAAAATTATATTTTAACATATCAGAAAATATTATATTGAAGATTATTATTAGAAAAAGGCAGAATTCAATATTTCTTCACTACCGCCAACGTTAAGTGTTACTGTCGGATGCTAGTTCATGAATATTTAATTCAAGCATTTATATCTAAAAAAACAAATCATATAATATATTTTGGAACGATATATTTCAAAACTTTTGAACGATATATTTCAAAACATTTTATAATATGAAAATTAAATCAAGATAATGATACAAAAAAATATAATTTTATTTCATTAGAAATTGAATGCAAAAATGTTTGATTTCTATAACACTAGAAATCGAGGAAAATAGAAAAACCTTTTTTGATGATTCACTGGTCCTTCTCCTATGGACCGGCTGGCTATAATCTATCTTATCCCAGATACGGCCTCTAGCCTCCCCTAGATCTAACCTTGACCAAGTCCCTGCACACAAGGAGGAGGATTTCCCCCTAAGCCGCACAAGGACCTAGTCGCCACAAATAAGGCGAATTTCCTACGGAATCCTTCCTCGGAATCCAACGTTCTCCCCAAACGATATTTCTTCTCCCGATGCAAAAAGAAAAAAAAAACAAAAAAGATTACAAGATAATAAAAAGTAAGTGAAACTCCCCCAGTAATTCTGAGGGTGAAGACGAAGGCGGTGTAGACGTCGACATTCTTGATGCGTTCGCCCTTCATGTTAAATGTGTGTTGTAGTACTTCTCCTTCAAAATCTCCTTTAGATTTCCGTATTTGCACAAATAATTTCTCTCTCTATCTCTGGAGACGACCCTCTCTCAAAAGAATCCGAGTTCTGGCTTGGTGGAGGAGAAAATACTGCTTCAGAAGGTGTCTCTTTGAATGCACGAAGTTTTTAGACTTTTATAGAAAAATCACTATCATCGGGCGATATCTAGTTATTGCAGGCGATATCTCCTCAAGCTGGCATGTGTCCCATACTGTGATGATCGTGCCGGTTGAAAATGGACGTGTTTGAGTCGTGGGACTATTGCGGGGCGATAGCTACTATCGCCTGGCGATAGTGTCGAGTAGTGTGCGCCCGGGCGATCGTACTAGACATGGCCTTCTTCATGCTAACATCATTTTCACTATCGACAGCGATAGCTCCTCTTCACTTTTGTCATTCGAAACTTTTTTAGATTTGATATAGATTAACCCCATTTTATCAAAAATAAGGGGTGCACATAGCCACACCCCCATGATCTCCACCCAAAAGGAGTGGAAATCATGGGTTTGACCGCACACGCGATCACCACACTCGATCCTCACGCGCCGATCCCACTCTGTATGGTGGGGTAACCGCGGCACCTCGCCGGTGACGGGCGGCCGGCCTCCTCCCCAGACACCGGCCACCCGCCCCCGTTCGCACGACTGGAAAGGGCGGCCGACCAGGCCGCCCCCTCCTCGGCCGCCCGAGCGACCAAGGGGGAGGCCGACCAATCACCACCTCCTCGACCGACCAAAGCGGCCAAGGGGGCAGACGACTAGGCTGCCCCTCTCCTTGGCTGCCGACGACCAAATGGGCGGCCACCCCGGCCGCCCCTTTGCCCGACTGCCCGTGCGGCTAAAGGGGGCGTCCAACCGGGCCGCCCCCTCTCCTTGGCCACCGACGACCAAAGGGGCGGCCACCACGACTGCCACTTTTCCCGGCCGCCCGCGCGGATAAGGGGGCAGCCAACTAGGTCGCCCCCTCTCCTTTGCTGTCGACGGCCGAAGGGTCGGCTGCCCCTCACCTTGGCCACCAGTGGCCAAGGGGGCGACCGCCCCGGCCTCCCCCTCCCTCGGCTGTCGGCGCACGACCACTCCTCCCCGACAGCCGTCAGCGGCCTTCTTTTGCCAGCGAACTTGGCGGCGAGTTCGTCGGCCGCCTTAGAGGCCCTCTCCCGCCTTCCGATCAGGGGGGGAGCATGCTCGGCCGTTCGATCCACACGTAATCACTCACTAACCACCATGTTAGCGAGGAGGAATTTAATTGATATTTTATTATTAATTAAATGGCCTCCCGATAGTTGGATGTGTGCATTTAAATATATATTAAAATCATTTATGCTGGTGGTTACGGTGTGCGAATAACCGTGTAACCACCGTAACTACCTCCTGGAGCCTATATAAGGAGCCTCACATTTGAAAGCTCCCAAGGAACGACTTTAATGGCAAAAAGAAGCGTCCGGACAGTAGAAGTATCCATCCCAGGGGGGCACACTAAGCCGGCCCACTCCCATCTACTTGTGGACGTGCCTCTCGAGGCAGAAACGGTTCTCGCCACAATAACAACATTAGAGGGACGAGTTCGTCCGATGGAGGAGCAACAAATTGAGATGCTCACTTTGCTCAGGAATATTGGGACACCACCCGCTCAGCCGCCTGCACCAACCAACCAACCCCCACCTCAACTAAGCCATGACCAACCAAGGGAAGCTATACAAAGAGAAGTGTCAGAAGAATCCTCCGATGCCGCTAGTTCTACTCACTTGGTCCTCAGAGCAGTCGGAATTGGCTGTCGCGACCGAGTCTTGGAAGAAGAGCCCTATTTACCCTTGCGTGAAAGATTTACTCGGGAAGAAACACGAGAAGTGATCGCCGAGGAATACATACAGGTTGGCTTCCCAGGTATTCAACCCTATCGACTGCCTCACCAAGTTTCCCCACTCGCGCCCCGATTTGGCCCATCCGATCCTGCATGGCTTCAAACTGCCCAATATTGAAACCTTCGACGGAACGGACAACCCGCTAGAACACGTCAACCATTTTACCACGATCATGAGGATCTATAACACCCCCGATAAGCTACTCTGTCAAGTCTTCCCAACCACTCTCAAATGTCAAGCTCGGACTTGGTTCCATTCTTTAAGGGAAGGAACTATCACGAAGTTTACAGTACTTGCCAGGAATTTCACCGACCAATTCATCGCCAACCGAAGAATTGTCTGAGACCCCTCACACTTGTCAGAAATCCGACAAAACGAGGGGGAAACTTTGAAGGAATTTTTCTGCCGGTTCACTGTAGAAGCCCATCAGATCCCAGGAGTAGACCCAGAAATATTGAGGGGAGTATTCCTTGGAGGGCTTCGCCCCGACGGATTCTACTCCGCACTGACGAGAGAAATTGTCCCTAGCTACCTAGACCTTGTACACCGCGTGAAAGCACAGATAACAACAGATGAAACCATCGAAGAGCATCTTCAGCAGTTTGATGGAGACAAGAAGCACAAGAGGGATAAAGAACTGCCCTCGAAATCCCATGAAGGAATATTCCAAGAAGAATGCCGAAATGGCCAGCGACAGGGGCGAAGGTATCTAGGGACCTGTGGGGGCCCGTGCCCCCACGCGTTATACGCTGATACCTCCGCCCCTGCTGCAAGCTGCCGGCGCTCGGCTGCCGCTCGATCCAACGACCACCGTTCGCTGCCTGCCTGCCCCCTATCGCCGCTGTCGGCTGCTTGGTCCGGAGGCGGGACTGTGGGAGGCCGGGCCGCCGGAGTCGGAGGCCTGAACTTTTAGGGTTTTAGCTAAGGTAAAACCTATTGTTCTCACTTTTTCTTTCATTTGTGGCTTCTGTGAGTTGTTTGCTGAGTTTTTCCAAGTTTGCTTCATTTAATTTGATCATTTGATGGACTTTTGGAATTCTTCATCCAAACATGAAGCATCTAACCTAACCTAAGGCAAACAAATGCTAATGATTAGCTAGTTAGATGTTGTAGCCTTGGATATATTTTATTTGTAGTATTGTTCAGAAATCAGAATAGAGAACCACTTCAACTATCTAAAGACTGTTGTCTCATTTCAGGAGTATGTTTGTCATGTTGACTTATAAAAGCTGCTGTCTTATTGGGGTCAAACTACTCTAGTTTCAAGTCATTGTAGGTGAATATCATATTCTAAATATCTTGTGCCCCCATACTCCAATATTCCTGGCTCCACCACTAGCCAGCGACAATGTGATTTCTAGAGGGACCAACCATCCTGAGAATACACACCGTTGAACACCACTCGCACGCATGTACTTTATGTCATCCAGAACGAGCTGGCTCTGCATCGCCCCAAGCAACCTGCCCCAAATCCCAGAAATAACCTGTCAAAGTACTGTGAATTCCATCGAGGAACTGGGCACACCACAGAGGAGTGTGCAAGATTAAAGGACAAAATTGAACGTCTAATCCGTCAGGGACTCCTAGGAAGATTCTTGTAAGGACGACAACAAAATCCACAAGCTCCCCCTATGCAGGCAAGGGATCAGCAAGATGCCCACCAAGGAGGGGCCAGTGGCCGACAGATAGTCAGGAACATCGAAACAATCGCAGCGTCACCAATTCTCTCTACCCCAATATTTTTGATAAATACCCGGAATTGTGTCCACCAAGACGAAGGGCGTAAGCAAGATTCCACTATAGCCTTCAAGGATGAGGATCTAGAACAAGTCCAGATGCCCCATCAAGACCCCCTTATAATCAGCGTAGGAATCAGAAATCCATGCTACAAGGTTGGAATGATACTTGTCGACAACGGAAGTTCGGTTGACATCTTATTCTTCTCCACGCTCCAAAGTATGAAGCTTACCATTCAACATCTCACACCAGCAACAGGACCTGTCTACGACTTTGATAACCATCCCGTCCAGGTCAAGGGGACAATTGCCTTACCAGTTACCATGGGAGAATTTTCAAGGCAAGCTACACACGAAATCCAGTTCGTCGTGGTTGATTCAAGCTCACCCTACAATGCAATTTTCGGGAGACCCCTTCAATCAGTTTTCAAAGCCATTCCTTTGATCTCACACCTCGCCATAAAATTCTCTCATTCCTCGGGCAGCCAAACAGATGTTCGTTGGTTATTCCCGTACTAAAAAAGGTATGTTTACTACTCTCCCATTACCAACAAGGTGACTGTTTCGACGGATGTCACCTTTCTGGAAGATCAATCGTTTTTCCCAGCTTCATCACCACCTCTATCACAACCATCATCATTACCATGACTTGTCGTCCCCGTTACGTCCACCTTGCCGCCGCCGCCTACCACCAACACTCATATTCTCCAAAAACCTCCACTTCTTCATGTCCCACGCGTCGACCTCCTCGTTTCACTGCCCCACTGCAGTCGGCTTCCACCTTTGGCACTCTGCAAACTGTTGATCCAACTCTTGCCTCCACAGCTCATCCAATGACAAATTATGTATTCTTACATCGCCTATACCCGAAGCTTCAGAATTTGCCACTACATTATCATCTATTTTTGTCCCTAACTCTGTGCACGAGGCTCTTTAGCATCCGGGTTGGCGGGCGGCCATGGACAAAAAAAATGACAGCCCCCTGGGCTAATCACACGTGGGATTTGGTCCTCTTCATCCAGGACATACTCATGTTTGCTTTAAATAGGTCTTTGCCATCAAATATACTGTTGATGGGACAATTGACTGTCTTAAAGCTCGCCTGTTGGCTCGTGGATTTACTCAACAACAGGGCCTTAATTATGAGAAAACGTTCTCTCAGGTGGTCAAGCTCAATACAGTTCATATGCTTCTCTCAATAACTGTGCATCGTCACTGGCCCCTATATCAACTGGATATAAATAATGTTTTTTTAATGAAGATCTACAAGAGACTGTCTACATGTCACAACCTCTCGAGTTTGAGACCACGGGGGAGTCCCGAGTTTGGCACCTCAAGAAGTCGATTTATGATCTCAAACAATCTCCTTGGGCGTGGTTCGATAAATTCAGTAGGGCTGTTCAGAAAGTTAGCTTTACTCGAAGCTCTGCAGATTTATCCCTATTCACTAGACATAAAACAACAGGAACGATTCTCCTTCTAGTTTATGTTGGTGACATTCTAATCATAGGTGATGATGAAAAGAGAATACAATCGGTCAAACATCTTTGTTCCGTATTTCAAATAAAAGATTTAGGGAACCTTCGATACTTTTTAGGCCTTGAGATTGCAAGACGGCCTGATGGCTTGGTCCTATCCCAACAAAAGTACTACAATGACCTTTTTCAGGATGTTGGCTACTCTGGATGCAAACAGGTTAATACTCTATGGATGCAAATCACAAGCTTTGTGTTCATGTCTCTGACGAAAATCCCCTCCTTCCAAATCCGGAATACTATATACGTCTGATTGAAAAACTGATTTATCTAACAGTCACCATACCAGACATATTTTTTGTTGTTAGGGTTGTTAGTCGATTTATGTATTCTCCTCGTATGTCTCATCTACAAGCTCTTGAACAAATTCTGAGATACCTAAAAACAGTCCCTGGTTAAGGGCTGGTATACAAAACTTCTTCATCTTCTACTCATACATTAATTGCATATTCGTATGCTGATTATGCTGGCTTCATTGATGATCGGCAATGCACCAGCGGATTCTGTACATACTTCTGAGGTCACCTTATTACCTGGCGTAGTAAGAAACAGTCCGTGGTGGCTCGATCTTCAGTCGAAGCTCAGTATCGTTCAATGGCATCTACTGTATCTGTGCTCACATGGTTTGAAGGTCTTCTACAAGATATGAGAGTAAAACTTCTCTCCAGCTATATTAATCTGTAACAGTCAAGTTGATATACACATAACAAAAAATCTAGTCTTCCATGAAAGAAAAAACACATTGAAATTGACTGTCATTTCATCTGGAAAAAATTCAAATGAAAAATCTAGAATTGAAACATATTTCAACTACAGATCAAGTTGTTGATATCCTCACTAAGGCGCTAAAGAGTACCTTATTTTATCAATTCTTGTCTAAGCTAGGTATCTACGACTTGTACACTCCAATTTACGGGAGTGTGTTAGAAAATAATGATGAAGAAGACCCATAATTGAGCTCATTATAGACCCTCTTTCTCTACTTGTAATAATCTCAGATCTTGAAATTTGGATCTCTCCTCTCTCTATATAAATATATTCATACTTATTATTGTACATTGAAGAAGTATATACAAGCTCCAACAAGGAAATCGGAAAATTAACTAAATTCACTTGCGTCGCTTGATCACCAGCCCATACTGCCCACAGGCGAGGCACAACAGCAACATTTAATTTTTTTTTAATGATAGCCCTTTTGTTTCATTAGATGAGAGCATATTAAAATTTGAAGGGCTGAGATTATTCTAACATTCATTGAGGATCATGATCAATGGCTGAGATACTTTTGATGATCCCACATTTTTCTTAACAATATATAAATATAAAGAGAGTGTGTGTTTAAGAAGCTGACAAGCTACAAAAATTGGAGATCTCCCACAGCATGGAATAAAACATTTGCTCAAAATCCAAGTTAGAAATACATCGAGCTGGCGGATAGCATATCCCCCGGCGCTGCAGTCCAAGTACTGGAGCAGATTACCGCGCAAAAATCAAATCAACTATAAACGAAAAGCCTAAATACACAATGGCATAAACAGCATCTTCTAAACTAACTACACACCATCTGGATCCAAAGCATCATATAGGGAAGCCCCGCAGGCCACGTTGCTAGATCTGTGCCACTCATTTCCTTCATCTGGCATTTCATCAGTTCTTCGGAAAACTACGACGAAAAAGGGAAGTCAACTGGGGGGCTTCTTCGATCATCTCGAGCAAAAACTAGACAGGAGACAGGAGGAAGCAATCCGGAGACGAGGAAAATGCGGCAACTAACATAGTAGAGCTAGTGCGGCGGGTCGCCCGGGCTATGAATCCACCATCTCATCCTGTAGCTCGCTGGGAGCTACTAGCCCTGGGATGGCGAGCATCCGCTGCCGCTCCCTTTCCTTCTGCGCAGCAGCCTCTTCCGCGTATAGATCCTTGTTATCCTGCAAACAAAGCAAATTTAGAAAATCATTCATCGTTTGTAGATTACTATGTTAATTATAAAATACTATTTATAATTATAAGTTTATGATTAGCGTATAATACAGTGTTTTAGATACATGTTAGCATAACACATTAAAATAATGTATAAATACATGTAAATAAACAACAATTATGTATAAGAACATAATATTTCAATCAACTTTTGTTACTATAATGAATAACAATGTTCTAAGATTTTATGCTTTATTCAAACAAGTGCATCAATATTTACATACTATGCCTACATACAGCGGTGCTTATTTGCGGAATTGTATCTCCAAAAGATACATGGTGAATACGCAACTTAACTATCGTATTATAGCATATGATATTTCAAAATTAAAATATCAAATGTTGTACTTTCCACGGGGTCGATTGATTACTCATAAAATTACTATTATGTATCTCAATAATCGAGTTAGATAATTTAAAATAAAAGAAAGGACTAAATATAAATTGAGAGAGAAATAAAAAAATAAATTAGTAAATGATCTAGAATTCTTCAAAAATAAAATAAACTCAAATTGAATTATGATAGCACGTCGCTAGAACAATACTACCTCCTAACCATATGTTGATCAACCGAATTCTCATACTATAATCAAAACCCCTAAGCACGATTTACAAGGTGAACCTCACTATTGAATTTGACTCCAATCCGGAAGACTTGTGTCTTCCCTCTCGAGAGATGCATACAACTCTGTTTACCAATGAGCGATCTACTCGTATTTATGAATTTCTCGACTAACTAAAATACAGATCTAGGTCGATAGACATTTACCAAAAATATGACATCAGCAAATCATAAATTAAAGGTAAATCTTAGATTTAATTTCAAGAGCTTATAAATCAAGAAGAGCAATATATTATTATTTCATTAAAAAATCATCATGAACAAGATCAAGTGCAATAAAATTTTAGCTACTCGTCATGTTGAGAGAATGATACAAGGAAATGAAAGACAACATGATCAAAGTAAACTTCACAACTTTCAAGATCATCTCCATATAAAAATCTCAATTTCTCTTAGAATAAGCTAAAAAACAAGATTACAGGAAATAAAATGGAAAATTCTGAACTATAAACTGGATTAAAACTAAATCATGGACTCCAGGATTGCTAGTCCTTTTATAGATGAAAAGTTGAAAGTGCACGCCCTGGGTACACGGTGTGTACCAGGGCGTGTAGTTGGTGAACCCGTCACATTGAAGATCGGGAGCAATTTCAATAGTCGGGCGCACCTTTGGTCATAATTTGTGAGTACACCCCCAGGGTGCACGGCATGTTCTTGGGGTGTGTACTGACTGCTCTTGTAATTGTCTTGACATGCCCGTGCATTTACATAATGTGAACGCATACATTATGCATTGATGTGTGCTGATTATGTGGCAGTTTATCCCGGCTCTACCGGATTCATACTGATGGAAAGCTTGAAGGCCAACTATGACGGCTAGGTGTCTGGGTCTAGACTAGTTGGAGTCCTAGCTTGGGATCGTGTTTCCTAGGTGTTAGTAACTACAAAATCTAGAACGAAAACTAAGACGAAAAAAACAGAAAAAGTACGGTGTTCGTGCATATCATACAAATATATTTGCACTCATTCAAAATCATACTCGTGTAAGTGAAATACAAGCTAGCAAATGCGAATCAACTTCACGTATGTGCACTGACTACGAATCTTTAAATTCTACTTCACAAGACATCTTTTATAAAGCGATCATGTGCTTATTTTGATATGATTCTTCGTAATTATAATAAGATGAACAGATGAAAAATGCAAATAAAATGGTGTGAACCTCGGAGAATCTGGGGGAGTAGGATGAGTTACCTGAGCAGAGAAACCTTTTGATTGAATGAGGAAATCTCGAATATGGTTCTTAAATGCATGGATATCATGCTTTGACTCGAAAAGTCCATCAATAAAAAGAGTCACCTGAAAAAGACATAAATATAAGGTTTCATATACCTGAGAACTGGAAGATTAAAGGTTGAAAAAGGGCACTTGCCTCTACAGGAGTCATATTTGGAAACGAGGTTCCTAATAATTTGATAGTGTAGTCGCGCACAAATGCCGTGTTATTGGGGAAAGGAAGCGGAACTGTTGAGGCGTCCCACAAGGGCTCAGTCAATGAGCCAGAATCGACCTAAGGAAAAGAGAAATTTCAATAACAAACCCAGTAGAGAACTCAACAGACACCAGTCGAGTAAATAATTCATTTTTATTTACCAGGCAAAACAAAATCTGGAGCACTTGTACATGCAGTTTGAACCCCGGCTTATGAAATGTGTCTGTTAAGACTGCAAATATTTCTTGTTCAATTACCAAGAAGTACGTCCGGTAAAATTGATTGCGAAATTCTGTAACCTATATATAGCACAAAATGGTTAGAACTGTGGTTAGGTGAAGTAATGACGGAGATGGACGGGAAATTTTGCCTGACTTGGTAGTTCTTCAACAACTCCATCAGAAGGTTGAGGCCAGTTTCAGCAATATTCCTTTCGGTGTGCCGGAATGCCCAGATGATGGAGTCCATAACAACTTTTACTTGCTGAAAAGGAAGAGAGAGTGGTTAGGCAAAACAATGTGAACCTAAAATGATTCAAGTGGAACCATAAATATTATGCTCAAAAAGAACGGAAGGCATTGAATAAAATTTCATCTCTGTGATTTTGTGCCACTGGACATAAAAAGGAGAATTTCTTTTTGTGGCGTAGAAAACAACCTTTAAAAAACTACTCGTTGTGACATAAAAGGACTAATTAAGACTTAGTATTGAGATTGTGCACGCAGAGAAAAATTTCCAATGAGGCGGAGAGAGGGTGACAAAGATGTTAACCTGAGTAGATAACTGAATTAAAGCCTGGAAACAGTATGTGGCAATTGCACGCAGTAAAGAGAAAAACTTTAATCGATGCTCTGGGTAATCTTCGAAATTTCTTGTAATCATCTGTAGTTTGATTACCAAATGATTTAAGTACAATGAAAATTAGAGACTATTTTATGCATGAAGCTCACCTCTAAAGTGCATTGGAACACCGCTTCAAATACGCGAGGCACATCTTCTATCATTAAGCCTTTATACCTGCATCCACAGCGGAAAGTAGAAAACTAAGAAATCTTGCCAAGATAAATAAAATTAAAATTGAATTCAAGATATAGACATCATCATTAAAGTAAATACTGAGAATGGCAGCATAGGCTTACTTGTTTATAATTGTAGCAAATAGTGACAAGACTTCAGATTCCCTGGCATCCGGTACATTCCGGGCATAATCGCCAAGAACAGGATCCATCATAGGCGGTACAAACTGCTTTCCTATTTGGGGTTGATCCTCAGCTTTGTCAACAAATGTTTCAATCAGCTTGAGAGTTTCCCGCTTAACTGACCTGTTTGAAATCATAAATCATCCACATCTTCCTAAATCAAATGAATGATAATTGGTCAACTGGTTGCATATTTCTCTGTTTACATACCGAAGAAGTTTCACAAATGACGTTTTTGAAGCAAATGGGCCCCCTTCTGATATAGAGCTGGATATTAGCTCACTATACATTCTGTTAGGAAAAGATGAATGGCTCAAAATAAAATTATAGTGCGAAAGCAAAACCATCTCTCTTCCTTGCGGGAAACCCACAAAAAATCAACCATAAAAGGATTCAAAGGTATACCTATAAACCGTCAGCATGTCCAAGAATATCAGTGTTATTTGCGGCAAGAAAAACGCTCCGAGAGAACTAGCTACACTTGTGTTTGTCTGTCAAATAAAATCTGATAAGTTTATAACAAAGGACAACATAATTTCTATAAGCATCATAGGTGTAGGAAAAGGTGGAAAAATAAGTAGAATTTTTATTAATCCAAAGAATCTTCTTTACAGCTTGAGAACGTACATGTTTATAGGAAGAGAGAGAGGAGAAGAATCTCAATCTTCAGATGTGAGATTAATACAAGTGAACAAGTGGGCCACAAAATGGGTCAAAGTAATGAGCCTATTTTACATGACTTTTTCTAACACTCCCCTGCAAGCTGGACCATAAAAATCGTAGGCACCAAGCTTTGACAAAAACTGATGATACAATGGTCGAGGTAAGACCTTAGTGAGAATATCTGCAACTTGCCCGATAGCCGAGACATGCTCTAATTCCAACTTCTTTAATTGAACGTTTTTTCGAATGAAGTGGTAGTCAACCTCAATGTGTTTGGTTCGCTCATGAAATACGAGAATCTTGGCAATACGTATAGCAAGCTTGACTGTCACAAAATAGAGTAGTTGGTGAAGACGGTGTGACACCCAAATCCTCAAGGAGACTTTCTACCCAGGTGTGTGTTACAGATCAGTTTCGAATCCTTCGTCAGTTACCATATTATATGTATTGAGTTTGTATTATGAGTGAGTCGTATTATATTGGGAAATTTTATTATTGCTTGCGTCTTCATGTATTTACGGGTGTGCCACCCGGGGGTTCTATAAATAGACCCTTAGTGTCTTGTATGAGATAATGAATGAAATGAAATCTAGTTCTTGTCTCTTGTCGGGAGATCTTGGTGGCTCTGTCCTCCAACGAGCAACCCCGCGTAGGCAGCCGCGGTTCCGGCTCCGCGGTATCCTCCACCACCGCCATCTTCTCCACCTCCGATCACTATTCCGGCGAGTTACCGCTGTTACGGAAGTAGGCCCGTAACAACTTTGGTATCAGAGGGTCTCGGTCCTCTTCCGCCGGCGCACGTCCTCCTACTCATCCTCCTCCAGCGCCAACGTCCTCCCACTCATTTCGTCGCCAAAGCCATCGCCGCAGAAGACATGATGCACTCCTCAGCATTCATGTCCTTCCTCACTGCCCGCGTCCCTCGCAGACAGCATCCAGAGCAGCCGCACCCGTTGAGCTCGTGAACCACAAGCCTCCCGTTTTTTCCCTTCTCGAGCCGCACCACCTCTTTCGAGCTCGTGCCTCTTCCTTGCTACCGCAATAGGGTTGTCGAGCGCTGCGCCCCGACATTTTCCGCCAATCCAGAGACGCACGCCGCCCTGCATCCAATTCCGCCTCGAGCCCTGCGCCAGTACACTCCGACAATTTTTACGCATGCCTCTGCTCAGTTCGAGCCCCGCGCCTTCCATTCCTAGAGTACAGAGAAAATTTCTTCTCTCTTGCTTTTTTATTCTTTCCTCGAGCCCACCCCGCCTATACCCCAGCTATTAAATCTTCTTTACTTCTGTCGGCCACACCACCATTCCCTTCCCCAATCTTATCCACCCCGCCTATAAGCAACTATTTAGCCGCTGCTTCTCATTCCCCTTCCCCAACATTTGGCTATTAAATTTCTCCTCTTATAATTTCCCCCGGCCCTTCTTTTTTGGTGCACAATTATTTGTGTCAATATTGGGTGCCACCGCGGCTCTCACGGCCACTCCCAGTCGTCCGACTCGGCACACTTCGACCGCTCGGTCACCCGCTCCTCTTCTCGCTCATCATTCCACACTATGGATGACTCGCCATATCAACTAAGTCAGATTATGACCAAGTTGTACACCGTCATGGCGCAACAAGTTGCGCACACTGCCCTTGCGGACCGTCATCAGGAGGCCATTATTGTGCTCTCCAAGCGCCTTGATGATCTTTCTACCACCCCCGCACTCGATCCTACAAGTAGCAGTCAAGCACCACCGCTTCTCCGCCAAGCACCGCCACCCCTAACCACCCATGAGCAACTGTCGCCCCTAACCATCCACGAGCCACCGCCGCCAGTCCTCGCGCACCCCGACGCTGCTATTGTTCCACGCTACATCCGATTGGAATTTCCTACCTATGATGGGAAAACGGATCCATTGAGTTGGCTCACCAAGTGCGAGCAATTCTTCGGCCACCAGCAAACTCGGGCAGCAGATCAGATCCATTTAGCATCCTTCCATATGCTCGACTCCGCTGTTTTATGGGCCTCTTGACTTCTCACCGAGCGGCCGAATTTGATTTGGGACGACTTCAAGCGACTCTGCAACTTGCGTTTCAAACCTCCTATCCGCAGTAACTCCCACTGCGCACTCACATATCTACGCCAAACTGGTACCGTGGACGAGTACTAGAAACAATTTCAGCTTCTCTTAGCGCATGTCCCTCTTGCCGCGGATATGCAGGTCGACATTTTCACCGTTGGACTTCGCGAACGACTGCGACTAGATGTTGAGTTTAAGGCCCCTCCAGACTTAGTGACTGATATGAGTCTGGCCCGGCTCTGCGATCGTCGCCTCAAGCTAGCACTTGACGCCTACCAGCCCCCCACCAACATCGCTCTACAGGGTCGTATCGAGGATCCTCCAACACCACCGGTCCGCCGATTATCTCGTGCGGAGATGTTGCAACGACGCGCCCAGGGACTATGTTTTAATTGCGACGAGCAGTACACTCGCGACCACAGGTGCACCCGCTCTTCTACCTACATGTTGAGGACTCCGACGACGAGGGCATCAGATAGAGTTTGCGGGCAAACTCTTTTTGGGGGACGGATGAGATGTTACAGATCAGTTTCGAATCCTTCGTCAGTTATCATATTATATGTATTGAGTTTGTATTATGAGTGAGTCTTATTATATTAGGATATTTTATTACTGTTTGCGTCTTCATGTATTTACGGGTGTGCCACCCGGGGGTTCTATAAATAGACCCTTAGTGTCTTGTATGAGATAATGAATGAAATGAAGTCCAGTTCTTGTTTCTTGTTGTGAGATCTTGGTGGCTCTCTACTCCAACGAGCAACCCCGCCTAGGTAGCCGCGGTTCCGGATCCACGGTATCCTCCACCACCGACATCTTCTCCACCTCCGATCACTATTCCGACGAGTTACCGCTATTACAGAAGTAGGCCCGTAACAGTGAGTTCCGACACAACTGTCGTCATTGCACGATACTCGGCTTCAGCTAATGAGCGAGCAACAACTGATTGATTTTTGTTATGCCAGATAATAATATTTCCTCCAAAATACGTACAAAAACCAGTTGTGGATCGCCGATCATCAAAAGAATCCACATAGTCAGCATCAAAATATGCAACCGGAGATAAAGAAGAGGATGGTTTCAACACAAGCCCTTGCCCCAGAGCAGTCTTCAAGTATCTGAGAATGCGCTCTACAGTCTGGAGATGAGAGGTCCATGGAGTATGCATAAACCTACTGACAACTCCAACCGCACACGAGATATCAGGTCTTGTAACCGTCAAATATATTAGCTTTCCAACAAGACGTCGATAATACTCTGGATTCGTAAGTAGAGGATCAAAGTCAGTTTCATGAGTGCAGAGCTTGTGAATGACATACATAGGGGCGTCAGTAGGTTTGCATCCCGAGTAGTCTGCATCCTGAAGAAGGTCAAGACAGTACTTCTGTTGTGATAGGGCGAGGTCATCAGGTCGCCTAGCTATCTCAAGTCCAAGAAAAAAGCGAAGATTTCCCAGATCTTTAGTTTGAAAAGCAGAGTTCAAGTGTTGTTTGATTTGTTGGATCCCAGTAGAGTCATTACCAGCAATCAAAATATCATCCATATACACTAGGAGAATGACTGTGTCGGTTGGTCAATTACGAGTAAACAAAGAGAAGTCAACCGAGCTCTGTGTAAATCAAACGTCGCGAACAATCTTGCTAAACTTGTCGAACCAAACACGAGGAGATTGTTTGAGACCATAAATAGATTTTCTGAGATGACAGACACGAAACTCACTTATGGTCTCAAACCCGGGAGGTTGGTACATGTAAACTATTTTGAGAAGATCACCATTGAGAAAAACATTTTTGATGTCCAATTGGTGTAGGGTCATTGACGATGAACAACCAAGGAGATCAAAATCCGAATGGTATTTAACTTGGAAACTGGTGAGGTCTCATCGTAGTCGAAGCCTTATTGTTGAGTGAACCCACAAGCGACAAACCAGACTTTTAGTCGTTCAACCGCCCCGTCGGGAGCATGTTTGATTGCAAAGACCAACTTACAACCGACACAAGTCTATCAGGGAGGGAGAGGGACAAGATCCCAAGTATGATGGGCCCAAAGAGCAGTCATTTCCTCATCTATGACTACACGCCACCCTGGATGCTAGAGAGCCTCCTGTAAAGAATTAGGTATAAAATGGAAAGAGAGCGCAAATTTAAGAAGAGGTGGGGAGAGGCGATGTAATGAAACGTAATTTGTCAAGGGATGGGCCGTAGAGGTTGATGCCGGATCAACAAGCCGCGAGATCACACTGGTAGAGGTAAGCTGCTGGCCTATGTTGTTAAAGACGCTCCTAAGGCTCCAGGATCACCAGGCTCAGAGATTTGCGTCTTCGTGCGCCTTTTGCCATTAATGGCGCACCTGAGTGTGATTTTTATTATAAACTTTTTTCCAAAATAATGAAACAAATAATGCAAGAACTCAAACAAATTTATATGATTTAGTGTTTTTGAAACATAATTGATCGTTGAGACTTCGATATGATGCAAACGACCATACTGATTTTATTTTTTAGATATAATTTATAGTAATGAATGATTAATGAGTACAATATATGAATAATCTGTTCAAGAAAGATGAACGTATGTTTGATGTTGATTATTTAAAATGAATGTAGTTACGTCTTGCTTTCCTCGGGCGCGCGCCTGCGCCTTGAGCCTAGGCTCCAAGACCCATTTGTGTCTTGGTGCGCCTTGCACCTTTAATAACTAAGGTTGTTGCATGGCATCAGATTTGCGAGGGCGGCAAGTGTATACACGAAGGGGTGGTTTGGGTGGGGCGGGCATTGTAGTAGGTGTGGGAAGGAGTGGTGGAAGCGGAGACGTGACTGGAACCGTAGGCCGAGGTAGAGGAGGAAGAAGAGGATCTGTATAGGAGTGAAACGATTGGTCCTTAAGGAAGGTGACACCAGCAGAAATGACCATTTTACCATTGGTAGGAGGGTAGCTAACATAACCCTTCTGGGTGCGAAGTTGAGAATGGACGAGTATATGCGATTGATGAGATGACAGGCAGTAGAAACAACAAAATTCTAGTATAATGGAGGAACCTGCATTTGAAACATGAGAGATCTGGAGACATCAACAAGATGACGACTTTTCCGCTCTGCCACATCATTCTGTTGAGAGTATACGCGCACGAAGTCTAATGGATAATACCAAACTCGGTGCATAGATTAGAGAATATACGGCTGGTATATCCACGCGCATTATCGGTGTGAAGAACCTTTAAGCACGTGAAAAACTGAGTGCGAGTCTCTGTAAGAAATGTACGGAAGATAGAGGGGAGTTCAGTACGATTACGAAGTAATCACAATCAAGTAACGCACGAGTAATCATCAATGAAAGTCACAAAATAACGATAACCATAAACACTAGGGATCCTATAAGGTCCCCATATATCAGAGTTTCACAACGGAAGCGTGGTGGACCATCACTCACAGGTCCTAGAATCGGAACCTAGCTCTGATACCATGTAGAAAAAGGTGGAAAAATAAGTAGAATTTTTATTAATCCAAAGAATCTTCTTTACAACTTGAGAATGTACGTATTTATAGGAAGAGAGAGAGGAGAAGAATCCCAATCTTTAGATGTGGTATTAATACAAGTGAACAAGTGGGCCACAACATGGGCCAAAGTAATGAGCCTATTTTACATGACTTTCTAACAATAAGGATGAAATGTGAGAGTAAAGGCATGTAGCACCAAATAAAATGCAACCAAGCTAATTCAGATAATACTATATTCTCAACAAACTAACACAAATTTAAATATTTGTTATAGTAGAGCACACATGAAACTGATACAAAGGCTATGTCAACCTGCAAAAAAAATGGAAGATAATGGCGTATCATTATCAGTATTTTATGCATGAACTAACGTTATAATAATTGATGAATTATAGTTAAGCAACCTCGGGCTGGAACCTGAACATAATGTTCGTTTAGGGCATATTGGACAAAAAGTTAAGCACATTAAAGGTTTGTCAAAACCATTGCAACCTAAGTACTTTTTAGGGGGTTTTACTCATAAGAACCTAAAATAAGATGCATTGACCTACATTCTCTAATATTGCTGCACAAATAAACGTCATATTACCTTGAATATATGACAAATTCTGTCTGGATCAAGTTTTAGCTGACAATTACGCTCCTAAGGTATTCTTTAGGCTATAATCGACAATAACATAAAAATAACATGCGATATAACGCATACCATAACGTGGCACAGCCCATGCAAAATTATTGTTGCAATACATAGACAATTGAAATATAACGAGCTATTAGAGATTTCAGGGTACTATAGCGAATAGAAAGTAGCCGAGCTATCTTCCATGGTTTAGCTCCTTGGAATACAAGATGATGATACAGCTATTTCCTTTGAAGAATATACAGGAGAAAAAGAAAATTAATGCGTGGTAGCAATAATATGGAAGATGAGACAATTATTTTTATTAAGGATGATGATGAATCGTATGAAACTTCTTTATATCTTGAACTTGATATCGGATACTTCCTATGTCCTGAAAGTTTTCGCACAAAACTTTAGGCCTTGTTCGTTTCGCAGGTTTTGATACGTGGGTTTTGATTTTACCTACATGAAAACCAAAAATCAAGTTCGTTTAGCCATTTTGAGCCCAGTTTTTGGTTTTACATGAAAACCGGTGGGTTTTCACGGGGATAAAAACTAACTAGCCCTAAAACTTACCTCTATCGCTCGGTTTTCATCTCCACACTGTCTTCTCCGTCCCTCCCGATCGAGCGAACACTTGCGGCTTCCTCCTCTCCCACGCTTCCACGATGCCAGCGACGACAACACGAAACTCCGGTGACCACCACCGGCCTCGACGAAAACCCGTGCCGTCTCCCTCGCCGAGCTCCGACCATCCTATGCCCGTGCTCGTTCTCCGACCAACCCTTCTCCGTGCTCCGACGACTTCCTAGCCTCCTCCGAACCGGTGAAGTGAGGGCAAAATTTCTATTTGTGCAGATCTTGCGTAACTTCCCCTTCCTCTTGTAAATCTTTTGAAATTTGTGCAGAATTTTCTTGGTGTACAGATCTGTTGAAATTTATTGTGTAGATAGACAGTTTTTGTTTTCACTTTGGTTACTGTTGAGATCTGTTGAAATTTGTGCAGAATTCCTATGTCCGTGCTCGTTATTATTTAGTTATGATTTTTAAAGCTTCAAGCATGACATCTTTAGGCTTCCAGTAATAGATTGGTTTGTTTGTTTTCGTAGATGGATTCGATTATTGAGTTACGTAGGAAAAAAAGGTTGTTCAGGCAGAATAAAAAGATTTTAGTTGTGCTTGCTGCGGCTGCCGTTGTTGAGTCAACCGAGCATACGTGGTTTTTCAAGCCTTAGGGAACATACAAAAAATATAACAAGATAGGTTGTATAATAGGACCGACGTCAATTGCTCGCCCGGTTCTGCCAACCCGTGCCCGGTTTGCGGTTAGCTGGTCCGCCGCCCAGTTTAGCGGTCCTTGGGTGGTCCGCTGTTATAGCGGGTCTTGACCCTTGACCGGACCGACCGGGGGTCCGGTCGGCAGTCCGACTGGTTGAACCGGCTGGTCCGGTCCGGGTTTTAAAAGCTTGGTCAGAAGTGTCATCTGTTCTCCCCTCTCCAACTGCTACCGGCCCAGAGGCTCAGAAGCATCACCGCGCCCTGGCCCTTCGCCATTTGGGGGATGGATCTCGTGGGACCCTTCCATCAGGCCAACGGGCAGAGAAGGTTCTTGTTGGTCATGATCGACTATTTTTCTAAGATATTGGAAGTTAAGGCGCTGGCCAAGGTGGCCTCCCGGTGATCTGGAACTTCATATGGGGAGAGATCATTTGCCGACATGGGTTGTCTCAAGTCATTGTCACGAACAATGGACCACAGTTTGACTACACAAAATTCATCAGTTTCTGTGGCCAGCTCGAGATTGATCTTCGGTTCGCATCGGTCCACCACCCCAGTAGTAACGGACAGGTGGGGGCGGTGAATAAGATCATCGTGAACTTGTTAAAAAAGAAGGCGGAGAATGTGAAAAATAAGCGAATAAAAGGTCAAGAGGTAAATAAACCGCAAATTTTATTCCTTCAAAAAGATAATTATTGCATAAGTATGCCCTTTTATTTATAAAAAATGGGGGAGATGAGAGAATACAATAAGAGATGTGGGACTAAATAAGTATATGCGCGGTTATGCGGTTTGCCACTGTCAAACCGCAACACTGTACAAAAGACTGCAAAATGACAGACCGCCTGCTAGCCGCCAAACCGCCACTACTAGCCGCCAGACCACCTGCTAGCCGCCTAACCGCCAATGCTAGGTGTCTGACCACAGCTGCAGTAAGCCACCAGATCGTTGCTGCGGCAAACCACCTGACCGTTGTTGCGGTAAGCCACCAGACCGCTGTTATTGCTAACTGTCAGACCGTTGCTGCGACAAGCCACCAGACCGCTATTCTGGTAAGCCACCAGACCACTGATGATAGTTGTCAGACCACTTCTGCGGCAAGCCCTCAGACCGTATCTGCTAGGATAATCTACCAGATAACCAGACCGCCTGAACAAACCGCCAGACCGCTCGAACAACTAGTCGTCTGACTAGAAGGTCAAACCGCCAAACTTTAACACTCCCCCGTAAGCTGGAGCGTATATGTCAATCATGTCCAACTTGCAACAAACATCAGAAGCGGAAACTGGTTTCGTGAAAAAGTTTGTCAGTTCTTTATCAGAAGTGACGAAGGGAGTAGAGTTCTCATTCTTCAACACCTCTTCCCTAATGAAATGACAATCAACCTCAATGTGCTTTGTCCTCTCATGAAAGACAGGATTCTTTGATATGTAAATATCGGCTTTGTTATTACAGAACATAGGAAGAGTATGATCATAGACTTCTTCCAAGTCAAGCATAAGCGCTCGTAATCATTTCAACTCACAGGTAGTTGAAGTCATACTCTCATACTCTGCTTCTGTACTTAACCTTGAAACCAATGTCTGCTTCTTGCTTTTCAAGCTAACAAGATTTCCTCCTAAAAAGGTGCAAAAACCCGATGTAGACTTTCTATCTTCTTTGTTATCAGTATAGTTGGCATCAGAATATGCTTCAATCTTTAGATAACTATTCTTCTGAAACAACAAGCCCTTTCATGTAAAGCCTTTCACATACTTCAGAATTTTCATGACAGACCGAAGATGACACTCTCTAGGATTCTGCATAAACTGACTGACTTTTCCAACCGCATAACAGATATCTGGTCTATTAACAGTCAGATATATAAGACCTACAAGTCGTCTGTACACAATGAAATCTGGAAGAAGAGGAGGATCATCAGTCCACCCATTATCATCTCCAACCGCCATCGGGCAACGGGCAGGTTTTGTGTCAAGAAGACTGGTCTCCTTTAAGAGATCTAGTGCATACTTTCGCTGTGAAAGAACCACCGAGTTCCTTTTTCGTGAAATCTCAATTCTCAGAAAATACTTTGGAGTTCTCATATCCTTAATAACAAAATGTTGTTGAAGAAGTCATTTGACTAGATCAATGCCTTTTTTATCATCACTAGTCAGAAGAATATCAACATAGACATCAAGAACACAAGGTCTTTAGTAGCCTTGCGTATAAATAGAAAATGATCAGCAGAGCTTCGATTGAACCAAATAAGAGAAACAACTTCACTAAACTTGTCAAATCAAGCTCGTGGACACTGCTTCAAACCATAAATCGTCTTCTGAAGCTTGCATTCCTGAGACTCCCCCTGAGCAACATACCCAGGAGATTGCTCCATGTAAACCACCTCTTGAAAATCACCATAAAGGAAGACATTCTTCACATCTAACTGAGACATCTCCCAGTTTCTATTAACAGCCACAAAGAAGAGAACGAGTATAGTGTTGATGCGAGCAACGAGAGAAAAAGTATCAAAGAAGTCTACCACATATGTCTGAGTAAACACATTTTGCCACAAGCCTCGCCTTATAGCGATCAACAGAACCATCTGGAAAATACTTAACAACAAATACCCACCGACAGCCAACCACATCAATGCCCAGAGGTGGGGGAAGAAGAGTCCCAAGTACCTTTCTCAGTTAATGTGTTCATTTTTTCATCCATAACGGCTTTCTACTGAAAAATGGCAAGAGCTTCTTGATACGTAATCGGTATTACAGTAGAAGAGATAGCAAGAGCAAAACGCTTGTCAACTGGGGAAAGCTGAGCATAGGAGACAACCGCATCAATATGATGCTTAGTGCATTGTCAAACGCCCTTCCGCAGGGCAATGAGAAGTTCAAGATCACTCCTATCCGAAGGAGGCAATTCACTGCCAGAAGAAAGAAGAGGCCCGAGAACATGTGCAGAAGGCTCCAAGGGCAAAGAATCAGTCTCAAGAGAAAGAGACGGTACAACAAAAATAGTTGTGGAAAGAACTGGTTCCGGCAGAGGTGCCGAGATAATAGGCATTAAGGAAGAAGTATTAGAAGGTAAGAGAGAAGAAGCAGGAGAAAAATACGGTATATCTTCAAAGAAGGTAGCATCAGCAGACACGTACTGTTTGCGCAGAAGAGGATCATAACAGTGATAGCCCTTCCGAGTCGGACAATAACCAAGAAATATGCATTTAACAGAACGGGAAGAAAGTTTGTCATGACTATGAGAAGATATGTAAACAAATGTTGTACAACCAAAAATCTTATGAGGTAAAGGGAAGGAAGCAGAAGCAAACCGGAAGGAGACCAGATGAAGAAGTCGGCGCGGTTAAAAAAACAAACTGCAATCGGATTGGAGCAATGGATCGGTTTCCTCTGATACCATGTGAAAAATAAGCGAATAAACGGTCAAGAGGTAAATAAACCGCAAATTTTATTGCTCCAAAAGGATAATTATTACATTAGTATGTCCCCTTATTTATAGAAAATGGAGGAGATGAGAAAATACAATAAGAGATGTGAGGACTAAATAAGTATCTGCGTGGTTATGCGGTTTGCCACTGTCAAACCGCAACATTGTACAAAAGACTTTTAACTGTCAGACCGCTTGCTAGCCGCCAGACCGCCAATGCTAGCCGCCAGACTGCCAGTTAGCCGCCAGACCGCCACTGCTAGCTGCCAGACCGTCTGCTAGTCGCCAATGCTAGCCGCTTGACCACAGCTGCAGTAAGCCACCAGATCGCTGCTGTGGCAAGCCACCAGAACGCTGCTGCGGTAAGCCACCAAACCGCTGTTGCGGCTAACTGTCACACCGCTGCTGCGGCAAGCCACCAGACCGCTACTGCGGTAAGCCAACAGATCGTTGCTGCTAGCTATCAGACCGCTGCTGCGGCAAGCCCTCAAACCGCATCTACTAGGATAAGCTACCAGAGAACCAGACCGTCTAAACAAACCGCCGGACCGCCGGAACACCTAGCCGCCCGACTAGAAGGTCAACCGCCAAACTTTAACAGAAAATATAAAGGGGAACTGGGTGGAGCAACTCCCTTCGGTCCTTTGGGCCCTGAGAATCACTCCCAACACAGCCACGAGGGAGACCCCCTTCAAGATCTCTCACGGCTGCGAAACTGTACTCATAATAGAATTTGAGGTCCGGACACCGCGAGTAGTGGGGGTCGAGGAAGGTGGAGAAGAATGGAGGACCGAGAACGAAGACGAGTTGCGGCTCTCCCTGGATATGGTGGAGCTGCGTGATTTGTCAACCATCCGACAGGAGGTCAAGCGACGGATGGTCAAGTACTTCAATAAGCACGTCAGGGTCAAGCAGTTCGCAAAGGGAGACTTGGTCTTGAAAAAGGTTAATACGGCAGGGAGATCGGCAGCCGTCGGCAAGTTGAATCCCAACTGGGGGGGGGGTCCCTATGTAATTAAAGAGGCATTGAAGTCAGGGGGTTATCATCTCCAGAATGTAGAGGGAGAGCCCCTTAGTCATGCCTGGAGGGGCGATGACTTAAAACGCTTCTATCCATGAGAAAATAAAATAACAGTGTTTTCCCCCATTCTTACCTGACATTGATGATCAGCTTGCTCGACATAAGAAATATGGGTCATGGTTGGCAAAAATGAAAATCTGGTTGATGCTCAACACCCGCCGTCAGGCTCCTACTAGATGATTGGACCGGTGGTAGCGCCCGGTGGATGCCCAAGAGATAAGTCTGGTTGATGCTCAACAACCGCCGTCAGGCTCCTACTAGCTGATCGGGCCGATGGTAGCGTCCGGTGGTTGGCCAAAATGAAAGTCTGGTTGATGCTCAACACCCGCCGTCAGACTCCTACTAGCTGATTGGGCCGGTGGTAGCGTCCGGTGGATGGCCAAGAGATAAGTCTGGTAGATGTTCAACACCAGCCGTCAGACTCCTACTAGCTGATCGGACTGGTGGCAGCGCCCGGTGGTTGGCCAAAATGAAAGTCCAGTTGATGCTCAACACCCGCCGTCAGGCTCCTACTAGCTGATTGGGCCGGTGGTAGCGCCCGGTGGATGGCCAAGAGATAAGTCTGATTGATGCTCAACACCCGTCGCCAGGCTCCTATTAGCTGATCGGGTCGGTGGTAGCACCCGGTGGTTGGCCAAAATAAAAGACCGGTTGATGTTCAACACCCGCCGTCAGGCTCATAGTAGCTGATTGGGCCGGTGGTAGCGGCCGGTGGATGGCTAAGAGATACGTTCGGTTGATGTTCAACACCCGCTATGAGGCTCCAACCGGTTGACAAGGGGAAAGAGGTGGAAGTTACTAATGGCCTGTCAAATGGAAAATCGGGGGGGGGGGGGGGGGGGGGGGGGGACATTATCAAAGGCGAGCCCTCGTAGCGAGCTAAGTCTCGCCCCTCCAGGGGAGCTGGGTCTCACCGCTCCCGCTCGGCAAACATCTCCCCCGACATCCGCGAGGCGACCCAAGCCGCGAAGGTCAGTCGTACGAGATGCTCGCGAGTCCCTTGGACCGTCTTGGTTGAATGCGGCCCAGGTCGCGCGCGCCGAACACCTCGGGCGCAGGTGGGAAGGCGCCTAGACCTACGTCTCGCGAGCACCGCAGTGAAAGCTCTCTGAGTAAAGGGGGCGGATCGCCGCTCACGGGCCGACTACCTAAGGTCTTATCGTTTTCTAAGCTAAGTCCTTAAGAGACGCACGATCTCACTAGCGAAGCGGGGGTTCAGAGGCGGCGAGCAAGAGGATCGATCGTGCTGGACAGCGAATACAAAGAAAATTATCACAAGCAATAAAAATAACACAAGTCAGAAGATCATCTATTCAGAAAAAAGGTAGTATGTGTGTGTTTACAAAATATGGGCTCAGCCCGCATATACAATACGACGGCGATAACAAAAAAGAAAATACATGATTGAGAAAAAGAAAAAGAAAAGTACAACGTGCGGGTACTTCAAGGCGAGCACTCGGGCGGCGAACTGTCCCAAAGGGCAAGGAAGGAGTCGTCGCCCGGCTTCGGGACCGGAATGAACAACCCCGGGACCACGTTGCTCGCCGAGAGCCCCGCACATTCGCTCGTCACTAGGCCGGCCCGCTGCATAGTTGGGAGGGTGAACTTCGCGTCCTTGGCAGCGTTCATCTGCATCAGCTTCTCTAGCTCTTACTCGGAGTGTTGGACGAGTCTGTCGCTGCTGCTAGAGGGCGACAGGAGAGTCGCGTACTCCAGCTCGCACACCCGCTTCCTCAGCTCCTCGTTCTCTTTTTCAAGGGTGGCGATTCAGAAGTCGAGGCGCTCGATCGTCGCCGCATTCTGCGAGAAGAAGCAAAAGTATTTAGAGCGAGAAGACCTAAAGGAAAAGAACTTTGTTTTAAGTTTTGGGACTTAACATCCCCCCCCCAGGTACCCGGCGAGAGTGGCGTCGGACGCGTCTTCTCACTTCTTGTGCAGCTCCACGTCCTCAACAGCGAGACAATGGGCGTCTTCTTTGTCGGCGGCATTCTTCTGAAGCGAGGCGAAATTCCTCTCCGCCTGCATGCACCGGCGGCCCACCATGTGAGCCAGCTCCAGGCCGCGAAGCTGGGCTCGTGCGCTTTCATGCATAAGGGCTCGCGTGTTTTTCTCGTCAAAAATCGCAGCGTCATCCCGTGAGGACAGGCCAAAGGAGAAGGCAAAGGACTCCCTGCTGATTGTATCCAGCTCCAGCCAGCTCGGCACCCGGGTCGAGATGGACGTTCGGTTCTCCTCTTTGTCCCACAGCAGGAGGGGGTGACCAAGATCGTCGAGAGGCCGCTCGCCATAGCCGAAATTTCAGTGACCCCTCGGCATGGGCTTGTTGGCGGCCTCCTGTTCTCGGACCTTGGAAGTGTTGGTCGCCTCGCCAGGAGATCCGCCGGTAGAAGCCCCCAAGGTGGCGGCCTTCTCAGGTTGATGGCCCGCGGGATCTTTACCCTTCTCTCGAGATGCGGGAGGTTCGCCGCCCGTGGTCCTTAACTTCTAGGACGGCGGCGCTGGAGGATATTGTCTGCGAGTGACCCTCCTTTGAGAAGCAAGGAGGGTCGGGGCCTCGCGATGTGCGACAGCAGCTGCCTCGGCATGGGCAAGCTCGCCGAAAGCGACTCGCGCACTCTCATATGGGACGTGCAGGGGGAGGTCTCGCTCACCTGCGACAACAGAGTTAGAACAAGTAAAATAAAAGGGAGAAAAGGGATGGAGCACAAAGTAGCCTTATCTTCCCAGGGCGGGACGGGGACGAGGGAATCGACGTTCCTTCGAAGGAACGCGGCCTCGAAGTTCTTCCCCGCGAAGAATCTGAAGAGGTCGGCTTCGTGGCCTCCCAGTACGGGAGGGCGGTAGATCGGCTCGCTGAGCTGAACTGGCGAGAAGGTGATGATGTTGAAGTCCCACTTCGCAAAAACAAACTTCCGAAGCCAATTATGGCTTTTGTTCACCGTCTCCCGCACCTTGACATGGTTGCTGGAGAAGTAGGCGATGTCGTCCTTATTCGCTCGGAAGGAAAAAAGCTTGTGGAAGACCGCAAGGATGAATTCGATCCTCTCCTCCCGCAAGAAACAGGCGAACGTGACCACGACGGCGACAGAGTTCGGGGTGAGATGGCCCGGGACAACCACGAAATATTTCAGTACCTGCCGGACCTCGGGCCACAGGGGAAGCTGCAGGCCCACGTCGAAGTGGGCGATAGGGATCGCGAGCTCCATATCGGAGAGATCGTTGATCTTCTCCTCCTCTCCCGGTCGCCTCGCCTCAAACCCAGGCGGGATGAAATTGGCAACCACCGAGACGAGCTCGTTTTCGGTGAGGTTGGCAGAGAAGAAGGCATAATCTAATAAGCTCCACGCACACTTGCTTCTCCCCTCAGTGTCGCCACCACCTCCTCCCTTCTTGCGATTTGGTAAGCGGGCTGGATGCTGAAGTCCGCGCGAAACATGGCGAGCCGAGAGTCTGACTCATTAGCAAGGGGAGTGAAGAGGATGAGTTAAATGCGGTAGGTGGATGAAGGGTAGGGGCTATTTATAGAAAGAAAAAATGGGGCGGGAAAACGACATTTCGGCGGGAGGTGTGCGGATAGCAAAAATACATTTCGACGCTTTGATATTTGAGCCCGCCCCTAATTCCTACCTACTCGTCGCGGTCCTACGAAAGCTAAGCGGTAGCGAGACAAGAGGCGAGCGAGCCAAGCTGGCCCGCATCCGCCTAGAACAGCGAGCGAGCCAGGGCTGGTCCACATCCGCCTAAGGGCATGGAGCTGGGGGCCGGCTCGCATCCACTTAAAGGTCGTGCGAGCTCGGGCAGTGGCCCACATTAGCCTAAAAGAAGATAAGAGAAGCTAAAACTAACGAAATAAGCAGTGAGCAGTAAGCGGAAAGAAAATTATACATACAAACAAAAGCTCATTAGCGGGCGAGTTCGGTTACAAATAATAAAGGGGGGAGGAGGAAGCACCCCCGAAGAAAAGAATAAGATAGAACTCACAATTGGATCACGCGAGCTGAAAAATAGGTGTGGCCCAGGCCTGCACGCTGACAGCGGGGAGGAGGAGGGCTCAGTACCGAATCCACTTCCACCCGCCCCTCCCTCGCACACAAGAACGGGGCGGTAGGCGAGGGTATAAATACTCGCGAACCGCCAGCAGTTCCCGCAGGTCGACCTATCCTGTGGCATGCCTAAGCCATTCCTCAGCCCGTGCGGTGTGTACTCCAGGTGAAATTGTCTCGTCGCCGTCTTCTTGGCGCCTCACGCCCTCCAGGACCCCGAAGCGCGCCTCCACCACCGCCTTGTCCTCATCCACCATGCTGAAAATCTACCGCAGCATCATCGAGTGTTTCCGGAGTATCTTGGAGTCTGTTTGCGACAGCTCTGCCGGATTGAAAATCTGTTGTCCGGATAGAGCTGTTTTAAAATAGATCTCTGGGGAGCAATTTTAAAAAACCGCAAAGTGTTTGGGTGTTCTGTGCAGAAGTGCGCTTTGAAGAACGATTTTCTATTTTTAGCTGTTTGGAGAAACAACTTTTGAAAGCTGTTTTTTTAAAAACTAAAATATATAAATATATAAAAATAACTAATAACATGAGTCTTTTACATAGTTCTAGAAAATAGAAAAAAAAGTTCTTCCAACATCCGGCGACTGTTTCCAATCCTTCTGATCACCTGTTCGAAAATAAATTGATATGAATCAAACTTTTGATAATTTAAATCCTTTACATTTTTAGTAAAAGATGGATCGAATTTTTACCTCCGCGCACTGTATATTTCTTCGGCAATGCTATCTCGTACTGTAGACATATGTTCTGCTCCAGCAGCATCACTCATATCGCCTTCAATATCATCCTCTGCCGCAGGGTCTTCATCCTCTGAGGGAACGAAAGAAAACTCATCAGCATCACAAGCATTAAACTCAGGTCACAGCGAGACGGATGTCTCCGAATGAAGTTATGTAAGGTCATTGTCGCTAGCACTATGGAACGTTGTTTCTTGAAGTTGTACTGTGGCATTTTGCTCAAAATGTGCCACTTTTTTTCCACTCCAAACATTCGCTCGATCACACTGCGAAGAGATGAATGCGCCTTATTGAAATGTTCTTGCCTTCCTTGTACAGGCAGACTCCCATAGGCAAAGTCTGCCAAGTGATATCTTGTTTCTGGGTACGACTTCAAATAACTCATCTTTAACGGGTATCCAACATCCACTAAGTAATATTTACCTGCATTTACTTGGTTTGTTAAACAGGTAAACATTATGAAATACGAAAAATTTGAATGAATGTAAACACATTGATTAGTATACCTTGTGGGGGATGCGGAAAATGCAATCTATCGTCCGCCAATGCGCGCGCGAAGATGCGACTATCATGAGCAGATCCCACCCATCCAGCCAGGGCAAATGTAAAACACATGTTAAAATCGCATACTGTCATTATATTTTCCGTCGTCGTGTCATGACGTCCTATATATCGTACTTGATCTTCTACGGGTATCCTCGCATCAACGTGTGTACCGTCAATGGCGCCAACGCAATCCTTGAAGAATGACATGTAACGAGGATCATACCTTATCTCAGCGGAATATCTCTGAACTGACGGTCAATAGGCTTTATAGCATCAATTGAGAGTAACAAAAGAGATCTAAGCCCTTTCGAAAAATATCTACTAATTGTTTCGGTCGAGTACTAGAACCGTTCTTTCGTTAATCTAACGGAACCTCGTTGTGCTAAGATATACAATGTAATCCCTAGGACTTCTCTTGAGGACGTCCGCTGTGATCCTTGAAGTTCATGATCTGCTTCCAGTTTATAAAGTAAATCTATGAAAATGTCTTTCGACATCCTAAATGCATCATGAATCCTATATTGCCTCCGCTCCGGCGAAAGACCTGTTGAATCCCCAAAATCTTCAGGGGAGGAGTCATGCTCTTCCATTATAGTAGCTGCAATTAAAGCATCACAGAACATTTATCATAATCTATATAAAGATAATAACAAAACAGCTATTACAGTTTCGAGACAGAAGCATCATGCGGTACAACATCAAAAAAGCAAATAGAAACATCATTGTGTTCTTCATGCAAAACACAAAAGGAAATATAGATCGTAGCTAAGCCCGTGTCACTGAGCCCTCTTCTCGTACGCCTTCATAATCCACCAAATCTGCATAATCTTCTGGAATACTCATGAAGATCTCCCTAGTGGTATTGTCTCTGATGTGCTCGAGAGCAAAGTAATATAGATCCAGGTTTGCCCGTAGCTCTGGGCTACTGGAAATCAACTCCACCACCTCTTTGACTGTGACAACTGGTGGTGGCTTCACAGCTAGAGTGGATTGATGTAAATCTGACATCAAAGAAAATGTCATTCCTTTGTTCTTCCCGATCTTTCTTCTTTTACTTGCCGAGGAAGACGCATTCCCAGGAGGTGTTGAAGCACCTCCTATATCTTCAGGATCACCTTGATTGTTTTTCATGTTATCTGCTACATCATCTTCCAACTGGATCCTCCCCACATCTGGTGGCAAACTCCTAATTGAAGGAGCCCATGAGTCTTCTCCAGTTGCAACAACCTGACTGAACATAGTGTTCAGTTTATCCTCCAACTCAGGTGCAATACCTCCGTATCGAAATTTTTTCGCCGCTGAAACAACCTGTTGAAATGAATAAATCAATATTAAAATCTGTCAAAAATAAAAACTAATTTTATGAAATCAAACATGAATTTGTTCTGACCTTAATTTTTTCTGTCCACCATTCTTCTGATGCAACAATAGTTCTCTTCTCTGGATCTCAACCCAAACCAGTCTCGCCATGTTTCAGCTCCTTTCATAACTTCCAATCCTTCTTCAAATGATCCCATTTATTTTTCATTTGCAATCGATCGTAGCTTTTCCTGGTTCGTTCTTTAAACCCCGCAAACAAATTTTTCCACCCTTCTTTGCTAAAATGGGTGGTGGGACGATTCCCCAAACCAAATCTCTTTTATGCAAATATCACAAAATAACATCACTTCACCTGACTCCCAACTCGCTACGATTCCACCTTCCTTTGGTTTTACCATTATGCTATACCCTAAACCCTAATTAAAATAACAATTACTAATCAAATTCCTAGCCTAACAATTACTAATTATAATAACAAATATTAAAATAACATACACCACACACAAACACACATCCACAAAACAAAAACACACACACACACAATCAAAAAACACACACACATACACAAACACAAAAATCACATGTACACGCATGCACAGTAAAACACACACACACACTTACACAAATGCACACACACATACACATACACAATCAAAAACACCCAATAACCAAATACACACACACACACATACTAGATCAAAAACACACACAAACACAAATCCATATACACACACACACATCCACAAAACACGCACACACACACACACACAAACATACACACATCCATCCCTGTACACACACACACATCCACAAACACACATTAATGATGGTCCAGCAAAATTGCAGAATGTAATAACGAGATTAAGAAAATCTAAGTAACAATTCTACAAAAGTATAGAAAGAATAGCATCCAAAAAGGTAACAAACTGAATAATGATGAAATAGAAAGAAGAAACGGGAAAAATAAACTGACCTACGCTGAGATTTCCTTTCCTCGGCTACAAATTGCTTCCCAGTGGTGAATGGTCGGACAATGAATCTTCCGATTCCTTGGTTTCAGGACTCAGTCGCAGTATAAATGCTTCACAGTTCACATTCACAGATCTAAACGCTCGAAGACTCAAACAGATCAGAACACTCGCAATAGTCGCAGTCGAGCAGATCGCAACAGTTGGAACTTAAAACACTCGCAGTCGAACAGATCGGAAGAGTGGAGGAAGCCGGAACAGTCGGAAGTCGGAGCACTCGCAGAGTCGTTGTCGTCGTCTCGCCCGAAGAGAGAGGCAGGCAGAGCGAAAAAAGGAAAATGACCCGCGCCTTATCGGTCCCAGGAAGGTTGCTAGGGCGACGGGCGAAGCGGTGCGGTGCGGAAGGAGAAGAACGCGGGATCAGGAGAATAACCGCAGGGGGGAAAAATCGGGAAGCGATTTTTTAGGCGCTGAACGCAGGGGGTGGAGGGGCTTCCGGAAAAGAGCTCTGGGAGCGGCTCTTTGAAAAGCGATTTCATTTAAGAGTTGTCTCAAACAGCGGCAATAACAGCTCTGGCGGCTGGAATCGAAATAACACAGATACAATTTGGAGCAACTCCGGCCACCGATGTAGCACGGGGATGGAAACGGGATACTTGATACGATACGAAACGAATACGAGAAGTGTGATTTTTTTAAAAATAAGGATACGAGAAACGTTTTTAATTTTTTTAATTATCTAAATATAATGTAAACTAGCAAATAATGTAAACTAGCAAATAATCTCAAACTAGCATGTAAAAAAATGATGGGAAATTAGAGCAACAACCATTTAGTAAAAATAATAGAAACATGACTTTTGAAGCTAGGAAAATTCTCAACCTCAGAATTCGGACCAAAACCGCCTAAGGTTACCGGCTCAGAAGCTAGATCAGACGGCTAGGGTGACTAGAACGAAGAATCAGGTCAAACAGGACCCCAGATGTTGCGGCAGGAAGGTCCCACCACGTACCCGGATGCTCGAAAGGAGCAGCCCTTTCTCAACCAAAGATGGCCGAACTGGGTACGAGGGAAGCTAGCTGGCGAAGTCGCAAGGTCGTGACTTACTCTCCAAAGAAAAGGAATCCAAAGACTCAGCTAGTATCTTGAAAATGAAGCGCGCGAGTATCCTGCCGAGGATTTCAAGTGCCTAACCTCGTACCCCTGGGGTCATATTTATAGGCAAATCCAAGGAGGAGGGGGGGGGGGGTCATATTTATACCCCACCCCCTGGCGACTTCCAGAGGAACTCGCACAGGCTGGGCGAGTATCTCTCCTAGTCTCCCACCTGGCGAGTATGAGAGGAGAGCTCGCATATACTCTCTCAGGCCTTCCGCAATTTTGTATGCTGACTTTGACTCCTGCCTTGACTTCTGCTGACCTGGCTGGGGTAGGTCTCGCCCTCGATGAATATGGGTTGTACACAATCCTCGTTCTTTCTGAGCGACGTGGGAGCTTGGAAAGAAACATCCAACACTTATTCGGCGAGATGTTGTGCCGAGTATCTGGGTTGCTCGCCTCTTGTAACTGCCTGTCGATCTCTATAAATAGGGGGCCCTGATTCTTTAGCCGGATCTTCAGAACTCGCGCATAATGTCGGACGGTGCGAAATTTCTTCATTACAGCCTCGCCGCGCTGACCGGTGCTCTTGGCGTCGCTAAGCCGAAAAGGCAGCGCGAGGAGGACGTCGTTGCCGACTTACCCCCCCTCAAGAAGAAGAAAGTTAAAAAGTCCAAGAAGAAACCCGCCTTCGGTGACGATAACTCGCCGCCACCTCTTTCTCAAACTGCGGCTTCCACTAGCAACCTCGTGCGCTCTGCTAGCACGCAGCAGCTGCTCAGCGAACTGGGGCTTGATGACATTCCCAATGTCGCCGCCTCTGATGCGAGCTTCCTCGGCTCGCTCGACATCCCTGAACTCGCCACGACCCTGGCCCCAGAACTCGCCTCCAATCCGGTGCCGCAGCAGGTTGAAGTCGTCGACCTGCCAGGTTGCCATGTTGCTGGGATACCCTTTTCTTCATTGATGTTCGTTGCCGCTTCTCACACACTTTACCTTGATACTCGCAGATTCACCACCGGGGGGTGTTGGCGTGGTTCTGAATGTCGCACCGCTGAGCTCCGCGCCGCTGGTCGCCCTTCCTGCCGGGAGACCAGTAAAGAACGCGCACACGGTGCGGATCCATGTTGGCGGAAAAAGATATCTGAGGCCACGGTTCCTTCGTCGAGCAAGGAACTGCCGCTGAAGAATCCTCCGCCAAGGAAGGCTCCGCCGGAGAGCAAGGATCTTCCGGCGAGTAAGGCCCCATCCGTCTCCGCGCGGGATTCTGTGGCGCCCGCGAAGAGTTCTGCGCCGCCCGCGGCGAGTTCTGCACTGCTTTCGGAGAGGTCGTCACTTCCGGAGGCGAGCTCTTCACTGCCCCCGCCGAGTTCTTCGGTGCCCCCTTCGCCGCCTCTTACAAATGTCGCCACCATCCAGTCGGTAACTGCATACTTGCCGCTGTCGTCGCCTCTTGACGCGCCTTCCCAAGTCTCCACGACGCGACTTCCTCCGCCTCCTCCGCTGAAGAACCCTCATCAACCGGCGAGTTCGTCGTTGCCCCTGCCCCCTTCATCGCAGCCTGCGGTCAGTAAGCTGGTCAAGTCGCGGCCGAGTTACTTCCCGCCGAGGGTTGCGGATTCCGGACAAGGGGGACGTGGGCAAGGCAAGGCGGCCGAGCACGCTGGTGGGCCATCTTCGAGCCGGCGAGATGAGCCAACTCGCGGATCCTCCCCTCGCTGATCTAGATCTCCTCGTCGCGGTATGTTCTGACTCCGACGTTGCATATGTCGGATAAGTGCCTTGTTTCTAATCCGGCGATTTTCTTTGCTGACAGATCGGCCGGCGACTCCAGGGGCGGCCTTCATCGACGCCATTGGGTTGTCGGGCATCGAATATCGCCACGCTGTTGCACGCGCCTACCTGGAGCTGGAGAGCAAGTTGGACCAGTTGGCGATCTGCGAACCTCATCGGCGAATATCATCGTTGGAAGTGCGGATGTCAATGATGGAAGAGCTCTGGAGTACTCTGGAGAGCTTTGAAGCCCGCTTCCACATGGTAAAGGACAATGATCGCCAGCTGGCGATTAACAACCATCGCCTCCAACTTGTTCTCGACGAGCTGGCAGGTATTCGAGCGAGCATGGGCTCTGTTGGCCGGCTGACGAGGATGGAGGAGCAGTTGCGGCTTGGCGATGACGCAATGGCGCTGGCGACGGAGCACTTTCGGCGGGCGCGCGAGATGGGCTGGGCTGGGCGACATCCTCACCCTCCAGAGAGACCTCCAAGGATTTGGGATTTTTTTTCTTTCTTTTATTTGAAGCTCGCCGAGTGCAACTTAATGAACATTTATTGATTGTAATAAGCGAGCTTGAATCTCGCGTCATTATTACCTTTTTCATGTTTCCAATGTTTGTGTGATATCTTGTCTGGATTGTGCCGAGTTTGTTCTGTAGGTTGCGATCATGCTTTATCTGTACTGTGCGACTTACGCAACGGAATCAGCTTACACGCTTAGGGAGCGACTTGGGCCGATACTCGACGTAGTGAAGATATACACCCCCCCCCCCCCCCGCGCCTATAAATAGAGGGGGTAGGTAGGTCATAAGTACGTTGTTGCGCTTTTCAACCCCTAACTCGCGAGTATCGTTTCCTGCTCGCGCATTGCGACTTTGCTTTGTTTCTCGCTCTTCTTTCTTCTTCCTCGTTAAATCTCGCAAGATGGTTGGAGATGATGTCAGTGCTCGCCGCCAAGCCCATGTCGCCAACTTCGCGGATGCGGCTTTTAAGAAGTCGATCACCGCCGAGCGCGACTCAACACATATATAGAGGGCGCGCTGGTCCTTCCCCTTGGCCATTTCGACGCGGGCCTGCGACTTCCATTGTGGCCTGAATATTGCGAGATATTGCGGTATATTGGCATCATCCCAGCGCAGATCAACCCCAACGGCGTAGCCATCATCATGGGGTTCCTCTGCTACCTGCGCGAGGAGAGGGTCGCCTTCGACCTATGTGTCTTTCGCAAGATATTCGCCTTACCCGCGACTGCCAAGGGCGTGGTCTACTTCAGCAGCCATGTCTGCATTCTGGTGGGGACGGCGAACAAAGTCCACCGATGGAGCGAGCTGCTAGTCGTCGTCGAAGGCGACTTCGATGGCGTCCTGGGAAGGCCGCACCAACCTGCTGACGTCGCCTTCCTCCCGCCGATATTGGAGGGCGTCCGCGAGCAGCTTGTCGAGTCGTTCCGAGGTCGCCGGTTCGACGTCATTTTTGGGCGACTAAATGTCAACACCTTGTTGGATATGCATTCCAAGGAGTGTAAGTTTGGGCGAGAATCACTTTGTTTCCATACTCGCCGTGCGTTGAGAAGCGCGATACTAACTAACTCGCCATTTTGTAGTGCCGTTCGAGCTTCCGGAGAAGCCACTCCCTCCGGCGAAGGAAGTCGCCACCTCGCTGCATGAGATCAGCTCGCCGACTGATGTCGGCGAGAAGAAAAGGCTCGCCAAGGGCAAGGGGAAAGCCAGGTCGCCGGGCCCTGCGACCAAAAAGCAGAAGGTGTCGTCGCCGCAGCCTGATGACCAAGAATCGCCGCCACTGGATGCTCGGCTTCCTCACTTCCACCCCAACTTCAACTTGGGGCGAGAGGTGGTGGACGCCTATGGTCGCCCGTTGGTGACCTGGTCGGCGGATGAACATCTGGTGACTCTGAGCACCAACCTCCGCTCCTGGTCGGCGGACTGGGAGGACAAGGGGGAGGCCTTCGTCGTCCTCCACGCGATGTATGGGCGAGGCGACGCCGAATCGATGCTGGACCTCAGCGAGGAGGAACTCGCCCAGTAGGCATCCTGCTCGCTCGCGCGAGCCGTCAAACTGAATCATTTCGCGGCGAGGAGGATGCTGGAGAGGACTAAGGCCTTGAAGATCGTCAGCAAGAAGGTGATTGATCTCGGCATGGAATCCGCCCGCTGGCGAGATTATGAGGTAAGTCACCTCCTGTGCGCGATGTTGATGTTTTCCAGACTTGGATTCTTTTTGCTGACTCTCTGTTCTTTGTCGCAGGCTGCCGAGATAGAAACCGCCAAGAAGCTTTCTGAGTATGAGGCGAAGCTCGCCAAATCTCAGGTTGATTTGGAGGCAGCCCATATTTGCGCAGCCGAGATGGAATCTCGTCTGTCCATTTTAGAAGCTGGCGCGAGTTCTTCTGCTCCTCAGCCGCGGTCGGAGGACGACCCTCACTATGTCATCAAGCGATCTCGCGTCTTGTGGGAGGAGAGGTCGTCGCTTCGCCGCGAGATAGCCCACGCGGCCGGCAACGTCGTGCTCGCGAGGCTAAGGATCAGCGAGAAGCTCGACGAGGGGGAGAAGCAGTTCATCGTGGACGAGCTTATCCCCGAGCTGCTCGTCGAGGCAACAATCTCGCCAGATCGCATACGTTCGTCGTCGTCGGGCTCCAGCAGCAGCGGCAGCGGCAGTGGCAGCGGCGAGGAGAGCGAGGAGAGTGGCGAGGAAGAGGATGCTGACATCGGAGATGAGGAATATCAGCCTGATACTGGCGACGATGAGTCCTAGTTGCTCGCCGATATTTGTCATACTCGCGTATAGCAGTTAGCGACATTTTTGTAATAGATACCTTTGTAACTTGTAAATTTTTGAAAAAAATATAAATATAAGTCTGAATTACCGCTGTGTTTTCCTGCTTTCATACTTGCTTGATGATGATACTCGCTAGGCTCATAGACTCGCTTTTACCTGTGCGTTGGCATCATTCATAGTCGCATAATTAATACTCGCACGTCCATGGTCGCTCTTCATAGTTCGCATCCCAATAATCGCCTGTCCTGCACCTATACTCGCCGTTGTATACTCGCACGCTTGTCGTTTCATACTCGCACATACCTGCTCGCATACTCTCCAGGGTTTACCCGCTCCTGCACGCTTTATGTTACCAAAACCGACGTTCTGCGAGGAGCTGAGCCTGATTTGTGGTTGGGAGTAATAGACATCAAGCAGGAGCCGAGCTCAACTGGGGGTGGTAGTCAGTCGACACCTTGCAGGAGCCAAGCTCAACTGGGGGTGGGAACTAGTCGACTCGGGGAGGCAAGTAGTTGGTCTGCAGGACAGGATCTCGTATAGAGGTCTCGGACGACGGCATCACTCCAGCGAGGATCTTGATCTCACTCGAGGAGGTCGTTGGCCAACATGCAGGAGAGGAGCTCGTGCAGGAACTTGACTTACGAGGACCTGCCACTCGAGGACTGGAGCGTTTGTTGGAGTCGACAGCTCTCAGGAGCCTTGCTCAACTAGAGTGGTGTAGGTCGACTCAGGGAGGCAAGTAGTCGGCCTGCAGGAGAGGAGCTCGTACAGAGATCTCGGACTACGACATCACTCCAGCGAGGAACTTGGTCTCACTCGAGGAGGTCGATGGTCAATATGCAGGAGAGGAGCTCGTGCAGGGACTTGGACTTACGAGGACCTGCCACTCGAGGATTTGAACATTTGTTGGAGTCGACAGCTCTCAGGAGCCCTGCTCAACTAGAGTGGTGTAGGTCGACTCGGGGAGGCAAGTAGTCGGTCTGCAGGAGAGGAGATCGTACAGAGATCTCGAAATACGACATCACTCCAGCGAGGAACTTGGTCTCACTCGAGGAGGTCGTTGGTCAATATGCAGGAGAGGAGCTCGTGCAGGGACTTGTACTTACGAGTACCTGCCACTCGAGAACTTGAACATTTGTTGGAGTCGACAGCTATCAGGAGCTCTGCTCAACTAGAGTGGTGTAGGTCGACGCGGGGAGGCAAGTAGTCGGTCTGTAGGAGAGGAGCTCGTACAGAGATCTCGGACTACGACATCACTCCAGCGAGGAACTTGGTCTCACTCGAGGAGGTCGTTGGCCAATATGCAGGAGAGGAGCTCGTGCAGGAAATTGGACTTACGAGGACCTGCCACTCGAGGACTTGAACATTTGTTGGAGTCGACAGCCCTCAGGAGCCTTGCTCAACTAGAGTGGTGTAGGTCGACTCGGGAAGGCAAGTAGTCGGTCTGCAGGAGAGGAGCTCGTACAGAGATCTCGGACTACGACATCACTCCAGCGAGGAACTTGGTCTTACTCGGGGAGGTCGTTGGCCAGTATGCAGGAGAGAAGCTCGTGCAGGGACTTGGACTTACGAGGACCTGCCACTCGAGGACTTGATACGTTTTTCCTGCTGCTTCAAGAGCTTGAAAACGGATTAAGCGCATCAATGTCATAGCCAAAGACTAGCATGCATGCAATTGTATCTATTAATCACTAGTAGTCAATTACAAAGCTTTCATAATTTTCATTATCTAGCAAAAACCACGTCAAAAAAATAAAGACAGGTTGTTAAGACCAATAAATATTGATAAGAACAACAAAAAATGATCTCAGAGTTATACATAAAATACTTTGCTTTTGCTGAATTTATCACAAATCACAAAGAAATTGGACCACAAACGTTACCAAAAACATATAAATAAGTCATAGGCACAAAATTTCCTAAGGCAAATAACAGAAAATTTTTACATTAGTAACAGAAAGACGAGGAAGAAAAAGAAGATGAAGAAGAATAAGAAAAAGGAGGATGAATATGAACATGAGGAGGAAGAAGAGGAAAAAGAAGAAGAAGAAGAGCTTACTAGCAGGGCGGGATCGAGTGTTGGGAGCGGAGCGGGACTGGAGTGGGATCGAGAGCAGCGAGCGGGAGTGGGAGCGGGAACGTGATCTGGAGCGGCATCAGGTGCAGTGTGAAGCAATGCGGTAAATCACGTAAACCTAAACTTCGACCGGCGTGAAATGAAATGTCATACGGGAACCGCTTATCCTTCTTGTGGGATACGTGATTTCGAATTAAATTTTTTATTTATTTTAAAATGTGTGTCCTGGGGTTTCGAAAACGCGTTTTCGCGCGTTTCCAAGGGTTTCCCGTATCCAATGGGCATCTGAGCCGATACATAAAGCATTTTTAAGTATTCGTGCAATTTTATAAATACCATCGCCCTTGAAAATCGACCTCGCCCTCAAGGTCGAGCCTCCAATAGTTAACGAGGGCGTTAACAATAGCGGTGAAACATGAGAGCAGACAGGAGTGACGTCGAGAATTTTGGGACAGCAAAATATGATATTTTGGGCGAATGAAGTTTTTGGTGTTAAACTGATAAAAAAAAATAAAAATTAAAAGGAGGGGGCGGCTAAAAAAATGTATGCAGGCTAGGAAGAACGAACCGGTTGGCAGATGGTGTTCTAAAGGAGAAAAATGAGAGAATAAATATTAAAACGAAAGGGTGGAGGGGTTTGTCTTTTAGTGGGGGAAAGAGATAATACAGGCAGTTGGAGGGTGGCGTGTAGTGCTTGTAAAAAAGACGGACAAAGGGGTATTTCTTGGACCCGCGTGGGCAAGTGTACAACTGCGACAGGGAGAGATGGGAGAGGTGTTGCGGGTTCCAAGGAAAAGAAAAAAAGGAGTGTGCGGCTCAAGAAGGGCAAGTGTAGCCGAGTGGGGAGATGAATCGAAGCACCGTAGGACGGGTTAGAGTCAACGAGCCCAACGCAGGATTCTTTGGAAGTCATCGTCGGGGGGGAGATATAGGTCGGGACGCAGCGCCGATTAAGGAAGAGACGACGACAGCGCTGGCAGAGGAGCACAACTACTGTGGAACGGCTGGGGGCATCGGTGTTGAGCGGCTGGCCCCGACGAAGGCGTCGACGGGCGAACTGGCGTCTCTTGGGAGCTTGAGAGGGAGTGGGTGCCTCGCATCAACAACATCAGCTACGCTGGGAGCACAGTCCTGCGATGTGGAGGTCAGCAGGGGCGTGATGTAGGGATCTCCCGATGCGGTGGATTGTGAGTTGAGAAGAGGCGGCGACAAACGGTCCCGACGAGCAGCAAGACGTTGTAGTCTTGCGTGAATGGACACAAGGATGTTGTTCTGATCATCGAGGCGGTGTTTGCCAGTGTTGAGGCAGGTGTCCATCGTGGCTCGATCCCCGTCGGCTTGGAACAAGCGAATGGGGGCGGCAGGTCGGACAATTGTTACGAATAGAGAAGATGCACGAACAAGAAGAACAAGATTGCATTAATTGAAATAACACGGATACAATCCGGAACAAGCTCCGGACAAGATCAAGGAAGTTGGGTCCTCCTAAATTCTTCTCTCCAAAGAGAGCCCAAAATGACAATAATACTCAAGATACCTAAACACCTAAATCCCTCCCCTTTTTATAGATGAGGGAGGGTAACCATTCATGGAAATACAAATTCGTTTAAATAATTAATTTGTCTAGTTAATATTAATCATTTAGATATGTATACAAATTCAGTGACAAGGGTGAGGACATCTGGAGGATTAACATAGGAATTCTTTATCACTGTTGGCTTACATCAAGGTTCGGTTTTAAGCTCTTATCTCTTTACCCTTATTTTAGATGAGCTCCAGGCATATCCAACAAGCAATACCTTGGTGTTTATTGCTTGCAGATGATATTGTTTTGGTCGATGAGACGTGCGACAGCAAACTTGAATCTTGGCGAGACACTTTAGCAAAGAAGAGTTTTAGGTTGAGCAGTGCAAAGACGGAGTATATGGAGCTTAAGTTTGGCAGTGCAAGAAGGACAAATGACTTCATTATTAAGTTGGGGGATCAAGATATTTCTTGTGGTGAGTGTTTTAAATATCTTGGATCGATAGTTTAAAAAGACGGAGGTATTGATAAAGACATGACACATAGAATTCAAGCAGGTTGGTTGAAGTGGAGAGGCGTGTCAGGGATCTTATGTGATCGTAAATTACCACTAAAACTTAAGGGAACCTTTTACAGTACTGCAATTAGACCAGTGATGCTCTATGGTTTTGAGTGTTGGGCAGTGAATTGTGTTCATGAGCAAAAAATGGGAGTTGCCGAGACGAGAATGCTTAGGTGGATGTGTGGACACACGAGACTGTATAAAATTAGAAATGAATGTATCAGGGACAAGACAGGAGTAGCATCAATTGCAGAGAAGATGTGAGAAGCTCGACTAAGATGGTTCGGACAACGTACAAAGGGGGCCATTAGAGGAACATATGATTTTAATCCCGCCTATTCCAGGCGGGATTTTAATCCCGCCTATTCCAGGCGGGATTTTAATCCCGCCTATTCCAGGCGGGATTTTAATCCCGCCTATTCCAGGCGGGATTTTAATCCCGCCTATTCCAGGCGGGATTTTAATCCCGCCTATTCCAGGCGGGATTTTAATCCCGCCTATTCCAGGCGGGATTTTAATCCCGCCTATTCCAGGCGGGATTTTAATCCCGCCTATTCCAGGCGGGATTTTAATCCCGCCTATTCCAGGCGGGATTTTAATCCCGCCTATTCCAGGCGGGATTTTAATCCCTCCTATTCCAGGCGGGATTTTAATCCCGCCTGTTGGGAAATCAGGCCAGCCGGCCCGAGCCCGAGCCGGTCTGGAGATCGGGTCCCTCTTTGAGAGTGAGCCCGAGCCCAGCCCGGCACAAGATGGGCCCGGGCCGAGCCCGGTTGGCAAAAAGCTCGGGCCCGACCGGGCTTTTTGGACACGACTATCACTTGACATGTTAAACTAGGGTGGGGTAGACCAATAAAGACTTGGAATGAAACTATAAGGAAAGACATGATGTACTTACGCATTAGTGAGATTATGACAAAAATGGGGCACAATGGCGACAAAGGATCCATATAGCCGACCCCACTATAGTGGGAAAAACGCTTGAGTGTTGTTGTTGTGATCATTTAATTAATTAATACAAGTTAATTACAAGACATAATCGAGGCGGTCTCCATATGCGCGCTCTGGTGGTCCTGGAAAGAAGTAGTCGCTCTGGTGTATGCATGATCGTAACATAAGGCATAAGACAAAAGATGCACGTCATTGGGCTTGTTTATGTGGTTAATTATAAGAACTTATTTGGTTCAATTTCCAGTAAATGGGAAGGGTTCATTATTACACAATTCACACTTTTTGTTGGTTAAGAGTCAAGGTAATATCTTCCACATCTCATGATTTTTCAATATCCAATTCGAGTCAAATGTGCAAAAAAGATTCAGAAGCCATGTCTCTTTCAAGAAAATGATGCTCTAAGAACATCTAACGAGAGCTGAATCCCTTTTTTACTTGGAATTGCTTACTTGCTATATCAATTTATTATAACTATTGTGTAAAGAAAAGAATCCAATTGTATTTCCCTGTCTAATTAAACAACTCATTTACGGCATGCTAGTGGCACCAAAGGTTTTTAAATTAAATTTATAAATCAGAGAAAAAATGGTTAACAGAGTCGTTTTATTTTATACAACAGAAATAATATTAAACAGCAGAAAACACTCTTCAACAAGAACAGAGAAAGAACATGTGTGTCACCCAATAAAATAATCTACCAGATTAACCAGCAACAAAAAAATAGTTCCTAAAATTATGATCTGCAGCTCATTCGCCATTGAATTATGGCCAGAAAAACATAAGAAAAGAGCATATTAAAGTGCAATTTTTATCACATTAGCCCGACCCAGCCCACCATCTACTACTAACAAACCTATTGAATAAGGACACACCACCTAACTACTAAATGAAACTATAGAAAAGAGGGCAATGAAACCTGTCGGTTGTATTTCTTGTATTAACCTTCAAGTATGAGTACATATATATAGGAAGAGAGAAGCCCCAAAGAATACAATGTGGGACAAAACAGAAAGGCACAAATGGACCACAATTACAATGGGCTTTACACATGGTTTTACTATCTTCTAACACTCCCCCGCAAGCTGGAGCATACAAATCGTAGGCACCAAGATTGGATAGGAACTGCTAATACAATGGCCGAGGTCAGAGGCTGGAACATGTTCCAATTCAAGTTTATTCAGTTAGACCTTTTCCCAGACAAAGTGACAATCAACCTCAATGTGTTTTATTCGCTCATGGAATACAGGATTCTTTGCAATATGTATAGCAGCCTGACTATCGCATAACATAGTTGCTGGTAAGGAGAGTTTTACACCCAAATCACAAAGAAGACTATTCGACCAGGTAAGTTCAGAACGACAGCAGCCATTGCACGATACTCAGCTCCAGCAGAAGAGCGAACAACAACCGATTGCTTCTTGCTAAGCCATGTGATGAGATTTCCTCCAAAGCAGGTACAGAAACCAGTGGTGGATCGACGATTATCAAGCGAGCCCGCATAATCAGCATCAGTGTACGCGACAAGAGATAAAGAGGAGGATGACTTGTATAACAACCCTCGTCCCGGGGCAGCTTTCAAGTACCTGAGAATGTGTTCGACAGCCTGTAGATGAGAGCTTCTTGGTGAATGCATAAAGCGGCTAACCACACCAACAACAAAAGAGATATCAGGCCTTGTAACTGTTAGGTATATCAGTTTTCCTACAAAGCGCCGATAATATTCAGGATTTGTAAGCAGAGAATCAGATTCTGTTTCATGAGCACTTAGCTTGTGGTTGACATCCATAGGTGTTTCCGCGGGTTTACATCCGGAATAACCAGTATCCTGAAAAAGATCAAGACAATATTTTCGTTGAGATAGGACCAAGCCATCAGGTCGACGAGTAACCTCAAGTCCAAGGATGTATCGAAAGTTTCCCAGATCTTTTGTTTGTAAGACAGAGTTTAAGTGTTGTTTGATTTAGTGTATCTCGGCGGAGTCATCGACGGTTATCAAAATAGCATCCACGTAGACTAAGAGAATGACAGTCCCTTTTGATTGATGACGAGTAAAGAGGGAGAAGTCAGCCGAGCTCCGCTGAAAGCCAATATTACGAACAGTCTTCCTAAATTTTTCAAACCAAGCTCGAGGGACTGTTTGAGACCATAGATAGTTTTACGCAAACGGCACACCCGAGACTCCCTCGTGGTCTAAAACCCGGGAGGTTGGTGCATGAAGACCGTCTCATGAAGATCATCATTAAGAAAGGCATTTTTAATGTTCAGCTGATGTAGGGGCCAGTTGTGGTGAACAGCAAGAGAAATAAGGACCTGAACAAAGTATAGTTTGGCTACAGGAGAGAAGGTCTCCTCATAGTCCAAACCTTGTTGCTGAGTGAACCTACGAGCCACAAAACGGGCTTTGAGGCAGTCGATTGTCCCATCCGGAGCTTGTTTATTGGCAAAGATCCATTTACAGCTAACGCAAGACTGACGGAAAGAAGAGGTACCAGATCCCAAGTGTGATTAGCTCAAAGGGCTGACATCTCAGCCTCCATTGTCGCACACCACCCAGGGTGTTGAAGAGCTTTATGCACATTGTTAGCAAGAGAAATAGAGGAAAGAGCAAGAGCAAATTTGAGCAGAGGAGAGAGTCGATGTAACAAAATGTATTTTGCGAGTGGATGAGACGTACAAGCGGAGGCAGGATCAGCTGGCCGCGAGATAGTACAGGTAGACGGTAGCTGTGGTTGGGCTCCGGAGGTCAGACTACGGCGAGTGTAGACACGGATTAGAGGTGGTTTGGGTGGTGGTGGTGCCACGTGGGGTGTTGGAAGAAGAGGAGGTAGAGAAGTCGTGACTGGGATTGCAGGACAAGGCACGGGTTGCACACTTGGAGGTACTGAAGTGGATGAGTGAAAGGGTTGGTTTTCCAGGAAAGTAACATCAGCTGAAACAACCACTTTCCGGTCAACTGGAGAGTAACATACATACCCTTTTTGAGTGTGTGAGTACCCTACGAACATACATTTGGTTGCACGAGGTGCAAATTTATCCGTAGGTGGACCAAGATTATGGACATACTAGGCACACACAAACACCCGAGGTGCGAGGGGAAACAGAGATCAAGAGGGAAAGAGGAGGCTAAACGGAGTGGTGAAGTGAAGAACGGAGAAAGGCAGGCGGTTGATGAGATGACATGCAGCTGACACTACAAAGTTCCAGTATTCAATGGGTACCTGCATTTGAAGCATTAAGGATCGAGCAAAATCAAGAAGATGATGATTTTTGTGTTCAGCCACACCATTTTGTTGAGTAGTGTAAGCACAAGATGTTTGATGTATAATTCCAAACTCAGCACAAATTGTGGCGAACGTTCGGCTTGTATATTCTCGCGCATTATCAGTTTGAATGATTTTAAACGGAGAAAAGAACTGAGTACGAAGTTCAGTAACGAACGTACGAAATATAAAAGTGAGTTCGGTATGATCCCACAGTAAATATAACCATATGACACGAGAATAATCATCAATAAACGTTACAAATTAGTGGTACCCAAATACACTAGGGACTTTATACATGCCCCAAATATCAGAATGAACAATAGATAAAGGAGTAGTACTCCGATGACAAACAGGACAAAAGGAAACTCGATGTTGTTTACCAAAGATACAAGATTCACAAGTAAACTCATTCAAGTAGACATCTGGAAGAGCTTGCTTGAGAATCTGGAGGGGAGCATGCCCGAGACGACGATGTCACTCAACCGAAGAGATGATAAAAAGAGCAGATGGAAGAACATCAAGAAGATATTGCGCATGCGACAGCCGCCCGCTACCAATAATATTATGCGTTTGTCGATCCTGCACAACAAATGACGATGGTGAGAATGTAACATGACAATCAAGATCTTGCGTAAGTCGGCAAACAGAAAGCAAGTTAAACGGGGAGCCCGGAACATGCAAAAACGAGGTTAAGGAGAGGTTTGGTGTGAGATGGATTTCGGCAGCTCCTGAGACAGGGATGGATTCACCATTGGCCACAGTGATGCACTTGGGATGAGGAGATGCTACGTATTGCGGCGGCTTTTGGGAAGTAATGTGGTGGGTGGCACCAGAGTCCACGATCCAGTGGGAACTCTGAGATAGACAGGATATACCTTCATTAGTGATGGAAGTCACTGAGCCCGAGGAGCGAGCAATCACCCCTTGGAGGTGTTGAAGCTGGGTGCGAAGAGCATCAATATCAGTCTGAGCGGTTGAAGAATTTGAAGTAGAAGCAGAGTGTGAAAACTCGACCTTAGTATAGGCAGCAAGGTGGGGTGGCAAACCATGCTTACGATAACAGGTGGCCTCCAGATGATTATCACGGCCGCAAAAAGTGTTAAGGGAGGATTTTTTAGCACGTTTTGTCCCTGAGACGGATGGCGACCCCCACGGGCTGAAGGACCACGATTGGAGTGATGTGGTGAAGGTAGTTGTATAAAAGCTGGAGAGGGAGGAATAGAAGCCTCGGGCGTCGGGGTGACCTTCAGAAGCATTGAGCATACATCTGAGAGAGAGAGAGAGAGTAGTGGCGGAGGAGAGGATCTGAGCTCGAACACTATGCAGATGAGAAGGGACCCTTGCCATCATCATGGCAATCCCGACAACCTCTTTTTGTTCTCGTTAGGCAACCAGATCAGTAGGAGGAGGTTGGTGTTGTATCCAAGCCTCAACAAGGGTCTTGTCCTTGGCAACGAAGGAAGTCATATCGTCTGGCATCCCGGGCTCAAGGGATTGAAGATCAGTGATGCTATCAAACAAATGTTGGAGGCTGCTTTGGCCAGAATAGAAGGAATAGAGTTCCTCCCACATGGACTTAACCGTGTCATGATACATGACCATCCTGTAAGGCTAGGTATCTCTTAATATACGATTAGTAATTAGGTATATATAATTAATTTATATTTGATTAATATTTAAGTTTATATAATAAATTTATATTAATTATTATTTAAAAATAATATAGGCCGGCATGCAGGCTTACAGGTCAGACTTTAATAATAGATGTATGGGCCTGTTTTAAAAACATGCTCAATTATAAGTCTATTTTTTATGGTAAATAGAAAATAGGCCAGGCCAGGCCGTTGGCAGGCTAGGCCGCAGGCCCCTGATAGGTCGCCTGACCTATTTCCACCCCTAGATGCCATGTAGAAAAGAGGGCAATGAAACTTGTGGCTTGTATTTCTTATATTAACTTTCAAGTATGACTACATATATATAGGAAGAGAGAAAGAGAGAATTCTCAAAGAATACAATGTGGGACAAAACAGAAAGGCACAAATGGGTCAATAAATGGGCCACAATTACAACGAGCCTTTACACATGATTTTACTATCTTCTAACAAAAACAAAGGCAATGGGAAAAGAGAAAAAACTATTACTCAATCATAGATTGTATACCTGCAGTATATTAAGAACTGTCCTTATTACATCTTGATCTTTTAGTATCTCAACACCCCTGCTGGCCTGACCAATAATTTCAGCCCATCTCTGAAGAAAGTGTGCATGAATCAAGAAAAGTAACACAAATAAAAACGGGGAATGAATTAAGTGAGATAAATAATGTTGCCATGACTTGGAATTGTACCCAACCTGATTAGGAAGATCCATTAATCTCTTCAAGTATTCATCTCTTTTAGCAGGATCAGACTCTGCTTGAATCATATGCCCAACCTGCACGTGATAACAAGCACAAGAATTTTTAAAAACTGCTAAATGCACAAACGTAATAAAAACAGTGCTAAATAAATAAAAAGTGAGATACAACATACTGCTTCATAAAATGTATGAATCTGATGAGGCTCGAGATCAGTAATGGTGGTTGCAAGGCTTGACAGGAGCTCAGATAGAAAAGGCTCATTCTCACCTACCTAAAAGTCACATAGAATAACCATTCATAAAAAAAAGATAATGAATATACTGTATTAAGCTAGCTAGCACTACAAGAATTTGTATACCAAACCAAAAAAGAAACAAGTCTCAGATGACAGCACAACTGTCAAGTGAAAGAAGAAATGAAATCCTCCCTAAAAACATTAAAAATGAAAGGAAAATAAGTCGCCAGACAGTTAGATTTCTGTGACATTCTAACGATTTTGACAGGTAAAGGTTGTCATCAGCATACACATCTACAGTATAAAAAGGTCCTCAAGAAACTGTAACCATGGTCAAATTCCATGGCCATCAAATTTTAATTCAAATTTGCTAGTCAGGGGCTACGGACCGAGTTGTCTTATTATGCACGAATCAATCTAGTCTTGTTCTATGTTGTGTATTTTCCTTATTTCCTTTATAATATTTCATGTAAGCAATTAAGTTTCATGTAAGTTTGGAGGCAATCCGTGTATATGGACCTAATTTAACTTCAGGAGTCCTGAGACTCTTCCGGCACCATTCATTTAGTCTCTCGCCTAGTCGATCCAGGTTAACCATTGTCTAAATATTGCACGCGAGCCAAGTCCTACGAGCACGATGCTCCGTGGTGAAGCCGGGAAAACCCCTACTACAAATGCTCGGATCTAAGTGCAACCCAATGTTAATGGTCCCGCGATCTAGCTCTGAAGGCTAGAGCGAAGAATAGAGAACAAAAAATGGACCCAAGGTGCTATAGCAGGGAAGTCTCACCACGTACCCGGAAGTTTGGAAAAAGCTTTCCCTCCAAAACCAAAGTGGCTTAAGCAAGGTACGACTATACAAGCAAGGCACCACTTCGGGGCTTTGCGCTCACAGGGGGGGTCTCTAAATTTTCAGATGTCATTCATGGTACCTCTGGGGTCCCTATTTATAAGCATCAGGGGGGTATGTAGGCGAGAATACCCAGCCCCTGCGAGATTGCCTCTTCGGGCCTGGCGATCTTGCGACTATTGAAGGATCTCGCCAACGCCTGGCGAGATGTCACTGATGATCGCCAATTAGGTGAGTAACTCCTAAGCTCGTTGATACTGTTGATAGCTGCCAACTTGGGCGAGAAACTCTGATACTCGCCTAATACATTAGATGTTCCTATGAGGTGCCCACTGACTTTGACCTAATTCTTGACTTTGACCCCAGGTCAACGTGACACGACTAGGCCTACACTTGACGAATATGGGTTGTACACAATCTCCATTTTTTGCGAGTGATCATGGAGCTCAGAAAGAAACAATCAACACTAATTCGTCAAGGCTTTCGCGCGAGCAGCTGACGTGTTTGGCACGTCCCGAGGGCCAGCCCTCTGCCCTCTATAAATAGGATGGTGGGAGAGTTCTCACATCAGGCACCTTTTTCTGAGGCGCGCGAGATGTCGGGCAAAGCCGAGAAGATCGTAGCACACATGCGAGTTTTGGGAGAACTGCGGAATTTGGGTTCCTCGAAACGTCGTCGCCCAAACGATGATACCAGTGACCATCACCGAAAGAAGAAAAAGAAGAAACTGTGAAGCCTGAGGCTGAAGCGTCCGCTCCCATCGACGATGCCTCGACTTCTGCTGAGCGCTACACGATACCAACTATTGCCCAAGAAATACTGGATCAACTAGGCTAGGATGATGATCTAAATAACATCGCTGTCGAAACTGCTCTTTCTACCCAGTGGCAGGGTGAGCCCGTCGAGGACCTAGTTGAAAAAAACACGCTCAGGAGCCTCTTGGTGAGGATCTGAACACCTTGCAAGATACGAAAAAGGCAATTCACGCTAAGCTAGCGAATTTTTGAATACTCGAGCTGACAACAACATTTTCTTGCAGGACTGGCGCCTACCGGGACTCCTGGAGAGCTGAGCTCCGCGCCTGCTAGCCACCCTACCCCGCCGGTCTTCATTGTTGTCGTGTCGAGCACGGGGGTTAGTTGCAAGTGCGGATCAACCTGAGCAGTGAAAGAGTCAGCTCTGGGCCGAACACCCTGTCGGAGAGGATTCCTTAGGCAAGAGACCCAGCAGTCAACAAGCTTCCCATCGTCGCCTCTTTCTGCGAGTCATTAGCCCTCATTGGCGATTATTTTGAACACTCCACAGCCACCATCGTCACACATTGAGGGAACGGAAGGACCCACCCCGTGATGATCGCGGGAAAGCTCCTGCCGACCAACCTGCTGACACCTCTCGGCGCTCGGGAACCTCGCAACAACAGCACCCCATGTAACTAAATAGGGGGCAACGCGGGGGACTACTCTCAGAAAGGCAAGGTTTCCATCATCAGACTCCATCTCCTCGCAGACGGCGTACCACTCCTCGTCGAGGACGCACTCTTCCTCGACGTGAGTCTCCATGTCAGAAGCGCTCCCCTCATCGGCATGACACGAGGCCTCAGACCCCGCGCACTGGTAATCCTCCTCCCTGGGATCCAGCACTGTTCGTGGTATTCTACATCGGTGTTGACTGAGTGAGCCCTTTTGCAGGCCGCACCTCATATCGGCCTCCCACTCTGCGAGTACCAAGAAAAGGTCGCCTCACCCTACCCCAATCTAGAGAACAAGTTCGAGAAGCTGGCGATTTGCGAGACATGTCGCCGGTTTGGAGCGCTAAAGACACGGGTCGCTTCGCTAGGCTGGAGGAGTTCGAGGATCGGCTGATCTTTGCAGAGTCACATTTTTATGTGGTCAACGATCTGGAGCGGCGACTCGCCATGGTAGAACATCAGTAAGATCAGCTTCGTGACGAACTCCGCGTAATAAGGACGAGCATAGGCTCGGGCGGCGCATTGGTGAGGATGGATGACAACATCCGCTTGAGAGAGGAGCACTTGGAAAAGGCGAGCAAATATCTTTGTCGCGAGCGAGCAAGGGTGGTCTATGCGACATGCTCAACCCAAAGAATGGCATGGGAACCTATGCCTTAGACATGTTTTTTTTCTTTTCTTATCAGTTATCTCTCCTAGTGTAATAAAAAATTTGAACATTATTATTTGATTCTTAAGCTCGCTTTGGCGAGTATGTAGTCTTTATCCTTCGAATTTATGTATTCTCCTTTGCCAGATTGATGTTGTTTGTTGTATGCCGATTATGGGATTTAGGTTTGTCGCCACCCTCAACCGAGTTGTAGACTTTGAGAGTAGTTATTGGTGACAAGTGATCTGCGACTTCAGGTTTCTCGCACAACAGAGGTCACTACCCCCTCCTTTTATTTATAAATAGCGGGGACGGGGGGTCATAGGGCACCGATTTTGCGAACCCTGTCTTTGACTTGTGAGTTCACCAAGCTCCTTCTTTCTCTCCCTCGCGTACTCGCTCAGAAGTCATAGTATATGTTGATGATGCCCAAGCTTGCCGGTTAGGCTACGCAGAGCTCTTTTCGATTCAAGAAGGCGATTACAGATCGCGCCAACGTTGACGACTTCAAAGACAGCTCCCCCCCCCCCCCCCCTCGAAGGGGGCTTCAGAGTGAGGTTGCCTCACCCCCACGAGCGTCTCAACACCGTCTTCCCAGACAGGCTCATCCTCCCCATCCGACAATTCGAGGTCGGCCTACGCCTTCCTCTCCGGATGGAACTCTGCCTGATCCTCCAGCACTATAGGATGGTGTCGGTGCAGATCAACATCAACGGTGTGGCAATCATCATTGGGTTCCTCGCCTTCCTGCGGTCGAAGAAGATCGCCTTCGACCTTTCCATCTTCAAGAGATATTCACCTTGGGGGCGACTAAGGAGGGAGTCATATTCTTTTGCAACCACATGTGCCCTATCACGGGCACGGTGAATAAGGTCCACTGGTGGACTGAGCACTTCGTCATCAACGCCCGGTGGATTGAGCGCTTCCTTTGAGTTGATCCCCTTCACCCCCAGCTGCTGTCGGAGGTTGTCTTCATCGCCCCTTCCCTGGGAGGAGAGTCGGAGCAGCTGAGGAGAGCCTTTCAAGGGCGGAAATTCGACGTCGCTTACTCGCAACGTGACGTCGACAAGCTCCCCTGCATCTTCCCGGGGACAGGTAAGCCTTTCGCGAGGATCTGCAGTGCCCGCTTTCTATATTATTCACGTGATTAATGTAATATGTGCTTTTCATTTAGCATCTCGCACAGTCCCGTGAGAATCGGTCCCGCTGGTGAAGGATACCCCCCACCGAGTGCGGAGTCCCAGCCGAGCAATGATATAAAGTCGTTGAGCTTTCTCGCGGGGATGGCGACAATCCCGGAGGACCCCATGAACGAGGAACCTATCGCAGAGTCATACACTGTCGATGCACAGAAGAAGCCTGAGCGCGGTGAGTCCTCCGGTAAAAGTGTCGGCGCAAGGAGTGCGCCCACAAACAAATAGATGGCGAAGACTACGACGAAGCCAGAGACCCCTTCCTCGCACGTGAACTTCGGGCTTGGGGTCGACAGGATGGATTGCTTTGGTCGCCCACTGGTCGACTGGGATTACGACGAGCACGTCGTCCACCAAAACACGAACCTGCCTCCTCGGTCGCCCAATTCATGGAAAATAAGCAAATTGGGCGCCCAATTCATGGAAAATCAGCGCACTGGGCGCCCAATTCGCTGAATTTCTGTGAACTGGACTCCCATTCGCTGAATTTCAGCGAATTGAGCGCTCAATTCGTTGATTTTCCATTAATTGGATGTCCAATTCGCTAAATTTCAGCGAATTGGGCGTCTAGGCGCGCCTCAAGCACATCGCCCACTTAAGCCTTTATGAGGTGCAATGGAGTGTGCACGACGCCTCTGGCACACCTTGATAAAACAGCTTAATATGATCAAGGACGGTTTTCTCTTAGTCGAGTTGCGAGGTCGGCTCTCGACTCCCTCCTAATAGCATTTGCAGTCGGATGAGAAATGCAATCGGGGAATCGTTGGAGAACAAGAGAGGGGGGAGTTGATCTCGGTCGTCAATGCAGAGCCTTGGACTTAGGAGGAAGCATTAAAAACCCAATACACCATCCCATCATCCGCTCTGGGTGTTATGAGAGTTAAGTGAGATGCTTGTTTCCTAACTTGATCGTGGAGATCGGTCATGTTTGCATACCCACGTTTGGAACATTTTCCGAAAAAAGGAGATAATAACTCCTGTCTTTCAGGGGAATTTTCATGTTCAAATATATAATAAAAACCAGACATACCCTTCCCTTTCTAGAGGTAGAACCGTTTTAGGTCATCGCCGCTCCAGGTATTACCGAGCAATTCCCCTTCGTGATTTTGTAAGTGGTATGCTCTCGAGTGCCTCTTAAACGATGAAAGGTCCTTCCCGGTTCGGGTTAAGCTTCTAAATGGAGGCTGATCTTCCTGCGACATCTATTTTTTTTAAGACGAGCTCTCCTTCCTGGAATTGCTTGATGCAGGCGTGCTTGTCGATGTGCTTCGTTGATGCAAGACAAATCTAGGGTTGTGAAAATATGATATTTTATGCGATTAATTTTACTTTGAGAAAATAGGCCGAGCGGGCCAAACAAATTTCCGCGTGCAAAATCACTATCAACGCTTGGACTTTGAAAAGACTGCTAATTTTATTTGAGAGAAAATTTCTAAGCGATTAACGAATTGAATCAAGGTGACATTTGTACACCCACAAGCAAGCCACAACAATAATTTATGGAACCACAATAAAAGCAACGCAAACGTCTGAGGTAACCTTAGATTAACTATTGAGTTGCATAAAAGCTACGCTAATAAGTGAAGAGATAGGGCGAAATTACCCTAGCAAGAGGTTCTCTCACGTCAAATTGGTCTGCACTGGATAAAATTTTAATGGAGGAGGCTCTTTCCCAACAACCGGTGGATTTGAGATGTCCTATGCACTAGCTGGCGGAGGTGGTCACACGAATGGGTGCCAATGGGGCCTGCTAGAATGAGTCAGCCAAGGTTTCTCCTTATCGCCAGAGTAGAGCGCCGAAGTCGGCGGCGAACTTGAGGAAGGAAACTTGCGGAAGACTAGGCGAAAGCGCGTCGTGGTTGCCGAAGAAGAGGAGTTTAGTGAAATATCCAATTGAAAGCTTAGTGAAATAACAGTATGATCATTAAATTTGTTATTTAAAATTTTCCAGAGAAATTCTTTAAACGTGTATGTCTACTAGGAATGATAATTTTATGAATCTTTAATAACCTCCTAACATGAATCTTCCTAAACAGATATATAATGTGACGATAAATTTTCATGTGCAAGCCTAAACTCACAGGATAGTGAAGGGGCCTAATAATACAATCACTGAATACAAAGTCAATACAAGGTAATGATTCTAGTGTGAATGGAAAGTTATTATCAAACAATATGTTTGCGGGTTCAAGGATAGGTAACTATAGTGGATTAGGTGACTCGAGAGATACTGAGATTGAATCTGTGTCATCTAAGGTGAGTGACATGTCGCTAGTACGGAGCTCGGGAAGAAACTCAGTGACTAAAGGTTGTAATATAGTGGGGGCAAGTGGAGTTACACTCACAATCGGGGTGAGAGGATGACAAACAAGACGATCTCCATCCTGGAGCTGAGGCTCAGGAAGAAGCTCTGCGACTATAGGGAGTGCAATAGTTGAGATAAGTGGGGATAAGATGCTCATGGGGGTGGTAGACTAGGGAAATCTATGTACTTAAAAGTGGGGGCCACGTCGAAAGTAGAGAGAGGCCTATCAGTAGAACTAAACTCAGACTCCACCCTACGAGCCATACTAGAAGCTTCTTTCTAATTGCGATAATTGTGCAACTCTAGTTGATCCCTAACAGAATAGTGTAAATCGTGCAAGTAACGAGATACGGTCAACATATTGTGCTCTTCAATATCTAACCTAGAATAAAGTACTAGAAATTCGCGAGTATATTCATCCACGGATAAACTCCTCTGTTGTAGATTATGTAATCTACCGCGTAAATTTTGGAGGTAGTCGGTGGAGACATGGTGTTTGCGCAACTCCAGTTTAAACTCAGCCGAAGTAGTTACGGGAGGCAACCAAAACTTCTCTCATGTGTTCTAATTGTTTCCATCAGTCTAATGCGGGTCCCTTGAGTCTACGGGTCACATACTCGATCTGCCTACTTAAAGGTATTTGACTCCGACACATGAAAGATTCCATGTTATGACATCAATCTTAAGCATTCATCAGGTTCCAGACATCCATAAAAATCGTTCGATTGTGTGTGCTTTAAGCTCTTAGAATTAGTGTTCTCTCCTTGATGTAGGTGATTTATGTGGGTGAGAGACGTTATCATTTTTGATAAAATTTTAATTCAAACATTTAAATCTCTCGTGTTATTCTCTAATCGTACAAGATTTTCCATTAATTTGTTTTTTTATTACCTAGAGATAAAAATAACTTTTTACTAAAAACAATATATATATATATATATTAATGAAGATCTTGAATGAATTTTTTTAAATTAATCTTAAATTATTTTTTTAAACATGAGAACGCTTAATAATAAACCGACAACTTCTAGGAGAATCAAGGTATGCTCGGTCCAATGAAATTTAAAATATAATTTGTGGATACAGTGATAAACTTGGGATGCGGAGAATCCAAGTATTGAGGTGGCTTCAAGGAGGTGATATGATGAGTAACACCCGAGCCCACTATCCAACGCGGGCTAGTAGAGAGACAAGTGATACCTTCATGAGAGACGGAGGCAACGGAGGCTGGTGAGTTGTGGAGCAACCCTTGAAGTTGTTGGAGCTGGAGGCGGACTTCATCAAGATCAGCCCGAGTGGAAGAGAGGTTGGGGATGGCAACAGAAGCATTTGGACGAGGAGGCAAACCATGCTTTTGATAGCAGGTTACCTCAAGATGTCCATCCTTTCCACAGAACGAGCACTTAGGCATTGGCCAGCCATTTCGGCCCCTCCTCCAAAAGCCAGTACGGCCTCCACAAGTAGAGGGCGGGAGAGGGAGTAATGGCGCAGAAGATTGCTGGATAAGAGTCGGTGAGGGAGTAATGGCGCAGAAGATTGCTGGATAAGAGTCGGTGAGGGAGGGTCGATAGCATCAGGAGGCGGAGCAACATTTAACAGCATGGAGCACACATCAAAGAATGATGGAATAGTAGCAGAGAAGAGGATCTGAGCCCGAACAATATGAAGATGAGGCGTAACACGAGCCATCATCATGACAATACCAACGACTTCCTTTTGAGCACGCTGGGCAGCGAGATCTGTATTCGGGGGCTGATGTTGAATCCAGGCCTCAACCAGAGACTTGCACCGAGCAACAAAAGTTGTTAGGTCAGCAGCACTGCCTGAGTCAAGAGACTCATGAGTGATATGGGAGTAAAACTCATCGGTTTATTAAATATGAGAACCCTTATTTTTTATTTTAAATACCAACGACTTCCTTTTGAGCAGGTTAAGTATCGTTCAATGGCGTCTGTTGTATCTGAGTTCACATGGCTTGAGAGTCCCATGAGTTATGGGAGTAAAACTTTCCTCACCAGCCACCTTACTCTGTGACAGTCAAGCTGTGATTCACATTGCCAAGAATCTTGTCTTTCATAAAAGAATGAAACGCATTGAAGTTGACTATCACTTCATTTGGGAAAAAGTTCAAATGAAGAAGCTAGAACTAAAACATGTTCCGGCTACTAACCAAGTTGTCTACCTTCTCACTAAGGCTTTGTCAAGTGCTTTATTTTATCAGTTCTTGTCCAAGCTGGGTGTCTACGACTTGTACGCTCCAGCTTGCAGGGGAGCGTTAGAAAAGACAATGTAAAGGCCCATTTAAGGGCCCATCTTAGGCCTTCTTCCTCTACTTGCATTAGTCCCACATCTTGATATTGGGACGCTTCTCTCTCTTCTCTCCCTATATATGTGTATTACTTGTATTTACACACACAAGAAGCATATGCAGAGGTTTACAATTTTTCTAGTTCATTGTGCTCTTTTCTCTACAATAATTAAAATAAACTAGCATCTTTCGTCTTAACTACTAAAATTACCAGACCATTTATTTAGGGTCTCATCGGGTAGTCAAACCGACAAGCCGAAAAACTCAAAATCACAATGTTTGCATGAAAAAAGTACATGATATAAAATTAATGAAGGTGTAATGAAGATATTTGGAACATGTGTCATGCATCTTTCGATGCAACAGAGGGTGCATCATTCGTCATCCTTCTCTTGACCTCCTCTTGCCAGGTTGATGCAAGGTCTCGCAGCTCTTCAACGTAATCAGGGGAAAGCTTCTAGGCATCTTCACTTTTGAGGTGCCACTCATCATCCCCTCCTGCCACGACCACTCTTGGACTCCTTACCTCGAACTACACTTGGATGAGAACCTGATGCAACCCGCGGCGCATCGTTTTAGTTTTATTATTTGTCCGGTATTTTTTCCTTTGTCGCGCATGTCTTCGCGCGTAGTTGGATTGTTATATTTTATATCGCGCAAGTAGTTCGCGCAACTTTTATTTGGCTCGTTGGTGTGACCGGCCAACAAGACCTTAAATGCATAAATCCTTTATTTAGGAGATAGGTTAGTTAGGTCAAGCTTACATTTTAATTAACTAATTTTATTTAATAGTTTGAGGTATGTTTTCAACCCTCTTGAAAGCCCATTCCAAAAGAGTCTTTATTGTCTTCCTTTCAAAGCCCATCTTTGGAAAGCCCATTTATTCTCTAAAGGTAACAAAAACCCTATTCTTCCCTATATAAACAAACTTTTCCCTCTGTTAATAATCGAGTGGAAAATGAGAAAGGAACAGAGCCTCCTGTGTGTGCCTCTGTTTTCTTTCTATCCAATGCCGCAATAGGTCTTCCACGATGGAATCGTCTGAAGCTGCTTCTTTCAGCGCATGTCTTCCTCGCCGGAGCTTTCAAAGCCTCACCAGCTGCAGTCGAACAATCCAGAAACCTCCTTCCCCGCCATCTGGCTTCTCCTCTTTGCTAGAAGACAGCACTCGCGGCCTTCGAGCCTTTCAGCGCTCAGTTTCCCCGACGGAATCATCTCCTGAAGCTCCGTCGGTTGCCGTTTCCGCTGCCTGAAGCTCCTCCTGCCACCGACGAATCCTCTTGTGCTTTCCTCCGACGGAATCAGTGACATTCGATGTTCTCCCTCTTCCAATCGGCCCTGCCCTCTGTTAAAGAACACACTGTCCCCGCCAGAGGCCCAACCAGGTTGTTGTTGACAGCCCGACGATCTTCAAACCTCCATCCGCTACCTGGAATACTTGTGCTCGAGCCTTGTCGGTATACTCTTGCCTCCCCCCTAGCTCAATCCTGAGGTTTTAATGTTTGTGTTCAGATTATTAAAATGAATAGTTAACTAATTAGAGCTTGCCCTAATTAATCGTCATCTCCTAAATATCGTTCATTTTCATACCCATGATTATCCGCCGCCAGATTTTTGTGCTTGAGGAATTTATATCTCATGACGTCGCTACAATCGTGTGATAGATTTGCGAGTGTTTGCGACGCTTAGGTTGATTTAGTCGTTTAAAATAGCCTATGAAGTTCTCTTGCGCCACATTTATTTTAAAGATCGCATTTTATAATATTTAAAACTGCAACCCTAGGTTTTAGATCACATCAGAGTCTCGGCCGTGGGACAACTTGAAAGATTTTTCCTCGTGGCCGAGTTTGGAGTGGTTCTCGAAGTCCATAAGACTGAGGGAAGCTGCTAGACCCAATTCCCTTTAAGATTCTCAACTTTTTTTCTTCAGGACATTGATGACTAGCTTGATCACAGCTTTCACCTGCTCATTGCTCCGAGGATGATGCACCAAAGCAAATCGAAGATATGTTCACAGCTGCTGGCAGAAGTCAATCAGCTCCAAGCCAGAAAGTGTGGACCATTGTCTATGACGATGGAGAGGGGATACAAACCTGCAACCAATCGCTCCACATATGAAGTTCTTTATGATCTGAGAGATGTAATCTTAGTTAGAGTCTTAGCCTCGATCCACTTTGAGAAATAGTCTATCATCACATGGATGAACTTCAGCTGCCCGCTAACTTGAGTGAAAGGGCCAATCAAATCCATTCTCCAGACGGCGAAAGGTCAAGGGATCGTGATAGCACAAAGTCGGTGAGCCGACTGTAGTTGGAGTGGAGCGAAGACCTAGCACTTTGGGCACTTCTTCGAAAAAGCTTCGACATCCTTTTTGATGGTCGGACAGAAGTAGTCATGCTTCGGGATCCTCTGCTTTAGAATGTGAGTTCCAAAATGACTTTCGCACTCCCCCGAATGAATCTCCTCCAATACCTAAGGGACCTCGAGTTCTGACACACATCTGTCCAAGGGGACGGAGATGGTCTTTGAATATATCTCTCCTTCGTGAATCAGGCAGCAAGCTGTCTTGTATCTAAACTTGCTCTGATCCCCAGCTTCCGTTGAGAGCTAGCTCGTAGTTAAAAATGCTACAAAAGGATCCAACCAAGAGGCCAATTGTTCGATCTTCATCTTCTCTCCTTCCTTGATGGAGGGTCGCCACAACTTAGTGATCGTGCCACCGGCCCTCGGGCCATATTTTTCCAACCGATCCGTCGTCGAGTTCACTTCTCTAGGCACATGCTGGAAGGAGAAGTGTTAAAAGTAGCGAACATGCAACAATAAACGGATAGAGTTTTGAATAATTGAAATTTTATTATCCAAAAAAGATATCATTTACAAAGGTATGACCTCCCTTTTATAGAATGGATGAGATATGAGAGAGTATAAACAAACAATGTGGGACTAAACATGTACAGGGCTGAGCGGCTAGAAATAACGGAGACCGCACAGGCCGCGCGGTTAGACAGATGGGTTAACCGCTCGGCAACTCCAGCAGGATAGGAACAAGCCGTGATGGGAGACCGACAGACCGCCCGGTCTCCAAGCTCCTGAGTGAGACCGCCAGACCGCTCGGTCAACAAACCGCCAGACAAGACCGCAAGGCCGCTCGGTCTAATACTTCAACACTCCCCATCAAGCTGGAGCATAGATATCAATCATGCCCAGCTTGTCACAAATGTGGAAGAAGGAAGTAGACACCGGCTTTGTGAAGATATCTGCCAATTCCTTGTCAAAGGTGACAAACGGAGTACAAATCTGTTTCTTCAAAATCTCTTCCCGAATGAAGTGTCAGTCAACCTCTATATACTTTGTTCTCTCATGGAAGACCGGATTTCTGGATATGTATATAGCGGCTTTGTTGTCACAAAACATAGGAAGAGGATAGTCATAGACCTCTCCTAGGTCGAGCATGAGAGCCCGCAACCACTTTAACTCACATGTGGTGGACGTCATACTCCGGTATTCGGCTTCTGCACTGGATCTGGAGACAACAGACTGTTTCTTGCTCTTCCAACTCACAAGATTTTCTCCAACAAAAGTACAAAAATCTGATGTGGACTTACGACCGTCTTTATCATCTGCAGAGCTTGAATCTGAGTAGGCCTCAACCCTCAGATGACCATTCTTCTGAAAGATTAGCCCTTTGTCTGGTGCTGCTTTGACATACTCTAAAATCCTCAAGGCAGACTGAAGATGGCACTCCCTGAAAGCTTGCATAAACTGACTGACCTTGCCTACAGCATAGGAGATGACGGGTCTAGTCACTGTGAGATAGATGAGTTTGCCTAACAAACGTTTGTACCTTGTGACATCAGATAGAAGAGGCGAGTCATCCGTCCACGTTTTGTCTTCTCCAATATCCATGGGAAACCGAGCCGGTTTGGCACCTGTCAATCCTGCTTTTGTAGAAGATCAAGGGCATACTTCCGTTGGGAGAGAACCAACGAGTCAAGTTTCCGAGAAATTTCTATCCCCAAAAAGTATTTTGGGGAGCTCATATCCTTCGTGGTCAAGTGTTGACGGAGGTGCTTCTTCGTCAAGTCCACCTCATCTTGGTCATCGCCAGTAAGAAGAATATCATCCACATATACTGTCAAAACCACCAGTCCCGAGGCCGTTTTGCGAATGAATAAGGAGTGATCGGCCGAACTCCTTGTAAAGCTGATGGTAGCCACAATACCACTGAATTTGTCGAACCATGCCCGAGGGCTCTGCTTTAGGCCATAAATGGCCTTCTTCAAACGGCATACGTGTGTCTCCACCTGAGCAACATACCCAGGAGGTTGCTCCATGTAGACGTCCTCCTGAAGATCGTCATAGAGAAAGGCATTCTTGACATCAAGCTGGGAAATAGCCCAATCCGGTTAATAGCCACAGAGAGAAGAACCCGGATGGTGCTGAGGCGAGCAACCGAAGAAAAGGTGTCAAAGTAATCAACTCCGTAAGTCTGAGTGAAGCCTTTGGCCACCAGCCGGGCCTTGTAGTGATCCACAGTGCCGTCGGGGCGAAATTTCACAACAAATACCCAGCGACAGCCAACCACATCAGTGCCCACGGGAGGAGGAACAAGGGTCCAGGTACCCCTTTCAGTAAGAGTAGTCATCTCTTCATTCATGGCAGACTTCCAATGAGGGATAGCAAGAGCCTCCTGGTAGGTGCGGGGAGTAGAAGTAGCGGAGATAGCCAAGGCAAAACACCTGCGAGAAGGAGAAAGCCGATCATAGGGAACAACTGCCGCAAGCGGGTGTTGAGTACACGCCCGCACCCCTTTGCGAAGAGCAATGGGAAGATCCAGGTCGACGGGTGCGTCAGCGACCGGAGCGTCCGTGGCGGAGAAGGTTGGCCCGGGACTAGAGAGAGACGGCGCTGGAGAAGAGGGAGGAGGGGTGGGTGGGGAGACGGACAGGGAAGGAGACGGTGGAGGAGAGAACGGAAGGGGGGAGATGTCGAGAGGCGTGGAGGGAACGGAGAGAGGCGGTGGAGAAGTGGAGACATCTGGAGGAAGAGAGGAGGTAGGAGAGAAGTAGAAAGCATTCTCGAAAAATGTCACATCCGCGGAGACAAATTGCTTGCGGAGAAGGGGGTCAAAACAACAATAGCCTTTTTGAGTGATAGAGTACCCCAAAAAGACACACTTGGTGGAACGGGGGAAAGCTTGTCGCGGGTAGCGGAGGGAGCGTGAACGAAAGCCGTACAGCCAAAGACACGGAGAGGGAGAGGAAAAGGTTCCTTGCGGGGGTAGAGAATAGAGAAGGGGGTCTGGCCGTGGAGAACCGTGGAGGGAAGACGATTGATGAGATAGCAGGCGAGGAGCACAGCGTAGCCCCAGTAGGAGCGAGGTACTTGCATCTGCGTCATGAGAGTACGAGCAACATCAAGGAGGTGACGGTTTTTACGCTCCGCCACCCCATTCTGCTGGGAGGTGTAAACACACGTGGTTTGATGAAGAAGACCATGTTGTTGAAAGAAGGAGGAGAACTCATGATTAAGATATTCCTTAGCATTATCAGAGCGTAAAACTTTAATAGAAATGTCAAACTGATTCTTAATCATAAAATAAAATGATTGTCAAACAGAAAAGAGTTCAGAGCGATTTTTTAAGAGATAAACTCTAGTACATCGTGAAAAATCATCTATAAAAGTGACAAAATAGGAACTACCCGACCAACAGTGAGGGTAGGAGCAGGACCCCAGACATCAGAATGAATGAGATCAAACGGGCGAGAGGAGCCACGACCTTGCTTCGGTGGGAAGGAGGAGCGATGATGTTTGTCAAGCTGACACGCATCACAGTTGAGCGGAGGACTGCTCTGAGGTAAGTGGGGCAGAAGGTGTCGAAGAATCCGAGGAGGATGTCCAAGGCGAAGATGCCATTGAAGCAGATCTGTAGAGGAGGAGTAGGCGGACAGAGCAGAAACGTCGTCGAGGAAATAGAGGCCGCCGCTCTCAGTCCCAGTAGCAATCGTCTGTTGGGTCCTGAAAAGAACAAGAATGGGGAGTGAATAAGACAGAGCATTGTAGTTGTCGGCATAAAGTGGTAACAGATAATAAATTGCACGGGAACTTCGGGACATAGAGAGTGTCCTCCAAGCGAAGTGACGGGGTGACTTGAACCATGCCCGTCCCGAGCAACGGGGACGGTGAACCATCCGCCACACGAACCGGGGGTAGGCGGTCATGCGTTTCAAGGAGAGAGAAGCAATGATGGTTGCCAGTCATATGATTTGTAGCACCCGAGTCAATCAGCCATTTACCTTGGGTAACAACGTGGGCACTACCTGAAGTCGTGGACACAGAGGCAGACGACCGAGAGGAGGCAGAGGTCGAGGAGGGAGCATCACCAGAAGGGCGAAGACGAGGATGTTTCTGCCAGCAGCGGTCAACAGAGTGGCCGGTACGACCACAGTAAGAGCAGAGGAACTTGGACGAACCACGCCCGTCGGAGTGGCTGCGGCCACTAGGACCCCCCCCCCCCCCCCCCCCCGCTGAGCCTGGTGAGCATAGGAGTCCTGGGAAGGGGGGGAGGCCAACAGAGGACGTTGGAGCAGCGAAGTAACAGCGGCAATGCGAGCCGCAGTGGCATCCAAAGTAGGAGATTTCGCCTCACCCAAGATCTGCTGGTGGATCATATCATAGGAATCGGGAAGACGGAGAAGATAACAAACAACCAGGAGTTCCTGGAAGTGTTTGTGCTGGTCAGCCAAGTCCGCGGAGAAGGGACGATTCTGGAGGATCTCGGCGCCAAGAGCCTGAACTTGCTGGTAAGCCGCAGCAGGAGACATGGAGGGGCGGGCAAAGAGGTCTGTATACAGAGTATAAATGCGGGACGTCTGGCCCCCCTTCGAATAGAGAGCAGCAAGGTGAAGCCAGGCGGCCTTGACCGTCTCATCATGGCGAATGACGGGAAGGCACTCATCAGAGAGGCTGTTGGCGAGTCAAGTGCGGACAAGGGCATCACTCGCATCCCAGTCATCAAATTCAGGCGAGGTACGAGGAGGTGGGTCATCGGTGAGGTGATGACGCTTGCGCTGAGAGCGAAGAAGAAAGGTGAAAGAAACGCTCAATCGGGATAGTTGGAGCCAACAAGCTTAGAAAGTGTGTCAAGGTTGCCCGAAGGAGTAGGTGAAGGAGGAGCTGCGGGAGTGGTGGAGATAACGGGGGTGGTGAGACCAGAAGTAGTCATAGGAAACCGCGCGAGAAGAAGAGAAGCCGCGGGGAGAGAAAAAGAAGAGCAACCCGCGCGAAACCGCAGCGGTTTAGAGGGAAGAAGCCGCGCGAACACTAGCGGCCAGGAAGCAGACCAAGGCACAGCGGGGAGGAGGTCGCGCGTACTGAAAAGTCCGAGCGAACAGAAGAGAAGAGGAAGCAATAAGAAGCGGCGACAACAACAAGTCGCAAGCCGGGCGAACAGAATCAGGCCGTACAGCTAGGGGAAAACAGGCGGCTAGAAGGAAACAGGTCGCTGTGACAACTAAACAGGTCGCGGCGACGAAGAGCAGCTAGAAAAGAGAAGCAACAAGTCGCGCGAACAGTGCAGCAGGCAGAAGAGAAGGCATGCCGCGAAGACAAGTCGCGGGAAGCAGAAACAAGCCGAGAGAATCAGAGAGCGCACACAGTCAGGAGGAAAAGACCGTGTCCTCTGATACCATGTTAAAAGTAGCGAACATGCAACAACAAACGAATAGAGTTTTGAATAATTGAAATTTTATTATCCAAAAAAGATATCATTTACAAAGTTATGACCTCGCTTTTATAGAATGGAGGAGATATGAGAGAGTATAAACAAACAATGTGGGACTAAACATGTACAGGGCTGAGCGGCTAGAAATAACGGAGACCGCACAGGCCGCGCGGTTAGACAGATGGGTTAACCGCTCGGCAACTCCAGCAGGATAGGAACAAGCCGTGATGGGAGACCGACAGACCGCCCGGTCTCCAAGCTCCTGAGTGAGACCGCCAGACCGCTCGGTCAACAAACCGCCAGACAAGACTGCAAGGCCGCCCGGTCTAATACTTCAACAAGAAGGAATAGAACTCTCTGATCAACCTTTTACTTTGACTAAGTATTGATGCAGGATGGTGTCTCTGTGAGGTCTTATATATCCTGGATTTCCAACTCCTTAGTCAGGCGTGATCCTGCCACAATAGTTTCGTACTCGGCCTAGTTGTTTGTGAAGGGGAAGAGGATATTGACTGCTTGCTCGAGCCTAATTCCTTGCGGGCTCACAGCACAATGCCCACTCCCACGAAACTTTTTCCTGAGGCTCCGTCCACATTAACTTTTCCGATTCTCCGAAACCGCAAAGGCATCCTTACCTCTTGCCTTTGAGGCTCCTCCCGCCTCCTATGCTCCTCCTTCCTCCTTGGCTGTTCCTTTCTTCTCTCCTCCTGCTACTTCTCTTCTTTCTTCCTCCACCCCTCTTTAGGCCTTCACTCAAGTGCCTCTTATTCTTCATCATCCTCTTCTCTGGTCAACTTTGTCAGCTTGGCCAAGAATAAGTTGTTCGTCAACTCCCCCTGCACGAACTTGTTTGTCCTTTCAATCATGTCTTCATAAGACACAGTGGGATCACTATTGATCTCCAGATTGAAGAGACCCTCCCTTAGGCCAAACGACAGGGCCAACTGCAAAGTATAGTCATCCACCTCCTGGATGTCGAGAACATCTTCCTAGGAATGGTCAATGTAATGATCAAGAGTCTCGTGCTCTCCATGCTTCAGGTGGAAGAGGGCAGTTGATTCCTTCTTCCTCCTCTTCGACGTGACGAACCGCGTCGTCAGCCCTCAGCGCAGCCCACGGCGCAGGTCCTCAAATCAGTAGATCGAACTCCCCAACAGCGGGTGAAACCAGACTCTGGTCTTCCCCTAGAAGGTAATGACGAAGAAACAACACTTGAGTGTATCTGTCATGTTTTGGATCGACACCAAGTCCTGGAACCACTGAAGATGTCGGATCAGGTCATCTGTTCCTGAGCAGTAGCTCAAGACAGGATCTCTGAAACCTTCGAGGACTGAGGTTGACAACACCTCCTCACTGAATGGGCTCCTCCCACCCTGTCGGCGATCTGCAAGTTGGCAAGTAGTGTCCTGCTTGCCTGCGCAAGCAGCCTGACTCCTCTGGTACACCCCTTTCGCGAATTCAGACTCCTTGAGTGATCGTCGGGTAGTACATCGACTGTGCATGTCGCTCAGGCTCCTCCAACATCGGCCCATTCACTGCTCGCCTAGACATCGCAGTATTCTCTGACGGAGTCTCGCGACGAGGCGAGGTTGTTGTGAGCACCATGCGAGGAGCTAGCACCGATCGCAAAGTTTCCTCGAGATGACGCGCAAAAACATCGAAGTCAGCCCAGGTCACATATTCGCTCTCTCCTTGCGAGTTAAAGGCCACGCCATCTGGCTAAGATGTTTTCCTACGCCTTGCGCAGGGAAGGAGCGTGTGCCTTTCAAGATGTTTTCTCCAACCCATTTTTTTGAGAGATGGGAAAAACATGATCTCATACGCACCTGAGGCACCCCTAGGCGCAATTGGGCTCCCAATTCAATCAATTTCAGCGAATTGGGCTTCGAATTTGCTCAATTTCAACGAATTGGGTGCCCAATTCGCTCAATTTCCTTTTTCTCTCATTGTTGCGACTCACGTGCCTCAGGCTTGCGCCTGCTCCTTGCGCTAGGCTCCAGGGCGCCTTTGCGGCTCAGTACGCCTTGCGCCTTTGATAAAATAGCTTCTTGCTAGACCTTTCTTGTCTAGCTACGATCCACGTCCACCGCACCAAAGTGTTGAAGTCGGAAAAACGCTTACTCCAAATGTTCGGATCTAAGTGCGACCCAAGGTTACCGGTCCCGCGATCCAGCTATCAGGCTATGAAGACTAAAGCGAAGAAGAGAGAAAACAAATGGACCACAGGTGCTGCGCCAAGGAGATCCCACAGCGCACCCGGAAGTTTGGGAAAAACTTCCCCTCCACAACCAAAATGGTAGAGCAAGGTACGAGAAAGGCACCACTTAGGCGATCTGTGCTCACAAAAAAGGGGGTTTCTAGATTTTCAAGTGTCATTCCTGGAACCTCTGGGGTCCAATTTATAGGAAAATCCAAGGGGGATATGTAGGCGAGAATACTCAGCCCTTGCGAGGTTGCCTCTTCGGTCCCGGCGATCTTGCGACTCGTGACTGTCGAAGGATCTCGCCCACGCCTGACGAGATGTTTTTGATGGTCGCCAACAAGGCAAGTAGCACATATGCTCGTCGACACCGCTGATAGCCGTCAACTTGGGCGAGCAACCCTGATACTCGCCTACTATATTAGATGTTCTTGTGGGTGTTTGCTGACTTTGACATGATTTTTGACTTTGACATAGGTCCACATGGCATGACTGGGCCTACCCTTGACGAATATGTGTTGCACACTCCGATCGAAGACCAATTTGCACATCTTCTTCCAAAACTTAATTTGTGTGATACTGTGATCTCGTCTCCCTGGAAAAAATGTTGATGGATCCAACACATGCTCAACTCGACCTAAGATCTCGTCGACTGATCGACGCACCGCGACAAGCTAGCTGTCAGCTCGTTGACTTCTCCTTCATAGATCCTCTGCACGTCAAAGGGAAAAACACAAATTCCTGAGATAATATTGTTGACCATTGAAACTCGTTGAGCTCATATGCCGCATGTCTGTCCACGAGGGCTCTGTTTGTCGATCTTCCTTCCATCCCAACCTCTTCCAGTGACCTTCACATCGACTGCTCCTCTCTAGCGACACCCCCACTTTCCTCACGGCCAGCTTCATGGCAACGTCTCATTGAGACTCCTGCGTCCGACAACCCTCGACATGTCTGTCAATTCTCTTGAGCTCAGCGCCTTCTCGAGATTCCTATGTGACGTTCATTTGTAGCATACTAGAATCGAGCCATGTATCTCCTTGCCTTCCCTATAGAACCTCACACGCAAGCTTACTAAAGGGAGAAGCGTCGTGGTAAACCATTAACATGGGAAAGTGTCCCAGATCTTGTGGCATTCCGAGCACGTCATCCACATCCATTTATGGATACTTACATGAGTCGGCCCACAACCAGCTCCTTTTTTCATTCCTTTGCAGCATGGGGGAATCCATTAATCAAATGAATCAACTTATTGCCTTAATGTAGACATTCTTCGCGACATAAACTGGCGATGAAAAACAATAGCAAGAGGCTCTTGCTGCCATTCAAACCATGCTCGAAGGTCTCACACCCTTAGTTATTAAAGGAGCAAGGCGCACTAAGGCACAGAGGGGTCTTGGAGCTCAGTCGCAAGGCTCAAGGCATAGGCGTGCGCCTGACGAAGGCAAGACGCAACTACATACTTTAAAAAAAATAAGCATCAAACATCAGTTCAACTTCTTGATCAGATTTTTTTTATTTATTCTACTCATTAATCATTCATTACTATCTTTTATATCTCTTAAAAAATAGAATTAATGTGGTCACTCTCAACATATTTATGTCGTAACACTCAATTATATTTCACAAACACTAAATCATGTAAAATTATTGAGTTATATTATTTCTTCCTTTTTTTGGAAAAAAAGTTTGCAACAGAAATCATACTCAGACGTACATTATATACTCCAAAGGCGCACGAAGGGTCAAGCCTCTGATTATGGAGCTTTAGGCGCGCCTTTAACAATATAGCTCACATTGATCTTCCAAGTCATTAATGTTCCAGCATGCGACCAAGCCAAGAACCAGGGATCTGTGCCACCCTTCTACGTGTTGAACCCCAACTTTTGTATGACAAGAAGCTCATATTGTTACCTGTCAAACTAAGTTAGTCTTTCCAACCTACTATGAGAAGACAAATTTGTTAGAATGGCCAATGGGTTCACTAGGTACGAGAAATTTTTCGAAAACCAGCAAACACTAATTGCATAATGGAGCAGTCTAGAGTCCTTCCACCACGATTCAACTCTACTAGTGTTTGTCAGTTTGTAAGTCGAAAAACTAGGAGTGACTTATAAAAACATCAAAAGGTTCTTCAACATGTGATTTGGTCACATTCGAAGCACCCCCCCCCCCCCCCGACGGACATTAGCATCAAGCCACAATCTTTTCGGTAAGACTTTAGGAACTCCAGTGAATGGACATCGAGATTGAAGATTCCCAAAATTTAGTTATTGTGATGAACTTGGTCAGGCTTTGTGAGAGTCGATTGCAAATTGATCGCATTAACTATAGACCCGCATGCGACACCCCACACATCCCAGCAGATCAATCTAAGGGTACCCAGCGTCGACACATGATGTATGTGCCACCTGTTGAACAACGCACAAAGAGGTTATGTTAATTTCTTTCAGTTATAACTACGATGAGCACAACACGCACGGCCATCGCGCCAAATGGTTTTTTTATCGTGAAGTTGATATGAGAATTTGATTTCCCTCTGAGTGTGAAGACAAGCTCATTTTAAAAGGCAATAATGATGTTATGGGCTTCAAGCCGAGTTATCTTGTAATGCACAAGTCAATCAAATCTTGTTGTATGTCATGGTTGTTTCCTTATTCTGGTTATTATATATTTCATATAAGTTACTATATTTCATGTAAATTTGGAATCAGTCCGAGTATATGGACCTTAATTTGAAATTGTGAACTAGTCATTCATATTTACAAGCACATTGGGCTAGTGAAGAGGTGTGCATAAATTGAAGCATCTTCTTGTCTTTGTAAACATATTGTGATAGCTTGCTCTCCCCCCTCCGGCCCTCCCTTGAGTGCACTCCACTTAGGCAGTCGCAGTTCTAGTAGCACAATATCCTTCTCGTTTGTCATCTCCACCTCTGACCACCTCTCTGACACTACTAACACATTACGGGTTAGCCCGTAACAGATGCCTACATGATTTAAGATTAAAGTGCTAGAATAACTATGTATAAAACATGATTTTTTTTTCAGATATCAGTGATGAAAGAAGTAAGCATGTAACATAACTGGCTGGAAAGATCTGGAGTTTCTCGTACAATAGAGTTAAAAATAAAATTAGACAACAAATAGAGTGCAGATAATTTCAGATAAATGCAAATAGAAATCAAGTTAGACGAACCTGTGTTATTATAAATTTGCGCTTGCATTTCTGGACAATTTTCAGGTAAGTATCGCATGCCATATCCTGAAATTCAAATAAACAAAATAAAATAGATAAAAATCAGTCTTTTCCATTAAACTAGATGATAGCTATTACCACACATATAATTAACAAACCAAGATAGATAAAATTAAGGAGCACATCATGATGCACAGTAAGGCAGTACCAAATAGTTGAGAAAATCATCAAGCATAAGAGTGTCGAACCCACCACCACAGAAGTAACATAGAATTGTATACTGAATTACAATAACAACAGTACTGCCTTAAGTTGTTATAAGTTATGCAATTCTCAAGTGTTCCACATCACATTTAGAAGCCATGAGAATAAAAAGCATGCAGATAAAATCATAAAATACTTATAAAACAAAAAGTTTAACTATGAAAAACACCAAGAATAGTAGCCAGAATGCAAACTCCTGCATATGGACGTGAAGGAGATGGCATCAACAACATCTGAATGGAGCGATGACTTATAACAGATAAATACAGAACTTCCAAAAGAGAATAATGAAGGTCATAGAAGATTAGGAATAGTAGAAATAACCACGATGAAGCATGCAAAATGGCAATAATGAAAAATAAGAAAACATGATATAATCTGTTAGAGGAACATGAAACAGATATTGTCAAGGGGCGATGGAGCATAGGATCGAAATCGAAAGTGTTAAATCAAATCCTGCGACGACGAAGGGGAGCATCCGGAGTAAGCAGAGATTACTTACCAAACAGTTGTTCTCGGTGTCAGTCAAGCTCTCGGGTGGACACTCCGGAGCACTCGCGGACACCCTCCTGGGGCGTGACAGAGTCCGGTGCGGACAGTCAACAGGCGACCTTCAGATGGATTTTCAAGATACAGTCCGGAAACTCCAGTCTGAAGTGCGCGCGGTCACTATGGACAAGGTCGCGTGGACTTCTCTTTAGATCCAGCTCAAGCAGCGTCGCGCGGTTTCGTGCGACCTTTCTTTTAGTCTCTGCTGCCCGACTCTTCATGTACCTCGGGCGGCTGTGCATTTAATGTCACTGTTAATAAGGCATTAAATTCATGTCGGTTCGTGAACCGTCCACGCAGTCTATCCGAAGTAAGCAGAGATTACTTACCAAACAGTTGTTCTCGGTGTCCGTCGAGCTCTCGGGCGGACACTACGGAGCACTCGCGGACACCCTCCTGGGGGCGTGACAGAGTCCGGTGTGAGCAGTCAGCAGGCGACCTTCAGATGGCTTTTGAAGATACAGTCTGAAAACTCCAGTCTGAAGTACGCGCGGTCACTACGGCCAAGGTCGCGTGGACTTCTCTTCTGATCCAGCTCAAGCAGCGTCGCGCGGTTCCATGCGACCTCTTCTTTTAATCTTCGTTGCTCGACTCTTTGTGTACCTCGGGCGGCTGCGCATTTAATACAATTGTTAATAAGGCATTATATTCCTGTCGATTCGTGAACCGTCCACGCAGACTATCCTCTAGTATAAAAGAGGGACCATGAGTGTTTGGAGGGGACACGCGGACTTAACGAAGAACCTGTCACGTTGTAGGTGCGAAAACTAAGCTCCATTTTCTTCTTTCAGTCATTGTACGTGTGCATACCCTCCGGGTGGCTGCACCACACCTTGTAATCTTGCTCAAGATAATAAAGAGAGGCTTGTCGCAAGAGAGACATTCGTCGCGGCGGGACTAATCTGGTGTTCGCCGCTGCCAGCGACACTTCCTTCTCACTGCTCAACCATTCGCAGGGGATTAGTAATCAATCACTTGCGAACCACAATTATCTCTGCCGACCACCCTACTCAGGGATAGCGTGCAGAGAGTTGGAGACATTTTTTTGGTTCTAACAGAATTTGGTGCGGTGAACGTGGACCCAAGTTGTTGGAGAAATTGCCCTTGCTTCGTATAGTGGTAGTGCTCCACCTGCGTCCTTCAGATCCAACTAGCTGACAAATTCACCCCCATTACAGGCGGGCAGACCCCGGACCGCGAGCAGCCCGTCATTCGCGTCGAATTTGACCGACTGTTTGATTTGGTCAATGAGTTGGTGACCAACCAACAGGGAGGACAGGCCTCTGAGCACTTGGGAGAGCCACCTAAACCCACCCCGGGTCCAAGAGGATGATGCGTGTGTCGTCGTCGGCTCTTTCAAGAGGACGCCCGACACGGAAGGGTGATGGACTTTGACGATCAAACACCGGTCGAGGGGGTGGAGGTGTTCTCTCTGTTTTCCCCCGGGATCGTCGGGGAGACAGCTCCCAACGGCTTCCGAGATCACCGTCTTCCCCACTTCACAGGAAAGAAAGACTCCTCTTCCCACCTTCAAGGCTTCGACGCTATTGTATCCATGTTGCCTCTTTCTGAGGGCCTGCGCTACAAGTTCCTCTCCACAACCTTCGACGGAAGGGCAAGAGAATGGTTCCACAGTCTTCCTCCGGGCTCAGTTACCTCCTTCGGGGAGCTTTTTGTGGACTTCCTGCAAAGGTTTGCCACCTCGAAGCGGCGCAGGGCAGGTGTCAACGCGCTCTTCCAAATACAGCAGCGGTCAAAAGAGACAATGGGACAGTGTGTGGATCGTTTCCAAAGTCTAATCATGGAAGTTCCTGATGTGGACCCACAGGTCTATCGAGTCACCGTCACCAACGGACTCCGACCCGGATTATTTAAGTTTATGATTAGCGAAAAGAAGCCCAGAACTTACGCGGAGCTCATAGAAAGGGAAATCAATTTATTGAAGGTGAATACAATAACGAAGATTTCGTTGTGAGCCTTTCAAAGCTAGGAGGGAAGCGTCAGCACGGCTCTTCCAATCGCCCCTTGGTGTCCCCGCAGAAGAATAATTTTATCTGCCAGGACTACCGGCCCCCGAATTGAAGGGGATGTGAATCTCGTCACCAAGGTCCTCGGGCCTTTCGACAAATGAGGTCAGGACACTTCCAACCCCAATGCAGAGAAAATGGCCAACCTCTGTTACTGTTGGGGGGCACCACTGAGCAATGGGAAGGTAACATGCAAGAATATACTGGCATCGGGGTACCAATAGAAGAAGTTCTGGAGATCCTTCAACAACAGCCCGACTTGCGGCGTCCGAGGCCCATGAAAGGGGGATTCGGGAATAGAAACACAAATCTCAATTATAAGTTCCACCGCGACGTGGGGCATGACACAAAAAATTATCAATTTCTTCGTAGCCTAGTTGAGAGGTTACTGAAGGAAGGACAGTTGGAGTATCTGTTGGCAGAATGACAGACGGAGAAGGTCGGAAAAGTCCTCCTGTCGCGGAAGGGGAAGAAGAAAATAGGAGAAGGGGCAAGTGCCCCAAGATGCAACCTCGTTGAGCAAGGAGGTATAGAAGAAGAGTTGTGTAGAAGTGGAAGGGGTAGGCACGCTTGGAAGTATCAATTACATCCATGGCGGGGCCGGGGTGGAATCCTCCCGTAAGGGGAGCATGAGACGCTTGCAAGGGAGGGAAGTGGCCTCGGCATCGCTGGCTCCACCCCCTCGAGGAGCAGTGACGTTTAAGGAAGAAGATTTGTCTTAGTTCATCAACCTTTTTCATGACGCGGTCGTCATCAAGGCCGTCTTAGGGGACTATGCGGTCACTAAAATCCCGATAAACACAGGAAGCTCTGACGTCATGTTCAAACCCACTTATGAGATGTTGAAGAAGGACGAGCCCTTGAATGCTTGTGACGGCCCTCTCTATGGTTATTCGGGAAAGAGGAAGGAAGTTGAAGGGAGCATAAATCTAATAGTCATCTTATGTAGAATAGACAGGCAGGAGTCCTTCCTGATTATCGACGACCCTAGCAGCTATAATGCAATCTTCAGAAAACCCCTCTTGGATGACTTCCAGGCCATCGCCTCAACCTACCACCAAGTTTTGAAATTCCCGCTGGGGGGTGGGGGGCACAAATCAGGGTCAGGAGAGACTCAAAAACAACCCGGGAATGTTACATTTGATCAGTGAACTCAACGAAAGAGTGTGTACCTCCCCAAATAGGAGACCCAGTCATCAGGCACGGTAGAAGAATACTTCCCACTTCCTCTAAAAAATACACAAGTTGCGGACCTGGAGGATGAGTATGTCACGATGTCAGTTGAAGGGAATTGGTTTGCCAACATAGTGGAGGAGTACATCCCGCTCCCAATGAAGAACGGCGACTAGAGCGGCCCGCTTGCTTAGCAAGGGCAAATGGCTCGACGTCTGCGGTTTTGTGCTCTTTGCCTACTCTTTGCTCTCAAAATACTCCTTATCATTAATCCAAGAGTCTTGAATGTTTTTTTCTTAAATAAAGATATAACATCCTCTATTTAGAAAAGTTTCAGATCATGTGAGGAGCACTCCCCTTAAATCCTTGGCATCCAAAACAAACTAAAGCAGATCCGAGATTAACGCTCATGCATGCTTACTGGAGCTTATTGGGACCCCTTCGGACGTATCCGGACGTCGTAGAACATGGGTCCTCAGGCCTCCCTACCCTCCTGCCGGTATGAGTCACTTCCCCCACCATAAGACCATGATGACTGCCCTCGTAAGATACTCTCGAGCGGCATATATGGCGGGTCTGCATTATTCCCCACCAACGTTCTTCAGCGTTGCGCGCGGACAAGAACCATGTGGATGCCTTGGGTCCGGTTGGAGTCCTTAATCTCTGGCAAGAGGACCACATGGAGTAGTGGACAACTCCTCCAAAGGAGTATAAGCAATCCCTTTTGTTTCTTTGACAGGGGCGTCCACCACTTTGTTTACCCGGCGGACATAATATCGGATGTCCAAGTACGTCCACTCCAGATAACAAACGATCCGTCCACTAACCTCAGACAAGGTCGGGGGGTAGAAGGCCTTTTTCGAGCGAAGGGTAGGAAGGGTATTGATGCCGCCCAGATTGCCTTTGAAGAATGCGAACCTAGACCGCCAGCCCGCGGGAGCGCCCACCAAGTTCACGATTTGCATCCTGTCTGATCTAAATTGCAGTTGTTCGCACTTTAGGCCATGCGTCTGAAATAGGAAGCGGAATACCTCCAAGGAGAAGGTTATCCTCTCCAACCATAGGTATGTCACAAAGGACATGATAGTCGTCACAAAATTAGGCGACAGTTGGCTGAGCAGAATCCCAAAGTAGTTTAGGATCTCTGTGACCTCTGGGAAGACGGGAAAGGTCCGGCCCGCCCCAAAGTGATGACCACAAGTTTGCCTTTATATACTGAATTCACTCTTTCCTCGTGATTCGGTGGGTCCACGAACAGAGACCCTCCCAACGAATGTTTAGATAGGAAGACTACCACGTCCACACGATCTACGGTTGTGTACAACCCCAAGTTCGTTGAGTGGGCCCCTCAGAGAGTCCCAGGGGCTAGAGGGCTCCATGGCTCAGGGTGGCTGATCAGGCGAGTGAGGCAGGTGAGTGGGGTCGTCGGGCATGCACTCACCCCGAGGCCAGGGACTCGCGCACACCATAGGCGAGTGTGATAGTCAGTACGCACTCACTCGGGATGGCAAGGGGGCGGTGAGCGAGTGCAAGTCTCATCGGGCACTCGCCCTCGTCCAGGCATAGGCGGGTGCTCTTCTTCTCACCTAGGCATACGCCTCACGGAATTATGTTTTGTCCTGCAATTAGCCATTCAGAACAGCGGAGTTACGCTGTTGGCAGACCAATTTGGGTTGTGTATAGCATTTCTAAACAACGGAGTTACGTTGTTTACAGACCAGACTTGAAATTCTATAAATAGACTCAGTGGGCACCTTTGGAGAGGATCCAGTTCTTTTGGCTTCTTCCTCCTTGGGTTATTTTTGGTTGACTGTGAAAGCCCCCAAGGTGCCCAGCTCAGCTTTTGGCTTGGGGTGGAAAGCACTCTTAAGATCTTTTGGGTGTGTAGTGGGACCTTCACGCTGCAGCCCCGGGTTAGTTTTCAAGTTCTGAGTGTCTGGTCAGGAGTGCAAGTTCGGGAGAAGTAAGTGTGAGCTAAGTCCCGGGAATCAGGAGAAGATACAAGAGTGCAACCAGAGGAGTATCGACGTCTTCGCGTGGAGTGCGGCGTACATGTCAGGTATCGATGCAGATGTAGCATGTCACTGGTTAAACCTCGACCCAAAGACACGCCTCATCCGCCAGAAGAGGGCCGTCGCCGCAAAGCTGGAGGAGCCAATCCGGGAGGAGGTGGAGAAGCTCCTCAAGGCAGGTTTTGTATTAGAGATCCAGTATCCAGGCTGGGTCTCCAATATGATAATGGTTAAGAAAGGTGATGGGCGATGGAGAATGTGTATAGACTTCTCTCTTTTGAATAAATCATGCCTCAAAGATTGTTATCCTTTGTCTCGAATCGACGCTCTGGTTGACTCAGCCGTTAGTTTTTCTATGATGAGTTTTTTAGATGCTTTTTCAGGTTATCATCAAATCAGGATGCACCCACCTGACGTCAAAAATGTCTCCTTCATCACGAGAGAAGAGTGCTTCAGCTATAAGATGATGTCATTCGGGTTGAAAATGCAGGAGCTACATACCAGCGGATGATGGACCGGGTCTTCAAATAGCAGAGGGGAAGGAAGCTGGAGGTATATGTGGATGATCTCATGATAAAGAGCAAAGATGTGGGCTCCCACTTGCTTGACTTGGAGGAAACGTTCGCCACCTTGCGGAAGTTTAAGATGTGGTTGAATCCTTTGAAGTGTCTTTGGGACGAGCGGGGTGGAATTCCTGGGCCATCTCCACACCCCAGCAGGGGTGGAGCCCAACCCTGACAAGGTGAATGCCATAATGGAGTTGGAATCACCGCGAAGAACCAAGGAAGTTCAACGCTTGACAGGGAAGCTCGTCGGGTTGAGTAGGTCTTTCTCTCGGGCAAGGGAGAAGTGTTCACCCTTCTTCAAAGTGTTCTGAGGGAATCAAAAGTTTGAATTGTCAAAAGAATGTGAGGAGTCATTCCAAGTCTTGAAGAGTCAGCTCGCCCAGGCCCAACTCCTCCAGGGACCTAAGGAGGGGGAGGACCTAACTTTGTATCTTGGAGTGGGAGCTGAGGTCGTAAGTTCTGTCTTGGTCCGGAAGAGGGTAAGAAACAGTTGTTCATCTATTATGTCAGCAGGGTCTTAAAGAAGGCAGAACTTTGTTACCCGATCCTAGAGAAGTTGGCTTTCTCTTTGGTTATCTCAGATAGAAAGCTCAGACAGTATTTTCAAGTACACTCGATCAAGGTGGTGACTGAACACCCTCTTCGCAGGATCATTGGAGGGGTAAAACACTCAGGAAGGTTGGCTAAGTGATCCATCGAGCTAAGCGAATTTGACATCTCCTTTATACCTCGGCTCTCGATTAATGCACAAGCGGTAGCCGACTTCTTGCCCGACTATGCTGTAGAGGTGGAAGGTGAAAGGCCCTCGCAGTAGGTTACCTGGAAGGTGCTGGTCGACGGAGCCTTCGGGGAAGCATTCTTTGGGAGGTGGAGCAGTGTTGGTAAGCCCTCAGGGGGCCATGATAGAGCAGGTCGTGGCCCTGCATTTCCTGATCACTAACAACCAGGCGGAGTATGAGGCCGTGATAGCAGGGCTACGTCTGGCCAAAGAGCTGGGTATACAGGATGTGGAGGTGTTCACAGATTCAATGGTAGTGGCGTCGCAAATCAAAGGCGAGTACGAGACGAGGGAGTCCACCCGCATGAGGTACTTGACCAAGATAAAGGGGCTCATCGGAGGTTTCCGAGCGTTTTCCATTCAACACATTCCACGGGAGGAGAATGTCACAGCTGACCGATTGGCCAAAGTTCGGACCCCGAGCCAACGGTACTTTAACGGAACTGTTTCGCCCATCTATCGAGGAGGGTGAATTGATGGAGGTGGATCAGCACCCCTCATGGGTAGACCCCTTCGTAACTTTCTTAACCACAGGCGAACTCCCGAAGGAGATCAGGGACAAAAAACGTTTCAGGCACAAGTCAGCTTATTATTTGATGCATGAAGGAGGGTTGTACCGGAAGACACTTTCGGGGCTCCTAGCTCGGTGGGTGATGGAGGAAGAAGTTCTGAAGATCCTAGAAGTACACTCCGGCGAGTATGGCAGCCACTCGGGAGGCAAAACCTTAGAGTCAAGGGTGGTCCGACAGGGGTACTTCCGGTCATCTCTAGGAAAAAACGCTGCGGAATTCGCAAGAAAATGTCAAAAATGTCAATTGTATGCTCCACTTCAACTCTTACCAGCCCAGAGACTTAGGAGTATCACGACACCCTGACACTTCGCCATTTGGGGGATGGACTTGGTCGGACCTTTTCCCCAGGCAAATAGGCAAAGGAGGTTTCTCTTAGTCATGATCGACTACATCTCGAAGTAGTTAGAGATAAAGGCGCTGGCCAAAGTGACCTCCCAGATGATTCGCAACTTCGTATGAGAAGAGATCGTCTGTCGGCATGGGCTCCCTCAAGTCATAGTCACTAACAACGGACCTCAGTTTGTCAGTGAAGAGTTCATCAGCTTCTGCACTCAGCTGGAAATAGACCTCAGGTTTGCCTCTGTCCACCACCCTTGAAGCAACGGGAAGGTGGAAGCGGCAAACAGGATCATTGTGAACTTGTTAAAGAAGAATGTGGAGATCCTGAGGGGGAATCCTCGGTAATATGGGCCCGGAGGACCACCCCCAACACGGTCACGGGAGAGACCGAGGCAGTCCTACCGGTGGAGTTCGAGGTCAGGTCGCCACGGGTAGTGGCCGCCGAGGAAGGAGATGAGGAATGGAGAATAGAAAATGAAGGGGGGGGGGGGGGGTACAGCTCTCACTGGACCTGATAGAGGAGCTCCACGACATAGCCGCTGTCAGGCAGGAGAAGATCAAGTGACGGATGGTCGGGTACTTTGACAAGCATGTCAGAATCAAGCAGTTCGCATAAGGGGATCTGGTCCTAAAAAGGTAGATGATGCAGGGAGATCAGCAATAGTGGGAAAGCTTCATCCGAATTGGGAAGGTCCACACATCGTCGAGGAAGCACTGAAGTCAGGAGGATACCGCCTACAGAATATGGAGGGGGAGTCCTTAAGTCACACCTTGAGCGGTGATGATTCGAAATGCTTTTATCCATGAACCATGTAAATAAAAGATTTTTGTTTATTAATTCTCTTGTTTCTCAAGATCTCTTACGAGTGAACTGTGTGTATGGCCGGAGATAGATTGAGATGTTGACCCCGAGCAGATACCGCTGACCAGGCTCCCACTAGCTGGCAGGGCTGGAAGTCAATCAGAGATAGATAGAGATGTTGACCCCGAGCAGATACCGATGATCAGGCTCTCATTAGTTGGCAGGGCTGGAAGTTACTCGGTGGTAGAATGAGATATTGGCAAGAGAAGATCTCATTGACCAGGCTCCCACTAGCTGACAGGGCTGGAAGTCACTCAGATATAGATTGAGATGTTGACCCCGAGCAGATCCCGCTGACCAGGCTTCCACTAGCTGGCAGGGCTGGAAGTCACTCGGTGGTAGAATGAGATATTGGCACGAGAAGATGCCACTGACCAAGCTCTCACTAGCTGGCAGGGCTGGAAGTCACTCGGAGATAGATTGAGATGTTGACCCTGAGAAGATCTCGCTGACTAGGCTCCCACTAACTGACAGGGCTGGAAGTCACTATGTGGTATAATGAGATATTGGCCCGAGAAGATCCCGCTCCCACTAGCCGGCAGGGCTGGAAGTCACTCGAAGATAGATTGAGATGTTGACCCCGAGAAGATCCTGCGGACCAGGCTTCCACTAGCTGGCAGGGCTGGAAGTCACTCAGTGGTAGAATGAGATATTGGCTCAAGAAGATCCCGCTGACCAGACTCGCACTAGTTGGCAGGACTGGAAGTCACTCGGAGATAGATTGAGATGTTAACTCCGAGAAGATCCCACTGACCAAGCTCCAATTAGCTGGCAAGACTGTAAGTCACTCATTGGTAGAATGAGAAATTGGCCCGAGAAGATCTCGCTGATCAGACTCCCACTAGCTGACAGGGCTGGAAGTCACTTGGAGATAGATTGGAAGTCACTCGGAGAAAAATTGAGGTAGGCCGAGAGGTTAACCCTAAGGGGATCTCGCCATCAAAGTTATCGCCAGCCTACAAGGTTGGGAGTTGGAGGAATATTGAAGTAAGAATGTAAAGTCTTAAGGAGATCTCGCTAGTCGAGCACTCGTCGAGGACCAATATCGAGCAATAGCGGTAAAAAGAGTAGTCGTGCATAAGTCTGATAAGGCGAGAACAGCGTGAGTACGGACATTAGGGGGCCAACCTAATTCTAGCACTCGAGTTCGCGAAATCGACATTTTGCGTGATGTTGTGGCGAGAGGCTGGGCTAAGGTCTCGCAAAATATCCTTCCCAAGAATTACAGAAGTAAAATTTACTAAAGTTAAAGTTAAAGCGCGGGACGAGTGCGGTTTCGCGTGATAGAGCTATCAGAGCTAAAAGAAAAATAACAAAGAGAAATTTCACAGCAAAACTTTAATTTGTATTTCATTAACAGCATTATATCTCGCAAAAAAGGGTCATGCCCAAAAGAAGAGAAAAATATATGAAAGTAAAGGAAAAATGGAAAGAGCGAGAGATTCAGGACGGAGATGTCGACTGCTCGCTCTCAGGGGAGGTGGCACTGGCGTCGTGGCCTGCCTCGTCGATTGGAAGGAATAGCTCGGGGATTAGGTCCTCAGCGGCGACTCTCGCGCCTTCACCTCTCAGAAGGTCGGAGCTCTGCATCACCTGAAGAGCGTGCTTCGTCACACTGATTGTGTTCTTCTGTATCATCAACTCGATCTCGTGTTGAGAATATAGCCGGAGTTTTTTCCTCTCGTTAGGGAGGGGGGTACGAGCGAGTCAACCAGCTGCATGTTCTGGGCCTTCAACCCCCGGTTCTCCTCCTCAAGACGGGTGATGCGCGCGTGCAATTGTGCAGCGGTCCCGGCATCCTGCAAGAAGTTTGAAAAAAGGGTTAAAGCGAGAATGCAAAGTGGTGAATGTGCAGGGTGGGTGAGGACTTACCACTTCACCCTCGTGCACGGCGAGAAGTTCATCAGCAACTTCCAGCTCCTGCTTCAACGTCGTGACTTCCCTAGATAACAGATTTCGCGAGTCGCTGACATCAACCAGGTTTCGCGATAGGTGGATGCCACGGCGTGTTGTCATGTGAGCGAGCTCGATGGCGCGGAGCTGGGCTCGCGCGCTCTCATATGCAAGGGATTGCATAGTTGCGTTGTCGTAGTAGGCGGCGCTGTCCCGCCCATAGAGCCCGAAGGAGAAGGCGTATGCTAGGCCGGAGACGGTCCCGCCCTCATTCCCGGAAGGGAGGATAGTAGAAATGGAGGCCATGTTGGCTTCTCTATCGCAGAGCAGCAAGGGCTCGTCGGCGTCATCCAGCAACTTGCCCAGACCGAAGTTCCTGTGGCCTCTCGGCACCGCTTTCCCTTCGGGCATCGCCGAGGTCCCGCCGGTCTCGCTGGTGATCTTACCATCGGTCACACCCGCAACCAGAGATCTTGCGGGAGGAGTCGTGCTGACCTCCTTGCCCATGGAGAGAGTTGTGGCCTTGGGCTTCTTGGGTAGCGACTGGGCAGGTGGCGCGTCAGGCTTTCGCTTCTGACCGCTGGATTTTGGTAATGGTCCCGGTTCGCTCCTGCAGGCCGCAGGAGCCTCCGCGCGTGCCTTTTCGGAGGCGGGAGCTTTACCACTCGAGAAGGGGTAGGTCTCGCTCCCCTGTGCGTGTAGCAGTTAGTAGAAGTTCTCAAATAACCAAGTTTGGGAGGGAAGGGTGAAGAGTACCTTCGGCAGCGAGTACAGGAAGGAGTGAGTCGATGTTCCTCCTCAAGTAGGGGACATCAAAGTCCTTCTGGAAGAGGAATTGGTGGAGTTTGGACTCGTAGACCACCAAGGCTGGGAGAGCGGTAGGTCGATTCTTCCTGTTGGACGGGTGAGAGAGGGAGGTTGCCAAAATCACCAGATACGTAGATGAACTTGCGGATCCAGTGGTGATTCTTGTTGGCGAGACCCACGGCCATGAGATTGTTACCGGAGAAGAAGGCGATCCCGTCTCTCTTGGCACTGAAGTTGAAGAGTTTGCGGAAAACCAAGAGGCTGAACTCAATCCGCTCCTCCCGCATGTAACGGGCGAATGCCACCAGCAAGGCAATAGAGTTGGGGTTGAGTTGTGCGGGAACAACCCCAAAGTACCGCAGGGCTGGCGCATCTCTGACCACAGTGGGAGACGAAGCCCTACCTTGAAGTGCTCGGCAGCAATCGCGAGCTCGGTCGGCGAGAAACGGTTTAGCAATTTCTCCTTCCCCGGGAGACACGCGGTGAAGCCAGACGAGACGTAGAGCCCAATTAGCACGTGGAACTCATCCTCTGCCAGATTGCAATTCATGAAGGGGTAACTCGGCAAAGGCTGCGGCGCACTTGGTCCAGCTATCTGTATCATCTGTCATCTCGCGAGTGGAGGAAGGAGAGTGTAAAAGCGCGAGTGCAAGAAGAGAAAGTTGGAGATAGGAAGGCTAGAAGCTTTCGAAGCAGTAGTTAATGCGGTAGGTTTGAGAGGCTAGAAGCTTTCGATCCAGGACGGGGGATGTGCGGATAGCAAACTCGCCACATCCCGCCTTAGACCCTAGTTCGATCCCGCACTCCCCCTACTCGTTGTCGAGTCTGAGCTAATACTATGTTCTGGGCTTAAAAAACAGATCAGTAATGGAAAAGAAAACCCAGAGACGAGATTTTAAGAAAACATCTAATATACTTTCGCATTCGTTGTACTACTGAGCCAACACTGTTTATTATTACAAATATAATTGAAAAATAAGGGGCAGGAAGGCGAGTGCCGGTAGGCCCATCTGGGGTCGTTACCACCTTCCTCGGCCTCTCCTCCCTACCCTAGGCAGCATGCGAGAGTAATGATTCGTGTGAATGGCTTGCAGCTCCTGTTGCGCCAAACGTAATTGATCTTCGGCTCACGCGATGAGGATCCCAGGGAAGTCCGTCCTGCAGCCGGGTTCTCCCCCCCCCCCAACTCGGCTAACAGCTGTGTGTAGTTGTTCTCCAGACAAAGGAGTCGATCTTCGGCAGCGTCTTGGTTCTCCTGAACCCGGTTGTAGATCTCGCGTAGCATAAGGGTGTGTTTCCGAAACAGCTCGGTCATTCGCCGCTTCAGTACCACAGCGTCCTTCGGGTCGCCAAAGAAAGCAGCAGTTGAGTCAGGAGATGGAGGCGGCGAGAACTCTTCCTCATTGATGTCAACATCAGTCGATGAGATCTCGCGATAGCTTGCAGTGGATAGGTTCAGCCGAGCATGACCTAATTTTAGTGAGAAAGACGCGAATGCAGTTATTTACCTGGCATGGTATTGGCATCCTTGCCCGGGTGCCGGTGAGAGGTACTGGGCCGCCCTCGAAGGGTGTGTCGAAGGTGATGTGCGCCTTCCCAAACCCTGGGCGAAGAAGCGTCTGATCGATTGTTGGGTTATCGGCATGAGGCGGGAAGTTGGGAACCTCATCCGCCAGGGGCAATGAGCCCGAGGCGAGATCCAGGAACATCGGGCAGGTTGGGGACTTGGGCGGTGAGGCGCCTATACCCGTGGTCCAAAAAGGGGAGCTGCGAGAGGTACAAGAGAAGGGAGTAGAAAAGGTGTGCAAAGGATGACTTACAGGGGGTTTACGGGAGGTCATCTAGGGTGGTTTGGAATTGATCTCCGATGTCGGTTTATCGCTCCCAACTTCGAGCGAATGCCGCCTGACACTCGTTGACCCCTCCCAGGTGGCTTTCTCCTTTGAAGGATTCTCCTGCGAGTAGCCGCGGCGGTGTCATTTGTCATCTTTGAGAAGAGTGGCGAGTGGAGGGGCGAGTGTGGATACCTGTGGAGTCACGGGGCGTGATGGAGTCAGCGGGATGGATCCACCCACCGTCAGGTCGCGCCTAACCATCTTGGCCTTTTTTATCTTTGGGGATGAGCTCGAAGCTTTCCGAGCAAGCCAGGGAGCAAACCCGGCAATAGAAGAGTGGGCCTCCACTCTCGCAGCGGCAAGACGGTCCTGAACTTCCTTCGAGAGCGGCATTGAGCTGAAAGTGAGAGAGAGACGAGAAGTATGAGAAGAGCAAGCATCACCTACCTGGGGCTGGATGTATATATAGCCAGGTAGGGGGACCCACCAAAAGATTCTCTTCAGGTCAGCAAGCACTCACTGAACACCTGGGGTTGGATGTTTCTTTCTGAGCTTATGTCAATCTCGAAAAAAGCGGGGATTGTGTACAACCTCAGGTTCGCTGAGTGGGCCCCTCAGAGAGTCCCAGGGGCTAGAGGGCTCCATGGCTCAGGGTGGCCGATCAGGCGAGTGAGGCAGGAGAGTGAGGCAGGAGAGTGGGGTCGTTGGGCCTGCACTCGCCCCGAGGCAAGGGACTCCTACGCACCATACGAGTGTGATAGTCAGTACGCACTCGCTCAGGATGGCAAGGGGGTAGTGAGTGAGTGCTAGTCTCATCGGGCACTTGCCCTCGTCCAGGCATAGGCACTCTTCTTCTCTCCTAGGCATTCGCTGTGCAGAATTATGTTTTGATCTGCTATTAGTCATTCAGAACAGCGGAGTTACGTTGTTGGCAGACCAATTTGGGTTGCGTATAGCATTTCTAAAAAGCGGAGTTGCGTTGTTTGCAGACCAGACTTGGAATTCTACAAATAAACTCAGTGGACACCTTTGGAGGGGATCCAGTTCTTTTGGCTTCTTCCTCCTTGGGTTATTTTGAGTTGGCTGTGAAAGCCCTCCAAGGTTCCCAGCTCAGCTTTTGGCTTGCGAGGGGAAGCGCTCTTAAGATCTTCTAGGTGTGTGGTGGGAACTCCACGCTGCAGCCCAGGGTCAGTTTTCAAGTTCTGAGTGTCTTGTCAGGAGTGCAAGTTTGGGAGAAGTAAGTGTAAGGCTCTCGTTGAGACCAAGTTTTGGTTTCAACAAGTCGGGCACGGCGGTTTATCGCTAAGAAAGGCAGTTATGCGCTGAGATTTAGGCGAGGTAGGAGCTCGTGCAATTTCTTAAGAGGGTGCTAGCGCTTTTACAATATATAAAGAGTGGTGGGGTCTCTATTTATAGCCTCAGCAGAAAATGGAAACGGCGCCAAGAAGCGCCCTCTCGTGAGTAGTCGCGCGCTCAAATTCCTGGCAAGTGCTCGGTCGCACGACCGGGTACAGTCCGACGCACGCAATGACAATAATGAAATGGACAATGAAAACAAAGTATATTTGAAAAATTATTATTACAAATGCAATTATATTTCACGAGAAGGAAATAAAGAAAGGTCGTGCGACCTCAGTTATCCGCCAGAACGACCAAGCTTCGCCTCCAATTTGGCGAACTCCATCTCCAACTTGGCGACGCTTGCCACGATCTGCGCCAGGATGTCCCGCATAGAGCGCAATACCTCTTCCTCGTGAGGAGGCGGTACAAGTAAGAGGAAATTTAGTCTCTTTTCAGATAATATCAGCATGCTTTGCAAGGATATACCTTTTGTTGGGAGCGACGGTCCTTCGGTTCCCGCGTCCTCTTCACCAAAGACATCGGTCAGGATGGTAGCGAGCACTAACGGTCTCGTCGCGCGGCCGCAACCCTTGGGTGAGCCAAAGGCTTGGAAGTCAATTTGTGGCAGGATCAATGACCGCGCGGAGACGAAGGGAGAGCGCTTGGCCATCTTAGGATCTGCACGCCTCAAGTAGACCTGTTGCGCTAATTCCCTACGTCTGCGAGTGACCTGTAGCTGTATGTGAGATTGTGGCTTCTCGTCGGGGTTTGCTCCCACCATATGGAGGAATGATGACCAACACCCGGACGCTCTGTTGAGGCCCAAGGGCGTTGGAGAACTTAACACACTTGGATGACGATTCGTCCCCAGGTAAGCACGTTGGTACATTTTTGTCCTGCACAGGTACCCGTGCGACTTCTTCTTCCAGCTGCGCCATCCAGAGTTGTTGTGACCTCCCACAGGTTCTCCCCAGTTTCCTCGAAGACCCTGCGAGAAATGATGTCCTCAGAAGCATCGAAATCCAGGGTTTCCGTCAAATCACCGGCAGCCGATGCATCCTTGGAAGGGGTCACATCTGCGAATATTCGTAGGGAGGATGGCGCCTTTGTCAACACCTCTTCTCCCACATCATTATGGATAATGGGCCCCCTAACTGAGTCAATCGTTGCACGAAGATTTCCTTCGGGAACAGTTATTTTCAGGGTGGAACTCATGACGGTCACCCACCACCTAACAGGGCGGGCTCACTTGACTGTCACCTTCCTCAAATGTTCCAATGAACCTGTTCCGACTAGCGGGCTCTCGGCAAGAGGTCGCAACGCAGGAGTTCTGGCTAGTTCGCTAGCCCTCGGCATCAGCTTTTCCAGAACATCCAGGTCCATGCCAGCCATTCTCGACAAGGTTCAAAATTACAGGAAAAATGGTGATGAAGAGATGGGTCAGCCTGCATTATTTATAGACTCCCCAAGGTATAAGTGCAGGTCTCAATCTTTGCGGTTACTAGTCTACTTTTTCGGAGCATGCGCGGTCTGCAGAAAGTGTGGGGATTATGTTAACTCAAATCCAACGACGACGAAGGAGAGCATCCGGAGTAAGCAGAGATTACTTACCAAGCAGTTGTTCTCGTTGTCCGTCGAGCTCTCGGGCGGACACTCCGGAGCACTCGTGGACACCCTCCTGGCGGAGTGACAGAGTCCGATGGGGGCAGTAAGCAGGCGACATTCTGATGGCTTTTCAAGATACAGTCCGAAAACTCCAGTCTGAAGTACGCGCGAACCCTACGGCCAAGGTCGCGCGGACTTCTCTTTTGATCCAACTCAAGCAGCGTCGCGCGGTTTCGTGCGACCGCTTCTTTTAGTGTCTGTCGTTCGACACTTCATGTACCACGAGCGGCTGCGCATTTAATGTCATTGTTAATAAGGCATTAAATGCTTGTCGGTTCATGAACCGTCCACGCAGTCTATCCCCTAATATAAAAGGTGACTATGGGAGTTTGGAGGGGACACGTGGACTTAGCCCAGAACATGCCACGTTGTAGGTGCGGACACCAAGCTCCATCATTTTCTTCTTTCAGCGCGCATACCCCCCCCCCCCCCGGTGATCGCACCACACCTTGTAATCTTGCTCAAGATAATAAAGAGAGGCTCGTCGCAAGAGAGGCATTTGACGAGGTAGGTCCAATCTAGTGTTCACCGCTACCAAGCGGCACTTCCTTCTCATTTTCCAACCATCCGCGGGGGGCTAGTAATCAATCATTTGCGAACCACATTTACCTTTGCCAACCTCCCTAAAAAGGAATAGCGCGCGGAAAGTTTGAGACATTTTTTGGTTTCAACAGAAAGGACTTCCTTTCCTTTTTATCCTCGACCAATGGTGAAAACTTGTAAAAAACAGAGAGGGGCGGGGGGAAGAGAGGTGGGAGGCCAGCAGCTAGAAGGCGAAAGGGGCCAGCGGCTAGGAGAGGTGGATGGTCAGGAAAAAATTCTTTTAATCTTTATTATTCCTCCACGTGAATAATTATACCCGTTCCTCCAAATACAAACTCCATAATAAATGTGAAATAAAATAGAAATAAAAATGAAATCAAAGAGTGATAAATATAAAAAGCAAAATTCTCAAAAAATCCTAGTCTAGTTAAGTTGGATTATATGTTGACTGATGGATCATTTACCATAGCAGAGAGTGACAAGAGGGAGGGGGTTCAAAGATAGCTCTAAATCTCGATAGAGGATAAAATATCTACTCACCTTCCTTGGCCAACTGGTCCAAGTAAAATAGAATAATTCATCAAAAAAAAGCAAATAACTGGAGCTAGCCCCTTAAGAAAAACAGTCTTAAAAATAAAAAAACTTTTGTAGTACTTGAACCTAAAAGAATCGGTAGCAGCGTTAAAGACAATTATGAAGGAGGTGAAAAGTAGGCAAACGGGCAAAGAAATTAAGATGAAAATATAACCTGAACTCCAGGATGAGTCTCATGCATGAATTCAAATAACTTGTTTACAACTGTTTTAAGGAACTTCCAGTGAGCCCTTAGAAACCTTGGATACTGGCCCACAACATACCTAGTAATTTTCAATATATCAATCAGTGATGAACAAAAAATGACATACTAAAAAAAGAAAAATGCATACATGATATTGCTAGCTATGACTGCTTTGTTGTCTTTTCCCTTTGTAATTTCGCACAAACTCAACAAGTCCCGGATCACCATCACCAAAAATCTATTTTCCTGGCAAACACAACAACTATCAATGACATAATAAATACAAACTGTACCAAGAATGACTCAAGGATGCATGTGAAAAACAATTTTACAAACCTGGTTGTCTGTACGCCCTTCAATAAATATAAATAGATAAGAAAATAAAAATGATTGAGGCAAGCAAGCTCAAAAGAAAATAATGATAACCAGAAAGATACGACGATATGAAATTGTCACCCAAGGAAAAAGGGTCAATAATTTTTTGGAAAACAAAAAATTATAAAAGAACTATTGTTAGTAAAACACAAAAATCTAAAGCAAGATAAACAGTAACATTAGTAAGAAATAATACAAATTAGAAAATTCAACTTCAACCTGAAAGTTGATTGTTTATGTTATGGTTGTGCATGCCAACGAGACACGCACACGCCGACGAGACGTCGTGGCTAGTCCACACGTGGAGGAAGACGATGACGGGTTCGTCTGGAGGAGAGACCAAAGACGCTCCGCCGACATGATTATCTTATTTGCATTTTGTTATGTTATATTATGTTCTGTGTACGCTTTATTTTTCGCACTGCTTTTTCGTTATCCACACCCCGCACCTATAAGAGGTTATGTTGTACGCTTTTTCATTGTGTTTGGATATATTGAATTTAGGGTTGCTCACTAGCTCTCTTCTCGTTCCCTTCTTCCTCTCCCTCACCTCTGCCGGCCCTTCCCCTTGACTGATTCCTCTCCGGGATCGTACCAATTTGGTCTGACTTGCCTCACCGCCAGCACGTTGCCGCTGGTAGCTGCTCGGATCCTTTTGTTTCTGATTTCCGACTGCGCTTATTCGCGTTCGCCAGTTCCGCATGTGTTGATCTGACACGGTCTCCCTCCGCACCTATCAATCCCACTTCCGATCAATACACCGCTCTGCTTCCTCCGTGTGCGAATGCGTCTACCGATCTGCTCCTTCCGTGCATGCAAAGCCAATCTGTCGCTTCCAGCAACGCAGGACTGCTGATCGGCAGTTTTGCGCCGATTTGAAGCAGGAAGGCCACCTGCCTCTGTTTCGGCCTATCCCAGCCAGACTCGGCCCTTCTGACCGCCGTCCAACATCTCCAACCCCATGGCCCCCAACACTCGCTTCTCTGGTGACCCTGCTCTAGATACCGCCTCTGAAGCCCTTAGTCTTCACGTGGAGGCTCAAGAGCAATTTATCGCCTCCATGCACGCCACCCTCCTCTCCCTCCACGCAAAGATCGACTCCCTTCATGCGTCTGCCGCCGTTGTTTCCTCTGATTCCGTCTCCAGTTCACCCGCGGACGGCGGCTCTCTTCTCAACGTCGGGACGCCACCCATTCCCTCTGTAACACTCCTCCGCCCATTCCCTCTGTAACACTTCTCCGCCCATTCTGGGTCGGTCCTCCCTCTCCCTCGGCATTCCCTCCATTATCGTTGTTGATCTGATGGGTTGGATCGTCAAAGTTGAGCAATATTTTGACCTCAACTATACACTGGAGCACGACAAGGTGTCTACGGCTGTGGTTAGCCTGGACGGCTAGGCCCCCCACTGGGCTCGGTGGCAACGTCAATCCAACTCGTGCCTCTCTTGGTCCTAGCTCAAGCAGGAGATGATCCGGCGGTATGACAAACGCTACTTCGGATTATCCGCTATCGAGCGTCTTTGCGGCGTCTGCCAGACAGCTGGCCTGAACAACTACGTTGATGAGTTTGTCGCCCTGGTCTCCCACATTCTCGGGTCGCCACCCGATCATTATCTGGGTTTCTTCATGCAGGGTGTACTGCCACATATCCTCTCTCATCACCGCACGCACCATCCGCACACAGTATCTAACACTATGGACATGGCGCTTCTGGTAGAAGCCGACCTCTCCCCCCGATCACCTGCTCATACGGCCGACCACCACCAGCCTCGGCCGCCTTGGCAACTACCAGCCACGACTCCTCCACTGTGGCCACCACCGTGGGGAAACCAGTCGGGCCGCCCATCGACCCCTCAACGCATCTCGAATAGTGATTACAATGAACTTCGCAGCAAGGGTCTCTGTTTTCGGTGTCGTCAACCCTACTCCTCCAACCATGAGTGCTCCGTAAAGGATTTCCACGTCATCATCGGCGACATCGACCGTGAGGTTACCCTGGTCGACTTTGAGGCCCTGGAGCTCTCAGCGGGGTATACACCTCTCGATCACACTGTGGCTACGTTCCACCGCCTGGAGTTATCATTTGCCTCAACAGGCGGGATCTCCGGCAAGCATACCATGCAGCTCTTGGGCACGTTGCAGGATCGTCTGATCATCATCATGGTGGACAACGGCGCAAATCACAAGCTCATATTTGAACGTCAGGTGCAGTAGCTCTGTCTTCCCTTGGTACCCTCTCCCGATGTTGCGGTCCGCCTGGGCAATGGGCGTTGCCAACCAACTCAGGCACATTGCATTGTCATGTCTCTCCATGGGGCCGTATTCCGTGATCGCGAACTTCTACGCATTCAGCATAGGCAGTATCGATGATGTTTTGGGGTGGCTTGGCTTCGCGCCCACGGCGATGTATGCGTCAATCAGGTGATTATGACCATGCAGTTCCTACAAGGGGGCCAGCAATGTCGCCTCGACAGGGAATCTGATCTTCGGTATCCCTCTGCACGATCCAGCGGACAACGGACGCCAGCCTCTTCATAGGATTGTGGGCCCTCTCGGGACAGATGTGCCTTTCCCTACTCTGACGGACCATCAAAAGACTTATACTAATCTCGCCGACGTCATCCAGCCTCCGGCAAGATTGCCACCAACCCGACCGACCGCACAGATTTCCTCCAGCCTAGGACCACAACAGCCTCAGCGCAACTGTTCCATTCTGACCATGGGCGAAAGGATGAGCTCGAGCCTCTGATGTAAGGGATGCTGATTTGGGGCCTTCCACGTTCTAGCGTAAGCCAATTTTCTAGCTTGGTTCTTTTGCTCCGGAAGAAAGACGGCAGTTGGCTCCATACTACCCAACCAAGATATTTGATCGTCACTACAACCTTTAGGAGGACTCTGACTCGCAGGAGGTCCCTGCTGCTGGGTCTTACCATCTGGAGTCTGAAGCTACGTGACTGCCCCAGGATCACTTATGTCGCCAGTCCTCTGACTACTGTCATGGGGAGAAGACATATTTTCCAGACGGCGACATTGTCACGGTTGCGCATGACGACGAGACGCGCACAAGCCGACGAGACGCCGGGGCGAGTTCACATACGGAATAAGAAGATGACGGGTCCGTCTGGAGGATAGACCGAAGACGAGCCGCCGACATGATTATCTTATTCGCATTTTGTTATGTTATATTATATTATGTGTACTCTTTATTTTTCGCACTGTTTTCTCACTGTCTGTACCCCGCATCGATAAGGGGTTGTGTTGTACTCTTTTTCATTATGCTTGAATGTATAGAATTTAGGGTTACTTCCTACTTCCTAGCTTTTCTTCTTGTTCCCTCATTCATCTCCCTCACCTGCGCCGGTCCTCCTCCTTCCTAGCTTTTCTTCTTGTTCCCTCATACCTCTTCATTCGTATACTTGATTGATGAAATATCGGGTGACAAATTTGAAAATAGTATTCTGCAATTAATATCTTATTAATTGGTCGTCAATAATGTTGATATTCTTAAAGTTCGCTTGACAAATTTTATGAGCAGTGTGAACTAGGAGTGTGGGATCAAGGATGGAGGAAGAGGGTCCCACTAAATGCAAACAACTGCGGTCAACTATTGCAGTGTCTTGGATGGTAACAACAGAGGTGTTAATTGGTAACAACAGAGGTCTTAATTGGACGTCTTGGTTGGGAGGAAACATATGAGATAGATGGCGGCGGTCTAATTGTCCGAAAGACTGAAACATGCAAGATTTGGTGGGGTGCTCTGGTTGTCGTCAGTCAGCTCATGTGTCTATCATCTTGCAGCTCAACCTCTAGATGGTGTGCCGCGGTTGCTCCCTTTGTGAGACTATCTAGCTTCTCTATCGACCTCTTAAATAGATAGATGGTTTTGTAGTAATTTCCAAGTGAGACGGAAGGAAGTGACATTGGTTCTATTATGGCAGATAGTTTGGTGGGAAGAAGAAAAGAAGCAGCGAGAGACCTGGATGTAGAGCGAGTGGTATATTCCTAAAATCATGTGTTTTAGGCGAGAGATGAACTGCATAGTAAGTCATATCTGGGAGCATAGGGGTTGTGGAAGTCAATCTGTTCTTATAATATCAGATCATAACTCGACAGTAACCCTTGATTGCATCCGTAGAAGGGATAATGATCATTCATAGCACGTTGTTGGAAAGAGATCGAAGTCATGTCGTTGGCACAGCATGAATGATCAACGATAAAATATGAGAGAGAGAACAGTATCGGTAGCTAATGCATCGATAGATCCGTTGTGATTGAAGGGCAGGTAGTATAGTGCCACAAAAGGAACAAAAAGGGCAGTGGCTTTCATTGTGGCAGAACTGTGACGGTGGAGAAGCTTCAGCTAAAGCATTGATGAGGTTGAACCAATGAGTTGTCATTTTAATTTTTCAAGTCGAGTGTTACTTGAGCTGTTAAACCTAAACTACAAAAATAAACTTGAACAAATTTCATCGATGCATTTTGGTTCAACTCCCTCCACCAACTATCTATTTGTCTCAGTGATTCAAACCTTGGTGTTACATGCCCAAACCATCTAAAAGTATACTTCTTTGCTATCATATCTTCCACAAATGAAACTCTAATTATTTATTTATATAATCATATTCTTTAATTTATCCTTCCTACTATTCTGTGACACATTCATCTTAGCATACTTATTTTCATCGCACTTGACTTAGATATTGATGACTTTTTATTTCCCAACAAAGAGCAAAACAAATATCGGCATCCTGATTGTAACTTATAAAAATTACTTTCAAGACTCTCAAGTATGCTCATATTGCATTGTAAACATGTGGCACAAGATCAACATAAGTAATCATTTACTTTAAATACGCAATTAACGTGTAGAAAACAAATAGCTACGCAAGGGTAAGAATCCACATGATCAGAAATTACAACTTGATAAATTCTCCCCACAATTCACAGGTCCAGCTCAGAGTATGTAAAAACTGGATATTATGATCGTTAATCATTTACTCCTAATTTCGAACACTATTGTTTTGACAGAATAACTGCAAACACGGACGTCATATACATATTCACAAGGTACCATGACAAATTTCAGCCAGAAAGGTGCGAGTAAATTTAATATATTGTAACAAGCGACAGTGCACGGGAGGTCCCCCCGTGCCCCGCGCGTCAGTACTCGGCCCCGAGGTGGCGGGCTCGCCCGCCCGCGGCGGACGGCTTCGCCCACCATAGGCGGCGGGCTTTGCCCGCCCTCGGTTGGCTTTGCCGCCCTCGGCGGGCGAATGACACCCACCGCGCAGTTATCATGTTTTTTTAATTATTTAAAATTAAAAATATTATAAATCTTTTTATTATATGATTTTCTATTATAATTTATTTTTAATATTATTAGTATTTATTAGTTAGAAAAAATTTAAAAAACAAAGACATAAGCAAACCCCGTAGGGCGCACGGTTAACGTCGCCGCCACCGGAGGCCTGCCCGACGCTCACCGGCGGGGCCGCCGGACCCCGGCGAACCTGCCGGAGGTAGTCGGGCAGGGCTCCGGCAGAGCCACAGTCGGCAGTGGCCCTGACCGTGAGGCCCAGATCGGTCAGGGCCACCGCCGGCGGTGGCCCTGCCGGAGCCCCGCCAGACTACCCTCGACAAGTTTGTCGGGGTCCGGGGACCCCGCCGGTGGGCGTTGTGCAGGCCTACGGCAGCTCCACCGGTGGCGGCGGCGTTAACCATGAGCAGCGGGCAGCCTGCTAATGGGGGATCAGAATTTTCGCTGAGGAGGAGGGGAGGGTATTCTGTTGGCAGCTATTGGCAGGCCATGATCAAAAGGCTGATATTAAAATAGGATGGATTGAACGGTCCAAATGCATTTGTCGACCGCGTTACACCATAACTCTATTTCTTTATATTTAGTATAGACAATTTCTTGTCTTCATATTACCCATGAGCAACCCCACTAAATAATGCTGCAGCGAACAAGTAATGTTTCACTACAAACAAGCATGACTATACAAAACTACATTTCAGTGAAGTAAACTAATTGGAAAAAAGTATATGTACATGATTTTTGTTCAAGCAGCAACTCAAAATGAAATTTGAAGATGATTTTTGACACACTAAGGATGTACCTGTTCTTCCATCATAGATCCAGATATCGATCCAATTGCCCAGCACAAAGTGTTCAAGTTGTTCCATGTCCAGTCTTCACCACTTAATTGCTTGCTTAATTTCTTCAACATCTGGGGCCACGAAGTAAATAATGGTTTAAGAAGGCATACTAAATAAAAGTAGACACCATGAAATGATATAAATTGCATGTCTTGAATCAGATTACGATACTAGAAAATGAAAACAATGATTCTAAGTTGTATTCAACATTGGAATCATTGAAGCAATAAATGTCAACGAAGTCATCCTTAATCAGGTATACCTCCACTAAATGTGATTAATCTAAATTTAAGAAGTGCCAGAAAAAAGATAAAACTAAGACTGAATAAGTTGAGAGTTTTTGAGAAAGTCTTAAGAAATGTAAATACCAAAATATCATCAGCAACTGTCTTGAAAATTTTCCCGAGTATGAACTCTAAATGAGTATAACAGAACAATTATAAACTTAAAACTGAACACTCAACTAGGGCAGCAAAGAAAAGCACCATATGTGCACTAAGAACAGTGAGAAGAACCATGATTATTTTTCTAACGTTTGGCAACACATTATAAATTGAACATAATGGTACAGAAGATTAAGTCATTATCTACTCATAGTGTCGAAGATGCATAGATCATCAATTGGCACAGAAAAGTTAAAAATCCAGATGAAAGCAGCAAAGAAAAAATATTACAAAGCCAACTAAATGCAAAATGAAGTTGTTATCCATTCATTACATAAATGATTGTCATTTAAATGAACAAGAAAGAATCGCAATGTATTTATATTAAATGAGTTCTATAAGAAGAGCAGAAAATTAATACAAGCTTAGAATAACTCCGAAAAGTAATAAAAGAAAAGAAGAATAGAATAAATGCAATTAAAAATATATAGTCGATGTGATTTTACTATAAAAAAATGGAGGTAATTGTATGAGTGTCCACTAATGAATTTAGTGTCATCTTTCATCAGGTTTATTTTCTATATTTTAAAAGCCTTTCTACTATAAAAGAAGATGAGACTTCTGTCACGGGTAAACCCATCGATGGAGGCGGGAATGATGGAGAAGGATACGATGGACTGGTACTGCTACTTAAGCGGGGTCTGTTCGGGAGAGAGAAAGCAACCACTATCTCTTAGCAACACAAGAGGAGAGATTCTAATTTTTTTGATGTTGTCATTCCATGCACTATTTGACTTCAAATCGGCTGTCAAGACTCCTAAAGGATAACTAATACAACCTGCTAGAATATGCTCTTTTATGCTTTATTTTATTAAGCCTCTTTATTGTATCACCTCTATATATAGAGGACCTAATATTGAAATGAGATGTTTTTGATCTATGCCATCCAACATGGTATCAGAGCTCGACAAGTTCCTGATGCCCTAAATTTCCTTCAGTCGTTCGCTCTCGCCCGGCCGCTGTTTCTCGCATCTCCCGCGCGCAGTTCGCCACCGCCCGTCCTTCTTCCGCACTCGCCCGCTCCGCCAAATCCTCCTTCGCCCGACCTTATTCCGCCAGGACCTTTCTTCCGCCCAGTTTTCTTTCGTACGGGACTTCTCCGCACGGCCAGACCTCTTCTTCTTCTGCAGTCCTTCTTCCGGCACTGGATCCTCCATGTAGTGAGTAGTCTACTTCTTTCGGCGGTGTCAGCCCTTGGTGCTCTTACAGAGTGGATTTCTCCTCATATCCTGTTTTTGTTGTTGATGCATCCGACGATGCATCATAACCATTATCACATATCTATTTATCTACTTGCATATTTCATTTTGTTATATTCGTGTTCTATTTATTTATTTGCGCGGTTCATTTCATGTACTCAAATTATTGTTTGGCTTATAGGGGTGACCTCCCGTTAAGACCCTGAATAAAGCGGTCTGGTATTATTAGTAGTAGGACAATAAACGCAAACCGAAATTCACTTAAAAATACAAAAAATTAAATCATTAAGGGGGCTAGAATTTACGTTAGGAATTCTTTTAAAAATAATGTAAACTTGGAAACATCTTAAAATTTATTTGGAAACTTGATTTTTAGAAAGGGGCCAACTATGGCAAGGCTTCAAAATCAAATCAGCCCCTCCCCAATAAATCCACCGTGAGAAGAAGAGAAATCAGAATCAGACAAAGTGGGAACGGAAAATCGTTCCTGCTACTTGCCGATTAACACCTCCTATATTCTCCACTATCGGTCCACTGCCGTCTGCGACCAAAGAAGGAATCCCGCTGAGACTGTCTCCGGAAGCAGCAGTCGCACCCGCCGCTCCTACCGGCAACTGTCACGCCCGTCCGTTCCACCGGAAATCCGCTGCCAGGCCGTCGTCGACTTCAGAACTCTATTCCAACGGCCTGGACGATTTGATGTGTCGTTGACCTCACGCCCTACTCCAGCTGCGGGATTAGAAAACGCCAACTGAACCGGCTGTCTTTCTCCCCCTTGCGCGACGGATTTGGAGCGAATTATTTGTCTTCCTGTTGTACTTGGGTATCCAGTTCTCTCAGTTGCATTAGTAAACCTTTATGCATTCCACTTAAATAAATTTGGGCTTGGGTTTGCGTTCGCACTATTATTAATACTATCTATTCATAAATTATTGTTTAAAATTTTGTTTGTGACCGTGTAATTCAGTGGAGGGTTTGACCCTTAGAATGCGTGAGAGATCCACTCGAGCGAAATCAATGAATTTCTTAAAGCTCGACGCGATGAGTTTGATCTTGCGCACGTAAATTCGATTTGGACTATCGATCCACATTGTTTCAAAAGTTAAAATTAACTCGTTTTCAACCACTAATTTTTATTTAAAAAAAAAAAAAAAGAAAATTATTTTGCATAAAACACTTATTTTTTGAAACCCTAACACTAGGTTGCATCAGTTGCCCTAAATCTTGGGTCGTCTCTGGATTTCTATTTCTGGGTCATTATGTCTAGCGGAGCTGATTCTCCCGCTCCCTCATTTGGGGTTGTTCCTCCGACAGTTTTCCTCTGTAGAAACCCGGATCATAATACTCCTCAAATCACTATCATTCGTCTCGATGACTCCAATTACCTTTCATGGTCCCGGTCTATCATCCTGGCGCTCAAGAGTCGTCGTCTCTTTGGCCATGTCACTGGCCAAACGAAGGAACCAGACAGGACCTCTTCTGAATAGGTGCAGTGGGAGTTAGAAAATTTCTTGGCCATGTCCTGGCTTACTAATTCGATAAGGAAATCCATTGCCCGCAACTATCTATTCCTTGGCAATGCTGCGGATATTTGGCGGCGAGCGGAGTCTACCTACTCTCGTCAAGGCAATGCTGCTCAGATCTTCTAGTTGCGCCGGAAGATCTCCTTACTCCGACAGGGTGACCACCCCCTTCTGCGTACTACTTGGAGTTCACGCAACGGTATCGAGAATATGATCATTTTGATGCTCTTACATTTGTTAGTCCAAATGATGAGGCGATGGTTCGGGCCAGAGACGACCACAATCAAATATTTGAATTTCTTCATGGCCTGCATCGAGACTTCGATTAGATCAGTGTTCAGATTTTGAGGCATCCACAGTTACCTTCTCTTCCTGAAGCCTACAGCATTGTGCAGCAGGAATTCGATCGTCGACAGACCCTACTTCCTGATCATGTGCCTGAGGGCTCTGCTCTGGCTGCTACATCGCCTTCTCTTCTTGATAGTCGTCCATCTCGTGACTCAAAGTTGAAGGCCTCCGATAAAGATCATCTCCTATGTGATTATTGTGGCAAGAATCACCACACTTTGGATACTTACTTCAAGCTGCATGGGTTCCTTCCGCTGAGAGGGATTGCTCCACTTCGTGGCGGTCGTGGTTTTGAGCGGTCCTCTGGTCATCACGCTTCTCCTCGTGTTGCTCATCTCATTGATGTTACAGTTGATATCACTCCTAGCTATTCCAGTTCTGATAGCTCTGCACCTCCCTGTGCATTTACTGTGAATGAAATGCTAGCCCGCTGACGTTTGATGCAGAAACTTTCTACGGAGCCTTCTGCCTCTTCTTCCTAAGCTCACACGGGACTTCCAGGTGCTCATTCTGCTGCCTCTCATCCTTCCACCCAATGGATTATTGACTTTGGGCCCACAGATCAAATGACAGGGTCCTCTACAAGTTTTATTTCATATAGCCCTCTCTTGTCGTGATAAGGTGAACATTGATGATGGCTCCTCTTTCCTTTATTGTCGGAAAGGGTTCCATCTCCTGCTCCTCTATCATCTTATCCTCTATCATTCATGTTCCCAATTTTATTCATAACTTATTCTCTATTAGTTATTTAACTAACTTCATGCACCAGCAGTACTCTGTGAATTTTCTTCCTTCCTCTTGTGTTTTTCAGAACCTGGCGACGGGGAAGGCGATTGGCTCTGGTAGGATGGTCAATGGACTCCATGTGCTCAACTCCAGCCCAGCTTCTCTTCATCTAGCTCTTCATTCCAGCACTACTCATTCGTTGTATTCTTAGCATTATCGCCCGGGCCACCCGCCTACTTATGTTATGAAATTGTTGTTTCCCGTTATGTCTACTGTTATCTTTGATTCATGTGTGTGTGATGTCGGTAGTTTAAACAAATACCATCGTACTTCGTTTAAGCATGTTTTGTTACCTAGTTCTACACCTTTTGTCATTATTCATATTGATATCTGGGGGCTCTGTCACACACCTTCTATTTTTGGTTTTGTGATTTGTTACTTTTATTGATTGTTTCTCTCGTACTATTTATTTATATTTGATGCAATACAAAAGTGATGTTCTTTCTGTTTTTTGACTATTTCATAACATGATCTCCACTCAATTTCATATCACCATTAAAATTCTTCGTAGTGATAATGGTCGAGAATACATGGATTCGCAGTTTGAGCGATATTTTGTTGATCATAGCATACTCCACCAGACTACATGTGCTTACTCCCCATCACAAAATGGTGTTGCTGAGCGGAAAAATCGTCATCTCCTGTAAGTTGCTTGTTGCCTCTTGTCCACCATGCATCTCCTGTAATTCAATTGGGTGATGCAACTCTTACTGCGGCATATCTCATTAATCATATGTCATCCCGTGTTCTAGAGAATGCTACTCCTCTTGGCACTTTCTATGTGCCCCCTACTCAGCTTTCCTCTAAGGTATTTGGATGTGTTTGTTTCGTTCACATCCACCATCCTCGCCCTTCCAAACTCGATCCTCGCGCAGTCAAATGTCTTTTTATTGGCTACTCTCCTACGCAAAAGGAGTACAAGTGTTTTCACCCACCTACAAAGAAAGTGTTTATCACCATGGATGTCACGTTCCGTGAATCCAAGGCATATTATCATGCTTCGGATGACCCAGCCTCGGGTGAATCCTCTCCTGTTACTTTTCTCTTTGTTCCTATGCCCATACCTTCATTGTATCCCTCATTTCAGGGGGAGACTCCACCAGTGGAATTGAGTCCTCATGTGTCTCAACCACTTCTCTCTACTGCTCGGAGCTTGCAGGTATACACTCGGCATACAAAGAGGACAAGCACAAAAGATATGACTATGCCACCAGAATAGTCATTGGATCCTGATTCAGAGCCTTCCGATCCACTGATTGTCTTTAGAAAAGGTACCCGCTCATGTACTCATCATTCTCTATTACATTATGTATCTTATGATTCTCTTTTTGCTGCCTACAAGGCATTTGTGTCCTCTCTTGCTTCTTTTTCCATTCATGTATCATGGTAGCAGACTCTGGAGGTCCCTATGTGGAGAGAGGCGATGGTTGAGGAAACAAATGCTCTTGAAAAAAACCATACATGGGATTTAGTCTCTTCCTTATGGAAAGAAGACGGTTAGGTGTAAATTGGTGTTCTCTATGAAACATAACACACAAGGGATTGTCGGGAGGTGCAAGGCAAGACTAGGGGCAAGGGGTTATACACAAACCCTTGGTATTGACTATCTGGAAGTGTTTGCCCCGGTGGCAAATATGAACACTATCAGGGTCTTGTTATCATATATTGCAAGCAAGGGTTAGAACCTTTGGCAACTTGATGTGAAGAATGCATTCCTCCGTGGCGATCTAGATGAGGAGGTCTACATGTCGATTCCACCAGGTCTCACTCCTAGAGGTACAGAAGGGAAAGTCTGCAGATTAAAAAGGTTGTATATGGGCTGAAGCAATCCTCAAGAGCCCGGTTTGGGAGGTTCCACAAGGCTATGGTGTCATTTGGATATTACCAGAGCAATGTTGATCACACACTGTTCATCAAACATAGGACCAGGAAACTCATTGTTCCCATTGTGTATGTTGATTGATATAGTCATAACAGGGGATGATGTTGAAGAAATCCAGAATCTAAAACAGAAATTAGCCAGGGAGTTTGAGGTCAAGGACCTGGGTAAACTCAGGTATTTCTTGGGTATTGAAGTGGCAAGATCCAAGCAGGGAATCTTCATTTCTTAGAGAAAATAAACTCTGGATCTCCTTGAGAAGGTGGGGATGAGTGGATGTAGACCGACTGGCACCCCGATTGAAGCAAATCACTGATTGGGGCGCCAAGATGGAGAGGATATTGAAGACATCTCAGAGTTCCAAAGATTAGTGGAAAGGTTGATCTACATGTCTCACACTCGCCCAGATCTTTCTTATGCAGTGAGTGTTATCAGTCAGTTCATGCATGCTCCTAAGACACGTCATGTGAATGCTTCCCATAGAATTCTCAGGTATCTCAAGTCTTCACCAGGAAAGGGTATCTTGTTTGCTCTGAATCCAGTTATAAATATTGAAGTGTATACTGATGTCGATTGGGCCGGATCTGTTGAGGATAAGAGATCAACTTCGGGATATTGTTCCCATGGTGGGGGCAACCTTGTTACTTGGAGGAGCAAAAAGCAACAAGTTATGGCGAGATCCAGTGCAGAAGCCAAGTTTAGAGCTATGGCACGCGGGGTCTGTGAAGGTTTATGGCTTCGCTCATTGATGAATGACCTTGATCTTGCTGAAGCGGGACCCATCTGGTTGTATTGTGACAATAAGTCACCTATTTGTATCGCGCACAATCTCGTTCAACATGAGCGCACTAAACACATTGAAATAGATTGACACTTTATCGAGGAGAGCATTAAGGTAGCGTTTGGTTGGGCTTTTTGCCTACGGTGCGTTTGAACCGCACCTCAATTTTACGCATAAGCGGCGTTTGGCGCAGCTGATCATGCAAACCGCGGTTTGTAAAAACCATGATTTTGCCCTATAGGCTCACCGCGCGATATTTGTGCTTTCCGCCGCACAAAACCTGTTGATCGAAATCCCGATACAGCGTCTTCTTCCCCGACGCTTCCCCGACGACAACGTTCTTCCCCGGCGCAACCCCTGCTTCGCCCGCTCCTCTTCCCCGACGACACATCTGACGCCTCTCCTGGATCGACCGGCAAGCAGCTCTCCCGAGCATCGACGACGAGGGACTCCAGAATTCAGGAGTCGACGTTTTTAGCATCATCGACGACGACGACGGCTCCAGCTATCGCGGTGGCCTTCTTCCCCGACGACGACGCCCGGCTCGTGGCCGCACGACTCCAGTAATTTCTCCTCCGACCCGAGCAGGTATACCCCTTTTCCTCCTTTTCAATTTTAGGGCTTTTCATTTTTTTCCCAGATCCTGATTTTCAGTTTTCCTCCATGTGTGTGCTTGTTGTGTTGTGATGTGTATGTGTTTGTGCTCTTTGTGTGTGTGTGTTGCAGATTTTGGGTTGTATGTGTGTTGCAGATTTTGTGTGTTTGTGCTCTTTGTTGTGTGTGTGTTGCAGATTTTGTGTGTGTGTGTGTTTCCAGATTTTGGGTTGTATGTGTTTGTGTGTGTGTGTTGTGTTGTATGTGTGATTGTTTGTTTTGTGTGTTTGCTATATGTGTGTGTGTGTTTGGAATAAATATATTTGTGTGTTATATGTGTGTGTGTGTGCTTGTGTGTGTTGTATGTGTGTGTGTGTTGTGTTTTGTTCTGTGTGTGTTGTGTTTGTGTTAAATGTTTTGTGTGTTTGATAGATGTGTGTGTGTGTGTTGTATATATATGTGTGTGTGTGTTGTGTTGTATGTGTGATTTTTTGTTTTGTGTGTTTGTTATGTGTGTGTGTGTGTTTGTTATATATGTGTGTGTGTGTGTGTGTGTTTGTTATATATTTGTGTGTGAGTATGTTATATATTTGTGTGTGTGTGTGTTTGTTATATATTTGTTTGTGTGTGTGTGTTTGTTATATATGTGTGTGTGTTTTGTGTGTGTGTGTGTTGTATATATATTGGTGTGTGAGTATGTTCTATGTATGTGTGTGTGTGTGTTGTTATGTGTGTGTATGTTATATGTGTGTGTGTGTGTTTGTTATATATGTGTGTGTGTGTTTGTTATATATGTGTGTGTGTGTTGTTATGTGTGTGTTTGTTATATATATGTGTGTTTGTATATATATGTGTGTGTGTTGTATATATATTGTGTGTGTGTTGTATATATATTTGTGTGTGTGTTGTATATATATTTGTGTGTGAGTATGTTATATGTTGTGTGGTATGTGTGTGTTGTTTTGTGTGTTTGTTTTGTGTGTGTGTGTGTTGTATATATATTTGTGTGTGAGTATGTTATATGTTGTGTGGTATGTGTGTGTTGTTATGTGTGTGTGTTGTTCTATGTATGCGTCTGTTTTCATTAAAATTTAACTTATTTTATTTTCTAAAGATGGGAAAATCAAAAGATGGTGGTGTGGCCGCATTTTGGGACAATACAACTATCATGCTTTTCTGTGACATATGTATTAAGGAGATAGAACTTGGGAATCGACCAACCACATATTTTAATAAAGAAGGTTGGAACAACGTTATGAAGAATTTTGAGGAGCTTACTACAAAAAAGTACGACAAAGTCCAACTGAAAAATAAATGGGATCATTTGAAGAAGGAGTGGAAATTATGGACGGAGTTAAAACGTGGTGACACTGGTTTGGGTTGGAATGCTTCAAGGAAAACTATAGACGCTTCGGACGAGTGGTGGGACGAAAGATTGAAGGTACTCATTTTCCATAACTTTTTTGTTTAACATTTTTTTAAAGAAACACCAGCTAACTTGAAATATTTGTATTTTGTAGGTTGTCCCGGCGGCCAAAAAATTTCGTTACTCAGGAATACATCCAGACCTGGAGGAGAAATTACATATGATGTTCAGCTCTGTTGTCGCCACAGGACATCATGCTTGCACCCCGAACACCATTAACGAGATCCCCGAGTCAGTTGACGAAAGAGGAATGTCAGAAGGTGAGCCGGAGGACATTGATGTCATTGGTGATCCAGCGACACGTGATAACACAGCTACGTCAGCACCTGTCAAGAAGCGGAAAAAAGGGAAAAACAAAGTTATTGCTTCCGTGTTAGAAGACTTGGCGGAGTCTTCTAAAACCATTAGTCGATGCATCCAGGAGGCACCAAAAAAAACTACTTCCGAGTTTAGCAACTGACAGGCAATAGACAAATTGGCTACGTACCAGGAAGTGCAGTCTGATGAAGAGTTCCATCATTTTGCAATCACGTATTTCATGGACAAAAATCATAGGGAGACCTTTTTGTGCTTACCAGAAGGGATGAACGTAAAGTGGATACATAATCGCTTCCTCCGTGGGGGGTAGTGGAGACCTTTGTGTTCTCTTCTGATATATTTCCCGCCATCAGATTCTGTTTTGTTTTTTATGTTGCAGTGGAGACTATTATGTGGTGGACAATATTATGTTTATGATGTGTGTTTTTTTGATAAATGATGTTGACACTATTATTCTTATGATGTTGTGATGTTTGTGATGTTTTATTATTTTTCTTTCAATATAATAAGTGTTGATAATTTATTTCTCATACAGAATATGTCCAGCGATGAATCTGAAAATTCGACTGAAGGGAAGGAGATTACAAGAAGAAATTATGTGTTTGCCCATCATCAGAATGTGGTTGCAGCTGTATCTTTGGTGACCGAGTATACTTCCATGATGCTTTGTCCGTTACCACGCATAACTTCAAAGCAAACAGGCGATAAATGGGTGGTAGAGCTACTATGCGGGTCACGGGTGAGGTTTCATGACTCTTTCATGATGAGTCAAGAAATTTTTATGGACTTATTGCATGCTCTGGAAGAGAAGTGTGGATTTCGGGGAACAAGAAGGACTGCATCCCGGGAAATCCTAGCGCTGACAATATACGTATTATCGCATAATGAATCAATGAGAAAAACAATTGAGCGCTTTCAGCATTCAACGGAGACAGCTAGCCGATTTTTTTCTCGAGATCTTCGTGCTTTGCTGAAGTTAGCGAAAAAAGTGATTCAGCCATCAGATAGATCTTTCAGCAGTACTCTCCTAGAGATTATGTATGACAGACGTTACATGTCATTTTTTAAAGATTGCATCGGAGCAATTGATGGGACACATGTTCACGCGTGCATACCAGTTGGAAGTCAGGTACCTTATATTGGGAGACGTGGCAGTCCAACCCAAAATGTCATGGTTGCTTGTGATTTCAATATGTGCTTCACTTTCGTTATGCCGGGTTGGGAGGGATCAGCGCACGATAACCGTATTTTCAATTTTGCGATAAGTGATCCACGTTACACCTTCTCGCATCCACCTCTAGGTAACTATGTAAAATTTTGTTATATTATTTATAAAATAATTGCCCCTAAATATTATTAAATAATTTTCAGGAAAATATTACTTGGTAGATTCTGGTTATCCTCTGCAAAGAGGATACCTGAAACCGTATCAAGATACGTGCTATCATCTACCAGACTTTGCTCGTGGTGGTCGTCGAGCCGAAGGAGACCGAGAGATTTTGGAAGGATAGAACGATCTTTTGGTGTTTGGAAAAAGAAATGGGTCATACTACGGGACATGCCAAGCTATCGTTTCGACAAGCAAGTAGCTATTGTGATTGTCACTATGTGTTTACATAATTTCATTCGTCGGCATCCATCGCGTGTGGACATTGATTTTAGTGAGTCTGAACAAAGGGTTCAAGACCATGGGATCTCCTCACAAGGTCCACAAGAGACATGTACTGACACTGCAGGTGGTGTAGAGGAGATGATTGCGCTACGTAATAGTATTGCGAATCAGCTGTATGAATCAAGAGCGTAAAGTGTAAAACATTGTATCAATGAACCTTAATTTTGTGTTATGAATGAATCTTTATTTAGTATTGTTTAATGTCACTTTCATATTTGAAAATTTTTTTTTGGTAAAAACTCCGTTTTGAATCCAAACAACTTTTCGGAAACTCCGTTTTGTAAACTCTGTTTCACCCAAACAGTTTTTTAACAAAACTTTGTTTTACAGAATCAGCACTTTTTCAATCAGCAACAGCTCATCAGCAGATTTCCATCAGCAACACCAACCAAACAGAGCCTAAGAGAGGAATTGTGTGTATGCCTTTTGTGCCCTCTGATAGACAGCTAGCGGATATCCTCACCAAAGGGTTAAGTGGGAATATATTTGGAAGGATTGTTGACAAATTGGGCATGGTTAACACCTCACGCCAAACTTGAGTGGAAGTGTTAGAATATGCTCTTTTAAGCTTTATTTTATTATGCATTTTGATTGTAACACTTCTATATATCGAGGACCTAATATTGAAATGAGATGTTTATTATTTTTTCCATCCAACACTACCTATTAACACCCAACCACTAATAATGATTTAAATAATAAAAAAAGACAACATGAGCGTGTCATCAATCTTTGAGAGAGAACAAGGCTCTTTGTATGGTTCACCTGATTTCTTCTTCATCATAGTCCTCAACTTCCATATAGAACAACTTTTCGCAGTGATGGCCCAAGTGTAGTGCTCATCACAATAGTAACATAACCTTTTTGCGCGTTGTTCAGACATGTTTGCATGAACAAACGTCGAAAATGTGAGGGTTGATCTGGCAAGGGTTGTCTGGGGTGTCGCTTGTGGGCCAACAATAGTTGTTACGATCCATTTGCAATCGACACTCACAAAGCCTAGCTAGGCTCATCACAGTAACAAAATCTTGGAGGCATTCAAACTCGACATCAATTCGCAAGATTTCGTAAAGGTCTGCTGTAAAAATGCGACTTGCATACCTGGATGTATTGTAACGTGAGCCAAAAAAACTTAAAATTGTTCCAAATATGCATATACCAACCTTATTTCTCGTAATTTAATGAGGCACAGAGGGGGTTGTTGTGAATGGGAGTACTGAATAGCACGTTGCAAAACCTTTTGAATTCTCCCCAAGTCATCCATGGTTGTTTGATGTGTAACCATGTAAACCATAACTGAGCTGAATCAAGAAGGTGAAACGGCACCAGATGAATTCATTCACCTATGGGAGTTTGTTGTTGGCCGAAACATTGCTCGCAACAAGTGACCCATCCCAATGGATGTCTTTCCTTCGTAGATGGGAAGTCCAACTTAGTGTAATAGGGAACTTTGTGAGTTTCATGTCGTGCAAAAATTGGCGGCACACAGTATAGCGGGGTAGTAGAGGCAATGCTTTAAATGACCTCCAGCAAGTTGGACAACAAGTAGGTTTTGAGTGCACCACTTTTTATGAAAAATAGTTTGTCATTTTGTAAAATATAGGCCGACATCTATGTTATTAAAAGCGCAAGGCGCACCGAGACGCAAAGAGGTCTCGAAACATAGGCGCAGGCACGCCCCAGAGGCACGTGAGGCGCAAAACTGAACAATAAAATAAAATCAATGAATTGGGCACGCCCAATTCACTAAAAATCTATGAATTGGGCGCCCAATTAACTTACAATCAGTGAATTTTGCGCCCAAATCATTAAATTTCAGTGATTTGGGATCCAATTCACTGAAATTCAATGAATTTGGCTGAAATTCAATGAATCGGGCATCCAATTCACTTAGGTGCGCCTCAAGTACGTCTAGGCGTGCCTCAGTCACCTCGCCCGCCTCTACCTGGCAAATGCGGTGGGCAGTGCGCCTAGTGCCTAAGGCGCACCTCAGGCACGCCTTCTATAACATAGGCTGGCATATCAGATTATTTTATATATCGGTCGGCACGAATTTTCAAAATATTGTCCGCTATTTTATTTTGGGTTATAATAGCAAAATACATGTTTAAATCGTCATCATGTAATGCATATTTGCATTATACATGTTTAAATTGATTAAACTTATTGTTTTGTTAGGAAAGAGAAAGGGAGCGGGTGACGAGCCGACTTAAGTTTTTGGAGACTAAGGTGGATGGTGTGCTCGAAGTGCCACGAGATCCACAACAACTTCTTAAGATGATGCCAATTAACAAGGTCACCAAATCTGCTTGTGCCCACAATTAATTAACCCTAGGTCACGTAACAAGTAAGAACTCATAGCTACCAGGAGTAGGTCTCGAAAAACAGCTACCTTCCACAGTTCCACGCACTGGGCTCGATTTTACGCGTGCTCTAGCACGTGAGGATGACAACTATGGTGTGCGAAAAAATCAATGCGACGAAGAGCATGCATCGACAGCATGGTCGACAAAGTGTACTTCAGCTTCTTCAACAAATGATGAGGGAGGGGATTCGACTGCTTATGTTGACGAGGGAGGGGGCTTATGCTTCATATACAAATGGCAGAGGGTGTGCTTCGACGATGGAAGGAGGGTGTTGGCTTGCTCATCCACAAGCATTCAGCGAAGGAGTGTGCTTCGACTTCTGCAAACGACAGAGGATGTGCTTCTACGCTGTAAGGAGCATGTTGCCTTGATCCTCTGTGTGCTTCCCACAAGGAATGAGCATGCTTCGACTACTTTTGCAGACAATGATGGAGGGGGCTTCGGCTTCTTTTGCAGTAGGGACGTGACAATGGGGGACGTGACAATGGGGGGACGTGACAATGTGGGGTCGAGAAGCTCTGATGCCAATTTATTACAGGTAAACTCGCATTACGCGGACTTCTTCTACAAACGACGTGGGGTGTGCTTCGACGATGGAAGGAGAGTGTTGGCTTGCTCCTTCACGTGCGTTCAGCAAGGAAGGATTGTGCTTCGATTTCTTCGACAAGCAATGTATGGCGTGCTTCAACGATGGAAGGAGTGTGTTGGCTTGCACCTTTGTATGTGTTCATCAAGGAAGGAGCCTGCTTCGGCTTGTTCTGTAGACGTTGAGGGGAGATTCAGCTTGTTCTGCAGTAGGGGCGTGACGATTGAGGGTCGAGAAGCTCTGATACCAAATTGTTACCTGTCAAACACGTAGAACGTCGGTTATCATCAACAAGAGTGGTCGAAGGTGGGGATGACAGAAGACGATACTATGGAGACGGAACCATAGCTGCCTAAATGGGGTGTGCTTGTGTGTGTGTGTGTGGGGGGGGGGGGGGGGGGGGCTACCACAATTTCTTAATAAGACAAGAGTGATTCTAATTTCTTTGTTACCTTCATTTCATAAATAGGCTTAGGCACAAAACCCTATGACAACTAGGCTCCGAGCCCATAATAACTTCACTTTTTTACTATAAATAAGCAATCCTGAAGAAACCAAAAGAATAGCATGCATAGCATCTAGTAAACATTAACGATGTAGTTTAAGGAAAACAGTGTTATAATACCTAAATAAAGTATACCTGTTGTTCAGTATCATCATGGTCAAAATGTGTCAAGTAGATCAAAGTTTCTCTCATGATCTGCAAAATTCAACTAGACGTATAAGAAAATACTGAAACAGTAAAGTTCTTAATACAACAAGACTGATTTAAATTGCATGCCTCTAGAGAAGAGCAAGATATCTTAGATCTGAGAAAGAGTAAATTCATTGGAAGATTAGAACTAGACATGCAACAAGCAAAGCAACAATCATAAAACACGCACATTATGAAAGAAAACAACAAGATTAATATGAAAATTTTGAACATTTGCACTCACCTCACGTGTGCATGAAATCAAGGGTAGAATAAAAATTACAAGAATAAAATGGGAAATTATGTAATATTTGGGATGAGTGTAAATCTGTAAATAAATCATAAGCGTCAGATTTTCAAACCCTTTTATTCATCGCCCTCCTCAAAAGTATCATCATCAATAGCTTTATCCAATAAACATAACTAATCATATACATTCGTAGGTTTAAATTTGCTTTACAAAAAATAACTAAAGAATAATGCTTAGGAGACCTTCAAACTCAAATCGATTTTAAGGATCGCATACGCAGGAAAAGAAAATTTGAAGTGGATAATGATAGAAGCTGAACCTTATATTGGACCAGCACATCATTGTCCTTCATGGTTTCCCGAACAATATTTCCATTTTCATCTTCGACAATCAGAACTTCTTCAGGTTTGGCCATACGACTAATCATAAGCATTCTTAGTTTTGAAAGTGGGGCAGAATAAAGCTGGCGGCGCTGCAGAACTTGTGAACCAAGACCATCAACCATCCCAGAAACCTATAGAGGCTTAAAGTGAGACAATGGTTAGCCATCGAATAATTAGGAAACATAAATCTACATCATCATCTAGTCACATTCTAACTATGTGGGGTTAGCTTTATGAATTCTCATATTTCATTTGTTCCTATCAATTCCTTCCCAAGGCCAACTTAGAATGAGGAGCAGTCGCTAGATGCTAGGCATGAAAAGAACTATTTAACTAATTCAACTACCATAAATCTATGGTTTGAACAATTTACTCTCCCACTCCATCTTTCATTTAATTTATATCAGAAGATAGAAATTTTGTATTAAGAGAGAAAAGCCTAAACAAAGAAAAACTGAAAACTCCAACTTCTTGACCAACCTCTTTTACTTTCTGCCCATTTTTTCAATTCAGATTAAGAATACTAAAAAAAGGCTACGAGAGATGGAAAGGACTGGCCAGAGGCTTAATTCAAAAAGATTAGGGGGCAGCCCGGTGCATGAAGCATCCCCGCGCAGCGAGGGTCCAGGGAAGGGTCCCACCACATGGGTGAAAAGCAGGCAAACTTTACCCTGCATTTTTTGCAAGAGGCTGCCTCCAGGACTCCAGCATGTGACCTCAAGGGCACACGGCAACACCTCAATTGGCGAGCCTTCAAAAAGATTGGCGAAAAAAGATTCACAACAGATACCTTGAAACAATAAATATGGGAGAAAAGCAATCATGTTAATACCTGAAGACCAAAGATGCTTGCAGCAAGAGTAGGATTGTCCAATGTGTTATGAGCCTCGAACAACTGCAGTATCAATAAATTCCAGTAGTCCAAGCAAACCTGCCAACAAAGATCAACAAAGACATGGTGAACCGGCTTGTACAAAATATTTGATGAGGCATATTAACATTCATTTACCTTGAAAACTTCCGTCTCATCAACATATGATATTCCAATGAGATATTCAAGGCCCAACAGCAGAACAGACCTATTCTCATCAGTTGCTTCTAAAACTTGAATATGAGACTGCAAGAGAAATAAGAAAGGTTGATCTTCTCTAAAAAAATGAGACAAATAAAATTTGATGCAACATTTAATGAGCTACCAGGAAACATTTAAGACGAGGTCGTTACAGAAACAATCTAATTTGCATTCTCTTAAACAAATAAATATGTATTGTCAATTTGTCATAAACAAATCTACTAATGATCACAGGTTATGGCTGGTGTGTTTCCTGCATAACAAAGGAAACAGAAAAGAAAGGATCTACCTTGAAAAAGGAAGTGAAGAACAATGCAAGGTTTAAGATAAATGCCTGTAAAAGGAAAAAAACAGTATAAAGTAACCAGCATAGAAAAAGTGATAAATATTTCATTCTATATATATAAACAGAGAGGACGATTCATAAAAGAGAGTAAAGGTTCTGCTTTATTCTATTTTGGCTATCAAATACATTACCTGCTCGTCACTAGAACCATTAGCATAAGCTTCTGGAATATTTGTTCCTGGTGGGAGAATAGTCTGAAAATAGATTTGACCTCAGTATAGAAGACCACGAAGAAACCATACAAAGCTGTTCAATAGAAAATAGTTCGAAACTCAGTATTTATCACACCTGTAACTGCACCATGAAAATTGTATACATCTTGATATACTGCATGTCATAGAAGTCACCAAACTGAAGTGCAGCAACCTGCAAAATTGCGTGCAAATTTAACAACTTTTCATAAAAAGGGGGATCTTGCCAAATTTTACATGCATCAAGAAGAAAACAGGCAAAAATGAGTGCATCATAGGATAGTTGAAAAGAAGAAAAGAAATAATAAAGTGCAATTTCATTCATGCACATAGGGGGAGTTAATAACATTACAATAAGACTCACAAACCTAAAACAGTAATGTGGGGTTAAACCTCAATACACCTAAAGTCTCCAATAGACCGACATTGACTCAATAATTCCAACACTCCCCCTCAAGCAAGGGGAAACCTTAAGCTTAGGCACGTCAAATAACGGAAATGGAGGTAGGTGATGCAGGACAAAACATCAGACGAGCCACCGAGGAAAATTCCAAACCGGAAAACCAGTCAACCAACATCACTTACACACACAACATGCAAAAGAGAACGAAAGATGCAGAGCACATCATCAAACGGGCAATCAGGGATAATCCGTCGAGGATAATCCGCACAAAAGGCGGTCCCACAAAACACAGCCCCACACGACATGGTCCCATGTGACACAACCCGCCGAGAGTAGAACACCAACACCAGTCGTGTCCCAACACACGACCAAACGAAAGAAATATGAGGAAGCACAAACAACATACGACATAAGTCATAAGCCTGGAGGCCGTGTGGAACGAAAGCGAAAAGTCGGGAAAGATCATCTGAGTCGCATTCGTCCCAATCACACTCTCTCATGTAGAAAGCACGTGTATATAGGCATAACAGTAACAAGAAGAAAATAAAATAATAAAAACACAAACAAATGACTGAAAACACAAGAACAGCTTCATTTACGGCGAGAGATCAGCAACGGAGGAAGTATCGTTGATGAGCAACAGAGGAGCTCGACGTCGGGATCTATGTGAGCGGCATCGGAAGTCGTCGACGATGAGCAGCAACGGGCTTGACGGGATAATCGAGGCCAACAGAGGGTTCCGCCCGACGGAAACCAATGACGGAGAAGACTCTCGGGTTCAGTAGTTTCCATCGTCGACGAGCACATGGGACTGGAAGGAGTGATCGACGAGAACTATAGGGACAGAGAGGAAATCTGCGATGGGATCGGCAAAGGGAAACGTCAACAGGATTGGGATCTCCGTCGATAAGCAGAATCAGCCGAAACAAGATTTGCAGAGGAAGTCGACGATGTCGGATCTGCGACAGAAAATGGGCCTCAACGACTACAGGAGAATATCGTGGGTGAAGAAGCGCAAGACTTAGCAAGAGCGGACGCCGAAGCCTTCATTGACGCGAAGAGACCGCAGCTCATACGCTATCGGGAAAATTTTAGGGAGGAAAAAGTTCCCCTCTGATAGCATGTTAGAAAGAAGAAAATACGTAATAGGGTGCAATTTCATTCATCTACATAGGGGAAATTTATAGCATTACAATAAGACTCACAAACCTAAAACAGCAATGTGGGACTAAACCCCAATACACTTAAAATATCTAATATACTAACATTTACTCAATAATTCCAACAGATACATAGAAAATTATACCAAAAAATAAATCAAGAATCATGCAATACTATAATTGCTAAACTAAAAAGAAGATGCCTACAAGTTTCAGTGGAATAAATGTGTACCTCCGTTAAACACTGGAGTGTAAGATTTCTGTATGAAGGAACCGGAAAAAATTTCAAGAGTGTCTCCAGCTATGATAAAATTACGAACATGAAAAAGGTAAGTGGTTATAATAAGATGACAGTAAGCATGCTTATATATTCTTGTTGATGGAACAAAATATAGTCAAGAAAGACGTACCAGTGGAGATTCAAAAATATAACCCAGAGGTATCCAAGATAGAAAAGCATGAAGTGTTGCTAGAGTAGCTCGTATAAGCTCTGTTCTTTGAGATGCCGATAGTACATATAGGCACAACTCATGAATAAGTTGGAACTCGCTGCTCTCAAAACAAGTGAAAAATTCACCATAAATCAATGAGTTCGCCTATTGAAAATGTGGAAAAGAGAGCAACAGTAACTGTCCCATGTTTAAATAGTGATTAAAAGCTTAAATAACCAAAACACCGTGAGCAAGTTTACAATAAATGATGGGAAAAAGAAACTGAAATGGCTGAATGTTCAACTAATAAACTTTATCAATAGTAATAGAAAGCAATAGTTATAATACTTGATGAACTGAAAACGTAATAAGTGAGGCCTAGAAAAGTCAATTTAGAACACCAAAAAAGTATCCCCTAATGGCTAATGCTCACGCCATAAGCAGAAACACAGTGGAGGCACCGGGCATGTGCTCATACTAGCCCACTAAAATCACCTTATTTAAATTGCAGCATCCTAATACCCAGAGATTCCCAAATACTAAAATAATCTCACTTTCTAAGAAAAAATTCAATTAGAACCATTGGCATATCATAAGATGATAGGAATGATTATTTTCTGAACTAATGCACGTGGCCTTCATTTCACCTTTCCTTTGGTAGTTTGGTGGTTGGAAAACAGTGCAACTACATCCATAAAAAGTAGGCTCAGCGACAACGAATCTGTGATTTTAGAAGCGGGAGATGTGCCAATGGCAGGAGTGAACAGGGGTGATTCTGCTGTGGGTTGGGCCTGGGACTCTAGGATTCTGAGCTTAATCCTGCTCCCGGGTTCAAAAACACAAATGTTGAACTCTTATTGATCTCTGGAATCTGTTGTGGGCCGGGCCTGGGACTCTGGGATCCCAGAGTACATGGCCCGGCCCACAACAGATTCCAGAGAGTAACAAGAGTTCAACAATTGTGTTTTTAGGTGCAGTTATTAGTTGTGCAAAAAAAAGAGCCGGCGGTATAATGATACGGGAGATGGATGCAATGAGCTAGAAAAGCTGAAATAACTTGGCAGACGAGCACTGGATAGGAAAGCTTCGGAATTGGGAGAGATCGCCAATTAGTTAAGGTACTGTTTGTGATTTCGTGATCGTTGGTAATTTGGTGAGTCTTATCTTCCTCATTCTCTTTTTTTTTCTAACAAAGTAGATCCTCGCACAAATTTTTTACTCATATTAAATTTCTGATTGGTCCTGCATCTTAATCTAAACTTTCAAAATATTAGATTATATTTTAGTCACAATATACATTTGTATTAATGTTTATTAATGATTAATATTGATGTAGGAAAATTTGAAGAACTTATCCATGTATCGAACAAAGATGTCTACCAATAGAAGCAGAAAAGAAAGTGATTTCCCACCATCTCCAAAAGAAGATATTATCAAAAATTGAAAAAAGTAGTCTTCAGCTAACAGTTACGAAATTTTATAAAAATTTTAAAAGAAAATTCATTTGTCAAGTTTAAATTAACCGGGGTCGAAGAGTAATCCAATGCATATGAGGAAGATTGATCAGGTTGAGATACCCTAAACAGTTAAGAAAGGTCATAAAATTAAAAATACAGTTTTTCTCATTTGTAAAGATTAGAATAATAGGGTTTGAAGAGCAATCAAATGAATATGAGAAAGATTGATCTAGTTGAGATACCAAAATTACTGGATGGTCAGAGTCCACTAAAAGTCATTTATTTGACATTTTGTCTTTCCAACTAAACTAAAACACCACGGACAGCCTTTCTTCGATATGGTTTTACTCGTTTCTTAGAAGCTCGTTGCCAAGAGTTGCTTTTGATCACATTATAGGTATCTAATTAAAGAAAAGAAGATTGAAAATTCACACACAAAGATAAAAAAATTTACAACTGAAATCATTTTTCCCCTGTAATCGATTTCTTCCTCTGTTTTTCTCTTGATAATTCACAAGCGGCTCATTGTTGGAACTTAGGGAATTGAAAGACAACTTATTGCTCGGGTATTTAGTGATGCGGAGCAGAGACGAGCACGAGCTTTGGGCTCGTTCGAGGCTGATTTGGCGACTTATCATATATGGCGTGCCTGGATCGACGATCAGACTCCGCGGTTGCGTCCGGAATGTCGCCGCGAGTCAAATTCATATACTAGTTTATTATTTTTGGTTCATTATTCATGTATTTTAGGGGCCTCTCCCACCGGTCAATCATAATAGTTGATTGGGATGTCCTAGTGTTTCATTTTATTATAAATAGGAGTCTTGTGGGCTGAATAAAGCATTGCAGAATTTGGAGACTTCTATTCCCGGATTCCAGCGATCACTCCCCGGTGCCGACGTCGTGGAACCCTAGGTGGCGATTCCTAGGCGCTCAAACTCCCCCCAAGATATTACTCATCCATAGCCTTCTTCTTCTCCCTCTGAAACCCTCATACGCAGCCCCTACAGCCCCCAAATACCAGTCCCCTACCGTTGACCAGGAAGCCCGAATATTGTTCACTGATCACTGTTCACGGGTTCACGCCGACACTGTTCACGTCGGTCACTGTTCACGCCGACCCTCCACTTCTTCCCTCTCGTGAAGCCACCATCACTTTAGCCGTAATTTCTTCGATCAATTCAGATCTAGGAATTTCAGCCCCGATCCGTTATTTACAACTTTCGTTCATCACCCCTCCACCCGAATCCGGCCCTAAATAGCGGATACACCCTTCCCCGGCCCGGATCTACTTGCAAGTGGCCAGATCTACCCATTTCTCGTCTCATCTCACCATTTACAGCTGAGTACAGTCACCGCCATCATTTTCACGCCGACGGTTCCACCTCCGATCGCCGATCTACACATCCGAAGCCAAATTCTTCAGTGCCTCCGTTCAGCCCACTATTTTGTGATTTTCTTATAGTATTGACGTATTTGATTTGACATTTACATTGGTGAATTAATATAGGTCTGTGATCCTTGCTAGTAGAAATTGTCTTTAGTACGCTAATAATTTGCGAGAGGAGACATTCGCCGTGTGCTTTGCTTTAGCCCTCCGAACGGAGGAAGCCATTATAAATTGCCAAATTAATTAACTGTTTTCAATTTCAAATATTTGCGTGGAGTTGGAATTCTCATTGCTCAAATTTATTTTGTCGAGTTATCGACGATTACATTGCATTTAGGTTCAGATTGGAGCGTCACTCTTACACTATCACCTAGTGTCGTAGGTTTTGTGCACCCGTAGACTACCCCTACATCATTTATACTCTAGACTTTTGTGCACATTTGGATATTTTTTCCCAATCCCACTGCTACCTGTTCCAAATTGCTAAACTGTTTCTCCCTGATCCCACTGTGCCGTTTTGTTTTTTTCATTTTACAACTTTGGTTGAATTTGGAGCTGCACTAAGCAGATATAAACTGAATGAATCTTAAATATATATGAATTATAATACGTAGTCCAAAATTATCTTGATAGAAAAAAAATTGAAGAATTCAAAAATGGACAACTAATTGATTATGGCTACTGATATTGATAATGATGAAGTTTCTCGTAAACAAGAAATTAAAAATGACACATTGATATAAAAAAGATAATAACAGATAATAGAATCTGTTAAATAATATAGAAGAAAATAATGTAAAGGCCCATTTATAGGCCCATTTCTCCTTTATCTTTTACTCCCACATCTCCTATATAGGATTATTTCTCCCTCTCTTCTCCTATATATTTGTATTTTTTCTTGTATTTCACACATGAAGAAGTATATACAAGGTTGAGCCTTTGTTTTCTACATTGTATCAGAGGGACCCGGTCCGGCCTGCCTCTGACCGTCTAGCTTCTCTGTCCGCTCAGTTTCCTTTCTTGCCGCAGCGGCTTGGCTTTCCTTTCTTACCGCTTGTGGCCTCTCTCTTCTCTACCCGCTTCCTCATCTCCCGTGGATCCACCGCTATTTCCGCTTGCGGCTTGGTTTTCCTTTCTTACCGCTTGCGGCCTCTCTCTTCTCTACCTATTTTCTCCTCATCTCCCTTGGATCCACCGCTCTTCCCTCTTTATATAGCCTTCCTCTCTCTGACTCGTGGACCCCACCTCAGTTTCGTTAGTTTTCCTATCTGTTGTGGTCTGTCCCTTCTCCTTCCCCCTGCGGTCTGCTCCTAACCGCTCGGCCTCCGCTTGGGTGCGGTCTATTTCTCAACTGCATTGCTCGCTAGCTTCTTTCCCGCGACGTCTGTTTTTACCCGCAGCGACCTCTTTTACCCACGGCGACTTGTCTCTACCCGCAACAACTTATCCTTACAAGCGGCGACTTATTCTGCTCGTTGCGGCCTATCCTTCCTTGCGGTCTCTCCTTACATGCGGCGACCTAGCAGCGCTCCCTTCTGCTCGTTGCGGCTTCGCTTCTCCTGCGGCGTCTCCTAACTGTTGCCTTGTCTCTAGCCGCTTGTGTTAACCGGCTAACTGCGTGCTTCCATCCGCTCGGTTAGTGTGTCTAGCCGCCCAGGGACATGGCTTCCGATTCCACCACTGCTGTGGATTCAACTCCTCCCTATGACTATCCTCGTACTGCTCCTTCTGAGCTTCGGGATGAGCTGCGCATTACCACGATTTCTTTTCGTGGAAAGCAAAACTTTGTGGAATGGGTACACTCCGTCCGGCGTGTCCTTCAAACTAAAGGTCTCCTTCATCATCTTACTAAGACGCCACCGACTGCACCTACTGATGAGTGGATCTGTGATGACGGAGGCGTTCAATCTTGGCTCCTCAACTCTCTGGACAACGAGCCCTATTGTATGGCTATGTACCATGAGACCGCTCATGCTATGTGTGGACTGATCTTCATTCCCTCTATTCTGGAAAGGACAGTTTACAGCACTTGCTTGACATTTTCACTGATCTCTAGTCCCTTGACGCTGGATTTACCGGAGATATTACCTCCTTTGTTGCCCGGGCTAAAACTCTTGTTGAGGCTTGGATCCAACATTAGCCTCCCACTACGGACTTGGTGACTCAACGGCAGCAGAAGGAGGCCGTGGGGATTGCTATGATGATGGCGCGTGTCCCCCCGCATCTTTATAGTGTTCGCGCTCATATTCTATTTTTCGTGGTTACTTCATTCCTCTCGGATGTGTGCTCAATGCTCCTCAAGGTTACTCCACCTCCGGATGTCCCGACGTCGTCTCCTGCTCTGCTTCAGCAACCTGTGGCCACTCTCGCTCCATCTACTCGTGGTCCACCGGCTTATGGTGGCCGCCAGCCTCGGGGACGCGGTCGTGGTGGCTGAACCCTCTTCAAGTGCTCTTACTGTGGCAGGGATGGCCATCTGGAGGCCGCCTGTTACCGCAAACATGGTCTGCCTCCTCATCTTACTGCTACAGTAGCTCCCTCACCTTCCTCCACAACTAGTGATGATATTGTTGCGTTACGGGCTCAACTACAACAGCTTCAAGGCGCGGTTAGTCGCTCCTCTGGCTTCGTCGCCTCAATCTCCAATGAAGGTATATCTTGCCTCTCTCACAGCCCTCACTGGATTGTGGACTCGGGTGCTACACATCATCTCTTTCAACAGCGGCCGCCTCAATATTTTGATTGTTGTGTTACTTTCTCACGCTCTTCATTTGTTGTGCAGGATCGGCAAACGCAGACTATACTTGGTTGAGGGCGGCTGTCCAACGGGTTGTATTTCCTCGACGTTTCTCCCACTGATCTCACCACCGTCTCCACCACCAATTGGCATCGTCGCCTGGGCCACGCACCACTTCCGATTCTCAAAAAAGCTCTTCATATTGTCTCTCTTCAAGAGTTTTTTTGTGAATCTTGTATTTTCGGCAAGCAACATCGCGTATCTTTCCCTTTCTCATGTACTCGGAGTGATGCTCATTTATCGTTAATACATTCTGATATTTGGGGGCCTATAAGGTCCCTAGTGTTTTTGGTTACAGATATTTTGTTACATTTATCGATGATTACTCACGAGTTACTTGGTTGTATTTACTTCGTGATCGAACTGAACTCATAGCCACGTTTTGAACGTTTCTTGCCGAAACGCGCACTCAATTTTCCACTTGTGTCAAAACAATTCGTACAAACAATGCTCATGAGTACACCGATCGTACCTTCTCCAATCACTACGGTGAATCTGATATTCTCCATCAGACTTCATGTGCATATACCCCCCCCCAACAGAATGGCATAGCAAAACGAAATAATCGTCACCTCCTCGATGTGGCTCGCTCTCTTATGATCCAAATGCAGGTTCCTCCTCTTTATTGGAACTTTGTTGTTTCTACAGTCTGTCACCTCATTAATCGCATGTAGTCCTCCGTCCTCAACTTTGTGGCACTCATCACTCTCTTTTATCCATCCACGACTCTCTTCTCTCTCACACCTCGTGTGTTTGGCTGTACCTGTTATGTCCACCACCTCGGTCCCTCAACTGATATGCTCGCCCCTCGGGCTACCAAGGCGATCTTTGTTGGTTACTCCCGCACACAGAAGGGGTATATCTGCTTTGATCCTGTAACTGGTAAGATGGTTGTGTCTGCTGATGTCTCCTTCCATGAAGACAAACCATATCACACCAGTCCTTCTGATCCCCTTCTTCCTCCTCCTCTACCTCGGCCCTTCGTACTCGTAACATCTCATTTACCACCACTTCTACCTACCCCCCAACCCCACCGGTCCAAATCTCCTATCACTCCGAGCATCCCACTACCAACAGTCCCCTCCAAACCCCATGTTATTCTGGTGCACACTCGTCGTCCTCAACGTTCAGATGCCCTGCAGCAGCTTCCCTCTACCGGTGTGTTCTTGCGGCATGTTGATCTGGCATCCTCTTCGACAGCACATCGCATGGCCAATTATGTCTCTCTACACCGGCTCTCTCCGCCCCTTCGTGCCTTTGCTCTCTCTCTCCTCTATTTTTGTACTTAACTCTGTGCAGGAAGCTCTCCAGCATCCGCGGTGCCGTGCTGCCATGGATGACGAGATGACGGCTTTGTGGGGTATTCACACTTGGGATCTTGTGCTCCTTCCTCCGGGTCACAGTTGTGTTAGCTGCAAGTGGATCTTCACTATCAAACATGTCGCGGATGAGACAGTTGATCGCTTAAAGGCTCGGCTTGTGGCCTGGGGCTTTACCCAACAGTACGGCCTTGATTATGAGGAAACTTTCTCCTCGATCGCAAAATTGAACTTGGTTCGGGTTCTCCTCTGCTTAGTTGTTCATCGTCAGTGGCCCCTCCATCAGCTAGATGTCAATAATGTGTTCTTGAATGGAGATCTTCTTGAGACAGTGTACATGCATCAACCGCCCGGGTTTGAGACCACGCGGGAGTCTCGGGTCTGTCTACTACGCAAGTCTATTTATGGTCTCAAACAATCTCCACGGGTGTGATTTGAGAAGTTCAGAAGGTCGTTCGTGAGGTTGGCTTCAAACAAAGCTTGGTAGATTCCTCTCTCTTTACTCGTCACCAATCAACTGGGACAGTCATACTTCTGGTCTATGTGGATATTCTTATCACTGGTGATGACTCAGTTGGGATACACCATGTGAAGCAACATTTGAACTCTACCTTTCAAATCAAAGATTTGGGCAATCTTCGCTATTTTCTTGGGCTAGAAGCAGCATGACGACTGGATGGCCTTGTCTTATCCCAACGTAAGTATTGTATTGACCTTCTGCAAGATGCTCGTCTCTCGAGTTGTAAACCTGCGGAAACTTTGATGGAAGTCAACCACGTGTGCTCAGGGATCTGAGAATGATTCTCTTCTTCCAAACCCGAAATACTATCGCCGTCTTGTGGGAAAACTGATATATCTAACAGTTACAAGACCTGACATATCATTTGTGGTTTGTGTGGTCAGTCGGTTTATGCATACCTCACGGCTCTCTCACCTCCAGGCAGTGGAACGCACCCTTAAGTATCTGTAGACTTCCCCTGGGTAAGGACTTGTGTACAAGCCGTCTTCCTCCCTTTCTCTTACTGCATACTCGGATGGGGATTATGCGGGTTCATTGGATGATAGACGTTCAACTACTGGTTTTTGTACATACTTTGGAAGAAATCTTATCACATGGCGGAGTAAGAAGCAGACGGCGGTCGTCCGCTCGTCTGCTGAGGCCGAGTATCGTGCGATGGCGGCTGTTACATCTGAAATAACCTGGCTTGAAAGTCTTTTAATGGACTTGGGGGTTAAATTGTACTCACCTTCAACACTGCTCTGTGACAGTCAAGCTGTGATATACATTGCAAAGAATTCAGTGTTCCATGAGAGGACTAAACATATTGAGATTGACTGTCATTTTGTTCGAGAAAAGGTTCAAGCAAAGGAGCTAAAGCTTGAACATGTTCCTGCCTCTGGACAAGTTGTTGATATCCTTACCAAGGCGTTGTCTCGCAAGTTGTACTACCAGTTCTTCTCTAAGCTTACGCATATGACTTATACGCTCCAGCTTGCGGGGGATTGTTAGTAATGTAGAAGAAAATAATGTAAAGGCCCATTTATAGGCTCATTTCTCCTTTCTCTTTTAGTCACACATCTCCTGTATAGGATTATTTCTCCCTCTCTTCTCCTATATATTTGTATTCTTTCTTGTATTTCACACATGAAGTATATACAAGGTTGAGCCTTTGTTTTCTACAGAATCAAGTGCTTCTGACACATACAACCAAGAGGGCATATTGATGTATAAATCGAAAACAGGACAACTAATTAGATTTGAAGCTTCATGTACGAAAATTACGCCAATTTGAAAAAAAACAGCGACCGAAACTTTGTTTTTACCAAACAGTTTACAATTATTATGTTCTGAACAACTCTGCAAATAAAACCAAACAATTTTTATCTACAACATTCATTTCTCACGGATAGCTCCTTTTGCGAACTCCAATTACGACAACTCTGTTTATCACCATAGTAGCTCTCCCAAATAGATCCTTAGAAAAAAAATTTACAATCGCTATGGGCAATGCCTCCAAATGATATTGTGTCAAGTTAGATGTACCGCACATATCATCAACTGAATTGTTTAACAAGGTTTATCTGATGATAACAAGTCAATTGAGAAAATTTGTATGGCAATCAAATACGAATAATCATCTTCCCAACCATCAGAGAGATTCAACAGATGTGTAAAGATTACAGAGATTGAAATCAAAGTAATTTAATGGCTTGATGTTAAGACTGGGTGGAAGTGTGAAAATCGGAATACAAGATGTTAGAAACATCAACGAAGTTTGAAAGAAGCTTTTAATAAGTTTGAAGATGAGAATTCTTATAAGAGTTACCTCATAATGGAGATCAAGTTGAGGAACATCAAATTCAAAAGATTGGCAAAATGTGAGAATGTTTGTTAAGCTTCTAAAAATATTTTACAATGTCACTTAGATGTCTAAGGCTCTATATACCCAACATTTCATTTGTTTTTCTCAAAATATTCAGCATTCACAAAGAGAGGTTGTGAGGAACCAAGGAGAGCACCAAAAAGGGGAGAGCACATCACAACTACCAGCATAAGACCTAGAGAGTGGAACCAGAGAGAGAAAAGCACCAGGGAGAAGAGAGCGCCAGTGATAGTGACAATATCAGTGCAACAAAATAAGGCAAAAAATCAAAAACCTATAATTCAGTCTGTCAGTCACAATCATCAAGCATTACTATAGAACTTAACCAGCAGAAAGAGTATGAAAGACGAATCAATGATTAAGCAAGAATGTAAAACAAAGAATGGGTAAAGAAAAACTTATAGTGTGGGTGAGCCGATCACATACTCACGGCTTAGTTGAGTGAGAAAGAAATAAAGACGGGAATTCAGTGCCCTATAAAAATTCCAGTTGCTCCAAATCATAATCAAATGGTCGAAGCTTCAATGACACAAGAGAGACCGCAACCAAGAAGCTTAAATCGTAGAGAGAAAGTCATCGCAAAACACTCAAAGATTGTCGTCTACTAATCTATCTCAGATCCACATGGGAGCACAGAGAGGAGAAAAATGAGCCATAAATCGAAGGGTAACAACTTTAATAGAAAAATTAAGGAAACCACAATGGAGCAGAGTATAAATCGTAACAGAAGATGAGAGGAAACAAAAACATGTCGACTTTTTCAAAACATGGAAAGACACAGAGAGGAAAGAAGCAAGCTAGTCGGGATGTCTAGAATCATGCTTTTTTGTATATAATGATAAGAGATGTTGAAATATCTCGTATCGGAAAACCAGATATGTTGGTCGATATTTAAAAAAGAGCGATGTTATAATCAGCCCAAAAATTGCTATTTGCACCCCCAAAAATACCTAAAATCTCACATTTAATTTGAAGACCAAAAAAATATGAAAAACAACGATTAGAGTTCTTTATCCATGGTCTGAAAGAACTGGTGCCGGATTTGTCTCCAAGGATCACTTCCTCCACGGAATCTTCAATACCTTCATCAAACTCCTCTCGGATCACGCAGGTTCGAAAACATCCTTGTTCAAATTTATGAACACTCCCTTTATTTAGCATTGTAACGGTTTGGTTTGGTTCGATTTTTAAGCAAAACCGCAAACCGAATCACCCCTATGTGATTCCAAAAATTTGGAACCGAACCGCTCAAACATTGAAACCGAATCGGACCAAACCAAATGATTCATTTCGGTTCGGTTTTGTGATTTAAATAATGTGATACAAGCAATTTTTAAAAAGCAAACATTAGCACATATTAACTGTGTATCCCAAAGCGCACAAAATTCAATGATACATAAGCATGCTTATTACTTACACTAAATTGTGCATCAAGATCGGCCTGCTTCTGAATCAGAACAAGCACTATGCATTTGTATAACTAAACTAGCACTTAAATTACACGATCTCAGAGACTTTAAATAGAAATGTAATTACAAAATTAAATGTTGTAATCAAGACTCAATCAAGTGAATGCAGCTAAATTAAGTGTTGTAACACATGACTCACGAAACACACACGTGAATGCAGCTAAATTTCAATACCCGATGGAAACTTAAATTGAAATGTAATTAAAAAAAATTGTTATACACTACGGTTCAGTTCGGTTCGACTAGATTCGGTTTGCCATGCAATACCATGAACCGAACTGAACTGTATGATTTTTCTACAATCGAAACCGTGACCGAACTGTGGCCTACTGAAACCGAACCAAACCGTATGGTTTTGTTTGATTTGGTTCGTTTGGTTTTTGCTTACAAGCCTACCTTTATTATTGTTTCCTATTCATTTCTTCTCACCTTCTATTCATCTCTCACGTAAACTCTAGTCTCTACCGCCAAAAACCACACTTCTAGTTGAATCTTCCTCTTGGAGAACTTGATTTCCAAAAAAAATGTGAATTTCTTTCGCTCCCGTGACAATCTACTTGCACGGGTAAAGTTTTCTATTATTTCTTGCAATCTTTGTGTTCCTTCTACACGAGTCTAGGATTTCTCTTCTTATCTTCGATCCTGAGCAGCTCACCGCGATGTGGGAGCTCAGGAGGAATATTTTTGTACTACAACTGGGCTTGATTGATGAAACAAGGGCTCTGTTTTAGACTGCTAATATTTTGGACTTCGAATATATTTTTAAACTGCGGACATCAATGGACAACGAATAGACAAAATCGAATTGCTTATAACATTGCACTTAAAAATATACAATATTGAAATCGGTGGTATGGCGTTCCGCCATAAAACTTTTAAGTGGGTCAATATGTAGGCCAAATTCCACAACAATGGGTAGGATACTACAGTTACCAAGTATATGAAGCTTTGAATCCACAGAAAGGCCTCAGTTGCATCGTTCTTTAAAATAAACTAGATCAATATGGGCAATTTTTGGAGTTATTAGTTTATATTATTATTTAAGGTGTCTTAGTCAATGGTTGTTTAGTCTCACACCGGCTATCGGTGTTATGCATCTTATTGTAGTCCTATAAATTAGCCCCCTTATGGGATGAATAAAATTGCACTTCTTATTTTCCTCCTACTTCTAACATGGTATCAGAGCTAGGTTTTTGAAACCCTAAAATTTTTCCACATGCTGCCACAAGCTTCTGCCTCTTTTTTTGTTCTCGTCGACTGATCTGAAAGCGATCACATTGAGTTGTTCTTCTCTCGCTCTCGTCGACGAAATCAGCCTCTGATTACGTCGACAGGAGCGATAATCTGCCCCCACAACGTTCGTATTCGTCCACGGAAGTTGCATCTGGTCTACTCGACGCATGCTCCGTCGCTACTTCTATCGCCGGATCTCGCAGATCGTGTTGCCCTCATTCTCATTGACGGAAGAAGTGACCAGTTCTCTCCCTGATCCCGTGGATTATATATGACGTTCTGCTGCTAGCTTTTGTTTCGATCGTCACAGCCGATTGACCGACAGTCCCATTCGATCGACTCTTCGTTCGTCGCCACCGAGCTCGCATCGTCCCTACTACGACTCCTGAAGTGTTGTTCCTCTTTGCTCGTTCCTTCGATATCTGCTGATGAAGTTGTCAATTCGCTTTGTCATTCAGTCCACTTCCTTGACGTTGTTGATGTGCTCCTGTGACTTTGGGCTCGTCATCCAAACTGTCCTCTCTGTTGGCTCTGTCCACATTCCGAAGCAGGCTTCGTTGGCGTTGATCTCGTCGAGCTTCACCTACGCTCATCTAATTGTGCTTGTTGTTGATCTGAGGTCGTATTCCCTACTCCAGATCTGCTCCCATGTTGGCCCCTCTCTTCTTTCTGGCAACTGGACAATGGCTACAGATCCAATCAGCCGCCTTGCTGCTCCAGTGACCGCCTTGCTGCTCCAGTGGCCGCCTTGCTGTTGCTTGAGCTCAAGCCGTTGTTGCCGCTTCCGAGGGTTCATTTGTCTCGCTGTTGCTTAATTTGTGTTGTTTTAGGGGTCATTTTCTATGACTTTAACATCCGTTTATGTTAAGAATCCACGAATATCGTGAAGTAATCGGGATGTGGGCCACTGAAGGACGGCATGAAGCTTGTCTGGGTTCATAACTACGTTGTTTGTGGAGATGGTGTGCCCCAAGTAACTAATCTTTGTCTGGTCGAAGACGCATTTCTTGGGGTTCACACAAAAAGAGTGCTCCAGGAGAGTGGAGAGAGTTGCCCGAATGTGGTGAAGGTTGTCCTGGCAAGATGAGCTGTAAACTAGAAAATCATCAAATAAAACCAATATATACCTGCGCAGGACTGGACGGAACAGATCATTCATGGTGGCCAGAAAGGTGGCGGGAGCATTTGTCAGGACAAAAGGCATGACCAAGAACTGATAATGGATATCATGTGTGCGGAACGTTGCCTTTGAACATCCTTTTTGCGGACTCGTATCTGATGGTGACAGGCGCATAGGTCCAACTTGGAGAAATAGACCGCCCTGTGTAACTCATCCAAGAGCTCCTGAATGATCATAATAGAATACTTATCCGGGATGGTGACCTTATTGAGTTCCCGGTAATCCACGCAAAAGCACCAGTTGTCGTCCTTCTTGCGGACCAGGAGGACAGGGCTCGAGAATAGACTAGCGTTGGGGCGAATGATGTAAGTCGTGAGCATGTCGGCCACCAGTGTCTCGATCTCTCCCTTCTGAGCGTGGTCATAGCGGTACGGTCGAACTAAAATGGAGGAAACACCCCCTTGCAGGGGAATGCGGTGATCCGTCGGCCTCGCTGGGGAAAAACAGGTCTTGTCAGCGAAGACATCCGGAAAGAGATCCAAAATAGCAAGCAGCGTCGGGGAGGTCGGAAAGCATTGGGCAGACTACTCCTCCAAGTGCAACAAGGAGGCCGCCCAATCCACGTCGGTGGAATTCTAGGGTGCCCATAAGGAGACAGATTATCGAAGGTCGAGTCGCCCTCTAGCAAACAAGGTGCTTCCCCGCGGAGGAAGCGCATAGTCATGCAGTCCCAGTTGATGTTGACGTCGCCAAGTGTGTGGAGCCAAGCCATCACGAGAATAACATCCACCCCACCAAGAAAGAAGGCGTAGAAGTATGCCTGAAATGGGTTGTGTCCTATGGTGAGAGTGAGGGGCGCGCACAGACCACCTATCGCTCGTCGCCCTCTGCCTACCATCTCCTAAGGAAACCGAGAAGCGATCTGCGGCCTGCACAGGCAGCGCCAGCCAATCCACCAAGTGCTAAAAGATAAAATTGTGGCTTGCTTCGCTACTAATCATCACCGCCACAGAGGCCCCGTGAAGCGTTCCCTGGAGCTTCATTTTTTATGGGCCCGAAAAGGCGCCGACAATAAATCGTGGAAGGTCCAAACAATGGAAGGTGGAAGCTGGGGAGTCCTTGGTCACAGTATCCAACTCAAGGGCCTCGAAGTCTGCGAGCATCACCTCGGGTTCCTCCTCACCAATGAGAATCTGGAGGTCATCAGTGGGCACTCGTGCGTAGGGGAGTAGGGATGTTTGCAGCGGAAGTAAAAAACCCTTGGCCCGCAGATCAAGGTACTCATGATTGGAGAGTCAGGATGGGCAATAGGCCTAGGAGGGCGGGATGGTTGGGAAGCGCGATCGGGGGCCGGGGCTACATCAAGTTGTGGGGCATGGTAGGTCATTGTTGGCCGATTGACCGAGTACGCAAGAGGCATCGAGGGTGGTTTGTCTGTTGTGTCGAGAGGTCGAGTCTGGACTTCCGCTTCAACCAACTTCCGCAATTGACGGCGAATGGTCGGTGTGGATACAGGCATGGGTGTATGGGAGGAGCCCATGCATGAAGAAGCTGAGGCAGTGATGTGTCGCAAGGATGATAAACTCATCAATGGACTCGTCAAGGGAGCTCGTCTGACGAACGCTACAGAGTCGCTCCATCGCGGAGCGCGAGTAGCGGGTGTCATAACGGTAAATGAGCTCCTGTTGAAGGTCCGACCAAGACATGGCCGGTTTGGATTGACGTAGTCAGCGCACCCAGGGGAGGGAGGAGCCCTCCATGTCGATCAATGTTGTGTTGACCTTTTGTGCCTCAAAGATCTATCGAATACCGAAGAACTGTTCGGCTCGGGAAATCCATCCCATAGGATTGGTGTCATTGAATGAGGGAACATCAAATGAACAAGGTCCCTATGAGAACCCCCCAAGCAGGGGTGTTGTGGTTTGGTATGAATCTGGGGGGCTCCAAGGAGGGACGTCGAATCCGCGTTGGAAATCGCGGACGTGGTAGGGAGACCGATCAAGAGGGAGTTGATCTTGGCATCCATGCGGAGTATGAGGGCCTGCAGCGATTGTGATGGAGCCGTCGTGGTCGTCCAAATGACAAAGGATAGCTGGATCCGTGGGTGGGCCGGTTGTGTTGCAACAGTGTTGACCATCGATTGCATCCTAGGGGCCATGCACTCGACCAGATGGAGGGAAGGGATCTGGAAGCCTTAGGCGGAGAGACAAAGCCCGTTGGAGTCGAGTCTAGGGCAGGCGAGATGATCACGGATGTTGAACTTACGATGCGACCAATTGGAGGGAAGGGATTTCGAAGAAGCTGCGGGAAGCCTTAGGCGGAGAGAGGGAGCCAGCTGGAACCATGTTTACGGTAGGCGAGACGATGGAAGAAGCGGATCGTGTGAGGCGACGGATACGCTGAAGCGGGAGCGACACTCAGGGAACCGGGACGGCGAATCGAGCACGCGACGGAGGAGCGGAACGGATGCACCGGTGCAACTGCTTAGGCGTGGGTACTTCGAGCGGCGGAGACCGTGGCCTGAAGGAGGCAGATTACGGGAAAGAGAGGGAGAAGGGAGAGGAGAAATTAGAGGAGAAAGAGGGGGAAACGGAAATCAGAATTCCAAATTACTTCAAGCATGCCCAAAATACAATAGTTCTCTACCTTATATACTTGTCGGAATCAACATACGAAACTGAAACATAAAAGGTACAATAACACCACTCGACTTATGTCGGCTAAGCCGGCATGTTACGCACGTCGTGCTCGCGACGTCGATACACCCGCCACACTGGGGGGTCGCCCTTCGCCCCTGTCCGCTCCGTTGGTGTCCGTAAAAGAAACTAATGAAACACAAATAATGATACTTGAATATTAAAGATTACAATGTTCGTACTAGCAGGCTTTCATAGATAAATAAGTTCATAAAAGCAAAAAATGATTGCCAGCTATCATAAAATTCACCTGTTTAACGACTGCTTGAGATCCTTTATTTTTTGCTGTGTCATTTCTCCTCTTGAAAAATCAAAAACTTCTTCACTAAGAAGCTGCACTATGATGAGGCATATAAAAATATCTGGAGGACTCAAACTCTGCATCAAGAATAAAGAGAAGACGAAGCATGATACCTTTAATATAGCCATGCAATTCTCACAAATTGTTTCACTACTTTTGGCAGCTGTGACAAGATCAGGAATGAAGGACTGCCATCTAGCAGGCCACTCATGCTTAAGAACCTGTTATAGTTGAAGTACATTAAAATATGTAAAGTAGGACCAAAAGAAAATGAAAAGATCAAAAATATCCAAGTACACAATGTTCATGACAAGATGAGCATACAACTTATAATTGCATTGAAGGAGAAAAGCATGGCTATTAATTAAATTATGACCTTATTCCAATAGGTTAGCTTTATGAATCTGACCACCAGTATTAATCTTGTTACGTGTGGGGGATATGGTGTTAAATATAATTAATAAATCTGTTTGCACTACTTTTAGCCATTTTTACTGGGTTAAATCATCTTCTTTCTTTTTACTTAGCAAAAAAAATTCTTCCACTGTATTGTTGCATTTTCTATTCTTTATTATGCATGCCCAAATCACCAAGTCAAATTTCAATAACCATATATGAACAAGTCATATTTCGGAGATGAATAATTCCAATTTGAATCATCTTAGATAGCACCAGTTCAATTTAACTATAAGTTTAATCTTCTTTCTTATACCATGCTCAGATCAAGCTAAGACTACTTTACATAACCTTACCTTCGACTACTGGTACTGGGATATTCCTTTTAATAAAAATTGCAGCATTAAAATTACAATTTAGGGAAAAACCACCTCTAGTTAACTTTCAAAATATGAAAATTTAATTTTCAGAATACCTGAACTAGTATGATGTTAAGTTTATTAACATATAGCTTCTCTCGCCGATAAGAGACTTCATTGCTTGAAAGCTGTAATAACAAGCGAGAGGATAGATTAAACAGTCATCACAAAACAGAATGATTATGAACTCTAAATGGTCCATAATGGAAAAACATCATATTCTAACCTGGACGATGAGATCAGAAATATAGTTTTTAATTCCGTCTCGCTGTTCACTTGGTAAGGCATTCCAACGGTACTTGATAACTCCTTCCAGTACCTTAAAAAGATGAAAAAAATAATTTTTCAAAAAATGTGGTGCAAACATCAATTTGGGTCCATCATGATTTTCTAATGATAGTAAAAGGTGGATTTACGCATAGTAAAAATAATTAAAGTAATTGAAACAGTATTTTAAAGGAACTTAAACCAACACAGAATTTAAAGTGGTAGGATCACTTTCTCAAGACCTCTGTTAGATGAAAATATTAATATGTTAAACAGAAGAGGACTATTTCATGCATTAACTATACTGATGAAAAATAATATTGTATGTCTTTTTTATCCTAAAAAAGGAATCACATTAACCAAAATATTCAGTGTTTATTACCAAAGACCTTGCACAAAGGAGCAATGGCTTTAAATATAAAGCCAATTACATTTTGAAACATGAAATAGTTGATTATTAATCACGTGTATTGTAGAAATATTAACTTAATCCATGTACAAAGCCCATGTAGAGGCCCGTTTGCATGTTTAGTTTAGCCCCACATCTTAGTTTAGACTTGAGGGTTCACTCCACTTTCCTATATATGTATGTACAAACCCTTGTATTGATTGATGAAGTAGAAGAGAAATAAAACATATTTTCTTTTTGTATTGTGATAGTCTACATGGTAACAAAGCCATTCGATCCAAATCAGTGCACCCACACCAGTTAAAGCCTCCTAATTGTTTTCTAGTCCTCGCATATTCTTCTCCTTGTGCAGCTGGGTACTCGGTTGTTCCCTGCTCTTCATGAACTCCACGAATGAGACAGCTCTCCCATCTCTTTATAGGCCCTAAGCGCACCAGTTCTCGCATTCTTTGCCTACGGGACTCGCTACTCTCCTGTCGCTTCATGTTACTCGTCTCAACTTCGGACCGATCGCCCGAGACTCGTTGCCAAGCACTTGCCACGTCTTCCTATGACAGCTTAAGCTCCCATGTCGCTGGACCTGGCATATACACCCTGCATTCGTCGGTGACTGTCTCATGTGCTTTCTCCTAAGCGCGCCAGCACTTGCCGGAATTCGCCCTCCTTCCCGACTGCTAGCGGGACCTCGCAAGAACTCAGAGAGGCTTGCGGACTGGTGCATTGCTCAGTGGCTGTGGTGCAAGCTTGTGCTGTTAGGCGGTTTGGCTCGTGTCCGCGGGAAGCTTGCGGACTGATGTGTCCGCGGTGTGGGCTGTTGCGGACTGAGCTTAGAGCTTGGCTGAGGCCTTGTCGAGCTCTGGTGGTACAGCAGGTGCTTTGCTGTGGAGGTCGTTGGCGGACTGGTTTCGGAGTCCGGAGTTGGTTGCTGCATTGGACAGGAGTGCGAGGAGCTCGCGGACTGTGGCGGTCTGTGCTAGTGTGTTTGGCGGACGGGTGTTTGTGTCCGCCATGCTCGCATTAGCCTTTGATGGTTTTGGACTTGGTCACACTCTGTGCCAAGACCATGGTGTCCGCGGTATCCGCCAAGTCCGCTGTGACCAGGCGGACTGTTGCTATCTGCCTTTGGTCGTGGACTTGTGGCGGATTGAGGTGTGGTCTTGCGGACTGCCTCGGATTTGGGCGGACTGCCATTGAAGGGGGATTGCTGTCCTGCAGTGGTTGGAGCTTTGCGGGCTGATGCCTTGTCCGCATAGCTTGGGCGGACTGGAGAGGGTTCGCCAATGTTGAATTGCTCCTGGCGGTTTTCCTTGGTATCCGGCTAAGTCCTTGCGGACTCTGCGGACGGTGTTTTGCTATCGCGCGGGCTGGGGTGGTGTCTCTATCTCTAGGGCGGTGACCACACTCCTCACCTCGCCTATAAATAGGACCCCCCTGGCAGGTCTACAGTAACTTGAGTGAACAGTAAGTTGGGTTGGGCAAGGAGCTGCGGTCTCAGTTTGTCTGTCAGCGCGGATTGTTTCAGTGCTGACGTTTGTTGTGTGCAGGTCGCGCGGGTAGCTTCAAGGAGCCAGGAGTTTGGTTGTGACTTCGGTCAAGTACTTGGAAGTGTGCGGTCTCTGCGGATTCAGCAGGAGGTCGCACTGCGGCTTGTCAGCTCTGTTTCATCTTTGCCAGCTTCATTAACCTGTCCGCCGGCTTCAGGCGGGTAGGGGGTGTTCCTCAGTTCAGCCTCAGCACGAGACGAATAACGGTGTGTCTGCGCGGCCTCGCGGCTTCGGCGAACTCCGTGGCTATTCGGCGGATTGCAGCTAAGTTCGGGCGATCTCAGCGGACTCGGCGACCTCGGCGGTCTCGGCGGACTCCGGTGCTGTCCGCCCGGCTTGGATTTTGGTGCTTTCTGTTTACAGCTGTTATACTAGCGAAATCATGTCTCGCTATGTATGTCTCGTGTTGTAAAGAAGTGAATGAATAAAAGACCTGCTTGTGCTTCCATTGTTTGTTGGGATTAACCCTTGTTCCTTGGTTTTCCGCTGGTTCAACGTGAGAACTGGGTAGTTCCGAAGATATTAATTTGGCGTTTGGGCTATCTTGCTGACCACGTTGAGAAAATTTAACATGCTATCAGAGGGAGGTTCAGTTGCGTGAGCGGAAAACAACCAGTGTTGTTACTCAGTGATTGAGTGGTGCTCAACCTGTGTTGTTGCTCGGAGCTTCTGAAAGGCTGCCAACAGGTGTTGCAATGGAAGGGAGCTTTGCAAGAGGTCTGGGCATTGAACTCTTAACGCCGACTAACTTCAAGAAGTGGAAGTCGTGCATGAAGAGTTATCTTCTTGGCGAGGAGCTGTGGGAAGTCGTCGGTGGTGACGACAGACAGGAAGTGACTGCTGCGTTCGGTACTGCTGAGCAGGTTAGGCTCTGGAGAAGAACAAATGCTAAGGCGGAGTTCATTCTGAAGAGAGTCGTGTCTCCGGAACTGTTTGATCACATCGTTGGATGTGAGTCGGCTGCTGATATTTGGACAACCATTGATGAGTTGTTCAATAGGAAGAATGTGGCGCGGCTTCAGTTCCTAGAGAATGAGTTGGCCAGGGCAACTCAGGGAGACCTTTCCATCTCGAAGTACTTCTTAAAGATGAAGAGCTTGTGTGCTGAGCTGTCGGCACTGGATCCTGATGAGCCTATCTCTGAGGCTAAGATGAAAAGGCACATTATCCGCGGCTTGCGGAAGGAGTATGTGGCCTTTGTCACATCTGTTCAAGGGTGGGCTACTCAGCCGTCTTTGCTGGAGCTGGAGAATCTGCTTGCATCGCAGGAGAGCTTGGCAAGGCAGATGGCTGGAGTGAACCTGAATCAGGAAGGCAGCGAAGCTCTCTTCTCAGGCAAGAAGAAAGGATGGGAAGGGAAGAAGAAGAAGAAGGTGCAGGTCGTTGGTGAGAAGGAGACTTCAACTTCATATCAGCCGGAGAGGAGCAATGCTCCTAAGGACTGGAAGATGAACTTGAAGTGCTACCGGTGTCATCAGCGAGGGCACTTCAAGCGGGACTGCAAGGTCAAACTGCAGCCTGGGCATGCTGCGGGAAAGGAGGAAGCTTGCTCGAGAAGTGAAGAAGCAGAATGGGGCGGAGCTTTTATGACGGGCACTTGTGTCCGGGCCTTGTCTGCTGAGGACTTCAACGGCGAGTGGATCGTGGACTCCGGGTGTGGTCATCACCTCACCGGAGACAAGTCGAAGTTCACCTCCATGCAGGCGTACTCAGGTAATGAAGCTATTATCACTGCTGATAATACTGTTTATGCAGTAGAGAAAGAGGGGGTCGTGTCTTTGGGTAGTGATCAGGGGCCACTCACGTTAAGGAGTGTGTATCACATGTCGGGCATGAAGAAGAACCTCTTCTCGGTGACCAATGCGGTGGACGCTGGGTATCACGTTCTGTTTGGGCCAACAGACGTGAGGTTCCTTCGCAACGTATCAGCGGTGAAGGCTGATGTTGCTCATGTTGGGAGGAGGGTGAAGAACTTGTTTGTTCTTTCCACCAGTGCTTATGTTGATAGAATGAGAGCCAATGATAGTGCTGCTATCTGGCATGAGAGGCTGGGGCATGTTGGCATGGACAAGCTGAAGGCGATGGCTAGTAGAAGTCTGGTGAGGGGGTTGCCGAAGTTGTCCTCCTTTGGTGATGGCATGTTTGTGCGGGCTGTCAATACGGTAAGGCACATCGCCTTCCGTTTGATAAATCACAAACAAGGAGCAAGAAACCATTGGAGTGCATTCATGGCGACCTGATGGGACCGACGGTTACTGTCAGCCTTGGTGGAAGTAGATATATGCTTGTCTTGGTTGATGACTACTCAAGGTATACTTGGGTGTACTTCTTAAAGCAGTAGTCGGAAGCCTTCCGTTTGTTTGTGGAGTTTAAGGAGTTGGTAGAAGGCCGGCTTGGCTTGCGGATTAAGAAGCTTAGAACTGATAACGGGGGTGAGTTTGTCTCCTCCGAGTTTTCTAACTTCTGCAGGAAGCACGGGATCCAACGAGAGCTTACTTGTGCTCACACTCCACAACAAAATGGGGTAGCGGAGCGGAAGATCCGTCATCTGACGGAGACCTGCAAATGCTGGCTTCATGCGAAAGATATCCCAAGGTCTTTTTGGGCGGAGGGGATGTCTTGTGCTGCGTATGTTATCAACCGGATGCCACTCAGCCCTATCAACATGAAGACTCCTATTGAGCTGTTGCTGAAGGAGAAGCCGAGTGTGGGACACCTTAGGGTGTTCGGTTCAACTTGCTACGTTCATATCCCGGATGCTTCACGGACAAAGCTGGATGCGAAGGTAAGGAAGCTTGTCTTTGTTGGCTACGATGAGCGGAAGAAGGGATGGAAATGCATGGACCCTGTGACGAAGAAGTTCGTGGTATCAAGAGACGTTGTCTTTGACGAGCTGACGTCATATGGAGGTGGCTCGGTGGAGCTAACCGGAAGTAGCAAGGTTGATGAAGCACCGGTGGTGGCTGCTGAAGGCTTGGAAGAGGAGCTTGCTGTTTCACCAGCAGCTCCTGTTGCTTCTAACTCCGAGGCTGAGCCTTCTGGCTCAGGAAGCAGGGGGAGCACTGCTCAATGCTTGCCCCAGGTAGGAGTGGAGCCCGAAGAAGCAACGGAAGCAGTGAGCAAGGAGCCGACCCTTCGGAGATCGAAGAGGGTGGTTAAGCCACCGACTCGGTACTGTGATGGGAATGCAGTGAGCTTTGTCTCCTGCTTCTTTGCAGGTCCTCTGGATGAGCGAGAGTCTGCAAACTTCAACGAGGTCACTGGAGTGAAGGAGTGGGAAGGTGTCATGAAAGAAGAGATTGATGCTCTGAAGAAGAATGAAACCTGGGACCTTGTGCCCAAGGTTGATGGCATTACTCCGGTTACTTGCAAGTGGGTGTATAAGTTGAAGAAGAAGGCTGATGGGAGCATTGATCGTTTCAAAGCTCGCCTGGTCGCTAGAGGATTCTCACAGCAGTATGAAGAAGACTATGAGGAGACATTCAGTCCAGTTGCGAAGATGACTTCAGTAAGAGTGGTGATCGTCTTGGCTGCTAGCAAGGGATGGAGGTTGTGGCAACTCGATGTGAAGAATGTCTTTCTTTACGGAGAGATTGACAAGGACATCTTCATGGATCAGCCGCTTGGTTTTGTCTCTAAAAAGCATCCGGACTATGTCTGCAAACTCAGGAAGGCTCTCTATGGGTTGAAGCAAGCTCCTAGAGCGTGGTATGGGAAGATTGCAGAGTACTTGCAATTCTGTGGATACCTTGCTTCTAACTCGGATTCAAGCTTGTTCGTCAAGAAGAAGGGAGAGCTAGGAGTCTTGGTCCTGCTGTATGTGGATGACATGATCATCACAGGGAATTCGGAGGGGAAAGTAGCAAAGCTCAGGGCTGAGCTTGCTATACGCTTCGAGATGAAAGACTTGGGAGAGTTGCATCACTTTCTCGGTCTGGAAGTGGAGAGGAAGGAGTGCGGGGTTCTCATTTGCCAGAAAGGGTATGTTGATCGCATTGTGAAGCGGTTCGGCATGGGCGAAGGGAAGAAGTGCTCTACTCCACTGGAACCTGGGCAAAAGCTTCGACGAGATGAGGGAAGGGTTCTTCATGATCCCTTGGTGTTCAGGGCTCTTGTTGGGAGCTTGATTTACCTGACGATTACAAGGCCAGACATTGCTTATGTTGTTGGCCGAGTGAGTCGGTATATGGCTGAACCAAGGCAATCTCATCTAGTGGCGGCAAAGGGAATTCTGAAGTATGTCAAGATGACTTCTGACATGGGACTCCTCTATGGAAGGGACTCGGAGTTTGCGTTGCTCGGGTACACGGATGCTGACTATGGCGGTGATTCGGATGATCGGAGGTCCACTTCAGGTTATGTGTTCACTTGCGGTTCAGCTAGCATCTCGTGGTGTAGCAAGAAGCAGGACTCGGTGTCGGTTTCAACCACGAAGGCGGAGTATAAGGCTTCGGCCTTGGCTGCTCGGGAAGCCGTTTGGTTGAGGAGGCTTATAGAGGATGTGCATGAAGAAGTGCAAGGGCCTACTTTACTCCGGGGTGACAATGAGAGTGCTCTCAAACTGGTTAACAATCCAGTGTGTCACGCCAGGACCAAGCATATAGAGATTGATCACCATTTCATCAGGGAGAAGGTGTTGGAAGGATCTCTGCTGGTCGGGCATGTTCGGAGTGAAGATAATCTTGCTGACATCTTCACGAAGCCACTGTCGAAGGGGCCCTTTGAACGCTTGCGCAGCTTGCTGGGCTTGGTCACCACTTCCCACTTCAAGGGGGAGTGTTGAAATTTGTGAAGTGGAAGTGGTTGACGGGACAGGCCGGGCGGCCTGGGCGGACAGCATTGGCGGACTAGGCGGACTGGGCGGACTGTGATGTGCGGCCTGGTGGAAAGTCTAGTGGAAGTCGGCTGTCTTCTGAGCGGGTTGTTTGCATGGAGTCCGCGGACTGTGCGGCCTGGTATCTGCGGATAGAGAGGACTTGCGGACTGGTGCATTGCTCAGTGGCCGTGGTGCAAGCTTGTGTTGTTAGGCGGTTTGGCTCGTGTCCGCGGGAAGCTTGCGGACTGATGTGTCCGCGGTGTGGGCTGTTGCGAACTGAGCTTAGAGCTTGGCTGAGGCCTTGTCGAGCTCTGGTGGTACAGCAAGTGCTTTGCTGTGGAGGTCGTTGGCGGACTGGTTTCGGAGTCCGGAGTTGGTTGCTGCATTGGACAGGAGTGTGAGGAGCTCGCGGACTGTGGCGGTCTGTGCTAGTGTGTTTGGCGGACGGGTGTTTGTGTCCGCCATGCTCGCATTAGCCTTTGATGGTTTTGGACTTGGTCACACTCTGTGCCAAGACCATGGTGTCCGCGGTATCCGCCAAGTCCGCTGTGACCGGGCGGACTGTTGCTATCTGTCTTTGGTCGTGGACTTGTGGCGGATTGAGGTGTGGTCTTGCAGACTGCCTCGGATTTGGGCGGACTGCCATTGAAGGGGGATTGCTGTCCTGCAGTGGTTGGAGCTTTGCGGGCTGATGCCTTGTCCGCATAGCTTGGGCGGACTGGAGAGGGTTCGCCAATGTTGCCTTGCTCCTGGCGGTTTTCCTTGGTATCCGGCTAAGTCCTTGCGGACTCTGCGGACGGTGTTTTGCTATCGCGCGGGCTGGGGTGGTGTCTCTATCTCTAGGGCGGTGACCACACTCCTCACCTCGCCTATAAATAGGACCCCCCTGGCAGGTCTACAGTAACTTGAGTGAACAGTAAGTTGGGTTGGGCAAGGAGCTGCGGTCTCAGTTTGTCTGTCCGCGCGGATTGTTTCAGTGCTGACGTTTGCTGTGTGCAGGTCGCGCGGGTAGCTTCAAGGAGCCAGGAGTTTGGCTGTGACTTCGGTCAAGTACTTGGAAGTGTGCGGTCTCTGCAGATTCAGCAGGAGGTCGCTCTGCGGCTTGTCAGCTCTGTTTCATCTTTGCCAGCTTCATTAACCTGTCCGCCGGCTTCAGGCGGGTAGGGGGTGTTCCTCAGTTCAGCCTCAGCAGGAGACGAATAACGGTGTGTCCGCGCGGCCTCGCGACTTCGGCGGACTCTGTGGCTATTCGGCGGATTGCAGCTAAGTTCGGGCGATCTCAGCGGACTCGGCGACCTCGGCGACCTCGGCGGTCTCGGCGGACTCCGGTGCTGTCCGCCCGGCTTGGATTTTGGTGCTTTCTGTTTACAGCTGTTATACTAGCGAAATCATGTCTCGCTATGTATGCCTCGTGTTGTAAAGAAGTGAATGAATAAAAGACCTGCTTGTGCTTCCATTGTTTGTTGGGATTAACCCTTGTTCCTTGGTTTTCCACTGGTTCAACGTGAGAACTGGGTAGTTCCGAAGATATTAATTTGGCGTTTGGGCTATCTTGCTGACCACGTTGAGAAAATTTAACACGCGGGACCTCTATTTCCTCTCCTTCTCTCCCAACAATGCCTCATTATGCAGGAACAAGTGCTACCTAAACGTTTTCCACCCTTGCTCCAACCCCTCCTTAACATCCAGGACAAACTCCGCATTACAACTATATCCATCTCCAGAAGAAAAACTTTGTTGAGTGGGTACACTCTGTGTGCCGCGTCCTCCGGATCAAATGTTGTATTCATCATGTCACTCGTGATACCCCTGCTTAGCCTAACGAGCAATGGCTCCGGAATGATGGACGCATGCAATCATGGATCCTCAATTCCATGGATAGTGAACCATATCGCATGTTTATGCACCACGAGACTGCTAAAGCTACGTGTGATGAATTGAAGACCTTGTACTCTGGGCAGGACAGTCTTCCTCATCTGTTTGATATCTTTTGGGATCTGTGTCATTGAACCTGGTTCTGACGGTGACCTGACATCCTTTGTGGTTCAATACAAGCCACTCATCAAGGATTGGGTTCAACACCAGCCTCAATCAGCTAACGTGCCCAGCTAACGTGCCCAGAAGGAGGATGCTGACATAGCTCTAATGATGACACGTCTACCGCCTCATCCAGAGTGTTTGGTCGTCCATTTTATCCTCTCCCACTATTCTGTCCCTCTCAAATGTGTGCTCCACGATCATGGAAGTGACTCTGCCTATCGATCTCCCAATGCATCCCTCTCCTACCCTACTCCAACACTCTCCCAACGTTCCTCCCCCTTCTGGATACTGTGGCGGTCGTCATGGATCTCGGGGTGGTGGGCATGATGGCCGCAATTGCTCCAGGGGGCAGAACACTCGCATGTGTACGCATTATGGGCGGACGAATCATATTTAGGTCACTTGTTATCGCAAACATGGGTTCCCGTTGAATCCCTCCACCTTTCACATCATGCTTCTCCTGCGGTGGATGGTCATAACACCACTTGATCTGACACTGACACCCTGCGAGAAGAACTACAACATATTTAGGTGATTGTTGCTCAGACGTTCGGCTTTTTTGTTGCCTTTACCTCTAATGAAGATACATCGTGTTTTTCCCATAGTCCCTCTTGGATAGTGGACTCTGGGGCGACGAATAATATTGCCCCGCAGAATACTTTACAATATACAAACTATAGTTGTTCAAAGTTTATCAAGGTGGTCAATGGTGACACTACCCCGATCTGCGGCTCCAGCGATGTGCACCTTCAGGTTGTCCCTCTCTCTCTCTGCTCTATGCGTAATTTTCCTGGCTCTCAATTCAACCCTCACTATGTTAGACGTCTTACTAATGATCATGAATGTTCCATCACTTTTTCTCCTCTTTCTTTGTGGTGCAGGATCAGCGGGCGTGAAATATCATTGGTAGGGGACGACTGTCAAATATAATATAAACTCTAAATCATCTGTTACGGGCCTACTTCCATAACTGTGGTAACTCGTCAGAGTAGTGGTCGGAGTCGTTGATCGGAGATGGAGATGATGGTGGTGGAGGATATAACGGAGCCTTAATCTCGACTGCCTAAGTGAGGTTGCTCGTTAGAGGAGAGAGCCACCAAGATCTCACAACAAGAGAACAAGAACTAGACTTCATTCATTCATAACTTGATACAAGACTCTAAGGGTCAATATACAGAACCATCAATGGCATAACTGTAATTACATTAATAGACGCTAAAATATTAAAATATACAACGACTACGATTAGACTCCTACGATACTAATAATACACTCGACTCAACTTAATACATATAATAACAGATAACTGACGGGGGATCCGTAACAGAACCATAACATCTCATCCGCACTTGAAATCGAGTTTGTCCTCAAGCTCGAACTCCGTGTGGTGACCGGATCATCAGGCATCTTGATCTCCCGCCAGAACAATGCATGATATCGGGTGGCGACGGCGATGGCGTCGGCAAGTTGCGGCGACGTCGTTGGAAAAACAAGCGGTCGAAATAATGGCTTCTGCAAGATCGGTGGAGCAGTGGCGAGCAGCAACACCAAGTAGGTTGGAGGAGCGACAGCCGGCAGAAGGAACGGATCTAAAGGAGCTGAGGTGGCCGGAGGGATTGATAGAGCGGGTGTCGGTGGAGAAAGAGACGGCAGAGGAGGAGACGATGCGGCCGGGGCAACTGGGTAGGGCTCGCGGAGCACTTGCTGGCAGAAAAGCGTCGACGTGACCGGAGGAACAATTGTCGCGAAGAGCAGTGTTGCGTCAGGGGCCAGCGAAGATGGCCACTGCAAGAGGAGATGCGGCAGCGACGAAGTTGAAAGCGACGGACGAAAGGCGGCTATCAAATTATCAAACTTGTGGAGAAACTTGGTCATGCTGCCCTGATGGCGTGCCTCGGCGTCACGAAATTGTGCTTCCATGGAAGTCATGAAGTTGTCCACGACGTCCCGAAGAGCAGTCAGAAAATTAGTTGGGTCCCCCATCATTAATTTGATGAAGAAAACAAAATTTGCCCATATATGTCTGAACGGGGGGGAGGGATAAGAAAAAAAAAGTAGGATGTGACTTAAAAGTAATTTAAAAGTCCTCCTGGCGGGTCATTCGATAGAGGGAGAAGGGAAGGTGAGTGGCTCGATATGCAAGAAACGAGCAGGCGGGTTCAATGGCTGTCAGAGGTTTTGAGGGCTCGGGGAAGGGAAGGAAGTGTGGCAGCTTGGCGAGGGGCTCGGTGGATTGCAGCAGGCGACATGGGCTGCTTAGGGCTGCGTCCGGAAGACGTTGATCGCGCTGGAAGAGGCAACCGGGCTCGACATCAAACAAGTGAATGAGCTTGACGGAGGTGATGATGTTTCCGCTGGTTGGGCTGGACGGTGGTGTGGCTGGGAAAGAAATAGTCGGAGTCCTTGGCTGCTGAAGTTGGAGGTGTGCGGTTCACTGATACAGATGCGGCTGGCTCCCCATGAAGTTCTGATGGGCTTGTTGACCTAGAGAAAGGTGGCGATGGATGGTGTAGAGAGCAGAGTGAAGTAGGGGCGTAAACGAGTCGAGCTTGGCAAAATTCCCAAGCTCGAGCTCGAACTAAACATTTTGAGCTCGAGCTTGAGCGACGAGCTCATTTTGCATGGCTCGAGCTCGATACCAATATATTGAGCTTGAGCTTTCGAGCTCGCGAGCTCGAGTCAAGCTGCTCACGAGCTTTTCAACTCATTAGCCATTTTTATTTAAATTTATATTTTTTAAAAAAAACAAGTCAAAAAGAAAGCTAGCGAGCCGGCTCACGAGCTCATAAACAAGAGCAGGTGAGCTCGAGCTCGAGTCGGGCTTTTTTCGAGACGGCTCATCGAGCTCACGAGCCGGCTCAACTCAACTTGCACCCTTAGAGAGGAGCAGTGGGGCTTCTATGTCATGCACCGGGGTGGCAAGGAGAAAAGGTCGCGCAGCAAGGGCTGCTGGCATCGTAGGAGAAGCGGTTGCTTGGTTCCATCGTGGATTTGAGCAGTACAACGGCGTGAGCATGAAGCTTTTGAGATGTAGTGGGTGCCGAAAAAGGAAATAGTGACTGATGGTGAGAATAATGTGGAAGAGGACCGAGAGCTCTGATATTAAAATTGTTACGGGCCTACTTTCATAACCGTTGTAACTCGTCAGAGTAGTGTTGGAGTCAGTGATCGGAAGTGGAGATGATGGTGGTGGAGGATACAACAGAGACTTGATCGCGACTGCCTAAGCGAGGTTGCTCCTTAGAGAAGAGAATCATCAAGATCTCACAACAAGGGGACAAAAACTAGAATTCATTCAATCAAAACATGATACAAGACACTAAGGGTCAATATATAGAACACTCAATAGCATAATTGTCATTACATTAATAGACGCTAAAATATTAAAAAATACGACGACTTCGATTAGACTCATACGTAGTCGTGTGCAAAAAGCCCGGGCCCGAAAGACCGCCCGGGCCCGAAAAGCCCTCGGCTAGGCCCGGTCCGAGATAAGCCCGGGTCGGGCCAAGGCCGGGCTTGAGGCCTTAACGGGCCCTCATTTTCACTTGGTGCCCATCCCGAAGCCCAACCCGAGCCAGGCCCGGGCGCCGGGCCTGCCTGGGCCCGACACCCAGCCCGGCAGAAATCCCGCAAGTTGGCGGGATTTCCCAATTTAGTCGGGATTAATCCCGCCTAAATAAGCATTTAGGCGGGATTAATCTCGCCTAAAATAGGCGGGATTAATCCTGCATTAATCCAGCAATTTAGGCCGGATTAATCCCGATTTAGCGGGATTAATCCCGCCTAAATAGGCATTTAGGCAGGATTAATCCCGCTTATTGTTAGATCAGGCCGGTCCGGGGCCTGAAGGGCCTTATTAGGCCTCCTCTTCGAGAGGGTGCACGAGCCTGGCTACGCCTGGCTCAAGCAAGAGCCCGGGCCGAGTCCGGTTGGACAGAAGCCCGGGCCCGATCGGGTCGGGCCCAGCCCGGCCCGATCGAGTTGTATGTACACGACTACTACTACGACACTAATAATACACTTGACTCAACTTATTACATATAATAACAAATAACTGACGGGGGATCCGTGACAGATCCATAACACCATCCCACATCAGTTCTCTCCTCTACTAGCTTTGTGGATTGGCATCGGCGTCTTGGCCATGCTCCACATTCTATTTTGCAGAAAACTCTTCCGAATTTTTCCATTTCTGATTTTACATGTGAATCATATATTTACAAGAAACAACATCCATCTACCTCCCATCCCCCACTGTACTCGGAGCTTCACTCTTTTTGATTTAGTGCACTTAGATATCTGGGGGCCATATAAAAATGCTAGTCTAATTGGATTTCATTATTTTCTAACAATTATTCATGATAATTCTCGCATGACTTGGTTGTATTTGTTGCGCGATCGCTTTGAAATGCTACATGTTTTCGCTCCTATATCGGTAAAACTCGTACTCAATTCTCGCACTATAAAAATCCTCTGAACCAATAATGTGTGTGAATATACCAGTCACGACTTCCAGAAAACTTGTGCTACGTTTGGTATTATCCACCAAGCCTCATGCTCCTATACATTGCAACAAAATGATGTCGTCGAACAGAAGAACTGTCACCTCCTCGAGGTTACTCGTTCCATTATGTTTCAAATGCAGGTCCTAAAGATCTACTGGGGCTTCGCAGTCTCCACTGCATGTTATCTAATTAATCACATGCCCTCTTCAATTTTTAACTTTGCAACACCATTCTTCATCCTCTTTCTTCTGTAACCCCTCTTCTTTTTGACTCCTCGTATCTTCGGCAGTGTCTGTTTTGTCCATGTTCTTGGCCCTGCCATGGACAAATTGCCACCATGCGCTACCAAGTATAGGTTTGTTGACTACTCTCGCACAAAGAAGAGCAATGTGTGTTATTCTCCTACTACTCACAAACTCATTACATCTACGGATGTTACCTTCCTTGAGGACTAGTCCTTCTACTCAACTACTAATGATACCATCTCACTTGCTATCCCGCGACCTAACATCCCTACGGTCCTCCCTACCAACAACAATGCCACTCCTCTACTTCGAACACCAACTACCGTACTCCCACACTCACCTCCTCTTCATGTCATCACTCGTCGTTGTACCTTGTTTGATTCCCTGAGATAGTTACCCCCTCCTGATGACACTCCACCACCAGCAGATCCGCCTCCGACGTCTACCGCTCATCCACTCTCCCACTATGTCCATGTACACTGCTTGTCTTCCGAACTTCATAGGTTTGGAAGTTCTCTATCTTTTATTTCCACCCCCTCTTCTGTGTAGCAAGCTCTATAGCATATGGAGTGATGAACAGCGATGGATCAAGAAATGGCTGTCCTCTGGGCAAATCAGACCTCAGACTTGCCCCCTTCCTCCTGGTCACTCCGAGGTCGGTGGAAATGGGTTTTCAATGTGGAGCATCGTCCAGATGGAACTGTTGAGCGTCTCATAGCTCGTCTTGTGGCTCGCAGGTTCACTCAACAATATGGACTCGACTATGAAGAGGCATTATCCTCGATGGCTAAATTGAATATCGTTCAGGTCTTGATCTACTTGGACGTCCACCGTTAATGATCGTTACATCAACTCGACATAAAACTTGTCTTCCTAAATGGTAATCACAGTGAGACAATCTACATGCAGCAGCCTCTTAGCTATGAAACTACAGTGGATTCCCTTGTCTATGACCTCAAAAAATCTCTCTATTGCCTCAAACAATCTCATCGGGCTTGGCTTCACTCGGAGCTCATCGGACTTCTTCATGTTTACTCGTCACCGCCTGGCAAGCACGGTGATATTTTTGGTCTACATGGATGGTATTATCATCATGGGAGATGATATGCACAGTATCTCTATGATTAAGAAGCACTTGGCTCCATATTTTCGAACCAAATATTTGGAAAACCTCTGATACTTCTTAGGCATCAAGGTAGCTCGTCGACAAGATGGACTCGTCTTGTCTCAACGAAGGTATTGTCTAGACCTTTTTCACAATGCTAGCAATTCAGGATGTAAACTTGCAAACACACCAATGGACGCTAACGACAAGCTCTGTGCTCATACGTCCGACTCAGAATTGATTCTCCATAATCCAAAATATTATCGCCGTCTGGTTGGCAAGCTTATTAATTAAACTGTCACACAACCCGATATATCCTTTGTTGTTGGGGTGGTCAGTTGTTTCATGCATGCTTCTCGAATGTCCCACCTTCAAGCGGTCGAGTGAATTTTTCGGTATCCGAAGACTTCCCCAATACAAGGGCTTGTGTATAAGACCCATCTTCTCTATACTCGGTTCCTTACTCTAATGCAAACTATGTTGGTTCTCTTGATGATCGTAGGACTGTGAGCGTCTATTGCACATACTTTGAAAGACACATAATTACTTGATGAAACAAGAAGCAAATGATTGTGGCACACTCATCTACATAAACTGAGTGTCATTCAATGACATTAGTTGTTTCAGAACTCGCGTGGTTGGAAAGTCCGCTTGCTAATTTTGGCGTGCAATTCCAATTTTGAGCAGTTCTCTGATGTGATAGTCAGTTGCTATCCATATCAACGAGAATCATGTGCTTCATGAATGTACCAAACATATTGAAGTTGATTGTTATTTCACCAAGGAAAATATTCAGCTCTGCAAACTAGATTTATGGCATGTGTGCGTTACTGAGCAGATTTTTGATGTTCTCACCAAAGACTTATTGTGTCCACTATATCAGCAGTTCGTTTCCAAGTTTGACACCTACAATATGTATGCTCCAAGCTAGCGGGAGAGTAGAAATATTAACTTCTATGTGTAAAGTGTCAAAATCTGCCTCTTGTTGGCATATTTAGTTTAGTCCCACATCTTAGTTTAGACTTGAGGGTTCACTCCTCTTTCTTAAATCAAATGAGATCGAATCTAAGAAATGTCAATTAAAAATTAAAAACCCTGTTGTATTTCTTTGGCAAGAAAATGTAACGCATTACCACAATAAATTTAGTGGACAGAAGCTAATAATGGAAATATTCAATCTCAGACAACAGAAAATGATGAATTAGACAACCACGCTAAATTGTAAGTCGATCAGTGTGCCTCATTAACTTCACCCTACAAATCAAGGTTGTTGGAATCGAGATCGTAGATGAGATCGTTTCGAGCTTGGATCAGATCGGATCGTAGGATCAGATCGAGAATTGCAAGATCCTACAACATTCATAAATTAAGACTAAAAATATAAAATTGAATTTTGTATCATCTAATTACATGCTCAATTAACAAAAAAAATTAATAAATTGAGAGTAAGTGAATAATTATATAAAAAAAATTTGAATAATTAAATCAAAACGATAATATCATACTAAGTTCACTTTCAGTTTCAGGTAGGACAGCCAATGTCTACTAACAGTAAAAACAAATTTGCTCTGATAGATTGGTGGAAGCCTAGAAGCAAAAAGACAAACTCAGACTGATGGATTGCTCGTACACTGAAAGCATGAAGCTTAAATTGCTCGTATACTGGATTTCTAACCGCTAGATTGCTCGTACGCTAGAAAGGAAGAGAAGATGTCAACCAAAAAGTAGGAAGCAGGAAGCCACTGGATTACCAACCACTAGATTGCTCATATGCAAAAATATAAGATAAGACACTAACACCACTTGAAATGGAACATGGTAAGGAAAAGGAAGACGTTGTCTGCACTGGAAGCAACCGAAGACATAATTATTGGCCTTTGTTTGCAGTCGGCAATCGATACTTGTGATAACGTAAAGCAGCATGATATGATTCTGTGATGGGGTATGGAGGCAGGATTGGGATGAAGTTAATCAATGGGTTAGGGGCGTTGGACCGGTTGAATGGGGTTGGGATAGGGTTGGCCATGTTTCTAGTTACATTTGGCCGGACTTGTAGAATCGGGTCGGGATCGCGATCATAAAGATCTTAAATCCAAATCGCAATCCCGGTCGTAGATGAGTCGATTTAGATTCTCGGTAAAATTCGGATCAATTTACAAAATCTGGATTGTAGGATCTTGCGATCCTACGATCCGGATCGCGATCCTAATAACCACGCTACAAATACATATGTAGGAGACTCGTATATTAATGGACATTTATAACTTATTTTTTAAAAATTCAGCTAACATCTCAATTGTTTCCTTCTTTACATCATTTGCAATTACTTTTGATTCCAAATGTTTTTGAGACAAAAAAACTGAACAAAAATATAAATAGTTGAACAGAACATTAAAGGTTTCACTAAGCAACATACTAAAAGTCAAACAAATTGTACTAAAAATTTGATAAAGTGGTGTAGTATTCCTGAATAGATAAATAAATAGATTCAAAGCTTTAAATAAGTATTATAAATAATCTAAGTACTTCATAATTTCATACGGCAATTATTTTAACTATTTAATCTTTAGTAAATTACTATACTTTCAAGATTATTATTCATATCTGTACAAAGTGAGAAATAGAGGTCTTACCACTATTTACAAAAAGAAAATTCATTAACATTTGATTTTCATTTGAAAACTTATGTACAATACTCCGCAACGTCCTTTTTGTTTTAATAACGATTATTTCAAATAAAGTGTTACGTGGACAAGAAAAATACAAACTATGTTATTATGTTATCTCATGAAAATTTGTAATGAAGGGTCTACTTGTGGTCATTGCAACGGTTCATAAATTCAATTGTAGTTTCGAGGCCATTTATTGTTAAAAGATATCTTTTTGTACTCAAATGTCAGCAATGTTGTTAAAGTCGGCTCAAGGCTCACCAGGCTCAAATTTTACATTTTTTGCACCTTTGGAGCAAAAAAGGCATGCATGTGTAAGATTTTTGTTGTAAACACCTTTCCAGAATAAAGACAAATAATGTAAAAACTCAATAATTTTTGCATAATTTATTGTTTGTGAAGCATAATCGAGCGTTGAAACTTAAATATGGTGCAGGTGACCACATTGATTCTATTTTTTAAGAGATATAAGTAATAGTAAAAAATGTTTAATGAGTACAATGAATGAAGAATCTGAAGACGAATTGATGTTTGGTGTTGATTATTTAAAATTGAAGTGGTTGCGTCTTGTCCTCGACAAGCGCGTGTTTGCTCCTTGAGCCTTAAGCCTAGGTTCCAATATGTCTTTGAGCCTTGATGCGTCTTGAGCCTTGCGCCTAGGCTCTAAGATCTCTTTGAGACTTGATGCGCCTTGAGCCTTTAATAAATATGATTGTTAGAGTGTTGCACATACACACAACAATTTTTTTGATAATTCGATGAAGATGTCCCCCAAACCAATCATATATTTAATTGGGATAGGTAATACAAGAAAGATTCCATATCATGTTAGTTTAATTTTATGTCGACAAAAAAACTCGGCTTTGGAAAGCACTTTAAAATGTATTTTCCCAAACAATGCATTTTAGCATTATGATATTTTCAACGCAAAAAAATTTGTTAGAAACCGGACAAACGCACACATTACATTTACCATAAAGTTTTATTTGATGCTAACACCACCATGCAATAGGAAACTTCACTATTTCTCACAGTTGTTTTAACCTTGAGGGTATAGTTTTGAACTTAAGCTATCTTTTTTATAGTAGAATCTGTAAAACTAAATCAAATGCTGCTCAAGCATAAAAAGGTTTAACGTCAAAACAGATGCGGGAAAAATATTAAATTCAATAGTATAGAGAGGGGGTTTTTTGGCCTCACCTGAAGAGAGAAGAATTTCGTGTTCAAGTTTTGAGAACTCTGCAAAATGTGAACCACTTGAAGCCACATATCTTGATTGTTCTGCAGCTCCCTCAGTATATTGTCTGCTGCTATCCTCTGTATAGATAGGAAGTAGTTCTAACTAATTAGCTTAAGACAAGCAATTATCAAACAGCCCTAATACAAATGAAAAAAAAAACGAAATCACTGCACCTAAGCTACATTATTCCCATAACCTAAAGGAAACTAACATGTCTGGTGTCATGTCATTAAGAAAATCCACAAACAAATCATGCATGTCCAAAGCTAAAGGATTCTACTTAAAGACATGTTCCACCACGAAACAAGTAAGAAGAAGAGATTGTGAAGGCCAGATACCAGAACCAATCAACGTCATTAAAAAAATTGGAGCAACCCCAGCATTTTCAAGAAAACTCCAATGCAGGTTCAACCAAAACACTAAACCCGGGCGACCAGTACAATAGACGGCGCAGCAATAAGACCTAAACAAGGTCCGCCGTTGGAAAGAATGTCGAGAAGCGGAAAGTTCTGGTGAAAATGAGAGGAAAGGTCAGTGAAAGAGAGGGTCACCTCCTCCTTAGATCCCGTGCCATAAAAGGCTGCCACAGTAGCGTCGAGCAAGGAGACGTCGATTGGCTTGCTCAAATCCCTCAGCTTCTCCGCCGCCATGCCAGATCGAACTCGGAAACCCTAGAAACAGTTGCCGGTGCGAGCCGCTATCGAGCAGGAGTGAAGAACGGGAGGCAGAAAGAGCGGTAGAGCCGAAGGACACGAATACGAAACCCTAGAGTTTCTCCGGACAGAGAGCTCGACGGCCGAAACGGAGAAGATAGAGAAGCGGCCGGACAGCGAGTCGAGTTGAAGTGGTCGCGTTTGTTTCCCTCTCTTTTTATTTGGGTTTCTTTCCTTCGGCGCGGCGCCCTCGCTGCTATTGTCGGTCTCCTCGCCGGAAAATGGAGTGATTTTTGGTCGAAATAAATGGCCGGGATTTTCAGAGTGAATTGTATTTAGGGCTCAGATTTCACGAAGTTTCGACTCTGCCCCCGGACCTGCCACTGATGTTTGAATCCGGGTTCTAGAAGGATTTTCTCGATTAAAAAGGCTGTTCATGAATTAGTGGGCCGAAATCCATGTCATTAACAATAATGCTAGTGGATTGTTAACTGCAGATCGAAAATGACTATTCGCAAATCAAAAATATGACTTTTTAAAGGGATTAAATATTTCTCTTGTTATTTCAAATCCGTTATTCACAAACCAAAAGCCTGTATCTTTTTCCCCTTCTCAGTCGTTTGTCTGATCCCGCATTTCGCATTTTCCCTTCTCTCGCGCTTGCCGGCGTCGCCCGCCCGCCCGCCGATGTCGCCCGTCTGCCGACATCGCCCGCCCACCCACCCGCTGACGTCGCCCGCCCGCCGGCGTCGCCCGCCCGCCCGCCCGCCGGCGTCGCCCGCCCGCCCGCCGGCGTCGCCCGCCCGCCCGCCGGCGTCGCCCGCCCGCCCGCCGGCGTCGCCCGCCCGCCCGCCGCACCCGCCGGCGTCGCCCGCCCGCCCGCCGGCGTCGCCCGCCCGCCCGCCGGCGTCGCCCGCCCGCCCGCCGGCGTCGCCCGCCCGCCCTCCGGCGTCGCCCGCCCGTCGACGTCGTCCGCTCGCTGACGTCATGAGATGAGTTAATTGTGTGGGTACGAAATGTTGGCAAAACACTTAGTTTTGTTGTCATCATACAGAGTTCTGATAAATTAGATGTTAGACCACGTCTTTGTGTTATTCTGCTTCATATTTTTTGATGCGGGTTATATATATTTTGATGTAATCTTCAATTTTTATGGTAATAAACTATGTCTTTGCTTGTACTTGTGGTGCTGGTGCACTTTTTGATAATTTTTTTACTTTTAATGTTGGTCTGCGAATAACAATAATTTTTGTGAATAACAATTTTAAGTATCTTTGGGTCTGCGAATAGTAATAATCTGCGAATAGCCATTTTCGGTGTGCGGATAACAATCCCCTAAGGTGATTGTTATTAGTACTACAGTTTTGACTAGTCACAAACATTTTCTGCTAATTTTTCGCATCTTTTAGAAATACGTCTTGTACATACATTTTTTTGGAAAATTATTGCACACGAAACTTGCACATCTCGACGAGATCTATAACTTTCGTGTCGAACACTTTTTCTAAAAATGCATGTACATGGCGTATTTTTAAAAATCGCGAAATCTAGGTGTATTTTCAAAATAAATCTTGTACATGTTTTTTTAGAAAAAGCGCGAAAAATTAGGAGAAAGGTTGTGCGAGTAGCCAAAACTATAGTGCTAATAACAATCACCTACTATTATTACAGCTGAATTTTTTTAATACAGATATATAGATAAATGATATACAGATAAATGATAACGCGTCAAAAAACATATTAAAAAAACAGAGATCTATTTTTGAAACTTGACTAAAAATATATGGTCAGATTTGCTTGTTAGAAAGTGCCTGAAGGGTGATTCTCGTACGAGTAACGCATCTATTTTTGAATCTTCAATGCCTAGAAATTTTTTGGTGAGTTTTAGGCATTAACCTCATCTTGTGGATTACTTATTTTCTAGTCAAGTTTTTTTTTTTTTTTTTGAAATCAGTTGGATTAATTGCTTTTAAGTTTGAGAGGTAATTTATTGCTTTTAAGTTTGAGATGTAATTTACTGGCATAATTTCTTAGTTCCAGTAAAAAGTAAGTATTCTGCAGGATGAGAATGGTAAATCGAGCCTACCAACAATTTTATCTTAGGTGCGGGCTTTCGCACGTAGCTCATGTTAGTGTATATTTGGACGAATAACGGGTTGGGAGGCATAACGGGTCAGTTCGGATACACGGTTAACTCATACCCGTAGTAACTCATAAGAGTTTGCCTATTTATACCCACCTAGGGAAAACGGCAGTGGCGGAACTAGAAATTTTACCTAACTCAGGCACTAATTAAAAATTAAATATAAATAACAATTTCTTTACAAAAGAAGTTAAATGGATAAAATATTGAATACATAAACTCTGACAAAAGAATTTTGTGGTTCACAAGTCATAAGTAACAACTTGGAGAAGCTCTAATTTATGGGAAAATTTTGAATCAATAATTTAGTAACTTAGGTTACACACCAATATTTAAGAAACAATAAATCAATCTTATAGTAAGCAAACAATACTAATTTGGACACAGAAAGGATAACAAGGAAAAAGAGCAGCACTGATGTACCTTGCTCAGATAAAGCATCAAGATCCACTCATATATTAACCAATGTTATCAACAACACAAATGAGACATCAATATCAATAATAGAACATGTAGAAAAAACCAACCTGCATTGAGTGCTTGAGTAGATCAAGGCCTCGAGGCAGATATTTTTGGTTTCCAGGCAAGCAACGACACAATGAAATGAGCATTTTATCGAACACCAAAAATGCAATTGGAAGCAACATCAGTCTGATGAGGATTGATGGTTACTGTATTTTCATAGGTTGATTACTTGAACAAATAACAGATAGCAAATTTGCATTGGGAGATTAAAATTCAACAGATTGCAAAGTATGGAATGCTCCTAAAATTTGAAATCGGAAAACCCTAAAAATCAGAAAAGCTGAGAAATAATTTACTTGCCCTAAAGGAAAGAGAAGACTAAAACTCTGGAAGTGGACTTCAAATTAGTGCAGGAATCAGGAATGAGAACTGAGAAGAAGACTGGAACTAGAAGAGTGCTGAGTGTTGAGTCAGAGTCAAAGTGCCTACCTCCACGGCTCTACCTGCTGCTCCATCTTTCGTCTCGGTTGCTTGAGGAAGAACTGAAGAAGACTTGCTCAGTTGCAGAGTTTCTCGCAGTTGGCATCTCCCTCTAGCGGTCTCGCCAGAGTCTCGCATAGCGGCACAACCGCACCTGCTCGCAGTAGTTGGCGTCTCGCGGACTCACCGAGTCATCGTCTCGCCGACTCCCCCTCTCCAGAATCGTGCAGTTGCCGGTCGGCCTCTAGAAAAAACGGGGGAAATAGCCTAGCTCAAGGGTAAACCCTGCGCACATGGCGGACATTTCGCGAAAACACACCTGGGCACTTGCCCGGGTGTGTCTGCATGTAGGTCCGCCTATGGGCAACGGGTAGGTGTTTCCACTTACATCCTCATCCTGGATGCTTCGAGCAACACCCACATTCTCGAAACATACGCCCCCGTTGCTCGAACTCCCGTAACCGCTCCATTCGCGATTACAGAAAACCGCTCCCGTGCTCCTGTTTCGCCGGCCGCCGCTCCCGATTTCGGTTGATTAAGAAGGAAAAGCTCGCCCTGTTTTCCTGTGCTTCTGTGTCGGTGGAGAAGGAGCCTATCGCCGTTGTTTGGAGGAAGGAGCCTGCCGCCGCTGGGTTCAATCGAAAAAGAAAAAAAAACCTTCGTCGTTGTTTTTGATCGCGAAGGAGAAGACGTCGGCGCTCATGTTTCTCTTCCCTGTCGCTCACGTTTACGCCGTTGTTGCTCGATCCCGCAGCCTCGACAAAAAAAAAAGAAAAACTTGTTGCTACTGTAAATCGGGAGAAAGGCTTCTGCTTTGCTGCTTCATCGGAAAGGGAAAAAAATCTCATCTTTGGTTTTGATCAGCACAAGGAGAAAGAGTCTCACTGCCTAAAAGGGAAAACTTTTCCCAGTCGTGTTTCCTATTCCGGCATACCAAGAACGCCCTTGTGGTTGAGCCTCTATCTGTTTCTTGGTAGGAGAGTCAGATCTAAATTAAATGGTGGGTGACATCTGTTGGAAACGTGTATGGGCTCCCGCTCGGGCTCAAACAACAACCCAACACCACTTGGTAACACTCACTGTAACAGTGGCCGCCACAAACCGTGCGAGCTCCTACACGCGTGAGCTCCACCTGCGAGACGGCCTAGACGCGAGACCACCACACCAAACCGCAAGATCACCTCGGCAACGCCTCCTCATTGGCGGGTTCAAGACAACCCGGCGAGAACTCCACCTTTGAGCCCGCAAGACGCTAGCGACTCCACCTACCCGCGCGATGACGAACCCAGCGAGATCCTCCTCCCAGCGAGTACACACAAGGCGGCGAGCTCCCTTCTCGCAGCGGGATCAACTCCTTACTCAACAGCGGGATCAACTCCCTACTCGGCAGCGGGATCAACTCCCTACTCGGCAGCGGGATCAACTCCCTACTCGGAAGCGGGATCAACTCCCTACTCGGCAGCGGGATCAACTCCCTACTCGGCAGCAGGATCAACCCCTTACTCGGCAGAACTCTTGATGCCTCAGCTCCTCTTCTACCTGCCCGGCAAAGGGAACAACAAATCACCCTTAGCGCTACGACGCTCTCTTTCTCTCTCTAAAACAGGAACAGGAATTTGGAAGCTTATCTCTCTATTCAAATCCAAAATTTCAACAAAATACTTACAAGTCTAATTATAAGCAAACAAAACAAAAAAAACATGACAAGTGTCTAACATAATAAATGTCACCAGCCTCTCAACACCCTCTTAAATGCCTTCACTATCTCATGCATTTAAAACATAAAAATAAAAAATGCAATTCCCCAAACCTCATGGGTCCAGTCAACATGTCAAAGTCCAACAAAATTCCCCCTCAAACTTGGCAGCACATGCCGAGTTTGCCTTTGAGCTTAAGGAACGTCTCCACCTTCAACGCCTTGGTGAAAATATCCGCGACCTGCTCTCCGGTAGGGCAATACACCACTTCAACCGTCTTCAGCTCCACTTGCTCACTGAGGAAATGGTACCTCGTCTCGATATACTTGCTACGTCCGTGTAGCACTGGATTCTTTGCGAGCTGGATGGCCGACATGTTGTCCACAAACATAGTCATGGGTCCATCCACTTCATGGTACAACTCCTGCAGGAGGTTCCTTAGCCAAATAGCCTGGCAGGTACAGGCCGTTGTCGCGATGTACTCTGCTTCACAAGATGATAAGGCAATCGTTGCCTGTTTCTTCGAACTCCATGAGAATACCTCTGTTCCTCATATTGAAAGCGTACCCGGAAGTGCTCTTCTGATCGTTCACATTCTCCACCATAATCACTATCTGAGTACCCAACTAGCTTCATCTCCTCGCATGTAGAGTACTTCAGTCCATGACCTCTTGTCCCATTTATGTATCTCAGGATCCTCTTTGCGGACCGTGAAGTGATCCACCTTTGGCTCCTCCATGTGCCTGCTTACCACCCTGACTGCATATATGATGTCCGGTCGGGTGAAGGTCAAGTAGCGTAGACTCCCCACCAGGCTCTTGAATAAAGTGGAGTCTACTGCTCCTCTCTTGGACTCCTTGCTCAACTTCAGTCCTGGGTCGGCAGGAGTAGAGATAGGACTTTGATGTTCTTCCATCCTAAACTTCTTCAGGATCTCCTCCACATACTTCTTCTATGAGATGAAGATCCCGCCTTCACTCTGCTTCACCTCCACGCCCAAGAAGTAGTTGAGCTCTCTCAGGTCCGTCATCTCAAATTCCTTTTTCATCATTCTCTTGAACTCCTCGTACATCGAAGGGTTGTTGCTTGTGAAGATCATATCGTCTACGTATAGACATACGATCATCATGTCGTCATTCTTCTCAACCTTTGTGTAGAGGGCATATTCATGAGGGTTCTTCTTGTAATCCATGCTTCTGCAGGTAAGCATCTATTCTCCTCATTCCAGGCTCGAGCTTCTTGCTTCAGCCCGTATAGAGCCTTGTCCAGCTTGCATACTTTCCTCTCCTACCCTTTCACCACATAACCTGGAGGCTGCTCGATGTACACATCCTCCTCCAGATAGCCATTTAGGTAGGCCTGATACCACATCCATCTGCATGATCTTCCATCCATGATGAGCAGCCAGAGCAATGATCAATCGGATGGTGTCTATCCGCGCCACTGGGGCGAAGACTTCATCATAGTCCACTCCTTGTACTTGTCGGTAGCCCTTCACCTACTAGCCGCGCCTTGTGCTTCTCCACGCCCCCATCTTTGTTCTTCTTCACCTTATAAACTCATTTCACCCCGAGGGGTTTATGGCCTGCAGGTGGATCCACCAACTTCCAGGTTTCATTCTTCTTTATGGAGGTTATCTCAACATCCATTGCATTCCTCTAAGTTTTTTCTTTGGCAGCTTCCTCATACGAGTACGACTCAACATCTGCTAAGAGACAATATAAAGAAAAATTATTAACAGTTGGTGTCGTCTCCTCATAAATATCCTCCAACTTTCTCGTCTAGGTTGAGGACGATCATCTTTTCTCCCTCTAGTGCTAGCTCCACCAGATCTGCCTCCACTAGTACTTGCTCCACTTGAGTAGGGGGTGAGAGCTCCCCCTGACTCTCTAGAAGGTGATGATGGTGGCTCAGCTCCACCCATCTCAGCTTCGACTTCCTGACCACCCTCCTCTTCATCATCATCAAAAAAATCCCCTTGATGTTCCTCACCACTTCATCCCAGCTCCAGCGCTACCTTCCTCAAACACCACGTCCCTTGAGATGATAGCTCTCTCGGTCACCAGGTTGTACAGCTTGTAAGCTTTGCTCATCGAAGCGTAGCCTACAAAGATGCACTTCTCACTTCTATCATCCAACTTCTTTCTTCTCTGGTCCGGGACATGAGCATAGGCTACACATCCAAAGACCCTTAGGCGCTTCACACTTGGCTTCCACCCACTCCAGCCTTTCAAACGGAGTCATAAACTGTACACTCTTTGTTGGGACATCAGTTCAGTAAGTACACAGCCACCTGTACTGCCTCCGCCCAAAACTTCTTTTCGGCAACCCCTTGGCCTTCACCATGCTCCTTGCCATATTCATGATGGTCAAGTTCTTTCTTTCTACAACTCTGTTCTGCTGAGGTGACTACGCCGCCATCAGCTAGTGAGAGATCTCACACTCTCTGCAAAAATCATCAAACACCCGAGAGGTGTACTCCCCACCCCCATCTGTCCTCAGCACCTTCAGAGGTTGACCACTCTCCTTTTCTGCCATGGCCTTGAACTCCTTGAACTTGTCAAGAGTCTCGACCTTCTCTTTCAGGAAATACACCCAACACTTCTGACTGCAGTCATCGGTGAAGGTAATGTAGTACTTGCTCCCACCTACTGAGGTAGTCTCAAACGGACCAGCTATGTTCGAGTGAACTAGTTCAAGTTGTCTTCTCGCCCTTCTGGACTTGCCTCCTTCAAACGTCAACCTCTTCTGCTTCCCCTTCGTGCATTCCTCACAGACCTCCTGTGGAGGCGAGATCATAGGCAGTCCTTCTACCATCTTGGAATGAGACAGTAGTTTCCAAGCCAATAAACCCCAGATGGCCCATCCGGTGGTGCCACATCCATGCTTCCTCTTCTTCCTCCGTCCTTGCGAGACACGCCGTCTCCTTGGCATCCATCCTCAGCGTGAAAAGACGATTCGTTGTCATCTTCACCCTCACTACTTCCTTCCTTCATGGTCCTTCATTGCCAATGTGTCATCCCTCAGCTGAATGCAGTAACCCTTCTCGATCAACTGCCCAAGGCTCAAGATGTTACTTTTCAAGCCTGGCACATAGAACACGTCATTTAGGTGCACCTCCTTCCCATTCAAGGTGACCGCTATGACACCTCTTCCTTCTACTGATATCTTTGAGGCATCTCCAAAACTGACCTCACTACCATTTGGCTCTAGGCTTGTGAACAGTTCCTTCTCTCCACACATGTGGTTACTAGCTCCTGTATCCAGGTACCACACTTCGTTCCTCCCACCTTCAGCACCCCTGTAGGTTAGAAACATCATCGGGTTCACCACCCATGTTGCTCGCTTCAGCATAATGGTTGGCATCTCCTCCCTTCCTTGGAGCCCAACAATCATAGCTCATATGCACAAACTTGTTACAAGTTGTAACATTGTATTTGGAACATATCACCTCTGCCTCTTCCTTGACCTATTCTTTGGCCTCTACCTTGGCTTCTTCCTCTTCCTCCTGCATCTTGCCTTCCACCTTAAGGTTGTTCCGCCTCCCTCTGGTTATACTGGTTCCTTCCCTGATCTCTTCCTCCTCTTCTTCCTCTACCTCGTCCTTGGTTGCCTCGGCCACGCTGGCCTCCTCTTCCTGAGCTCTCTCCAAAATTTAGCTGAGTCTGCAGTGCTTTACCCAAGTCACTCGACTCCTCATCGTCCTGTAACATGCGGTACTCGTGAGCTTGCAGTGAGCCAACAAGTTCATCCACTGTCATCGGGGTGAGATCTTTTGACTCCTCAATCGCCACCACCACATGCTTGAACTTCTTAGACATAGATCGCAAGAGCTTCTCCATGAAACTTGCGTCATCTGTCACCTCTCCGTTCCTCTTCATCTCGTTTGTGAGCGTCCGCAGACGGGTCACATAGTCACCAACCTTCTCTGCACTCTGCATCTTCATCATTTCATATTGGGCCTGAAGGGATTGCAGCTTCACCTTCTTAGCCTTATCAACTCCCTGCATGAAGTGTTGCAAAATCTCCTCATGCCTCCTTTGATGTCTCCTGCATCTGAGATTTTTTCAAAAGCCGCCTCATCCACGCCTTGGTATTGTAAGAAGAGAGCCTTCTTGTCCCTCTTCTTGGACTCCCTCAATGTCGTCCTCTGAGCGTTAGTCAATGCCGCATCTGCTTATGCAGTAAGCTCCTCAACGCCATCCTCTACTACCTCCCACAACTCCTTTGAGGCGAGTAGCACTCGCATCTGAATACTCCAGTTCCCATAGTTGGTTTTTGTCAACTTTGGGGACTTGCCCCGGCATGACACCTCTCATCTCCATCTTTACTTGACACTTAACCTTCCGAGCAAACTTCCAGGGGGGTCGAACTTGACTCTGATACCACTTGTCGGAAACGTGTATGGGCTCCCGCTCGAGCTCAAACAACAACCCAACACCACTTGGTAACACTCACTGTAATAGTGACCGCCACAAACCGCACGAGCTCCTACCCGCGAGCTCCTACACGCGCGAGCTCCACCTGCGAGACGGCCTGGACGCGAGACCACCACACCAAACCGCAAGATCACCTCGGCAACGCCTCCTCACTGGCGGGTTCAAGACAACCCGACAAGAACTCCACCTTCGAGCCCGCAAGACGCCAAGCGACTCCACCTACCCGCACGACGACGAACCCGGACGAGATCCTCCTCCCAGCGAGTACACACAGGGCGGCGAAGCTTCCTTCTCGCAGAGGGATCAACTCCTTACTCGTCAGCAGGATCAACTCCCTACTCGGCAGCGGGATCAACTCCCTACTCGGCAGCGGGATCAACTCCCTACTCGGCAGCGGGATCAACCCCTTACTCGGCAGAACTCCTGATGCCTCAGCTCCCCTTCTACCTGCCCGGCAAAGGGAACAACAAATCACCCTCAGCGCTATTGTGCTCTCTTTCTCTCTCTAAAACAGGAACAAGAATTTGAGAGCTTATCTCTCTATTCACATCCAAAATTTCAACAGAATACTTACAAGCCTATTTATAGGCAAACAAAATAAAGGAAAACATGACAATTGTCTAACATAATAAATGTCATCAGCCTCTAAACTACCCTCTTAAATGCCTTCATTATCCCATGCATTTAAAACATAAAAATAAAAAATGCAACTCCACAAACCTAGTGGGTCCGGTCAACATGCCAAAGTCCAACAACATCTTCATTTTCACAGGTCAGAAGGTGGTACTCCTGTAGCAAAACCATTCCATCTAAGTCCGATTTCTTCCTGCTGCCTGTAAGCCACTGTCGGAACAGGAACTCCAAGTCCGATTTCTTCCTGCTGTTGTTGTAGGAAAAGGAGAGATCTCCAGATTTTGTTTTAGTTTTGTCCTTTCCAGATTTTCAGAGTTCCAAATTTCTCTGATTTGGCAGAATTCAGCAAGTGTTTTTAGTACTTTTATTTGGTTGTGTATGTTAGTTTTTTTTTGGAAAGGGAGTGACCTCCAAAGATGATGAAAGGGAACAGTTTCTCCTCTCCGGTGCCGATGATAAAGTTGGAAAAATTCACGACGACCGAGTTTACCGATTAGAAGTTGAATACGCAATTTGGAATGAAGTATTTCTGAATGTGTTCTACACAGTTCAGTCTGACCGTGCTAACGTTATGGGAACTGAAGAGGAAGCCCAGTGGATCGCTAATGAGGACTTCTGCCGTGACTACCTACTGAACTGCTTGTCCTCCAGCCTGGCAAAGACGTACATCAAAATGAAGACCGCCAAGGAAATCTGGGAGGCACTGGAGGAGCACTTCAGGCAAGATGATGATCTGTCCAAGGCGCACCTGGTGGACAAATTTCACTCCTTCATATTCGACGAGGAGAAGGCGATTCTCTCTCAGGTATCGGATTTTGAAGCATTATTGCGTTTTTTTGGATTATGTATCAGCATACCGCTAAGCGATCGTACAAGTACTTGCTCGAACTAATTTATATGCGTTATGGTATGGCTTGTGTGCTCTCTAGCCCAATAAGTGGTATCAGAGCGAAGTTTGTTCGCTTGAGCCTCTTGGTGACCGATCAAAATGAGATCGTTTTAGCTCCTGAGCGGTCGAACGTGCGAACAATCACACAAAAAGGAGAGACTAGGACAAGGAGCATTTTTTACGTGGAAAACCCAAGAATTGGGTGAAAACTACGTGGTCAGATTGGTGTCGACCAAACTTCATTATTTACTTGTGTTTTACCATCTTTTAGGAGAATTCAAGAGCGTCAGACCGTTGTTCATTATAACTTGAGAGGAGGAGAGAGAGTGAGAGGCATGTTCGAACGGGCATATTGGAGGCTTGACAGACTTTTTCTTGTGGAGAATGCTGACAGTTGTCAGACAGGCAATGAGTGTCCGGAGCGTTGCACGTAGAAGGCTTGTTGGGGGATGCTTGACATATGGCGGAGTTCTTCAGGACGCTTTACACATTAGAGCATAGTGGACTTCAAAAAATCTTCAAGACGTTCGAAGACCTTCAAAGGAGGCGAAAAAGATTTCTTGAGAGCTTAGACGCGTAGGGGGGAGAAGTCCGGGAAGAGAAAATGTGAGAATAAAGAAGGGTATGTGGTCTTATTTATAGGCCCAAAGGTGTGGTTATGGTGGTTACGCGGCTATCTGCAGATTGTAACCACCCTATTTACTATTTAACCATCAGTTCAATATAGTTTAACGATCATATTATTTTAATATTTTTGTTATGCACAGCTTGATATAAATTTCGGATATTTGCATTACCCATTATAGGTGGTTACATCGGTGATTATATGTGTGGCTACCTGTATATCAGATGAAGGAGATTCGTGTGGGGATGATCATACTGCGGAGAATTGATGATGGTCGACCGGGTTAGGAAGTGGGGCCGCCCACATGGAGGTCGGACAGGGAGGAGGCCGCCCGTGCGGGGGTCGGCCCTAGGGAGGCCAGTCGGGCGGAGGTTGCGTGTCGGCCACGTAGAGGCTGGCCGGGCAGAGGATGGGTGCGGAGGCCTGCCTTGCGGAGGTCGGGCGGCTTCCGCATAGGGGTCCTCCATGCGAAGGCCGGCCGGGTGAAGGTTGTGTGGGGGTCAGCCTCGTGGAGGCCGATCAGGCGTCTTCTGTATGGGGGTCGACCTCGCAGAGACTGGCATGGCATCTTCTACATGGGGAACGACCTCGCAGAGACCGGGATGGGTAGAGGCCACGCAGAGGTCTGCCTCGCGGAGGCCGATCGGGTGGCATTCGTGCGATGGCCGGCCTCGTGGAGGCCGGTTGGGCGACATCCGTGCGGGGATGGGCCTCGCGAAGGTCGGTCGGGCGACATCCGGACGAGTGTCGGCCCCACGGAGACCGGCCAAGCGTGGGCCGCGTTGGGTTCGACTTCCCGGAGGCCGGCCAAGTGTCGTTCTCACGAGGAGCCGGCCTGACGAAAGTTGGTCGGGTGGAGGCTGCGCGGGGGCCAGTCGCCCACTTCCCCTGCGGTCGCGCGCATAGGGTGAGCAACCACGGGGCGGCGCCTGGAGGAGTGCCGGACAAACGTGTCTACCGGCCACAGGTGGTTAGAGTGGCGGGGAATCGTGCTTGTCGTGGTTCATGCGTAGATCGGATACGGATCGAGTCTACATATCGCACATGTAATATTTTTTTCCATAAACCCCCACTAAATTTGCGGGGGTTATGGAATTCTGGCTAATTGCAGCCTGAAATTCCTATAAATTGTAGAAGATCCCATCATTTGCCCTCGAAGTCCTCGGTGTCTGGAGCTGGAGCGAGAGAAGAGTAGGGACCTTTCGTGCTAGACCGGATTGCGGCGACCATGGTGGAGACGAACAAAGGAGTACAAAAAGAGGTGGGCGGAAGCGGCAGCGGTGCCAAAGTAGGGCGCAGGACGCGCAGGGCACGCATGCGGCTCGCCTAGGCACTTTGCGCGTCGGATACGCTTGCGCATGCGCTTGTGCATGTGCATTTTGTGCTCAGGTCATGCCCCTTTTTGCGCAGATTATCCTTACAGGGGCGTCTGTATACGCTGGTTTTGACAATTTTGGGGCGTCTTATTTTTGATAATTCTTGACGCGTGTTTTTTGTTTCAGGTACTGAGGCGTTATGCGCAAGGTTGACCAATGTGACCACATTTTTTGTTCACTATTAAGCAGATTGACGTATGGAAGAAACAGTACTGAATACCTGCCAAATTGGAGATAAAGATACCTTACATTGAGAAGTGGGTGTAGAATCCTTCGTTGGGTTGGATGGAACTATGCAAGTCATCGCTGAGATCCGGGTACCGCCTGCCACAAGGCGAGGAGGTGGTTGAAATTTTGAAACATTGCGGTGTGATGGTGTCCCAATTTACTCCCATCGGGATGACACGCATAATGAAGCTGATCGCCTTTTTTAGAGAGCATGGCTCAAGGTTCTCCTTTTACCTTTTAAAGAATGGTGTGATGTGCGCACTGACTAAGGTGGTTGCATTGAGGTCCACAACAATGAACACTGACTTGAGTTCGAGCATCAGACGGACCGTCGCCACAAAAACAACGTGTTTGGCTATGTTAGGAACTATTGGGATTTGCTAAAGCTTTGTAAGTCGCTCTTTGATTGATGTCGTCGAGTGAAGGGGCATGAGTGGGAGTTTGCACCGATGCTAGGGTTTAATGTGCCACAGGAGTTAGCGAATCCCCTTTTCAGTATTTTTTTATTCGTGTAGGAGAAGTGTTTGTTGATGCGAGGGTTTTTAATCGATCCAGAGCATGTTGTTGTCATCCCCTTAAATCAGAAGAAGAGGAAACTGTTGTTCAAGTTTGGCGACTTGGATCCTTCCTCTCGACCGAGGGAGCGTCTCGATAATGTGGCCCCTAACAGTTCTAGAGTTGAGGTTCTGGGCTCCTCTGTCTCCAAACTCCTTCCAAGGGAACTCCTGTGCCGCTGATAACAAAGGGGAAGCGTGTGTCTTCTCCTTTGGAAGCAATGAATAACGTTGTGAGTAAAATACTTTGCGTTTTGTTTTGCTGGTTTTCATGTATTGAATATGACACCTTTCGTTTTGTTGTAGATCGAAGCTCAGACCAACAACGTCCTCACGTGGAACGACCACTACGTGAACTTGAAGGATGGATACATAACGCTTTAGTAGGAGCTTCGAGGGGTGAAGAGCTCCCTCTCTGACTTGTGAGGAAGATGGGATCGTGACGTATCTCGTTTCCGGCAGATCGAGTCAGAGCTACAAGTAGAGCTGAAATAGTCTCGAGCGGAGCTCCGAACGGAGAAGACTTTTGTGGAGAAGACTGCACGGCTATTGGTGAGCCCATAGGGGGATGCGACTCGCCTGAACACTGAGATGGGGAATGATTTTACTTAATTTAATATTTAATTATTATACTTAATTAATTTGTGTCACATATGATTCATTCAAATTATATGTTATGATTGTCTTAATTATTTATATATTTACAAATTAATTTTCAATCAAGACACATGTATAACAATCTGTGTTTGAGTGTTGGTAGAATGAGAGAGCTAAACTTCTTAAGTGTGACAATATAAGAATGATTAGGAAGTGTAAACCATATTAATTAGATGAAGTAGTTGCATAGAATTTTAACTGAATCTAGAGTTCAGCTCCTGCAACACATAATTTATTGTGGCATTGAAAATGTTCCCTCGAAAATGATATTCCATAGTAATGATATCATGTGGACTACAAAACCATCAGTCATTGTATCGTGCATTCATGACAGGAATTTCAATTTTTTTTCTTACAAAATATTTTCACATCTTATAAGAACTTTTCTCAGCTAGATTCTCATAATTTTTAAATAAGAATCTGTTTTATTGAAATCAAATTGATAACATTTAATATATCTTGAGTCTGATATAAGTTAATTGTCCGTGACTATTTAAGATTAAATGCGACTTTAATGGCGGCATAAATAATGTTCCGGTGGTTCGAGACTTTGTTGACGTATTCCCCGAGAAGCAGCCAGGGTTACCACCGCATCGGGAGCAGGATTTCCAGATTCAGCTCGTGTCGGGGTCTAAGCCGGTATCGACAGCACCCTACCGTATGGCCCCGAAGGAGCAGGTAGAGTTTCGGAGCCAGTTACTGGAGCTGGTAGAAGCAGGATTTGTCAGGTCGAGTTCCTCGCCTTGGGGAGCTACAATTTTATTCGTGAAGAAGAAGGACAGCATGCTCCGGTTATGCATTGATTACAGAGCTCTGAACAGGCTCACGGTTCGAAACATATATCCCCTGCCCAGGATTGAAGAGCTGTTTGATCAATTGAAGGGAGCTCATTTGTTTTCGAAGTTGGATCTGCGATCAGGATATTACCAGGTGCGTATTCAGGAGGAGGACATTCCGAAGACAGCATTTAGCAATAGATATGGGCTGTTTGAGTTCACAGTGATGCCCTTCGGCCTCACGAATGCCCCGTCCGCGTTCATATGTCTGATGAACTGGGTATTCGAGGCTTACCTTGACATTTTTGTCATAGTATTTATAGATGACATCCTCATCTATTCGTGGTCTGAGGAGGAGCATGCTCACCACCTGACACTGACCTTGGAGAAGCTCCAGGATCACACTCATCGTATTTCATCTTTTTTTTATTTGTAGGATATTTTCAAATTTGAGGTTACAATTCAGAATCATGCTCGAAAACAATTGAAGGATTCACAACTAGGGGGAAAATAAGCATTAAATAAGGAGAATCAATATGAACTAAAAGAGAATATACATTAACAGTTGTGATGATGAATGCTGTATCAACTTCAGTTGATAACTTTTTGAAAAACGAGTTAATAATGGTGATTGTTAACCGCAACCCGTTATTTTGTTAGTCGCACTCCAAAATCTTCCAATTTTTTACGTCTTTTCAAAATACGCCTTGTACATGCAATATTAGGAAAAAGTGTTCAACACGGAAGTTGTAGATATCAACGAGATCTACAACTTTAGTGTTGATCACTTTTCCTAAATATGCATGTACAATGCGTACTTTGTAAATATGCCCAAATTTTGCGTCTTTTCGAAATACCCATTGTACATGCAATTTCAGGAAAAGTGTTCACCACTAAAGTTGTAGATCTCGTCGATATCTACAACTTTCATGTTGAACACTTTTCCTGAAATTGCATGTACAAGGCGCATTTCGAAAAGACGCGAAAAGTTGGAAGATTTTGGGGTGCGACTAGCCAATTACGGATTGCGATTAACAATCGCCTTAATATTTTTTAGTTTTTTCATGATAACTTAAATTTAAAATGCATTAGCTAACAAAACAGATATTGAAACATTGTATTCGGTAAATGTTTTCAAGTTCATGCACAGTTTATTCAACTTTCTTGTTCTTAAAATTATTCATAAATTTGTCAGAACCTCACCTTTAAATTTGCATACTTTTATAGATACACAATTTCTTTGATCATGCACTATTTATTCTGCTTTCTTGTCCTTGCAATTACACCTAAATTTGCATTCTCTTTTTGATGTGGTTCCTCTGATATGATCCGGTTTGTGGCTAGTCAAGCCATGGAAGTCAACCCCACTACCGCAGAAACCACAGCGGCAATCTTTGCCGTCGCGCCAACCGCCGTCGTCGCCCCTCACTAACCGTCGCCATCCCTCTCTTCCTCGTATGTCGCCACCGTCGCTCATATTTCCTGCGGTCGCAGCTGCCGTCGCTCTTCTCTTCCTCGGACGTCGTTGTCGTCGCACCACACTCCCTCCATCACCCCCGACATTGCCCCCGCCGTCTTCCTCGTGCGATCCCTCGCCAATCGGTGTGCCCGAAACCACCTCGCGACACTGCCGGTTCGAGGCCCCCGCCGCCGCCCCTGTAAGGGGCGGCTTCGGCCTGTAAGCCCTAATCTGGCGGCCAGATTTCTATCGCCTCCTCTGTAAGGAGCGGCCTCCCGCTTGGCCTGGACGCCCGTCCTCTTCCGCCGCCCCAAACAGGGGGGCCTTGCCGTTGGCCCAAATCGGGCTGCCTAATCGGCCGCCCGATTTAAACCGTAGCCCCTATAAGGGGCGGCCTCCTGCAGTCGGCCACTCCCTTAACAACAGTGGACAAATTTCGCTCGCCCTGGACGGTGGCAATTTCTGCCGTCCGTCCAGCCGCCGCCCCTTTAATGGACAACATTTCTGTCAGCGGGAACGGGTGACAAAAACTGCCGCTCGTACCCCTAGTCGTATCTTCCATGACGGGCATCGATTTTTGCTGCCCGTCCTACTCCTTTGATGCCCAGGACGGGCAACATTTTCTGTCGCCCGTCCTATCGCCGCCCCCGCATAGGGCGGCACCCTCACCGCCCGCAGCAGGTGGCGTTTCCGATCGCCCTTCCCAGCGCAGGAGGGGCGTTGCTTTTCCGATGAACCCTTAACCGCCTGGGGCGGGTCCATCATTTGCGTTAATATGATAATTTGTGTACTTTAAACGGAGCGATCTTAATCGTCTGACCGGTGGTTACGGGGGGGGGGGGGGGGTTCCTCTCTGGTATGAGGGGGAAAAATAGGGGGAGGGGGAGGGAAGAGAAAGAAAAAGAGGGGGAGGAGAAGAAAAGGGGGAAGAAGGAGAGAAGAGGGAAAGGAAGAAAAAAAGAGGGAGAGAGGAAGAAAGAGAGAGGAGGGAAGAAAAAAAAAGGAGAATGCCAAAGTCATGGCTTACTAAGAACAAGATTGAAATCTAAAACTTTAAAAAGAAAGGAAAAAATATTCTGAGGCGGGCAAGGAAGGAAGATGCAGAATATGTCTCGAGTGTAGAAAGAGAATTTTCTCATTCTGAAAATGTCCTCTTATGTGCTATCCGATATCGATGAAGCCAATGGGTTAACCATGATCCTATCAACTGACTAGTTCAGTTTCGGGACTTCTCCTGAAGAATGACCAATGGAACCGACCGTATCAAAGTAGTGATCTCTTGGCATAGCTGAAACGGATCGAGTGTCCTACAAATCAATAGAATAGAGTTCGTTCGGATAATGTACTTGGGAGGACCGTAGCCCAAGCCACCAGGCGAGTAAATTTCATATGGATCCACTTCTTGCCACTCTTCTCATAATCTAATGGTGGAACTCTTCCTTTTATGCTTGTATTATGTTATCAAGGCTAATTTGAGCTTAGAACATTGTTAGATTAAGACACCTCATCGCGCACAGATCGTTAGGATCGCGCCATGTCACCAATCCGTGAGAATCCTATTTTCCTAATCAAGGCTAAACCATATTTAGGAAGATCATTAAGGGGAGATTATTCTTCAGGCTGTCTTTCCCCCTTTGTGCTTGCTAAACATGGCAAGGTCAGCCCTCTCTAAAGCTATAAAATGGAGGAGGAGGGCTGTGACCTTCATCATCCCAAAACCTACAGCAATCCGGAGAGAGGAGTTCTTTGCCACCCACCGTTCTCATCCCAGCGGCATCAGGCGGCGACGGCGGCAGCAGGCGCGCAAGGGAGCGACTCCAGGCGGACGACTCCAGGCGGAGCTAACGGAGCGGCATCCGGTCGAATCCAGTCGGATCGACTTCCGGCCGGTCTCCCGCAGCGGTTCCAGGCAGCGGTTCCAGGCAGCGGTGGTGATCCCAGGCGGTGCGACGACATCAGGCGGCCGATCGGCTTCTGGCGCACAGACCAGGCGGCGATTCCGCAAAAAGGAGAACAATATCCCTGTCGCCCGGCGACATCACTATCACTCGATAGTCCGGTTTCAGCTTTTCGATTTTTTCTTCATTGCTCGATCTTTTCGGTCTCTGTTGTAATCTGTATCTCCATACCTTATAGTGGATCTTCTCCGACGCGCTCTCCCCGTGTATGTAGGAGCTTCTCTCCGAACCACGTAAATTATTTGTCGTCTGTGTGCTTGAAATCTCGTTTCTAATTTTAATTTTGCGCGATTGTCTTTGCTCGATTTAATTCTGTTGCGCTACCGCGGTACTCGGTCCGATTGCATAAGAATTGGTATCAGAGCCAGGTTCCGCGAAGGTGATCGATTGTACGTTCTGTTTTAGATTTGGGTCAACGGTAGGTGACGACCATCGGTCCGCTCCCTATCTTCTCAGATCTGATCTGCGATCTTAATCGGATTACCTAGTAGCCCTGCGAGCAAAACAATGGCAGCAAAATTCGAGATTTCCAAGTATGACGGCAAGATTGATTTCGGCTTATGGCAGAAGCGGATCAAGGCGGTTCTCGTTCAACAAGGTCTCCACAAGGCGTTCCTCGGCAAGGAGAAGTCCGGAAAGAAGGATGACGAATGGGAAGAATTGGATTTGAAGGCCATCAGCACGATTCAGTTGAGCTTAGCCGATTAAGTGATGTACAACGTAGTTGACGCCGAGACTACAGAAGAACTATGGAAGAAGTTGGAGGAGCTATACATGTCGAAGTCTCTCACTAATAAGCTCTACGTGAAGAGACAGTTGTATATCCTGAGGATGTCCAAGAGCAATCAACTGTTGGAGCACATGAACGTGTTCAACAAGCTTATCTCCCAGCTACGGAGCATGGACGTGAAGGTTGAAGAAGAAGATCAAGCTCTTCTGTTATTATCCTCTCTACCTAAGTCATATGACCATCTGGTTACCACCATCCTCTATGGAAAAGACACCCTCAAGATGGAGGAGGTGATGACGACGTTGCTCTCGAATGAAATGAGGAGCAAATCTGGTCCTAGCACCAACGAGGGTTTGTTCGTTAAGAGCAACAAACCAGCCCGAGGTAGATCGAGGGATAGGGGCAAAAAAGAAAATCGTTCTAGGTCCAAATCCAGGAGCAAGGATACCAAATGCCACTAATGCAAGGAGGAGGGACACTGGAAGATCAACTGCCCGAAGAGGAAGCTGAAGGGGAAAGACAAAGAGCCATAGCAGGCGGCCGTGGATTCAGACCCAGATAGCAATGCTGACGTCCTACATGTCTCAGCCAGTCTCGATACTACTGACGCATGGATCATGGACACCAGATGCTCATATCACATGTGTCCTCATAAGGAGTGGTTCACCACATTCAGGGAGTGTGACGGCGGTCGAGTATTGATGGGAAATGACTCGGAGTGTAGAACACTGGGAATTGGGAGCGTTAGAATCAAGATGTTCGACGGAACGATTAGGACTCTCACTAACGTTAGATATGTGCCTAATCTATGGAAGAGTCTGATATCCCTAGGAACTTTGGAGGCGACCGGATGCTCCTACACCGGCGAAGGCGGATATCTGAAGGTCAAGAGAGACGCTCTGGTGGTTATAAAAGGAGAGCGCTCAGGTTCTCTCTACAGATTGATCGGCACCACAATCGCCGGTGATGCAGCAGTTGTTGCAACATCAGATGAGGCTCATCTCTACTATGGCATCCCAGGCTTGGGCATATAAGCGAGAGAGGACTGCTGTAGCTTCACAAGTAGGGCCTATTGAAGGGGGGGGGGGGGGGTCAAGACATGCAAGTTAGACTTCTGCGAGACATGCATTCTCGGAAAGCAACACAAGGTAAAGTTCGTGACGTCGAGCAAGCGGAGTAAGCAGGTACTGGAGTATATTCACTCAGATGTCGGGGGGCCTGCCCCAGAATCTTCGCTTGGAGGGGCTAAGTACTTCGTGACCTTCATTGATGACTTCTCGAGGAAGGTCTGAATTTATATTCTGAAGAACAAATCTGAAGTCTTCGAGAAATTCAAAATATGGAAGACTAAGGTGGAGAAGCAGACCGGGAAGAAGGTTAAGTACCTCAGATCTGACAACAGCGGCGAGTACACCTCAGCCGAGTTTCAGACTTACTGTGATCAGGAGGGCATCACTTGCCACCTTACTATCCCCGGTACACCCCAGCAGAACGACGTCATAGAAAGGATGAACAAGACGCTGTTAGAGAGAGCTCGGTGCATGCGTCTATTCGCCGGCCTACCAAAGTCCTTCTGGGCCGAAGCTATTAGCACGACGTGTTATCTAGTGAATCGATCCCCATCGATGTCACTGAATCTGAAATCGCCACAAGAGGTTTGGTTAGGCGAGCCGGTCGATTATTTTGATATCCACATATTCGGCTGTCCTGTATACACCCTAGTGCAAGACTCTGAAAGAACCAAACTGGATGCTAAGTCCAAGAAGTGCATCTATCTAGGCAGAAAGGCCGGTACGAAGGGATTCAAGCTGTGGAACCCTGACACGAAGAAGGTGGAGATCAGGCGCGACGTTATTTTCGATGAGGCGTCTATGCTGAAAAAGTCTTAGTCTCAGTCCAAAGAAATTGTGAAGACTCCAGTCAAACCCCTGGAGGTGGAGCTGGAAAGGAGTGACCAGGCTGACGACCATGGTGATTTCCCCGACCCGGAGGATGCTGATGCTGTACAACCTACTGAAGTGGAGCCGTACTCCATTGCCAGAGAAAGGGCGAGGAGAGAGGTCAGACTGCCTCTCAGGATACAGGACACTGTAGCATATGCTTTTCAAGTGATCTCCTCCGACACTCGGTCTTATCAAGAAGCTATAAAGAACAGTGACCGCTCTCAGTGGAAAGCTGCGATGCTGGAGGAGATGGACTCACTTCGAAAGAACCAGACTTGAGATCTGGTTAGCCTACCAAAAGGTGCTAAGGCACAAAATAAAGGAGTTGATTTCGACGAAATCTTCTCACCCGTTGTAAAGCACTGTTCCATATGGGTGTTACTTGCTATAGTAGCGTTGTGGGACTTGGAGCTGAAGCAAATGGACGTGAAGATAACATTTCTTCATGACAACTTAAAAGAGGAGATCTACATTCTGCAGCCCGAGGGGTTCATCGAACCAGACAAAGAGAAAAAGGTGTGCAAGTTAAAGAGATCCCTCTACAGTCTAAAACAGGCTCCGAGAATGTGGAACAAGAGGTTCGACACGTTCATGGTCTCCCAGGATTTTAGCAGAAGACAGTACGACAGTTGCGTCTACCACAAGTTCCTGGCGAATGGCAACATTCTGATTCTGATGTTATATGTTGATGACATGCTGATCGTTTGCAAATCAGCTCGGGAGATTCAATCACTGAAGCAGAAGCTGCATGCTGAGTTCGAAATGAAGGATCTGGGTCACACACAAAAAATTCTTGGAATGAAAATCAAGCGGGACAAAAAGCGAGGCATGATTTGGCTTTCTCAAACAGGTTATATTCAGAAGGTGCTGGAGAAGTTCAGTATGATGGAGTCTTAACCTGTTACCACTCCTCTCGAGCAACAGTTTAGATTGTCGTCACAGCAGTATCCAGACACCGAGGAGGAACGCCAAAAGATGCTCAAGGTGTCGTACGCAAGTGCGGTAGGATGTTTGATGTACGCTATGATCTGTACAAGACCAGATATAGCTCAGGCTGTGAGCGTTGTCAGCAGGTATATGGGAAATCCAGGGCGACAACATTGGGAAGCCGTCAAGTGGATTCTAAGGTACTTGAGAGGAACCCTAAATGTCGGATTAGTGTTTCAGGAGAGCCAGGACGTCCGTACGCTAGAGGGCTACGTTGACTCCGACTACGCTGGCGATCTCGATAGAAGAAGATCTACTTCCGGGTACATCTTCCTTCGAGGTGGAGGTCCCATCAGTTGGAAAGCCACTCTCTAGGATATCGTGGCTCTATCTACGATGAAGGCAGAATATATTGCTGTAGTAGAGGCTGAAAAGGAAGCCATCTGGCTCAAAGGTCTCGCCAAAGAACTTGGGATTTCTCAGGAAGCGATGAAGCTGCACTGTGATAGTCAGAGTGAGATTTGTCTGGCCAAAGACCTGGTCTATCATGCCAGGACAAAACACATTGATGTGTGCTACCACAAATTGAGAGAGTTCGTCGCTGGCGGAGACATTCAGTTGCTGAAGGTGCCCACAGAAGACAATGTTGCAGACGTGCTGACCAAACCAGTGACATGAGTCAAGTTTAAGCACTGTCTTGACTTGGCTCATATTGGTGCATGCTGATTGGGGCGACCCCAGGGAGAGGGGGTAGGTTTGCCGGAAGGAGGAGATCCAAGTTTCAGGTGGAGTCTGTCGCGTGAGGCATCAAGGTGGAGATTGTTAGATTATGACACCTCATCGCGCCCGGATCGTTAGGATCGCGCCATGTCACCAATCTGTGGGAATTCCATTTTTCTAATCAAGGCTAAACCATATTTTGGAAGATCATTAAGGGGAGATTATTCTCCAGGCTGTCTTTCCCCCTTTGTGCTCGCCAAACATGGCAAGGCCGACCCTCTCTAAAGCTATAAAATGGAGGAGGAGGGCTGTGATCTTCATCATCCCAAAGCCTACAGTAATCTGGAGAGAGGAGTTCTTTGCCACCCACCATTCTCATCACGGCGACATCAGGCGGCGACGGCGGCAACATGCACGCAAGGGAGCAACTCCAGGCGGATGACTCCAGGCGGAGCTAACGGAGCGACATTCGGTCGAATCCAGTCGGATCGACTTCCGGCCGGTCTCCCGCAGCGGTTCCAGGCAGCGGTGGTGATCCCAGGCGGTACGGCGACATCAGGCGGCCGATCGGCTTCAGGTGCGCAGACCAGGCGGCGATTCCGCGAAGAACCAGAATAGTATCCCTATCGCCCGACGACATCACTATCGCTCGGCGATAGTCCGGTTTCAGCTTTTCGGTTTTTTCTTCATTGCTCGACCTTTTCGGTCTCTGTTGTAATCTGTATCTCCATACCTTATAATGGATCTTCTCCGGCGCGCTCTCCCCGTGGATGTAGGAGCTTCTCTCTGAACCACGTAAATTGTTTGTCGTCTGTGTGCTTGGAATCTCGTTTCTAATTTTAATTTTGCGCGATTGTCTTTGCTCGATTTAATTCCACTGGGCTACCGCGGTACTCGGTCCGATTGCAAAACAGAACATGTCAGCCAGATAGCTGGTCGATCCACTTTTTATGCTTGTATTATGTTATCAAGGCTAATTTGATTTGATCTTCTCTAGGAGATATTGTTTAAAGAGGCTGAATTTCTAATAGTGGAAAATTGTATGGAAGGCTGTAATAATTGCGTGTTTACATATGGTCAAGTAAGTTACACAATTTCTATTGCATCTTTACAAATCTCATATAAACAGATCGAATATGCATGGGCGGATCCACAATTAAACACGCTCGGGCAGGTGCCCGAGCTTATGGTCTAAGCTCAGGGACCGATTGGGAGGCATTACAATAATGCTCGTCCAGATCTACCCTATTTCTGAGAAGGGTCACTCGAAACATACGGAGGAGAGTCTAAGTGGAACTCACTCCCCGTTGCCCCCAGCTAGGATTATATAGAGTTAAACCTAGGGTTTATTCGCGCAAAGCCCCCGAGCCCGTTATTCGTTCGAATATACCTTTACAATCTTCTCCTATATTCGTGACAAATAACGGTGACGTTTCGGGGTGCTGGAGTGTAGAAAAAATAATAATCCAAACTAAGCAAAACAATCAGGACAGATCATACTAATAAATCAAAATAAAGGTTTTGCCTAAACAGCAAACCAACACACAGCTGCTATCCCAAAAACATGGTCTGAATAATTATTACAAAACAAAACATAGACATGAATTAAACATTTGATGATTCTACTCATCTAGTAGATCATCGTCATCCATGTACAAGTCTACAGCTCCTCCATAATCTCAATCATAGCATGTAAGGAATTTCATGAGTCAGACTCTATGAATTTATAAACATATGCAGTAACATTTAAAGTAAACTAACTCTTACTAAATGAGCTTAGCACTTCTAGCAACGGTGAAGTAACTCTGTCAGCATCTCATCCAGTCTAACTAGGACTAGTCATGTTACCTTACTCATTACGTATCACAATGTTCCTCGCCAACACATGTGGGCACACATCATGTGCAACATTATCAAATGTGAAATAATGTGTTATGACAAATAATGTTTAGATTAACATTTATAATGACTTTCAATTCCCAGTTGAATAACTCTTGAATAACCTTACAATGAGAGGACGTTAGGTTATCAAGTGTGAAATAACCAGCATCCAACCATCTTGGGTTTTCATCAAGAAATTATTTGGGGTTTTCAGTCTGTTACTATTTAGATGCTTGAATGTTGACAGCTATAGACTCGTACGTATCAAAACATAAATGTTGGAGGAAAGTTTCATATTTCTATAAACTTTAATCTCATTTCCCCCGATGTTTTGATTGTGAGAGCTCTATTTAATCCTTTAGTAAGGGCGTCTCTGCAACATTATCTTTTGACCTCACATCAACGAGATTCACAATCCCTTGACTCGTAAGGGAGGTCAACCAGGCTTTTTCATCCGTAGTTGTCTTCTTTTGCTATTGAACAACGTGTTTGTAGCAATCGTTTTAGTAGTCTGATTGTCGCAGTAAACTACAACAGAACTCAGTTTCAGGCTCGACAGTAGAATATCCATCACCAAATCTCTTATCCACTCCGCCTCTTCACCAACTGAAGCTAGGGCATAGAGTTCGGATTCCATAGATGAGAGTGCAATGCACGACTGTCTCTTGGACTTCCAGGCTACAGCTGCTCCTCCTAGTGTGAAGAGGAATCCACTAGTGGAATTGCTGTCATTTACTTCTAAGCACCATGATGCATCAGAATATCCTTACAGAACTGGAGGATGACCACTATAACATAAAGCATACTGTCGGGTGTGCTTTAGGTATCGCATCAGCCTATCGAGGGCATCCCAATGGTCTTGGCCAGGATTGCTAGTGAACCTACTTAACATGCCGACCGTAAAGGCTATGTCAGGTCTTGTACAAACCATAGCGTACATGAGGCTACCAAGCAGTTTAGAATAATCTAACCGTCGAACCGCAGCTCCATCATTGGGCTTTAAGCGGTTAGAATAATCGTATGGTGTCTCAACCGCTTTACGTTCACTGTATCCCCACGTGTCCGACATGGACTGGATGTAGTGACTTTGACTTAGGAAAATATCATGTTTCTCAAAGCTCACTTGCATACCTAGTATAGTGTCAACTACACCAAGGTCTGTCACGCTAAATTCTTTAATTAGACCTGACTTTACGTCATCCACTTCGGATTGATCAGATCCAAGAATAAGCATATCATCCACGTACAAGCATATTATGGAGACTTTGACTGATCTATGACGTATGTAAAGACATTTGTCCGAGAGACTCGACATGAATCACATGTTCTTTACAGTATATTCAAACTTCTCATGCCATAATTTTGGTACTTGTTTCAATCCGTATAGCGACTTTAAAAACTTACAGACATTGTTTTCATGACCGTCTATAATGAAACCTTCAGGTTGACTCATGTAGATCTCTTCGGTCAGATCTCCGTTCAAGAACGCATTCTTAATATCCATTTAATGAACAACAAAGTTCTCAATGACCAAAATAGCAAGAAGAACCCTAATGATTGCTAAGTGACACACGGGTGAGTATACATCAAAATATTCTACTCTGCTTACTTGTGTGAAACCTTTAGCCACCAGGCGTGCTTTATACTTAGCTACGCTACTATCGGGATTTAGCTTCTTTTTCAGAACCCACTTGCACCCTGCAGTTTTAGCCCCTTTTGGCTTATCAACAAACGTCCAGGTGCCGTTCTGAAGGAGAGAGTTCATCTCATCCTCAATAGCTTCTTTCCAGAGTAGGGAATCCCTTGATCTCATCGCTTCCTTAAAGGTAGATGGATCATCCTCAACGTGGTAAGTGACAAAATCACTACCGAAGGTCCTGGGGGTTCTCTCTCTCACTGAAGTCCTCCTAGACTCTATGCCAGAGTTATCTACCGGAACAGAATAGGAGGTGCTCGGTACTGATTCAGGATCTTCCTCAGTAATAGTTGCTTGCATACCTGAGATTGTTAAGTTTTTATCTTTGAGGAATTTATCCTCGAAGAACACTACATCCCTAGATTCTATTATGATATTATTAGAAATATCAAGGAACCTATCTGCAGCACTATCTTCAGCACAACCTAAGTAGACACATGTATTGTTCCTAGGTCCAACCTTAGACTGTCTAGGGTCAGGAACCCTGACATAGGCTATACAACCCCAAGTCTTAAGTCTAGTTAAAGACGAGGGTTGCTTAAACCAAAGTTCGTAGGGTGTAACCTCTAACTTAGCATGATGAACTTTATTCAGAATGTGATTCGCAGTCAAGACTGCTTCTCCCCAATAAGCGGAAGACATGCCTGCAGTGAGCAGCATAGAGTTCAACATCTCTTTTAACGTTCTATTCTTGCGCTCGGCTATGCCGTTAGATTGGGGGAAGTAAGGAGCAGTGGTTTCTGCTATGATGCCCTGTGAAGCAAGGAAGCATCTGAACTCATTAGACATATATTCTCCTCCTCTATCACTCCTAAATCTTTTTATTTTCATGCTTAATTGGTTTTCTACCCTGGTTTTGAAAAGACAAAATTTTTCAAACGCTTTGTCTTTAGTTTTAAACAACGAAATATGACAAAACTTTGTGCAGTCATCTACGAACGTGATCATATACTTCCTTCCACCTCTAGTGACAAAACTCTTAAAGTCACAAATATCAGAATGTATAAGCTCAAGAGGTGTTGTGCTCCTAGTAACCGTGCTAAAAGGTTTCCTAGTGATCTTAGTCTGAGCACACACTTCACATTTTCCAAGTGGAGACTTAGTGTCTAATGTGATCTTGTGAGTTCTAGCTACTTGGAACATTTTCCTATAGTTTACATGTCCTAGTCTCTCATGCAGAGTCCTAGGGCTAACTAAATTCAATTGAACTTGTTGCACTATCTCATTTGCTAAACTCAGACGGTATATCCTATTTTGGACGTAAGCACATCCAAAGTAGTGAGAGTTAATTGACAGAGTCACTCTACCGCTACAGAAGTTAACTGACATACCAGCATCACACAATAAACTAATATACACTAAGTTAACAGATAAAGAAGGAATAAATTTTACGTCCTTTAAAATTAAAGACTTATCTGAGGAGAGCATCAGAGTTGCGTTCCCCATCTTTAATACGTCAGTTGTTCCTCCATCTGCTATAGTCACTGATTCCTTTGCATTCTTCAGTCCTGTCAAAGGATTAGTATTGTTGCAAACGTGGCACGTTGCCCCAGAATCTAGGAACCACTCCGTGCTGGCCTGCTCGTGTCCGACCATGGCAACAAAGTCGGATGACTCAGCTTGACTAACCAGATGAGCCTGGTTGCCCTCTTGTGGTGCCTTAGTTCTTTCCTTCCTCGGTAACTTGCAGTCAGATGCGCAGTGTCCCCACTTGTTGCAGTTAAAATATTTACCCTTAAATTTCTTAGAGGGTCTAGTCGGTCCAGGAACCTGGGGGCTACTACGCGACGTTTTGGTCTTGTGAGGGGGAGGAGCATGCTTAGAGCTTGAAATCATGTTGGCAGCAGCCTTCTGCTTGCCAACAGCTTCCAATGCGTGCTTCGTTCTGTTCTCGTCCTCAATGCGTATGAAACACTTGAGGTCGTTCAGACCAACCTGCATCTTCTTGCAGTACATTTTCGTTTTGAAATTGTACCACGAGGAGGGAAACTTATACACAATTGTGTCCGCAACAAAACTATCTGGCAGACTAATAGACTCACTATGCAAGGAATCAACTAAATTTTCAAATTCTGATACCTAGGGAGAATGACTTTCTCCTCGTCGAAGCTGAAGGAGTGGAATTTATCCACCAGATGAGCCTTGAAGAGATCCTCCTCTTGCTTGAAGTGCTCCTCCAGTGCCTCCCAGATCTCTTTAGCAGACTGCATCTTGATGTAGTTCTTGGCCAGGCTGGAGGAGAGGCGGTTCAGCAGGTAATTCCTGCAGAAGTCCTCATCTTCGACCCAATGTGCCTCGTCTTCAGTCCCAGCAATGTCAGCACGAGTAGTCTTGATGGTGTAGAAGACGTTCAGGTATTTCATCCCGAACTGGGTGTTCAGCTTCCAGTCGTTGAACTCTGTGTCCGTGAACTTCTCAAGCTTGTTCATGGGCACCAAAGAGGACATGGTGGAGTTCCTCATTGCTTGAACACACTTAGCAAACTCCACTTGATCTTGGAAGAAAAACCCGGGCTGCACCTCCACTAAAGAAGAACGGACCTTCACGGGATGGAGGCAGAGAGTGCAGAGGATCTCCACTGGATCGGCTGCACGGGCTCAGCAACCTTGGATCGGCAACCTTGCCGGAAAAAAGGAAGGCAGCAGGCTAACCAAAACCCGGGGAACACAGGACGGAAGGAGGCGAGTGGCTGGATCTTCGACTACTTCACCGACGCAGAAGAAAGCGACAGGAGGCCGATCAGCGAAGGGGACGAACTCCAAACCCAACAACGACGTTTCCTCCTTTCTCGATCGGCGACAAGGAAGAACGAACGGCGAGCCCTAGCAGGCGGCTCTGAAGGGGACGCGACGTTGCTCCGGCGTCGGCGACGGCGACCTAGCGATGGCGAAGGAGCGATCGACTTCAGGAAGAGAGAACGGCGACGACCCTTGTTCCGTGATCGAGCGATGGCGAGCCCTAATTTCGCGATCGTGGAAGACGCGAATGGCGAGCGCTATGGTGCCCTTTTCCGCGACGGCGAGCGCGACGAGGAACCCTAGCACCGCGATCGGGGAAGACACGAATGGCGAGCGCGACGGCGACCTAGCTTCGCGATCGGGGAAGAGACGGAGCGACGGGGGGATGTTTCGAGAATGAGAAGGGTCGCTCGAAACATACGAAGGAGAGTAAAAGTGGAACTCACTCCCCGTTGCCCCCAGCTAGGATTATATAGAGTTAAACCTAGGGTTTATTCGCGCAAAGCCCCCGAGCCCGTTATTCGTCCGAATATACCTTTACAATTTCTAGGATAGATCTGGACGAGCATTATTGTAATGCCTCCCAATCGGTCCCTGCACCTCTACACCGAGTATTGCGTAGGCCGCATACACGAAGCAGCTAGACTACCTCTACAGTGATCAAATGCACAATTATCTTCTTGTAAGTTATAATTTCTGGTGTGAAATGCCATGTAACTTCATTAAGTTGGATCTTATAGCAATGATATGAAGATATATACCATCTTCATAGAGAAATCACATCAACTGGATAATATTTAAATATTGCATAGTTATCAAAAACACACCACTAACTTGCCTAATTACAGAAACCACCCATCTATTTTTCAAAAATATCATAATTTTACACTGTTAACATACAGGTGCAAGAAAAAATGGAAGAGTTCTGAAGGGGTTTTTGTGCATGCATGTTAACAATGTAAATTTAGAGGGGGTGGTTTGATGGTTTTGAAAAATAGATGAGAAGCCCCTGTAATTATGCAAAGTTAGAGGGGAGGTTACAACAAATGACCATATTACATACATTATGATTGAAAAAGCTCCTCACTTTTGATGTATCGAAGAGATGCTCAACATCACATGGTTGCATTATTGGCACAAAGCGCGCAACAAGTACCATAACAAATCCATACTGACCAAGGGGAACCCCTTATCAACGGTGACATCATGGGATTTTGAGAATTTTAAGGACAATCATTAGGGCTTCTAAAGAATCTGGTCGAGGCTGCTCATAAAGGTTATGAGATCTCCCAAATTTACTACTTTCTAGTGTCTACGCACAAACTGGGTAATCAATAATGTCAACTGCCCGCTTTATGGTTTTCGCTGGAGATGATCGATCCACCACGCACGAACTGCCTGCGAAAACGAGGCCGCAGTTCTGCTAATCTCTTCCTGCTCTGATAGCGTACCTTTTCACGAATAATAATTCTGATTTGAAACATGACTGGCTGATCAAATACTCAACAAAAAAAATCAAACATGCATTGAAGAACTGGTTACCTTTTTACTGAAGTTTCTTACATTTCTTTTTTGCCTAAATTTGTTCAAAGCAGCCTCTCTCTGGGCGAAACGATTTTGATCCGCTCCAACGCCGCCTCCGCCGACGCCTCCACTCCCATCGCCCCCTATGCCCATCACTGCCATGATTACTGTAAGAATTACTTCCATTCAAGCTATAAGTACCAGCAGTTGCTTTCAAATTCTCGAGAGATGAGTCATCATGATCAGTTTCTGAATGCAGTGAACGGACGTGGTGGCTCCGTGGCGGTGATAATGGTGGGGATGGTGCTGCACTAGTACATGTTTCTGCAATCCCCTCGGCTGTCCGATCGCCGGGGATGCCACCACTTCGTCGATCTTATCGTGCGCTGTCGGTTGAATGGTGGAGTTCCGAGGCTGCACGGGATGAAGGCTGAGGTGGAATGGTTACACTTTTTATTCGTTGAACCCATGTCATTGTTTTCGCTGCTACCATTAGAAACCTGGTTTAATAGAACTGCCTCACAACTATTATTAACTAAGGAGCTTCCTCCACAGCCTGCAGGAAGGTAGAGAGTGAAATCTAAATCTAAAACTGAAATCTACATCTAAAACTTAAAAAAAAACTTTAGCTTTTTCATTAAAAGACTGAAATCTAAAACTCATACAAAGCATCTCTTCGTTAAAAAACCATAAAGGTAGAGAGTGTAAGATCATGAAGGTAGAGAGTGTACATGATCAAAATCTTACACGTGAGTCAACACATGCTAGATCAAGAAATTAAGAAGCAAGTCTTTGTTGAAAGTAGTGCACTGCTTTATTTCGAGTTCTGTCATTTTATTACATTGGAAAAAAGAACTCCCCCATATATAACAAATGAGAGTAGTGCAAGTCTTTACACTGGAAATAAACTCCCCCATTAAAAGCTATAACTTTCAAAATGAAATATTTCATCTAATTTCTAGCAACTTCAATATCAAAGGAATAAAGTAGTGTGAAGATTTTTCTAACAACCAAAGATTATTTGCTAAGCAGGTGATAAGCATGTATGTAAGTAGGTGCTAACATTCTGAATAGTATGCAAGATCACGGAGAAAAGAGTGTACATGAGAGTACTGCACGTGAGTCAACACATGTTAGATCAAGAAATTAAGAAGCAAGTCTTTACTACAAGCGGTGCTAAAATAATTTGAAGAGATTGTACTTCAAATATCATGTATCACATCATAATCTGAAAGATTGTAGCTAAAATAATCTGAAGAACTGTGAGATTTTTCTAACTTTAATTTCTCTAACCGTGAGAATAAAAACAAACAAAGATTGATGAGTGCTTAACTTTTCCGGCGTAAAAATGAAAGCAGTGCACGAAGCTTTAAACGCAATAAAATATTACATGATATACCTTACAAAGTTGGAATTTGGGACTTGAAATCAAGCATACCGTGATAGTATGATCTTCTCAAGCTTGAGCCACCTCAGCAAGCCTAGTGAGATTAAAAGAAGGAACATTTCAATAATTGAGAAGAAAATTTTTGAAGATGTAAATGAAACCAAAATCCAAAAATATTGTCTACCTGCTAGCAGCACTTTTTCTTGTTACCATCCTTGACCTTTTGCTTGAGCTGCCCATCAGATCGGGCCCGAAACTGGTTCATCCCCAATACCCGCGCGACTCGCGCCCAGTACAAGAAACGCTTGGCTAGACTCTTCCAAGACGTTTGATCTCCAGTCGCCGATTTCACATGGGAGCGCTCTGCTGGATTGGTCAGCAAGTAATTGAGCAGCTCCTTCTCCACTTGGGAAAACGACTCCCCTGCAGATGGGGCAGGGACACTTGTCGCCAATATCTGATCCAAACAAAGCAACTGATGATCGGCCATGAATGGCGGACGCAAACCAATCTCGCTGACAACAGACGTGTTGGCCATAATAGGTTCCACCGCCGTCGTAATGACTGCAGAAGAGGTCGGTTGATTTGAATTCCGGGTGATCGGAGATGCAGCTGGAACTGATGGTTCGGCCGACGACGACGACAGAATATTTAGGAAGCCTGGATCGTCGTACTGCTGGGCAGCCTCGGAATGCGATTGCAAACGAGAATGACAACTTGGTCGTGCTGATGTGGTTGATGGCACACGCTTCTTGAGGCGTGCAAGATACTCCCAACGATTCTGGATCTCCTTGTGGGTCATCTCGAGCAGATCATCACGACGGGAATCAATGCCGGCGTACGCGGGGGCGACCACTTTAGTCCAATGAATGTTGCCGGCATGCCCGACATCAATCTCTTGTTGAACCAGCCGATCAATGATATTGTCTGATGACCATTCAATGAGTTGTTCGGGCATAGATTGCAGATCTGATGCATGGGGTTGACTTGAACTTTGATTGAAGCTGGTTGCCAAGGTGACAGTTCGAGTTGTAGTTGTTGTCACAGTCTCTTCCAATTACACAATGTCAAAACTGGCAACATGAGACGATCACAATGGAGCAATCACTGATGCGGCTTGAATTAGGGCAGTAATGATGCTGCGTTCGGGCGCTGCTCGTTGAATGAGCAATCTGAATCGGGCCTGGGCAACCATATCCTCCAGGTGTTGTTTCAGGACCTGTTTCGATTTCGGCCGAATGAACCGTTTGAAAGCGAAATTAGTGCTACGCAAAGTCGAGACAAGAATAGACCAGATTCGATGCAATTGTGGAAGATGCAAAGATTCCATGGGGAAATCCTTCAGATCCTGTAGTTCATCAGGCAGAATAAATTTGAGAGCAATCGTTCAGAGCAAGCGACGTTCCAAGGGGTTTATCATTGGCGAAGTGCTCATGACAGCTTCCCAAAGATTAAGCCCTTGTAATGCCGACTGACGTTCATTGCCCAATGCGTTGAGGCTGCGATGTTTCTTATTGTGACTCGATGAAGAGCTGCACTCATGCGATGTAGGTCCTGGTTTGCGGCACTTGCGATTAGACTGAATGGAATGAGACGCGTTGCTAACTTTGGTGCCAAATTCGGCCCCAATCAACAGATCGACATCATCGATATTGTTCAGATAATCATCCTCCCGCGGTGCAACATCACCTTCTTCAGCGATGTGATGATCATCGTGAGCCCGCTCGACAACAGCAGCGACAACCTCAAAGGCATTGTGCGCAATCGCATCGAACGCGTGACTTGACCAAATTGCATTATCAGCGATTGATTCCGCGACCATTCCAAGTGATTCAAGTTGCCCTGCAGGAATTTCGGGCAGTTGAGGAAGGGATTGTCCAAATGCTGTCGTCAATCCAAATTCGTCGTCACAATTATCAATCGAGAGAGGCAATAAATGAAACATCGTCGACAGAGATGTGGGCGAGGGAGTGATTCCATCGGTCGGAAATAGTGCGAGATATTGAGTGAGAATGATATGCATCCCAGAGATTGGCAAATACGCCCAGCGAGGATCGAATTGGAGTTCGCCTCGAAAGTTGATTTGAGCGACAACGGTATGGATCAAGAAGTTCCCTCCTTCCAGGGATATGGTCTCCGGGCAAATGGCTCGTCTATGACGCCACAAGTTTTCATTTTTCCACGATCCACGACGCAGACTCGAACGAAAGAAGCGATTCAGAACGGTAGTCGATGCGGATGCGGGCGGAGTTAAGCAATTTCTGATGTGTTTTTTCTGTGTCTCATGGCAAGCGAGAAGTTTGAACGTCACGATGCGCTTGGATGAGGGCACATCATTCTCAATTTCCCACTTTTTAATGCGATCAAACAATGCATCCAATTCAGCCTCAATGATGGAGCCTTCCCGCATTGGATGTTGTCTAGTGCCGACAATGATTTCGGCCACGACAACCATGAATTGTTCGTGCCGAGCACGAATCGTGCTATTCGAATTGTCCCGATACCTTGTGATCAGGTGGTGATTGTCGAGGAGAACAATGATGTTCTCGAACTCTTCCAGCCATTCCCGATCATCGCAGCACTTGTCCAGGTACATGATGAGTTGTGAAATATCAATACCGTAAGCGTTGCACCATCTCAGCAAACCCCGACTAACAGATCGACGTTCCGCATTGCCTGTCGTGCTTGTGAATTGATGAGAGAGGATTTGTTGGTGCTCGTTCATGATAGAGTGCAATCCAGCAACGGGGGCGAATTTCCTGCCGTTGAACTCATCCGTTAATTTCATGCGTCCCGGCACGTTGTGATGATGGTCGGCCGAGAGATGAGTCCCGGTGATGGCGCCTTCCATTCGATTGTAGAACGGGAGTTGACGAGTAATGCAGTCGTTGACCACGCTTGTCAGCGTCGATTCCACTGGACCGAGAGTTCCATTGTGCCCGTTGCAATGCTGAAAGAACGACGGAAAATCGGGAAACACTGTCGGATCTCGAGGCAACGTTGATTGCCCAAGTGCGACATCCCGAGCGCGCATTTCCAAATACCACGACACGTGGCCACGATATAGCGCGATTTGACGCATGTATCGAGTCGTTCGGGCACAACGAATCACCTTGGTGACATCAACACTGCCGGAATGGGACGTGTACAAGTCATATGCCATTTGAACAAGACCGACGTCGTGCGCGCTCTGTTTGAATAACTGCACTGGATAGTTAAGAATGATGGGCGTCGGGATCAACTTCTCGGTTTTGGCCTCGTCCATTACATGGAACGTGGCACCACGGCCGCCTGAGCTCTTCGACTTCTTGCACACGTATCGAGCACAGATAGCAAATCCGGTGGTGTCGATGCAACCGATGATTCGCGGGGCACTGAATTGCTTGCGGAAAAGAAAGCCGACTTTGTTGCAAGACAGACATGCACCCGCTGTCAAGTTGACGCCGTATTGTCGTTCCGGATCAATCACGAACAACGGTTTCAGCAGATACGCGTTCAGGTCGGGACGCTTGCTCCACAGTGGCATGGTCGGATCGATTCGAATAGGAGGGAGCATGCCATCCTCGATCAGTTTCAGCTGGATCTTGATCCAATCCTCCTGAATCTTGTTCAACGTGACAGATTGCTTGCCACAAACGCACGGCTCACTAGTGGGGCGGTCGAATGTTGACGAATAGAATGGCGGCGTTTGGGTCGGAATCGAATCCGATGGAATTTCAGGGCAGCGACGGACGAGGGTCTCCTCCGATCGTTGTGTTTTCGCAATGTCCTGCAGCACAAGATCGATACCGTTCATTGGCGATGATGACTAATAGGCAGACAATCTGGATCAAATAAAAAGAGTAACACAGTGAATTGGTTCAATGACAATAGATATCTCATGTAAACCAATGATAATAAAAGTAATCAAAATACTTATATATACCTCGAGTGTGTGAGCTTCAACCAAGCTTAAATAAATGTGCCACCACAATATAATAAATCTACAAGCCCCCAAAACAAGAGAGTAACCTGGAAAGGGGAGAGGAGAGCTAATCAGATGAAAGCAAGCAACAGTAGAAATCATCATAAATTTTTATTGTTTGTCAATACTTCTATTATGTTATAATTTGCTCCGATCGTTTCTCCCACGAGTCTATAGAAGGTGTCAAAATTTGCTACATGAAAAAAAGCAACTTTTTCTCTTCAACTTCTCTTGTGATTTTTGCCCTGCTACCATCTATGTGTTCAACGATTGTTTCTTCCACGCCGTATCCGCATTCAAGGAGTACATCACAGTGTGATTTTTGTCTCCGATCTTCGCTCCCACGAGGTCGTAGAAGGCATCAGAGTTAACTACCAACTAACTATATGAGTAGATGGAATGTCTGTGATCAAAAGGGTTTGTTGGCATGAAAATCAAGGTTCCGAGTTAAGCAATCTTAGGGTCCATTTGGTACGGTGGTGGAGGTCGTAAACATATTAATTAAACAGTCATTCGTTAAGGATCACCTAACAAACATCATCCCTTTGAACATAAAAGTGGATGAAGTTCCTTCGGTGGGCGAAAACTAATGACAATTTAACCCCTTTGGTCACGATCGTGACCACCGTGCCTAACGGAGTTGATGCTTTTTTAGTTTCTTAAACCAAGAATGACGATTTAGTGAGGTTAATTTGTTCCTCCCAACCCTGACTAAATCATGCATATCATTTTGAACAAATTTTGCCCACTATTTCTCCTCCCTAATCATTCTACTATGAGTTTATTTTACAGAGTATTCTTATCTTCCACAGATGCTAAGAAGACAAAATTACTATAATAAGGGGGGAATGGATTAAACAGCATGGAAAATCCAAAAAACTGGTAGTATAATTATCAAGGAAAACCTTTTTTCATCAAGAAATCCAATTTACCATCGAAGCAAAACAACTGATTAAGAAAAAGGTCTGAAACTAAAATGTTTACACAACAGTTCAGTAATTTTCCACCTTATTTACCAAATTACAGTGCTTCAACTACTCCGTTCAGTATATCATTGAGTAAATAACTGCACTTTTCTTACAAACAATTATGTTTTAAATCAAAACGAAAATCAGAAACAATCATGGAACCCTAAATCTCTGGAGAAAGTCGTTCATTCTACAAAGATTCCCTTTTTTTCAAAAAGTATTGCTTAACAATTACCTCACGATAGAAGAATATCAAACCTAAAAAGTACTAATAGCCAAGCCTTGAAGAGAAATGAATGTGTTCAGACATAAAGCAAAATTGTACAAGAACAACAAGCAAGCTCTCGTGATTCCGTCATGAATTCAATAAAGAAGAATCACTTAGTACTAATAGCTCTCGGAAAGCTAATTTTTGTTTACATCAACATTACTCTCAATCCTCCAAAAAGCACTTAGTTTAAATATTTTTTAAACTTAGAATTTATACCATGATATTGAGAAGACTTGTGGTAAAATACAAATTATCGCAGGTTAAACATAGTGAAATATGTGACAAATATAGTAACAATCAAAGAACAAGAGCAAAACTCCAAACATGAAGCCCTGTGATTCAAGATCCAATAAGTCCTAAAGAAAATGCGTGCACCGACAAAAATTCAATAAAATTTCAATGACTCCTAATGAAAAAAAAAACAAATAGCAAATAAAGATATTCTTTATCAAACAGGAAGCGAGCGACACAAATCAGAGTATGTTTGATAAGTGTTTTTCGCCACTCTTGGGCTGGAGATATTATGTTAGTTCAATGAAAGATTTTCTAAAAAACACTCTATATATATATAAACAATATGTAAAAGATACGCAAGAGGAAAACGAGAAAGCTGAGGAAGAATGTAAGCCAGTAGAACAATTCAGTGAATTTGCCTTAACAAAATACTGCCTTTATGCCAAGAACTTTGAAGATTGCATTGACTTTTTATGCAAGGATCTTCCCAGAAGCTTCATAGCCGGTGAAACTTTAAAGTCTATGAATACAACGCTGTCATTGATTAAAAAATTCAAGGATTTTATGATCTCATCAATATTTTCTTATGAAGATCTTGAATATGTGTTTGAATCTATACTCAAAAAAAGCGATGAAATACATCTATCAGTTATAAGCTCCGGTCCCGTATCATCCTGTCCCGAAGACATCTATCAGTTAATCAGAAAATCAGAACCAGAACAAACCGAAAAATTCTATCAGTTATAAGCATCTATCAGAATATCATGCTCAACAAACCGAAAAATTCTCATTCTTGAATATCATGCTTGATTATCTCCCAATTGAATCAGAAAACCAGAAGCAGAACAATGATGGAAACAAAGAATATGTGGAAGGAGTTGCATACCTAAAGAGCGACGAAGGGCGGTGGAAAGATTGAGAGGGGGGCGATCTCCGACTCTGGACACGGTGGAGCTTGAGCGGGCGAATGGCTTAAGAGGGGGCGATCTCCGAATCTGGCGATGCGCAGGAATGGAGTGCTAGATGATGAGGAGCCACTGAGAAGGGAGAGTGATGAAGCCAAACGTCGCCGATACGAAAGAAGACCTAGCGCGATTGTAGATGGATTTCGCCGGAGAAGAGATCCGGGGCGCCGGAGAAGATGAGCGCGACTGTAGATGGAATTGGTCGGAGAAGAGATCGAGACGGGAGGAGTTTTCGCGACCGGGTAGCGAGCAGTGCGAGAGAGGGCGCACGACGGGCTGTTGAGGTGCGGGAGATGAATGCCGCGGAAGACGCCAGTTATCGCGAACGTCGCTTGTGGGAAGAAGACCTAGCGTGGAAGAGTGAAAGGCCGACGAGATGAGGGATTCATTCAGCAATGAAGGGGTAAAATGGGTATCGCCTAACTTCAGTCCGATTCAGTCGGACTGAAGTGAGGCCCGACCGGGGGGTGGGGGGTGGGGGGGGGGGGGGGGTGGAGATTACCGGCTTGCCCTCTCGAAATCTCTAAATAGGGCTCATTCCTATTCATTTTCCATCTTTTTCTCCGTTAGAAAATCCTCTTACGGATTTTCTCTCTCCCCTACTCCTTATACGAATTTCTCTCTCCGCCCTTTCTCTTCCTTACGAGCTCTCACGCGCGCCTCTTTTTTACGCGCTCCCGCGCTCGCCTCTTCCTAGCGCGCTCCCACGTGCATATCTTCCTTGCGCGTCTCTTTCTTGTGCTCTCCAGTGTGAGTCTTTTCCTTGGGCGCTCCCGCGCGCGTCTCTTCCTTGCACCACATCACGCGCTTCCGCACGCGTCTCTTCCTTGCTTCTTATCACACGCTCCCGCGTGCGTCTTTTCCTCACTCGCGTCTCTGGCTAGAGCGCTCCCGCGCGCGGCACACGCGCTCCCGCACGCGTATCTTCCTCGCGCGCTCCCGCGAGCGTGTCTTCCTCGCACGCTCCCGCGTGCATGTATTCCTCGCACATGTGTCTTCCTCGCGCGCTCACCTGCGTGTGTCTTCCTCGCGCGTGTCTTCCTAGCGCTCTCCCGCGCGCGTGTCTTCCTCACGCGCTCCCACACACATCTCTTTCTCGCGTGCACCCGCACGCTTCTCTTCCTCACGGGTTGCGCCTCCTCCTTGGGAGCTCTCGCGCGCGTCTTCCTCGGGCGCTCTCGCGCGGGTCTCTTCCTCGGGCGCTCCCGCGCGCGTCTCTTTCTCACGCGCTCCCGCGCGCGTCTCTTCCTCGCGCGCTCCCGCGCGCGTCTCTTCCTCGCGTGCTCCCGCGCGCGTCTCTTCCTCGCGCGCTCCCACGCGCGTCTCTTCCTCGCGCGCTCCCCAGCGCGTCTCTTCCTCGCGCGCGTCTCTTCCTCGCGTGCTCCCGCGCGCGTCTCTTCCTCGCGCGCTCCCGCTCGCGTGTCTTCCTCGCACGCGTGTCTTCCTCACGTGTCTTCCTCGCGCGCGTCTCTTCCTCGCGCGCTCCCACGAGCGTGTTTTCCTCATGCACTCCAGGCGCGTCTCTTCCTCGCGCGCTCCCACGCGCGTCTTCCTCGCGCGTCTCTTCCTCGCACGCTCCAGCGCGAGTCTCTTCCTCGCGCGCTCCCGCGCGCTCCCCCGCATGTGTCTTCCTCGCGCTCTCCCGCGCAGGTCTCTTCCTCGCGTGCACCCGCACACGTCTCTTCCTCGCGGGTTGTGCCTCCTCCTTGGGCGCTCCTGCGCGCACCCACATTTATACTCCTTCTCGCACCCAACTTCCACATTCTCCCCACACGCTCTCCTCCAACAAGCTCCCTGCGCGCTCTCCTTTAGCAGGCGCTCTGCACGCTCTTCGCCAACAAGCGCTCCGCACGTTCTCCTCCAACAAGCGCACCACACTCTCTCTTTCCAGCAGGCACTCCACGCGCTCTCCGCCAACAAGCACTTCGCACGCTCTCTACCAACAAGCGCTTCGTGCGCTCTCTATCAACAAGCGCTCCGTGCGCTCTCTATCAACAAGCGCTCCGTGCGCTTCCCGCCAACAAGCACTCCACGTCTGCAAGCGCACCGTGCGCTCATGGACAATCACTTCAATGACCGACTGGCCAACCATCCCAGACTCCTCTCAATACAACATGAGACAAACCACAAAGGATAAGACACGCAAACCAAGCCGCATAGGCTTCCAAGACACAAGAATCAGGACGAGCAAAGCGGGTTGCTCCTGCTTCTGAGCTTCCACAGAAGACTTCAAAGCACAACAAGTTCGTCACTCGGAGCACAAGAAGAAGTTCATGGCTCCGTGAAAGGTGACATGTCACCCTCTGAGCCCAACTTTCTCTCTCCATATTAATTGTAATAATAGACAAGTTGTCGCCCTCCAGTTCTTGAAAAAACCGCAAGAAAACGGTGCTCCATAAGCCGGGCCACGAGAGTTATGCCCATTGTCTCCATTAGGGCATACGCCACTAAAATGGTTAATATACTCGCCTAGCAGACGAGCTCCACCCAGTCACTACGCCAAGCATACCGAGCATCATAGATAATCGCCAGACAATACTCGCCAGCAACCGAGTTAGGTCACTAGAAGGATGCAGCCGGTGATTGCAGGGTTGGGTCTCCTCGCCTAGGGACTCCCTTCCCACAAGATTTGTCTATAAATAAGACTCCAGGGGTATATGAATATGGACTTTGAGATAATGAAAAAAATCTTGACCATCTCTTTCCTTGGACGTACCGCTGAGCCTTTGGATCCTTTCTCCAAAGAGACAAGTTGCTAGCTAGTCTTTGCCCGTCAGGCCGTCAACCCTGAGCACATGATCAGTAACCTTACACTGCATTGATCCGAATTTTTGAGTCGAGATTTTCTTGGCTTCAACACCGAGGATGTAAGACGCCTTTTTTCCAAAACCATCGGTGTCTTATGCCCATAACCGCCGCTTTGCGGTGACACCAACACACCCGGGAAGGTCGTCATTACAAAACGCCGATCCTGCCGGCCATACCGAGCGCAGAAGAGTAGAATAAATAAAAGAGTAAAATATACTCAAATGCTGGTCTACAAAAATCACATAAAATATAATGTAAATCTCCACGAAGGGAGAGTCCACAGTAATGAAAAATCAGAGTACTAATAATAAAAAGGGCTCCTGCCCGATACATCAAAATCCTCACTACAAATCACTCAATCGTGGAAGCAAATCTATAATATCTACTAATGGTCGGGACTCACTGTCCCTGCTGGCTGGACTCCCGTGCTAGACTGTCCCGTCTCCATGCGCACCGACCTTTGGGCTGCATCTCCTGGTTCGGCTCCACGATCCCCTAAAATGATTTAGTCAACGACCGTTAGTCTAAACGACTAAGTCCTATCATCCCCCACCCCTCCCCCATGGCTCCTAGGCACCGAGCGGTGAGAAGGAAAGGGAAGGTAATGAAGGTGGAGAGTAACAAAGTGAGCAGGTGACGGCGGAACTAGTCTAACATGAGCATATAACCACAGCAAGTATAAGTAAGCAGTAGTAAGTGAGCAGTATAAGTATACACAAGAACAAGTAAGCAAGTATAGTATGAGATGGTAAACTAAGTAACCATGACCTATTGGAATGTCCATACAAACCTATAGATCAAGGGGTCTTTTTGCAAGGCCTATTGTATAAATAGTGCAATACCAATTTATACAATAGGTGTCAAGGGTTATATGCAATGATTATGCTATGTCATGCAAGAATGCTATGGTATGAACATGCAAGTGCAACTCACACATCTGACTCTGTGCACACAGATCTTTAGTTCCCCCTTTCTGGAGCTTAATCTCCCAGGATACCTCCGTAGTGGCAAACAGAAGCGGTGGTTTGGGCCTCGCCCACCTCTAAACTGATATCAGCACTACAGTCAGACCTATCGTACGCCTCAACGCTGGTGCACTAAGCGGAGCTCCTGCGTACTCTTGTCGGTTGCTGCACCGGACTTTATTTGGCCAAGTGCTAAACCATACTTGCCGAGTCAATGTATTGGTATCGGTGCGACGACTCTCCAATACCGAAGATCCACCGCCTTATATCTTATGCACATGCAACATTAATGTATTTCCCACCGAGCCAAAGCTCCCAAGGCAATCCCATCCGTCACAAATATCTACCGAGCCAAAGCTCCATGGACTAACCCTTTTGTTACAAAACCATCCGAGCCATCGGCTCGCCGGGCTAATCCGCCCATCACCAAAACCACCGAGCCTACTCGATCATATTCCAAGACTGATCGAGGACCCTGTACCAAACGCAAAAACTTATCCTGTAATAACTTCTTTTCTGATTCTGGGACGAACCAATTGGTAAACGCTTGAATGAAAGTAGCTCACAAAATACTTGCTTGTGCGCGGCCCGCCAGTCTGCCACGCACACTCTGCCACCACCGCTTCGCTTCTCCTTCCAATAAAAACGTGACCAAACCCACTTTTCGTTCATCTGGACAAAGCATGACTTCCAGTATCGTCTCAATGCGTGAGATCCAATCCTCTGTTTCCAAGGGCGATAACCCTCCCCGAAACACTGGTGGCTTCAACTCCAGGAATTGTTTTAAATCGACATCCAACTGCCTCTGCTGTGACGGTCCTGCCACTTCCGGTGCTGGTGGAGGGGGCACATCTCTAACCATTTTAAAAGCCTCTGCCAACATCCGTGTCAGATCCATTAGCTGCGGTGGTGTCTGTTGCTCTGTCTGGGAGGGTATCATTTGCGATAGCTCTTGCTGGGCCTGCCCGATGCACTTCCCTCAGACATTACCTCTTGGGCTTCCTGAGCATCCATCGAAAGCACACTTAGATGGATTTACCGACAAGCATACATACTCGTTATGGTCAGGGTGCAATTGAAAACATGGCTTTGATACCATTAAATTGTAACGGCCCGATTGTCTGCCACAATTAACAATATTCCTAATGGCATATATAATCAAGAACAGCGGAAATAGACATATGCAGTTCATAACGAGTACGTATCAGAAACATATAAAACAATCTATAGCAATGCCAGAAAAGAAATAATCAGTAAATTTCTACCTGAGCATAACTAGACAAAACAGATAATCCAACTGTGTTCTTGCGGCTTAAGGCATCAACAACCACATTTGCTTTGCCAGGGTGGTACTGCATATCGACATCGTAATCTTTGATAAATTCTAACAAACGACGCTGTCGAAGGTTCAAATCCTTCTGAGAATATATATATTTTAGATTTTTGTGATCCGTAAAAACCTCGCAGCGTTCGCCATATAAATAATGTCGCAAAATCTTTAGGGCAAAAATCACGGCAGACAGTTCTAAATCGTGGACTGGGTAATTTTTCTCGGCATCTTTCAACTGTCGAGAAGCATACGCAATTACTTTTCCGTGCTGCATCAATACACAAGCCAAACCTTTATACGAAGTATCACTATAAATCTGAAACCCTTCCGTACCTGACGGCATAGTTAAAATCAGCGCTGTAGTCAGTTTTTCTTTTAAGATGTCAAATGCGATCTGACAGTCATTTGACCAATAAAACAACATATTCTTCCTGGTTAGCTGGGTCAACAGTAAAGAGATCTTTGAAAAGTTCTTTACAAAACGTCGATAGTATCCTGCCAAATCCAGGAAACTCCGTACTTCCATCACTGTTGTCGGTTGCAGCCAACTGAGGATAGACTCAATCTTTGCGGGGTCTACAGCCAAACCCTGCTCCGTTATCACGTGTCCGAGAAAGGAAACTTTTCTCAACCAAAATTCACATTTTGAAGCTGGATATGAGTGATCCTTTTTGGCCGGCTGTACCATTGTGGGTTGCTGTTTTTGGATTGTAGCTGCACTGTAGGCCGGCTGTGCCCTAGTTTGACTACTGTTTTACACTTGTAACCAGCTGGTTTAATGTTGGTTTGGATTGCTTAGCCTATTGGCCGGCTGGTTTTGTTTGTGTGGGGGCTGTTTGGACTGTGTTTGTGGGCTGTTTTTGTGAGCTGTTTTTGTGGGCTGTCTGTCATGTGGACAGTTTGTGTGGGCTGTTTAGTATAATATTTTTGGGTTATGCTGCATGTTTGAGTGGCCATCTATATGAAAATTTTTATGCGTTGGCTTGAATGCGTCGTGTTGATGTGTGAGCTGCAACCTCGTGGAATAATGTTGTTGCCTTATAAATGCATTATATATCTATACAGATATTGTGAATGATGACATCTCCAAGTCGATGCGACATCTATTCGAGACGGGGCAAGGAAAAGGAACGAGCCACGGTGAGAATTTCTCTTTTTAATGTATGCTTTACCTAATCATTTCACTGCTATACTGAAACTGCTTTATACAATCACTGTATATGTTGCAAATGCTATGAATGACCTCATTTAGAGGCAATCAAGCAAAAAAATATTCTGAGGGGACTAAGTAAAATAAATAACTCAGCATACATAATCTAATGTGTCGACACATGAAACTATTAAGGGTAATATAAAATGAAGAATACTGATGTTGTGTACTGAATTACCAGGTCAGTCGAGCCGAAAGGCATAAACGCGTGTTGTACGTACTGGTCTGGAGACTGATGACCCCAAAGGGGTCGGGCCTAGAGACTGAAATACGGAATACTGAGACTGATATAAAATTCATTGAATTACCCTTAATAGTACCTATATGAAAAGAAATACAAGCAAAAAGAATATTGTCGTAGAGCGTAGACTGTAGCAGATGTTTATTGTCTACTGTTTATGATTTCTTATAGCCTAAGCCTATACTGAAACAATCCCGTACCTGACGGCATAGTTAAAATCGGCGCTGTAGTCAGTTTTTCTTTTAAGATGTCAAATGCGATCTGACCGTCATTTGACCAATAAAACAACATATTCTTCCTGGTTAGCTGGGTCAACGGTAAAGAGATCTTTGAAAAGTTCTTTACAAAACGTCGATAGTATCCTGCCAAACCCAAGAAACTCCGTACTTCCGTCACTGTTGTCGGTTGCGGCCAACTGAGGATAGACTCAATCTTTGTGGGGTCTACAGCCAAACCCTGCTCCGTTATCACGTGTCCGAGAAAGGACACTTTTCTCAACCAAAATTCACATTTTGAAAATTTGGCATACAGTTGATGTTCTTTCAATGTTTGCAAGGCCAATCGCAAATGCCAAGCATGTTCTTTGTCTGACGGGGACTAAATTAGTATATCGTCAATGAACACAATCACGAATCGGTCCAAATAATCTTTAAAGACCCGATTCATCAGATCCATAAATGCTGCTGGTGCATTGGTTAGCCCAAACGACATAACCATAAACTCATAATGACCATATCTGGTACTGAACGCAGTTTTGAAAATATCTTCTTCTTTTATCCTTAGCTGGTGGTAACCAGATCGCAAATCCAACTTAGAGAACACTCTAGCATTGACAAGTTGGTCGAATAAATCCTCGATACGAGGGAGAGGATATTTATTTTTCACAGTCAACTTATTGAGTTCACGATAATCTATGCACAGGCGTAACGTTCCTTCTTTCTTCTTTACAAACAATACGGGGGCACCCCACGGAGAGGAACTTGGGCGAATGAAATTTTTATCAATCAAATCTTGTAGCTGCACTTTCAATTCTGCCAATTCCTTTGGAGCCATACGATATGGTGACTTTGCCACTGGTCTAGCCCCTTGCTCGAGGTTGATTTCAAATTCAATTTCTCTCTTTGGCGGAAGTCCAACCAACTCTTCCGGGAATAACTCTTGAAAGTCACATACGACTGGAATTATCGTAATGTCTTTCTTTTCTTCTGGAGGTCCTTTCACCATTACCAGAATAGCTTGACCGCCCTTCCAGATTTGTGAAAGCGCTTTCATTGCAGAAATTAACATTTTCGACACCGCCCCTAATCCTCGATACGTAATTCTGCTTTGATCTGCACACTTTACCGATACTTCTTTGATCTTACAGTCAATCACTGCCTCCTGTTGAGTTAACCAGTCCATGCCCAGAATAATATCGAACTCGGTCAAGGGAAGAACCACTAAGTCCGTTGTAAATGACTTATCATTCAGGGCAAACATAATGATTACTCGTTGTTGTGCAGTGATTATCTGGTTATTTGGTAACGTAACGTGCAAAACCTCTTGTACCCGATATGGTTTTGCCGCAATTGCATTCAATATTGTTGTAGAAATAAAGGAATGACTTGCTCCCGTATCAAATAACAGTTTAACTAAATAGTTACCGATAGGGATAATATCTGTCACAACGGTGTCATCCGCCTTTGCCTCTTGCTGATTCAGATTGAACACCCGCGGCTGCACTCGACGTTCTTGTTCTTGACGTTCTTCTATATATGCTCCTGCTGGCACTGAAGTAGAAGCTGCGGCTGCGTACTCACCTCCCGTAGCACGACCCATCAGATACAACCTCTGGCCCTGTGGCACTGGAAACTGATGTGCTGCTCTTTGTCCTTCTCGGTTCCGAGGGCACTCCCTCTGTCAATGCCCAGGCTGACGGCACAAATAGCAAACATTGCTTCCCACTAGACACTGCCCCTTGTGGCTTTTGCCACACTTGCCACATCGTTGCTCAACTGTCGGTGCACTGCCACTGCTTTCAATGGGACGAGACCACTTTCCTGAATCACTTGACTTCCCTGATGTGCTCGTCTTGCTTGAGGACTCCTTACTAGAAGATGACCACGTTGATCTTTTCTTCGCAATGTCCCTTCGCTTTTGCGTTTTCTCCGCATCGATTTCCAGCAAACGGGCTTTCTTCACCAAAGCCCTGTAGTCCGTGATCTCCATCGGTATCAAAATCGAAATAATACTATCTCGCAGTCCTTCCTGGAAGCGTCGACATCTTTCTCTTTCATTAGGCACAAAGGCCTCTGCATAAAACGCTAAATTGGCGAACTCTGTTTCATATTCCAAGACTGATCGAGGACCTTGTACCAAACACAAAAATTTATCCTGTAACAACTTCTTTTCTGATTCTGGGACGAACCAATTGGTAAACGCTTGAATGAAAGTGGCCCACGGAATACTTGCTTGTGCGCGACCTGCCAGTCTGCCACGCACACTCTGCCACCACCGCTTCGCTTCTCCTTCCAATAAAAACGTGACCAAACCCACTTTTCGTTAATCTGGACAAAGCATGACTTCTAGTATCGTCTCAATGCGTGAGATCCAATCCTCTGTTTCCAAGGGCGATAACCCTCCTCGAAACACTGGTGGCTTCAACTACAGGAATTGTTTTAAATCGACATCCAACTGCCTCTGCTGTGACGGTCCTGCCACTTCCGGTGCTGGTGGAGGGGGCATATCTCTAACCATTTTAATAGCCTCTGCCAACATCCATGTCAGATCCATTAGCTGCGGTGGTGTCTGTTGCTCTGTCTGGGAGGGTATCATTTGCGGCAGCTCTTGCTGGGCCTGCCCCGATGCACTTCCCTCAGACATTACCTCTTGGGTTTCCTGAGCATCCATCGAAAGCACACTTAGATGGATTTACCGACAAGCAAACATACTCGTTATGGCCAGGGTGCAATTGAAAACTTGGCTCTGATACCATTAAATTGTAACGGCCCGATTGTCCGCCACAATTAACAATATCCCTAATGACATATATAATCAAGAACAGCGGAAATATACATATGCAGTTCATAATGAGTACGTATCAGAAACATATAAAACAATCTATAGCAATGCCAGAAAAGAAATAATCAGTAAATTTCTACCTGAGCTCTAATGACGACCGGTCGCTGTCTTTCCGGTTCCTAAAAATTTAGAGAATACAACCGTTAGTCTTGTATAAGACTAAGTGAAAATTTAACTTTTTAATCTGCTGTACAGTGATATTTTTATAATAAGAATTAAGTACTGTTGCAATTAAATAAGTCAACATATAACAGTTCATTTCATTAATGAAACAAGTTAGAGCATGTTCTGTAATTCATCTTGCAGTCAAATCAATATAAGTAACTAACAGTATTGTTTCAATATAGGCTTAGGCTATAAGAAATCATAAACAGTAGACAATAAACATCTGCTATAGTCTACGCTCTACGACAATATTCTTTTTGCTTGTATTTCTTTTTATATAGGTACTATTAAGAGTAATTCAATGAATTCTATATCAGTCTCAGTATTCCGTATTCCACTCTTTGGGCCCGACCCCTTTGGGGTCATCAGTCTCCAGACCAGTACGTACAACACGCGTTTATGCCTTTCGGCTCGACTGACCTGGTAATTCAGTACACAACATCAGTATTCTTCATTTTATATTACCCTTAATAGTTCCATGTGTCGACACATTAGATTATGTATGATGAGTTCTTTATTTTACTTAGTCCCCTCAGAATATTTTCTTGTTTGATTGCCTCTAAATGTGGCCATTCATATCATTTGCAACATATACAGTGATTGTATAAAACAGTTTCAGTATAACAGTGAAATGATTAGGTAAAACATACATTAAAAAGAGAAATTCTCACTGTGGCTCGTTCCTTTTCCTTACCCCGTCTCGAATAGACGTCTCGTCGACTTGGAGATGTCATCCTTTACAATATCTGTATAGATATATAATGCATTTATAAGGCAACAACATTATTCCACGAGGTTGCAGCTCACACATCGACACGACGCATTCAAGCCAACGCATAAAAATTTTCATATAACTGGCCACTCAAACATGCAGCATAACCCAAAAATATTATACTAAACAGCCCACACAAACAGTCCACATGACAGCCCACAAAAACAGCTCACAAAAACAGCCCCCAAACACAGTCCAAACAACCCACACACAAACAAAACCAGCCGGCCAACAGGCCAAGCAATCCAAACCAACATTAAACCAGTCAGTTACAAGTGCAAAACAGTAGTCAAACTAGGGCACAGCCGGCCTACAGTCCAGCTACAATCCAAAAACAGCAACCCACAAGGGTACAGTCGGCCAAAAAGGATCACTCATATCCAACTTCAACTAAAAGGAAAGCATGAAAGGAATTTCAAGTACCTAGTTCCAAAGAAACTTGAAAGTTCTCCCACCAAAGCCAATAAAGATCCAAAGTTCCCAGAGTAAGCTAAAGAAGAGGCGTTTAGAGCTCATACACGTAGAAGAGAAGAAAGGAGCAGAAGATTTCACCATACCAGGCGACGGGAAGGGAAAAAAACCACCAAACCCTAGCTCTCGGGTTTCGCCGGGCTGCAGAGAAGATGCGCGAATACCGAACAAGAGCAGAGAATCAAAATGTATTAAGAAAAAGCCACCGCTGAAGCCATATATAAAAGAGTCCGAACCGGTTAACCCAGCCACACAGCCGACCCAGCCCAATAGCACCAACCAGCCAACCCAGCTCAGCCAAATAGCACATATTATATCATTACCACATAGGATTAAACCCGCAACACTAGCAAACCAAGCCAACCAGCCAGCCAGTCATACTTTTAAAAATACAACATATATGTATAACTAACAAGTCATGCGACAATATTATGTGCCGTCCACATCATAAGAGCAACAAAAAAATGTTACAACGATATTAAGTAACTCGCAAAACATATCATAACATGTTCATAGTAAGAACTCGCATGACGCCGAATCATAGCTCATGGCGACGCCGATTCACAGCTCATGGCGACGCCGATTCAATACTGTTTAACTCTCTTTTCATCATTGGGGACGTTACCTGTAATAAATTGAATTTCGTTACACATCTTCATATAAATAATTATTTACTTCAAACATGAATTAATATTGCATACCAAAAATGTGTGTGTCACACCTACCGCTCGTGAGACCTAACTCCCACAACACCGGGGAGTGTGAGTGTAAGTGTAACCATAAAGTATTTCTAATTACTCTTCTATTCTATTTATTCTTACGACTTACGTTAACCTTGGACTGCCCAATGCATTTCCCGTGAAGGTCTCTCGAGGGCACTGAGAACTACGATGGGCTAAAGCCCAAAGCTCCCTTTCGTAAGGTACTTATTATTATTGGTTATTACCCAATTTCCGGTCTGTTTTAACATTATTCTGTATCTAACCCTAGTGTATTTTGACTCTCTTTCTCCACAGGAAAGACGATCTTTTGTCGATCCCGAGCACCTCTTAACACTAGTCAACCCATCACTCTCCTCATCATGACTTCTCATGAAACTCTTTTTTCCCTTTTCACTTTACCAAGATTATTAAACCAATAACCTCATCTCCCTATGTTCATTCCACATATTATCACCAATTACGTAGTTTTACTAAATGCAAACCAACCTAAGCTATATGATGTACATGATAGGAGGTACTCCAAATTTTCATCAAAATGCCTTAAAATAATTATTTTGGGTCTATCATGACACATGTAGCCTAAATTCAGAAACTTGTAATTTTTCTATTTAATTTGCATTTATTAAATTTTCCCAATAGTTAGGCCATAGGTAATTTTGAACATGAAGTACTAGATTTCCTTAAGTTATGGCCTTCCCAAAAATTATGAATGGCATATAATATCAAAATGTCAGTGAATACCAAATTTCACAGATTTTTATAAATGTAACAACCTCTAAATAATTAATTCAAAGTAATTCAAATAATTGGAGTTAAAGAAAGGAGTACCATAAATTATAGCCCAAAAATTACATAAAACTTATCAGGGCCTTATAATTATCATAAAACACTACTGACTATGTTTCATGCAATTCTAAGATGAATAGGCTATATAGAAAAATACTTCAATAAATTCATAAAAGTGCACTTTGTGAAAAAACATTCTTATAAACTCATCCAAATAACATGTAATAATTATCTAGCCTTTATTATGCCCTAAAAGATTGTTTGGCCAAATAACACAATTTTCCAATAAGATATAACATTTATTTTCTATTTATCAAAATGTAATGCACTAGTTCACTTAACACATAGATACTAAGAGGAAATGCCTAAATAATCCAAATAATTTACTAGTGTCTCTAAATAATATTTAATTAGCCTTGCCAGAGTTTCACATCATTCTAAATTAATCTAATCATGGTTACTTCAAAATTATCACATGGGGCAAGATGAAGGTTATAACTACAAGTATATGCTACTGTTTTCTAAACATCATATAATAAACTCCATAGGTTAATAATACTATAAAGTTACTTCTACCAAAGTTTCATAAGGATCCAAGGTCATATGACCTTTCAATATTTTTATAAAAAGTATAAGCCTAAACTATCCCTAATTGGTTTATGTTGTGTGCCTAAGTCTAAATATCACCAAATTCCTTCCTAGGGCATTTCACCACCCTAAGATCACATGGACTAAACACCAAGTCCATACAAGGACATATCACCACATGTTCTTCACAAACTCTCAAAGTTCAACCATAGGGTTTGAACTAGGGTCCTAGGGAAAATCCACCCCAAACCACCTCCACTCCATTAGAAGGTATTTTAACTGACCATGGAGCTCTGGATCAAGTCCCAACCCTTTTGGGCGAGAAATGTCCCCTCTATACCCCAAACACTTTTTGCCCTAAATTACCCTTAAGGGACCAAACTTTGGTCACACCATTATCTATTCATATCAACCCCAAATGGGTTGTAATTTTTATCAGAGTCATAATATGACCTTAAAAGACAGTCACCAAAATTTTGGTGGGTTTAGAGGTTATTAGACTCCTGAAATAATTCTTATATTGTTTATTAAATTTCTACAAAAACTTTAGGAAAATGTTTTCCAAAAATTCATATTTTGGATATGTTCTGGGTATAGTGAATAGTGACCCCCATCCAAAATGTTAAGTCATTTGGATGGCTGGATTAATGGGGGCACTCAAAATAATCTCTGATCTAGCCTAGGTATAGACTCACCAAAATGAGTGTTGTGGTCAGACCTGAACTCAAAATTGGTTCAAACCAGTTTTAAAATAAAGTAGACTTCAAGCCCTACAATTTCCATGTTGATCATTTTCCATCAGGGGGCTCTAGATATTTTTAATAATTAATTTAAAATAGCCCAATAACTGTGGCAGAAAACGAAATAAAAAGAACTAATAAATTCAATCACTACACGAATCTTAAAGTAGATCAGACTATCCCTGGCCTTCTTCTTCCTCCAACCAACGGTCAGGATCTACTCGACCTGGAGCAACTTCCAAGCCAATTTCCCGGCCACACAGCCACCTCCCTGGCAGCCACCACCGCCATCACCTTCGTTGAGGTGGGGGCTATCGTCGGGTGGCGCCACGGCCGCCGGAGGGGCAGTTTCTGGCGAACCCGCAAGGTAGAAAATCATGGAAATTTTAGAAATTCCTCTCACCCAATCGGTCTCAATTGAGGCCGATTTCTATCCTAAAAGATCAAAGATGCTAGCCCACGAAGAGAGGAGTAGAGGAGGACCTGTAACCAGGCTTGCCGACGAGTGTGGTGGTGGTGCGTCATGGCCGGTGGTGGAGCTTTTCAGTGCTCTACAACAGCACTACCAAAGTGCACGGTTTCTTCAGGTGAAATGTGGAAACTGCCACTCTTGGCCTAGGGAAGCTTTTAAAATCATCAAATGGGGGAGGGGAGATGTCATTCTTTAATGACCATTAATGGCCATTTTGAGAATTTTGGCCAAGGAGGAGTTTTCTGATGAGGGGAAGATGAATAAAGACTTTGGAATCAATTGGAGGGTGACTGTTGCTCTTCCATGGTCATTAATGGCTTCCTCTCTCTCTTCTATCTCTCTCTTCCTTATGGGAAAAATTAAATTCAGCCACTTTGGTGGCTGGTTATGATTATTCAATTCCTCATAACTGATGAGGGGGAATGTATCCATCAATTATAGAGGCCCTTGGTATCCCATGTCCATGAATGACCTCTTTTTTCACTTTCTCACTCCTCCATTAAAGAGAAAAATGGAGTTTTCTCTCTCCTAGTCACCATGACCGAATTTGATGACCACTCCAGCCTATTGGCAGCCCATTAGCTCATAATATTAGATAAAATAAAGTTAGCTCAAGTGGGGGAAATGAGCTTGAGCTTGGGTTAGCCCATTTGAGCTCGTTTGACCTAATCTTAGGATATAGTTGACCTTGGTCAACATGACCATTTGGGTTGACCTCAATGGGTCCTTGGTAACCCATTGACCTCCCCTAAAGTGTAGGAAGGCTTGGGTAGGGTTGGTTGAGCATCTTGGAGGTCACTTGACTTAAGTTAGGGCACTTAGACCTTTTTAGGGCTAGGATTGACTTGTGTCAACCTAGCATTTTTAGTTGACCCTAGTGGGTCCCTATGGCTCTAATGGACCCTCTAATAGGTTAGTGATGTTGTGGTGGGGTCATGGAGTCATGGTAAAACCATATGATCATCCCTATGCTAGTAATTGGAATTCTACTATTTGCAGATCAAGATAGTTCACACACTAATTCCCAAGTTTACCCCAACCTTTTGGTACTTCCCAGAGTTTTGTCATGACTCAGTCATGACAAAACCCTCCTAGGGGTATAAAAGTCTGAGAGATGTTACAGAGGATGCTCAGAACAAAATAATGCATGCTTCAATAAAAATAGAATGCTTGTCCACTACAACCCGTCAGACCATACACAAAGACATACATATAGGTATACATACATACGAAAGACATCCAGAGAAAGGCCAATCCTAAACTGTCCAAATCAAAACCAGAAAAAAAAACAAATAACCTTGAATAAGTCAAATCTTCTGCAGCTTCTACGCCCTCCAGTTAGATCCACCTCAATGAATAAACCAAACCAGGCATTAGCCCTCGACGATGGCTACAAGATAGAGCCATAAAACAACGCCGCAAACAAAAGTCCGAGACGACGACATATCTAGAGAGAAGTTCTTCCTTATAGAGAGAGAACCCAGCCTTCTTCTTCATAGTGGCTTGCAGTTGGTCTTACTTGGAGAGAGAGAGAGAGAGAGAGAGAGAGAGAGAGAGAGAGAACCCGCCTAGAGGAAGGTAGCAAAGATCCGTGGGCCATCTGAACGTATGATGAGACGATTCACAAAATTAAAAATACGATGTTTTTTTATGATTTTTCTTGGGAATTGTTAAAAACACCGTACTTTTGGCTGGTGGCACCGTTTTGTTAAATACACGACACTTTTTCATATATTATTAAAGGCGCCGCAAATTGTTAATTACACTACAGTTAAATTAAATGCACCACACTTAATATTTGAATTAAAAGAGATTTTAATTGAATTATGACATGAATATTAACATAATATATGCAAAACAGAATACACATGCAAAAAATATTTGTACTACTACCCTCCATACTGCAAAATGTGAGCAATAGAAATTAATGATTTCTTAATAACAAGGCAAAGTACTTATACAAAAAAATATTAAAAATCTATTGGTGTTCCTATGGTGATCTAGAAGTAGTCAAATATTTCGTCTCACTGACAACACGATTTGAGCCTATAGGGTCGCACATAAGAGGTTTGGAGAAGTTGAAGGAAGGATTGTGTTGGCATCACTCATATGGGATGTGAGTAGAGAACAACTATCACTTTCATATACTAATGGGTAGCATCGAGTGTGTTTTGAATCATGTCGAGTACGTATCTGTGCGAGCAGAAAACAAGAGACCGAAAATTGGAGTAGTAAATTTTTTATTATCCAAAAGGTATCTATTACAAAGGTATAACCTTCCTTTTATAGAATGAAGGAGATGTGAGAGATTACAATTAAACAATGTGAGACTAAATAATCACAGGTGTAAGCGGTTTAACGTGAAAACAAGCCGAAAAGGCAGAGCGGTTAAACAAATAGGCTAACCGCCCGACCACCACAAGAAAGAGAAAACAAGCAGCCATAGGAGACCGCCAGACCGCCTGGTCTCTAAGCCGCCTGAGACAAACCGTCAGACCGCCCGGATACCAACAGCAACAGTCTGGCCACCAAACCGCAGGAGAGAAACCGACAGACCGCTCGGTCTCTAAACCGCCAGAATCAGACCGCTAGACAGCCCGGTCTCCATATAGCAACACTCCCCCTCAAGCTGGAGCATATATGTCGATCATGCCCAACTTGTTGCAAATGTGAAGAAAGGAGGCAGACACCGACTTGGTGAAAATATCTGCCAGCTCTTTATCGGAGGTGACGAATGGAGTACAAATTTGTTTCTTCGAAATCTCTTCCCGAATAAAGTGGCAGTCGACTTCAATGTGCTTTGTTCTCTCATGCAAGACCAGATTTTTGGAGATGTATATAGCGGCCTTGTTGTCACAAAATATAGGTAGAGGATGGTTGTAGACCTCTCCTAAGTCAAACATGAGAGCCCGTAACCACTTCAATTCACATGTGGTCGATGCCATACTTCGATATTCTACTTCTGCGCTAGACCTGGAGACGACAGACTGTTTCTTGCTCTTCCAGCTCACAAGATTCCCACCCGCAAAAGTGCAAAAGCCCGACGTTGACTTGCGGTCTCTTTTGTCATCAGCATAGTTTGAATCTGAGTACGCTTCAATCTTCAAATGACCATTCTTCTGAAAGAATAGTCTTTTCCCATACGCTGATTTAACATACTCCAATAGCCTTCGGGCAGACTGTAGATGACACTCCGTAGGAGCTTGCATGAATTGGCTAACCTTGCCTGCAACATAGATGATGTCGGGTCTTGTCACCGTGAGATATGTAAGTTTGCCAACCAGACGTCTGTACCTCATAACATCTAAAAGAAGAGAAGAGTCATCAGTCCATGTTTTATCTTCTCCAGTCGCCACGGGACATTGAGCAGGTTTAGCCCCAGTCAACCCTGCCTCTTTTAGCAAATCAAGAGCATACTTGCGTTGGGAGAGGACAAGAGAATTGGGCTTCCGAGAGATTTCTATCCCCAGAAAGTATTTTGGAGAGCCCATATCCTTTGTGACCAGGTGTTGGCGAAGATGCTTCTTTGTCAAGGTTATCTCAGCTGGTCATCTCCAGTGAGAAAATATCATCCACATATACAATAAGTACTACCATACCCAAGGAGGTTTTGTGAATAAATAAAGAGTGATCGACAGAACTTCTCGTAAAACCCACGACCACCAGCATCCCGCTGAACTTGTCAAACCATGCCCGAGGGCTTTGCTTTAGATCATAGATAGCCTTCCGTAGCCGACATACTTGTGTCTCCTCCTGAGAAATATACCCTGAAGGTTGCTCCATATAAACGTCCTCCTGAAGATCCCCATATAGAAAGACATTCTTAACATCCAGTTGAGAAATGGGTCAATCCCTGTTGACAACCACAGAGAACAGGACCCAGATAGTGCTGAGACGAGCAACTGGAGAGAGATGTCAAAATAGTCAACCTCATACGTCTGAGTAAATCCTTTGGCAACAAGACGGGCCTTGTAATGATCCACACTACCGTCAGGTCGGAACTTCACCACATAGACCCAGCGACAGCCAACGACATCTGTGCCGAAGGGAGGAGGACAGAGGGTCCATGTACCCCGTTCAGTGAGAGTAGAAATCTCCTCATCCATGACAGCCTTCCAATGAGGAATAGTAAGAGCCTCCTGGTAGGAACGGGGGGTGGCAGTTGTCGAGATAGCCAGTGCAAAAGCTCTGAGAGAAGGGGCAAGACGATCATAGGAAACAACAACAACAAGCGGGTGTTGGGTACATGCCCTAACCACTTTGTGAAGAGCAATGGGGAGATCCATGTCAGCGTGTTCCTCAGTAGCCGGTGTAACACCCCCATCTATCGAATGACATATAACAGAAGGTCCAACTGGAACCCGACGCCATATACCGCGGACAGTCGGAAGGGTTATATAAGAATATAAAAAATCCAACTATAACTACTCGCCCTAACACAGAGCATTCTAGCGGAAGCTTTTAAATGGTTGGAAAGAACCCATAATTGAATAACAAATATCATGAATGGCCACAACTACCATAAGAATGAAATAACAAATACACTGAAAGTACTTTACCTTATGTCCTTACAAGAGTTTACTTAACAAATTAACAATTTACATACATCGGCTCGCAGACCGGCTACACATAACACAAATAAAAACAACGGTTCACTTAGGCCTTTGAGGGCTAGCTCAGCAACATGGGCTTCGACCCGCTATTTGGTACTTGACTCCGCAGCACCTGCAAGCAACATTCCACCGCACGGTGGAAAACAAAGTAATGGTCAGCCAAAGCCGACCAAATTATAACGACCCCGTCCCTTACTCGGGACGACAATGCTCCTTTCCTGCATTTCATTAACCCAGATAAACAATAAAGTGCGAACGTACTACGCCACAGATGTAGGCTCACACGGCCAAACACCCTGTGCACTCAGGGTACATTATCGGTGAATCCGGTCAATTCCGTGGCTTCACCACCATCCCTGGGATGACAACATCTTGAGCATTTTTTAGTCTTTCTGACCACTGTCTAAGACTCCCGGCTATGCCAACGGCCAGTCCCTCCATGGGTCTCTCGCACTGAACCACATAGCCTAGGTCCGATTCCACTTGCCCGTTGCTCACTCCGCATAGTCAACTTAAGACGTATGCACGGGCCAAGCTTCTCTCGGATCCCAAAACATTTCCAAACATAGCATAACCCAGTTATGTTCAAGGCTGGCCCCCGGCCGCCAAGTTAGCTGAACTACGTTTCCGCTCAGTTTTTCGGGTGCGCCTTGGAGTTAATCCCAAGGATCCCTGCTGCAACCTACCTTGTAGAAACCCAAAAATATAAAGCACAGAGTCTCCTCCAGCAAACCATACAATATGCAACATCACCGATCCAGACCAACACGTCCGGGTAGGCTTCACATACAATACCTATGTCCGTACTTCGATTCCGGATTCTATATGCAACAGAAGGGGGACTATTCCCGCCAACCCCAAGAAACACCACACACTCACCGCACACTCGCGAGAGCGGGGTTCCTTATGCAAAAGAAGGAGAGCTTCACATGCTCAAGTAGAAAATCGTTACCCTTGTAGTTCGCTTTTGCGCCATGGGAATCTATCCGGATGGAAAGCTTTGCAAGGGAATTTCCTCCGCGGATCTGGTCTTAGTTCTCGATTCGGTGCTCCGATACTCTGCCAGCGGCCAGAATCCTCCTCTTCCTTCCTCCTTGCTCTCGCCTCTCTCTAACTCCTTAGAAAGAGAAGGCTTAAGAGCAAATGAGGAATTAATCCTCAATTCCCGCCTTAACAAAGCAGGAACACACCTATGCCGTCAGATCTTATTTAAAGAAAACGAACGGCTCAGATCCACCCAAAATTCCTCAATCCTGTGCCGAACATGGCCTTGCACACGACCGTGTCCCAGGTCGTGTGCCCCGATCTAGGCACGATCGTCGAGCACAAAAAGGACACGGGTCAAAACACGCCCGTGTCTCAACCTGACATGCCCGTGTCGTGTACTGCCACGCCCATGACCCAGGGCGTGTCACAGATAACCGCCACGCCAACCGTCACGTCCCTTGGGATCACGGGTGGTGACACGGGTATGCACACGCCCGTGTCATGCTTGACACGCCCGTATCGCTGTCGTGTTTCCTGTCGTGACCTTTTCTAAACACCGCCGGCCAACACAAAGAAAGACACGACCTTGGACACGCCCGTGTCCCAGGCCGTGTACCCCTATAAAGGCACCAAAAATTCCTTAGGACGAGACCGGTTCGATTACGATTTTCGGGGTGTTACAAATCTCCCCCCTTAAAGAATTTCATCCTGAAATTAAGAAAAGGTACACAAAATTTAAATGTTACCCGAGTGAAATAACTCGGGGTATTCCTCCAACATAGTCTGCTCTCGCTCCCATGACAGCTTCTCACGTCCGCAATTATTCCAACGGACTTTAACCATTCAGATTTTCTTGTTGCGGAGTCGTTTGACTTCAAAGTCTTCAATGCGTACTGGCTTGAACTTTACCGTCAACCCGTAATCAACCGACACTTGATCGACCGCAATGACCTGCGAAGGCTCTAGCACCGCCTTCCGCAACACCGATATGTGGAACAGATCGTGTATCCCACTCAACTCCACTGACAGCTTCTATCGATACGCTGCTTCGCCAACTCGCTCTAGGATGTTAAACGGTCTAAGGTATCTCAGACTCTACTTCTTCAAGCGTCGAACCCACGAGACACCCTTGGACGGCTTGATTTTCAAATACACCCAGTCGCCAACACCGAACTCCACGTTCCTATGCTTGGCGTTATAATATTTTGCCTGCCTGTCCTGAGCAATCTTCAACCGTTCCTGAATTATACGTATCATTGAAGTGACGTCTTCCACCGCTTGACGTTTGTATAAGTTCGACTCATCTGTCTCCAACTAAGACAACGACGTGCGACACTTTCTCCCATACAAGGCCTCGAAAGGCTCCATTCCAATACTCGCTTGATAGCTGTTGTTATATGCAAACTCCACCATGTACAGGTGATCTTCCCACTACTTTCCCAAATCCTGGACACACATGCGAAACATGTCTCCATCGTCCTATTGACCCTCTCGGTCTGACCATCCGTCTTTGTAGATGAAAGGCTGTGCTGAAACTCAACTTAGTTCCCAACAGACTATGCACTAGCCTCCATTCACTCGACGTGAAGAGTCCATCTCGGTCACTAACAATACTGCGGGGCACATCATGCAATCGAACAATATTATCCACATAGAGTTTGGATAACTTTTCCACCGGATATTCCTTCATGTTCGGGATGAAGTGCGACACTTTTTGTCAATCTATCTACGACCACCCAGATAGCGTTGTTTCCCCTCTGCGACTTTGGCAAACCATGCACAATATCCATAGAAATGTCGTCGAACTTCCACTCCAAGATAGGCAAGGACTTCAGGAAACCACCGTGCTTCTGGCACTCCATCTTCACCAAGGCACATGTTTGGCACTTGACCACATAAAGTGCTACATCCTTCTTTAATCTTGTCCACCAAAACAACTTCTTGCAGTTGCACCTTCAGCTCTGCCATCTCTCTTGACGCTATCCGATACGAAGAGCGTGACACCGGTTTGGCACCCAGCACCAGCTCAATTGTAAAATCAATCTCCCGCTAAGGAGGGGCTCCTGAGAGATCATCTGGGAACACATCAGGATACTCGAACACAACTGGAATACTGCCCAGACTTGGCTTCGGCGTTGAAGTCTGCACTAATGTGACAAACAGCTCTGCCCCACACCGAACTGCCTTGATCACCTGAAGGACCGACATCAAAATCTTACTCGACCCATTCATGCCCGCAAACGTAGTCTCCCAATCAGTATTCAGTCCCAACGTAACCTCATTACGGTTGCAATCAATACATGCTGGCTGCTCCGAGAGCCAGTCCATACTAAATATTATGTCGAACTCCACCAACGGCAGTACCGAGGCTTGCAAGTCAAACTCCTGATCCCCAATTCGTATCTTTACCACACAGATTCTATCCGCGCGCATTGAGCACCCATTGAACAACAACACATCCAACTTGTCTTTTGCTATCTAGGAAGGGACTCCGATGCGCGATACAAATCTTTCAGACAAGAAGGCATGCGAAACTCCCATATCAAACAGGGCTCTTGTCAGACAATTGAAAATCAACACAAAGCCTAGCACCAACATTTATAAGCTAACATATAAAAAGGTAACAACTACATAAAGTTAAATTGCTATAATTTAACTCATACCTGTCACCACGTCAGCTTTTTTTATGGCCTCTTGCAGACCAAGATTATATACTCTAGGCTGGGTTGGAGCATGGTGGGACACGGTTGACTCCACCGCCTTCCCTTTTTCTTCATATGTTGCTCCAAGCTTCCTCTCGGACTTTGCACGTCCGCTCCAAAATCACGAGCAAAATGCCCCATCTTTCCACAATTGTAGCAAGCTCCTAGGACTCCAACTTGTGGTTGCCCCCGTCGCACCAGACGAAGGGACTGAGCTCGAAGTCTTCGGCTTCTTGTTCCATCTGCGGAAAACCCGACTTTGCATTTGGCACTTTGAACTCTGATTTTTATCCCCTGGGTCCTTCTCTTGCACTTTTTTCACGACCTTTTTCAATGACCGGCCGAATTGACCAAGGCTAGGAAGCCCTACGCCTTAGGCCCAACAAGGAGTAGTTGTAGGTCGCCAGGTAGACCCTCATAGAATCGGTTGGTCTTCCGCTCCTCCTCAGTAAACGTAGAACCAGCATAATGACCCAACCATGTAAACTCGTGGTGATACTCATCCACGCTTCTGTCTCCCTGAGTCAAACCAAGGTACTGATTCTCTATCTCAAGCTTCTGAGTAGATGATAGATATCTGACCAAGAATAACCTTGAGAATTCCTCCATAGGCACATCCGCAAGTTGCCTTCCCACTAAGAGTTGAACCTCCAACTCATCCCACCACAACCTTGCCTCACCAGTTAATAGGAAGGTCATTATGGTGGTCTTCTGCCACTCCTCAGTTAACGTGGCCGTCAAGACTATCTTTATCATAGAGAGTCAATCCTCAGCATGAGTTGGCGTTCCAATCACGTCGAATCTCGGAGGATTAAAGCTCATTACATGCTTGAGCTGCTTCTCCGTAGCTCTCCTTGGTGCTACTTGATCAACTGCCACGCATTCTACCACTCCCGGCTCTGCCACCCTAATCGGTTCTTGCTCATTAATAGGTGATGTGTGGTGTATTTGCCCTGCAGGTTGGGCATTTATCATAGCAAAGACTGCTTCAGCAACCAATCTGATGGTTTCTGCTGAAGGAGGTGTTGTAGGCACGTCATTCAGTGCACTACTTTCCGCCGATCGCGGACGTTCCGATGCCCAGCACTGCTCCTAGCTGCCTATAATAGCATAAACCCTCGATTAAGCGACAAACAGATTGCTAAAAGCAATCATTGGAACACTCAGGTTTCTCAAAACAAGTGTATTTTTCATTCCTGAGTGGACATTCATGAGTTCTTTTATGTTATAACGATGACGCACAAACATGTGCTCACCACCCCTTAAAAGAATTCGCCCATGAATTCAAATAAAGAAGACCGACAACCTGGGCTCTGATACCAAATTGTAACACCCCCATCTGTCGAATGACATATAACAGAAGATCCAGCTGGAAACCCGACGCCATATACCACACGGACAGTCGGAAGGGTTATATAAGAATATCAAAAATCTAACTATAACAACTCGCCGTAACACAGAGCATTCTAGCGGAAGTTTTTAAACGGTTGGAAAGAACCCATAATTGAATAACAACTATCATGAATGTCCACAACTACCATAGAAATGAAATAACAAATACACTAAAAGTACTTGACCATTATAACCTTACAGGAGTTTACTTAACAAATTAACGATTTACATACATCGGCTCGCAGGCCGACCACACATGAAAAAAATAAAAACAACGGTTCGCTTAGGCCTTCGAGGGCTAGCTCAGCAACATGGGCTTCGATCCGCTATTTGGTACTTGGCTCCTGCAGCACCTGCAAGCAACATTCCACCGCACGGTGGCAAAAAAGTAACGGTCAGTCAAAGCTGACCAAATTATAACGACCATGCCCCTTACTCGGGACGTCGGTGCTCCTTTCCTGCATTTCATTAGCCCAGATAAATAATAAAGTGGTGAACGTACTACGCCACAGGTGTAGGCTCATATGGACCAAACACCCCGTGTACTCAGGGCACATTATCGGTGAATCCGATTCAATTCCGTGGCTTCACCACCATCCCCGGGATGGCAACATCGTGAGCATTTTTTAGTCTTTCTGACCACTGTCTAAGACTCCCGGCTATGACAACGGCCAGTCCCTCTATGGGTCTCTCGCACCGAAACACATAGTCGAGATCCTGATTCCACTTGCCCGTTGCTCACTCCGCAAAGTCACCTTAAGACGTATGCACGGTGCCAAGCTTCTCTCGAATCCCTAAACATTTCCAAACATCACATAACCCAGTTATGTTCAAGGCTGGCTCCTCGGCCGCCATGTTAGCAGAACAACGTTTCCGCTCAGTTTTCCGGGTGCGCCTTGGAGTTAATCCCCAAGGATCCCTGCTGCAACCTACTGTGTAGAAACCCGAAAATACAAAGCACGGAGTCTTCTGCGGCAAACCATACAATATACAACATCACCGATCCAGACCAACACGTCCGGGAAGGCTTCACACACAATGCATATGTCCGTACTTCGATTCCGGACTCTATATGCAACACAAGGGGAACTATTCCCGTCAACCCCTAAAGGAAAACCGCACACTCACCGCACACTCACGGGAGCTGGTTTCCTTATGCAAAAGAAGGAGAGCTTCACATGCTCAAGTAGAGAATTGTTACCCTTGTAGTTCGCTTTTGCGCCATGGGAATCTATCCAGATGGAAAGCTTTGCAAGGGAATTTCCTCCGCGGAATCCGGTCTCAGTTCTCGATTCGATGCTCCGATACTCCGCCGACGGCCGGAATCCTCCTCTTACTTCCTCCTTACTCTCTCCTCTCTCTAACTCCTTAGAAAGACAAGGCTTAAGAGAAAATGAGGAATTAATCCTCAATTCCCGGCCTTAACAAAACAGCAACACACCTGGACCGTCAGATCTTATTTAAAGAAAACGAACGGCTCAGATCCGCCCAAATTCCTCAATCTTGGTGCCGAACACGGCCTTACACACGGCCGTGTCCCAGGCCGTGTGGCCTGATCCTAGGCACGATCGTCGAGCATAGAAAAGGACACAGGTCAAGACACGCCTGTGTCTCAATCCTGACACGCCCGTGTCGTGTACTTACACGCCCGTGTCCCAGGGCGTGTTACAGATAACCGCCTCGCCAACCATCACATCCCTTGGGAACGTGGGTGGTGACACGGGTATGCACACACCCGTGTCACGCTTGACACGCGTGTCGCAGCCGTGTTTCCTGCCGTGTCCTTTTATAGACACCGTCGGCCAACACAGAGAGACACGACCTTGGACACGCCCGTGTCCCAGGCCGTGTACCCCTATAAAGGCACCAAAAATTCCTTAGTTCACAACTGGTTCGATACACCAGAGTCCAGGCCAATCAACATGGGACTCAGCCAGACCGCCGACCTACCAGAGTCCAGACCCGGGCCTACTGCTGGTAGTCAGCCTTTCACATTCAAGCCTGCAGGTCATGCACCCCAACCCCTCTCCGTCCTGTTTATCAGCACGGTGGGTTGTTGTCACTGGGGATCGAACCCAGGACCTTGATAAGAGAGCTTTACGCCACTCCCTCATCACCAACTGAGCTGCAGCTCAGTTGGTGATGAGGGAGTGGAGTAAAGCTCTCTTATCAAGGTCCTGGGTTCGATCCCAAGTGGCAACAACCCGCCGTGCTGATAAACATGCCAGGGAGCGGTTGGGGTGAATGGCCTGCAGGCTTGAATTGCATATAACAGAAGGTTCAGCTGGAACCCGACGCCATATACCACGGACAGTCGAAAAGGTTATATAAGAATATCAAAAATCTAACTATAACTACTCGCTCTAACACAGAGTATTCTAGCGGAAGCTTTTAAACGGTTGGAAATAACCCATAATTAAATAACAACTATCATGAATGTCCACAACTACTATAGGAATGAAATAACAAATACACTGAAAGTACTTGGCCTTATGGCCTTACAAGATTTTACTCAACAAATTAATGATTTACATACATCGGCTTGCAGACCGGCCACACATGACAAAAATAAAAACAACGGTTCGCTTAGGCCTTAGAGGGCCAGCTCAGCAACATGGGTTTCGACCCGCTATTTGGTACTTGACTCCGCAGCACCTGCAAGCAACATTCCACCGCACAGTGGCAAACAAAGTAACAGTCAGCCAAAGCCGACCAAGTTATAATGACCCCGCCCCTTACTTGGGACGTCGGTGCTCCTTTCTTGCATTTCATTAGCCCAGATAAACAATAAAGTGCGAATGCGTACTACGCCACAGGTGTAGGCTCACACGGTCAAACACCCCGTGCACTCAGGGCACATTATCATTGAATCCGGTCAATTCCGTGGCTTCACCACCATCCCTGGGATGACAACATCGTGATCATTTTTTAGTCTTCCTGACTACTGTCTAAGACTCCCGGCTATGCCAACGGCCAGTGCCTCTATGGGTCTCTCGCACCGAACCACATAACCCAGGTCCGATTCCACTTGCCAGTTGCTCACTCCACATAGTCACCTTAAGACGTATGCACGGGCCAAGCTTCTCTCTGATCCCAAAACATTTCCAAACATCACATAACCCAGTTATGTTCAAGGCTGGCCCCCGACCGCCAAGTTAGCAAGAACTACGTTTCCGCTCAGTTTTCCGGGTGCGCCTTGGAGTTAATTCCCAAGGATCCCTGCTGCAACCTACCGTGTAGAAACCCGAAAATACAAAGCACGAAGTCTTCTCCGGCAAACCATACAATATGCAACATCACCGATCGAGACCAACACGTCCGGGTAGGCTTCACACACAATGCCTATGTCCGTACTTCGATTCCGGACTGTATATGCAACATAAGGGGAACTATTCCTGTCTACCCCAAGGAATACCGCACACTCACCGCACACTCGCGGGAGCGAGTTTTCCTTATGCAAAAGAAGGAGAGCTTCACATGCTCAAGTAAAGAATCGTTACCCTTGTAGTTCGCTTTTGCGCCATGGGAATCTATCTGGATGGAAAGCTTTGCAAGGGAATTTCCTCCGCGGATCCGGTCTCGGTTCTTGATTCAGTGCTCCGATACTCCGCCGGCGGCCAGAATCCTGCTCTTCCTTCCTCCTTGCTCTCTCTAACTCCTTAGAAAGAGAAGGCTTAAGAGAAAATGAGGAATTAATCCTCAATTCCCGGCCTTAACAAAGCAGGAACACACCTGGGCCGTCAGATCTTATTTAAAGAAAACGAATAGCTCAGATTCTCCCAAAATTCCTCAATCCTGGGCCAAACACGGCCTTGCACACGGCCGTGTTCCAGGCCGTGTGCCCCAATCCAGGCACGATCGTCGAGCACAAAAAAGGACACGGGTCAAGACACGCTCGTGTCTCAACCTGAGATGCCCGTAACGTGTACTGACACGCCCATGACCCAGGGCGTGTCACAGATAACCGCCACGCCAACCGTCACGTCCCTTGGGAACACGGGTGGTGACACGGGTATGCACACGCCCGTGTCACGCTTGACACGCCCGTGTCGCTGCCGTGTTTCCTGTCGTGTCCTTTTCTAGACGCCGCCGACCAACACAGAGAAAGACACGGCCTTGGACACGCCAGTGTCCCATGCCGTGTACCCCTATAAAGGCACTAAAAATTCCTTAGGACGCGACCGATTCAATTACAATTTTCGGGGCGTTACAAATCTCCCCCCTTAAATAATTTCGTCCCGAAATTAAGAAAAGCTACACAAAATTTAAATGTTACCTGAGTGTAATAACTCGGGGTAGTCCTCCAATATAGTCTGCTCTTGCTCCCATGAAAGATCCTCACGTCCGCAGTTATCCCAACGGACTTTAACCATTAAGATTTCCTTGTTGCGGAGTTGTTTGACTTCAAAGTCTTCAATGCGTACTGGCTTGACCTTTACCGTCAACCCGTAATCAACCGGCAGTTGATCGACCGCAACGACCTGCAAAGGCTCTAGCACCGTCTTCCGCAACACTGATATGTGAAACACATCGTGTAGCCCACTCAACTCCACTGACAGCTTCAATCGATACGCTGCTTCGCCAACCCGCTCCAGGATTTCAAACGGTCCAAGGTATCTCGAACTCTACTTCTTCAAGCGTCGAACCCGCGAGACACCCTTGAACGGCTTGATTTTCAAATACACCCAGTCGCCAACACCGAACTCCACATTCCTATGCTTGGCGTTATAGTATTTTGCCTGCCTGTCCTGAGCAATCTTCAACCGTTCCTGAATTGTACGTATCATTGAAGTGGCGTCTTCCACCGCTTGACGTTTGTATAACTTCGACTCGCCTGTCTCCAACAAAGGCAACGACGTGCGACACTTTCTCCCATACAAGGCCTCGAAAGGCGTCATTCCAATACTCGCTTGATAGCTGTTATTATATGAAAACTCCACCATGTACATGTGATCTTCCCACTGCTTTCCGAAATCCAGGACACACATGCGAAACATGTCCTCCATCGTCCTATTGACCCACTCGGTCTGACCATCCATCTGTGGATGAAAGGCTGTGCTGAAACTCAACTTAGTTCCCAACAGACTATGCACCGGCCTCCAGTCACTCAACGTGAAGCGTCCATCTCGGTCACTAACAATACTGCAGGGAACACCATGCAATCGAACAATATTATCCACATAGAGTTTGACTAACTTTTCCACCGGATCTTCCTTCCTGTTCGGGATCAAGTGTGACACTTTTGTCAATCTATCTACGACCACCCAGATGACGTCGTTTCCCCTATGCGACTTTGGAAAACCATGCACAAAATCCATAGAAATGTCGTCGAACTTCCACTCCGGAATAGGCAAGGACTTCAAGAAACCACCGTGCTTCTGGCACTCTGCCTTCACCAAGGCACATGTTTGACACTTGGACACATAAAGTGCTACATCCTTCTTTAATCCTGTCCACCAAAACAACTTCTTGCAGTTGCACCTTCAGCTCCGCCATCTCTCTTGGCGCTATCTGATACGGAGAGTGTGACACCGGTTTGGCACCCGACACCAGCTCAATAGTAAAATCAATCTCCCTCTGAGGAGGGGCTCCTGGGAGATTATCTGGGAACACATCAGGATACTCAGACACAACTGGAATACTGCCCAGACTTGGCTTAGGCGTTGAAGTCTGTACTAATGTGACAAAAAACTCTGCCCCAGACCGAACTGCCTTGATCACCTGAAGGGCCGACATCAAAATCTTACTCGACCCATTCATGCCCGCAAACGTAGTCTCCTGATCAGTATTCAGTCGCAACTTAACCTCCTTATGGTTGCAATCAATACATGCTCGCTGCTCCGAGAGCCAGTCCATACCAAAGATTACGTCGAACTCCACCAACGGCAGTACTGACGCTTGCAAGTCAAACTTCTGATCCTCAATCCGTATCTTTACCACACAGATTCTATCCGCGCGCATTGAGCACCCATTGGGCAACAACCCATCCAACTTGTCTTTTGCCATCGAGGAAGAGACTCTGATGCGCGATATGAATCTTTCGGACAAGAAGGAATGCGAAGCTCCCATATCAAACAAGGCTCTCGCCGGACAATTGAAAATCAACACAAAGCCTAGCACCAACATTTATAAGCCAACATATAAAAAGGTAACAACTACATAAAGTTAAACTGCTATAATATAACTCAAACCTGTCACCACGTCAGCTTGTTTTATGGCCTCTAGCAGACCAAGATTATATACTCTAGGCTGGGCTAGAGCATGATGGGACACAGTTGACTCCACCGCCTTCTCTTTTTCTTCATATGTTGCTCCAAGCTTCCTCTCAGACTTTGCACGTCCGCTCCAACAATCACGAGCAAAATGCCTCAACTTTCCACAGTTATAGCAAGCTCCTAGGACTCGACTTGTGGTTGCCCCCGTCGCACCAGACGAAGGGACTGAGCTCGAAGTCTTCGGCTTCTTGTTCCATCTGCGGAAACCCGACTTTGCATTTGGTACTTTGAACTCTGATTTCTAATCCCCTGGATCCTTCTTCTCTTGCACTTTCTTCACGACCTTTTTCAATGACCGAGCCGAATTGGCCAAGGCTAGGAAGCCCTGCGCCTTAGGCCCTGTAAGGAGTAGTTGTAGGTCGCCACGTAGACCCTCATAGAATCGGTTGGTCTTCCGCTCCTCCTCAGTAAACGTAGCACCAGCATAACGACCCAACCGTGTAAACTCGTGGAGATACTCATCCACGCTTCTGTCTCCCTGAGTCAAACCAAGGTACTGATTCTCCATCTCAAGCTTCTGAGCAGAGGATAGATATCTGGCTAAGAACAACCTCGAGAATTCCTCCATAGGCACATCCGCAAGTTGCCTTCCCACTAAGAGGTGAACCTCCAACTCGTCCCACCACAGCCTCGCCTCACCAGCCAATAGGAAGGTCGCTATGGTGGTCTTCTGCCACTCTTCAGTTAACGTGGCCGTCAAGACTCTCTTTATCATAGAGAGCCAATCCTCAGCTTGAGTGGCGTTCCAATCCCGTCGAATCTCGGAGGATTAAAGCTCATTACATGCTTGAGCTGCTTCTCCGTAGCTCTCCTTGGTGCTACTTGATCAACTGCCACACGTTCTACCACTCTCGGCTCTGCCACCCTAATCGGTTCTTGCTCATTAAAAGGTGATGAGTGGTGCATTTGGCCTGCAGGTTGGGCATTTATCATAGCAAAAACTGCTTCAACCACCAATCTGATGGTTTCTGCTGAAGGAGGTGTTGTAGGCACGTCATTCGATGCACGACTTTCCGCCGATCGCGGACGTTCCGATTGCACTTGCCAACGACCAGTCCCTCTATGGGTCTCTCGCACCGAACCACATAGCCCAGGTCCGATTCCACTTGCCCGTTGCTCACTCCGCATAGTCACCTTAAGATGTATGCACGGGCCAAGCTTCTCTCGGATCCCAAAACATTTCCAAACATCACATAACCCAGTTATGTTCAAGGCTGGCTCCCCGGCCGCCAAGTTAGCAGAACTACGTTTCCGCTCAGTTTTCCGGGTGCGCCTTGGAGTTAATCCCCAAGAATCCCTGCTGCAACCAACCGTGTAGAAACCCGAAAATACAAAGCACGGAGTCTTCTCCGGCAAACCATACAATATGAAACATCACTGATCCAGACCAACACGTCCAGGTAGGCTTCACACACAATGCCTATGTCCATACTTCGATTCCGGACTCTATATGTAACACAAGGGGGGGGGGGGACTATTCCCGTCAACCCCAACGAACGCCGCACACTCACCGCACACTCGCGGGAGCGGGTTTCCTTATGCAAAAGAAGGAGAGTTTCACATGCTCAAGTAGAGAATCGTTACCCTTGTAGTTCGCTTTTGCGCCATGGGAATCTATCCGGATGGAAAGCTTTGCAAGTGAATTTCCTCCGCGGATCCGATCTCGGTTCTCGATTCGTTGCTCCGATACTCCGCCGGCGGCTGGAATCCTCCTCTTCCTTCCTCCTTGCTCTCTCCTCTCTCTAACTCCTTAGAAAGAGAAGACTTAAGAGAAAATGAGGAATTAATCCTCAATTCCCGGCCTTAACAAAGCAGGAACACACTTGGGATGTCAGATCTTATTTAAAGAAAACGAACGGCTCAGATCCGCCCAAAATTCCTCAATCCTGGGCCGAACGCGACCTTGCACACAACCGTATCCCAGGCCTTGAGCCCCGATCCAGGCACGATCGCCGAGCACAGAAAAGGACACAGGTCAAGACACGCCCGTGTCTCAACCTGACACGCCCGTGACCCAGGGCGTGTCACAGATAACCGCCACGCCAACCATCAAGTCCCTTGGGAAGATGGGTGGTGACACGGGTATGCACACACCCATGTCACGCTTGACACGCCCGTGTCGCTGCCGTGTCCTTTTCTAGACACTGCCGGCCAACACAGAGAAAGACACGGCCTTGGACACGCTCGTATCCCAGGTCGTGTACCCCTATAAAGGCACCAAAAATTTCTTAGGACACGACCGGTTCGATATACCAGAGTCCAGGCCCATCAACATGGGACCCAGCCAGACCGCCGGCTTACCAGAGTCCAGATCCGGGCCTACTGCTGGTAGTCAGCCTTTCACATTCAAGCCTGCAGGCCATGCACCCCAACCCCTCTCCGGCCTGTTTATCAGCACGGCGGGTTGGTGCCACTGGGGATCGAACCCAGGACCTTGATACGAGAGCTTTATGCCACTCCCTCATCACCAACTGAGCTGCAGCTCAGTTAGTGATGAGTGAGTGGAGTAAAGCTCTCTTATCAAGGTCCTGGGTTCGATCCCCAGTGGCAACAACCCGCCGTGCTGATAAACAGGCCGGAGAGGGGTTGGGGTGCATGGCCTGCAGGCTTGAATTGCATATAACAGAAGGTCCAGCTGCAACCCGACGCCATATACCACGGACAGTCGGAAGGGTTATATAAAAAAATCAAAAATCTAACTATAACTACTTGCCCTAACACAGAGCATTCTAGCGGAAGCTTTTAAACGGTTGGAAAGAACCCATAATTGAATAACAACTATCATGAATGTCCACAACTACCATAGGAATGAAATAACAAATACACTGAAAGTACTTGACCTTATGGCCTTACAAGAGTTTACTTAACAAATTAATGATTTACATACATCGGCTCGCAGGCCGGCCACACATGACAAAAATAAAAACAACGGTTCGCTTAGGCCTTCGAGGGCCAGCTCAGCAACATGGGCTTCGACCCGCTATTTGGTACTTGGCTCCGCAGCACCTGCAATCAACATTCCACCGCACGGTGGCAAATAAAGTAACGGTTAGCCAAAGCCGACCAAATTATAACGACCCCGCCCCTTACTCGGGACGGCGGTGCTCCTTTCCTGCATTTCATTAGCCCAGATAAACAATAAAGTGCGAACGTACTACGCCACAGGTGTAGGCTCACACGGCCAAACACCCCGTGCACTCAGGGCACATTATCAGTGAATTCGGTCAATTCCGTAGCTTCACCACCATCCCTGGGATGGACAACATCGTGAGCAATTTTTAGTCTTTCTGACCACTGTCTAAGACTCCTGGCTATGCCAACGACCATTCCCTCTATGGGTCTCTCGCACCGAACCACATAACCCAGGTCTGATTCCACTTGCCCATTGCTCACTCCGCATAGTCAACTTAAGACGTATGCACGGGTCAAGCTTCTCTCGGATCCCAAAACATTTCCAAACATCACATAACCTAGTTATGTTCAAGGTTGGCTCCCCGGCCGGCAAGTTAGCAGAACTACGTTTCCGCTCAGTTTTACGGGTGCGCCTTGGAGTTAATCCTCAAGAATCCCTGTTGCAACCTACCGTGTAGAAACTCGAAAATACAAAGCACGGAGTCTTCTCCGGCAAACCATACAATATGCAACATCACCGATCCAGACCAACACGTCCGGGTAGGACTTCACACACAATGCCTATGTCCGTACTTCGATTTCGGACTCTATATGCAACACAAGGGGACTATTCCTGTCAACCCCAAGAAACACCGCACACTCGCGGGAGCGGGTTTCCTTATGCAAAAGAAGGAGAGCTTCACATGCTCAAGTAGAGAATCGTTATCCTTGTAGTTCGCTTTTGTGCCATGGGAATCTATCCGGATGGAAAGCTTTGCAAGGGGAATTTCCTTCCTTCGCTGATCCGGTCTCGGTTCTCGATTCGGTGCTCTGATACTCCGCCGACGGCCGGAATCCTCATCTTCCTTCTTCCTTGCTCTCTCCTCTCTCTAACTTCTTAGAAAGAGAAGGCTTAAGAGAAAATGAGGAATTAATCCTCAATTCCCGGTCCTTAACAAAGCAGAAACACACCTGGGGCGTCAGATCTTATTTAAAGAAAACAAACGGCTCAGATCTGCCCAAAATTCCTCAATCCTGGGCCGAACACGGCCTTGCACACGGCCGTGTCCCAGGTCGTGTGCCCCGATCCAGGCAAGATCATCGAGCACAGAAAAGGACACGGGCCAAGACATGCCAGTGTCACAACCTGACACGCCCGTGTCGTGTACTGACACGCTCGTGACCCAGGGCGTGTCACAGATAACCGCTACACCAACCGTCACGTCCCTTGGGGACACGGGTGGTGACATGAGTATGCACACGCCCGTGTCACGCCCGTGTCATGCCGTGTTTCCTGCCGTGTCCTTTTCTGGACACCGCCGACCAACACAGAGAAAGATACGGCCTTGGACACGCCCGTGTCCCAGGCCGTGTACCCCTATAAAGGCACCAAAAATTCCTTAGGACGCGACCAATTCGATTACGATTTTCGGGGTGTTACAACCGAAACATCCGTGGTGGAGAGAGCTGGCCCAGGAGTAGAGAGAGACGACTGCGGAGAGGAGGGAGATATCGCGGGAGGTGGACACGGCGGAGGAGAGGGTGGAGGTGGCGGAACGTCAGCAAGTGTAGAGGGGATAGATGGGTTGTTATGAGAAGTAGGATCAACAAGAGTAGAGGAGGGGTCAGGAGAGAAGTAAGAGGCATTTTCAAAGAAGGTGACATCCGCAGAGACGAACTGCTTGCGGGTAACGGGGTCAAAGCAACAATAATCTTTTTGAGTGGCAGAGTACCCCAGAAAGACACATTTAGTGGCCCGTGGTGAGAGTTTGTCAAGGGTGGCAGCGAGAGAGTGGACAAAAGCTGTGCACCCAAAGATGTGCAAAGTAAGAGGAAACAAATTCATGTTCGGATAAAGAATGAAGAATGAGGTTTCACTGCGGAGAACTGTGGATGGAATGCGATTGATGAGATAGCAGGAGAGGAGGACAACATAGCCCCAATATGAGCGAGGAACGTGCATCTGTGTCATCAGAGTGCGAGCGACATCGAGGATGTGATGGTTTTTGTGTTCCGCCACCCCATTTTGCTGTGAGGTGTAGACACAGCTAGTTTGATGAATAACACCATGTTGCATACAGAAAGAAGAGAAATCATGGCTAAGATATTCCTTAGCATTGTCAGAACGAAAGATTTTAATAAAGGTATTAAACTGATTCTTAATCATAGAAAAAAATGATGTCCATACATAAAACAGTTCGGAGCGATCCTTGAGAAGATACACCCACGTACACCTAGAGAAATCATCAATAAATGTGACAAAATAGGAACTAACCCAACCGATGGTGAGGGTAGGAGTAGGACCCTCATACGTCAGAGTGAACGAGGTCGAACGGACGGGAAGAGCCACAGCTTTGCGTTGGTGGGAAGGAGTAGCGGTGATGCTTGCCAAGCTGAGATGCGTCACAGTTGAGAGGAGGATGATGTGGAGGGAGGTGGGGCAAAAGCTGGCGAAGAAGCCGGGGAGGAGCATGACCAAGGAGAAGATGTCATTGGAGAAGATCTGTAGAGGAGGAGGAGAAGACGGATAGAGCAGAAACGTTGTCGATGAAGTAGAGGCCGCCGCTCTCAGTCCCAGTAGCAATCGTCCGTTGGGAGTCCGGATCCTGAAAAGAACAAGAAGTAGGAGTGAATGTGACAGAACACCGTAGTTGCTTGCATAAAGAAGTAACCGATAATAAATTGCAAGGGAACTTGGGCACATAGAGGGTATCTGTCAGGCGAAGAGATGGGGTGACTTGAACCACTCCCGTCCCATTGACCGATGAGGGAGAGCCGTCCACAACAAAGACCGGGGTCAACCGATCATGGGTTTTTAAAAGAGAAAAAAATTGAGAATTGCTTGTCATATGATTGGTAGCACCAGAGTCGATCAACCATCGTCTGTGAGTAACAACGCGGGCACTACCGGAAGATGTGACCACCGAGGTGGATTACGTGGAGGAGGTGGAGGCCATAGAAAAAAGACCGCGCGATCAAACAGGAGACTGCGCGAGAACAACAGGAAGCGGCGAGAAAGAAGGTCACGACGACAAGGACTAGGTCGCAGCGAGAAGGGCAGAAAAACCAAGCCAGGCGAACAACAAGCAACACTCCCCAGCAAGCAGGATGTGCGGCTAGGAAGGCCATGACCAAGAAGCAGAGCAAAGCAGAGGGAAAGAAGTCGCACGGCTAGAGAGAAGGCCGCGCGAACAGGAGAAAGAGAAGACCACGCGAACTGGGAGGAGTTCGCGAGAAAGGCAAGCAGGTCGTGCGAACAGAGCTGAGACCGCACGAATAAAAGGAGATCGCGGGGAGAGAAGAGACAGAGCAACCACGAAAACAGGCCGCGGAAAAAGAAAGAGATAAGCCGCACACACAAAGGGCAGCGACAAAGAGGAGACAGAAACCACACGAATAGGGCGCAAACAGGCGGAAGAAACAAGACGCAAAGTTAGGTCGCGAGAAGGAGCAAGCCGCGCGAACAGGTTGTGCAGACAGAGGAAGCTCACATAATCAGGAGGAAAAGATCGAGTCCTCTGATACCATGTGCGAACAGAAAACAAGAGACCGAAAAATTGGAGTAACAAAAATTTTTATTATCCAAAAAGGTATTTATTACAACGGTATAACCTCCCTTTTATAGAATGGAGGAGATGAGAGAAATTACAATTAAACAATGCGAGACTAAATAATTACAGGTGTAAGCAGTTTAACATGAAAACAAGCCGAATAGGCCGAGTGGTTAGACAAATAGGCTAACCGTCCAGCCACCACAAGAAAGAGAGAACAAGCCGCCATAGGAGACCGCCAGACCGCCCGATCTCTAAGCCGTCTGAGACAAACCATCAGACCACCCGGATACCAACAACAGTCCAGCCACCAAACCGCAAGAGAGAAACTGACAGATCGCTCGGTATCTAAACCGCCAGAATCATACCGTCAGACCGTCTGGTTTCCATACAACAACACTCTCCCTCAAGCTAGAGCATATATGTCGATCATGCCCAGCTTGTCGCAAATGTAAAGAAAGGAGGCGGACACCGGCTTGGTGAAAATATCTGTCAGCTCTTTATCAGAGGTGACGAATGGAGTACAAATTTGTTTCTTCTATACTGCAAAACAGAATACGTATGCAAAAAATATTTGTACTACTACCCTCCATACTGCAAAATATGAGTAATAGAAATTAATGATTTCTCAACAACAAGGCAAAGTACTTATACAAAAAATATGAAAAATTTGTTGGTGTTCCTATGGTGATCTAGAAGTAGTCAAGTAGTTCGTCTCACTGACAACACGATTTGAGCCTATAGGGTCGCACATAAGATGTTTGGAGAAGTTGAAGGAAGGATTGTGTTGGCATCACTCATATGGGATGTGAGTAGAGAACAACTCCTATGACTTTCGTATACTGACGGGTAGCATCGAATGCGTTTTGAATCATGTCGAGTACGTATCGACGTACGTCGACTAGATGTCGACGCAACCAAGCTCAATGTCGAAACAAGTTCTTTATCGGCATTACGTCAAATAGAAATCGACGCAACGTCGAGTTTTACTCGACGTAGGTGTGTCAACTGCGCGTTGAATCAGTTGCGTCGAATGTCGTCGAGTGCATCTCGACGTTGCGTCGAGTTCTTATCAATGCACGTCGAGTGCAAGTCGACATATGTCGACGCATGTTGAGTTTTGGAGGACTTCTAAGAGAGTTTTGTATGTTTGTTATCCTTGCATATAAATAGACTTGGAAAAAGGTTTTCCTATGGGTGTAATTGAAGTGCGTGCTTCTGAAGCCATCACTTGTCCTACATCCCGTCGTGATTTCTTCTTATCGCCGCTTCTCCGGTAAACGAATCTAGCAATTCGTGGAGACGCAGAGAGCAGTTCTTCACCAACCCGGTTCTTGTGGGACAAGATATTGTGGTTCTCCACCACTTGTGTGGATACCTGTAGAGTTAGATCTATTTCTGTGTGGACTCAACCAGCTATTTTTGGACAGGATCATTGGAGCATCTTGGTTGAGTAAAAACTCAATCCCTCTCAAGTGCAATGTCTTGTTGTATACTTTTATTTCTCGATTCATGGAGATCACAAGATGCTTTACTTTTTGTTGTTGTTCTTATATGCTTATTCTGCTGCGCACATATGATGTACTGTTCACTCTTGTATAGAAAACCCAACAGTATTATCAAAGTAGTTGCGGATCCAGTTTGCGTAAATCAGGAGATTTAGAATTGTTCTAAATGTCCAGATTTATTTTTGAAACATTAAATGTTGATGATTTTCTCCATTGTACCGGTTTTTTCATAATTTGGTTGGGGCTCCGCCCCGCACCATGCTCGCTAATTGGTTAGTGATACCACCGCCAGGGGAGCTACCCCTTGAACCCCGTTAGGGTCTCTGCTCCTAAGACCCTGCCAAGGGCGCATCCCCTTGGAACCCCACCAGGAACACCCGTGATTTGTTGTAATTTTCATATTTCAGAATTGTTTTTCTCTTTGCAGTAACCGTCTCTTCATGTGATTTGTGAAACCAAATTCTATCTTAAATTTTGAGTTCAATGATGAGGGACAAGATTGTCTACTGTCATAAGGAAGATTGCTTGTGCCTGTGTCCAATACATGTAAATCTGAAGATTTAAAAATATTCTAAATGTTATGGTTTAGCACTTTTTACATCAATCGTTAATAATTTTTTGTGCGCACATCTGAGATGTATCTGGAATGCGAATGATGTAGTTTTGTTTTATTTATGTGCATAATGATTAAATGTTAATCATGATTAAATGTTAATCGATTATCATAAATTCCTTTAACCCAATATTAAGTATTCAGATGCCTTCCGATGGATGACACTCTTCCCACCTCGATCGATGAAATATAAGCTTGCCAAAACAAGGTGCATTAATTTATCTTGGTACGGGTGCGAGCGGATAATTATGATATCCCACTGTCAACATCGGGTCCAACTTAACTAGGTGACCTCAAAAGTTGAGTGCCTAGAGACATAGAGTTGGCTTACATCATATGATGGATGCGGATAAAGAATTTTTCACCAACCAAATAAGAGTTGCATGATGATGCAATTGACAAATATTGTCTACCTAAATAACCACTCTATGTGTGATCAGCCGAAACTGTCTTATGGTGTGGTGAAATACGGATCTTGTCCACTAGATGGTAGTTTGCACAAACTCTCCGAATTGATATTGAGAGTTATCAATTTGATTAAAATAGTGAGAGTTCTTTTAATTGAAGTCCATATTAAAATATAATATATTTTGAAATATAATACCAGATTTTACTTTGCATAAATTCCTTGTAGAATTTTCATGGCAAGTGGATCGCACTCTACCCTGTCCCTGAGAGCTATCCTTGAGAAGGATAAGCTGAGCGAGACAAATTTCCTAGACTAGAACAGAAACCTAAGAATTATTCTCAGATAAGAGTGTGAGCTCTATGTCTTGGAAGAAGACCCTTTATGGAGCCAGCTGCCATTGCATCTCGTGCAGATAAAAATGCTTATAAATAGTATGGCGACAACTCCCTGAATGTCTAATATTTCATGCTTGCCACCCTGAACTCTGAGCTTCAGAAGCAATATGAGAACATGTGTGTTTATAAGATAATCAAAAACCTTAAGAAAATATCTCAAAGGCAAGCTCGACAAGAGAGGTTTGACATATCCAGAGCATTATTTCACTGCAAGATGGGAGCTCAAGACCTAGTTGGGACTCAAGTACTTAAGATGATTGAGTATATTGAGAACCTTTAAAAATTGGGGTTTCCTTTGGGCCAAGAGTTGGCTACTGATCTGATCCTACAATCATTGCCAGACAATTATGAGCAATTTATCTTAAGCTAAAACATGAATGAGATAGATAAGACACTGCCCGATCTACTAGGTATGTTGAGAACTGCCAAAATCAACATGAAGAAGGCCAAACTTGTTATCCCCATAATGATGGTGTATTAAGGCAAAGACAAGGTCAAATGATCGAAGAAGACCAAGGTGGGACCTAAGTTGTATCTTGATCATAATTCTTCAGCACCGAAGAAGAAAGGCGTGGATAAGGAAGGAAAATGTCACCACTATGACAATGCTAGACACTGGAGGAGGAATTGTCCTCTTTACATTGAAGATATACAGAAGAAAAAGGAAAGTGTGACTTCCGCTTCAGGTATTTTCATCATAGAAATAAACATTTCTACTCCTTCATCTTATGTATTAGATACCATATGTGGTTCTCACATTTGTACAAATGTGCAGAATTAGGAAGGAGAAGACTGTTGGGTAAAGGAGAGGTGGACATGCGCGTTGAAAATGGAGCAAGGGTTACTGCTGTTATTGTATGAGTTTACCGTCTTTCTTTGCATGTTGATCTTGTAATAGAATTAGATAATTGTTACTTTATTTCAGGTATAACTAGAAACATTATATCTGTATCATGTCTTGACATGAAAAGATTTTCTTTTATTATTAAGAATAGTTATTGTTTTATATTTATGAATGATGTTTTTTATGGTGTAGAACAACTATTTAATGGTTTATATGTTTTGAACTTAGAACATCTGATCTATAACATAGAATACTAAAAGTCTAAAACCAATGACTCGAATCCTACATACCTTTGGCATTGTTGTTTGGGCTATATAAACGAGTCACATATCTATGCTTCATAAAGATGAACTATTGGACTCATTTGATTACGAATCATTTAAGAGATGCGAGTCTTGTTTATTGGGCAAGATGACTAAAGCCCCTTTTACTGGTCATTGGGCTAATGATCTTTTAGGTGTTGACATAGTGATGTAAGCCCATGAGTTTTATGGCTAGAGGTGGGTTCTTCCACTTCATTACATTTACTGATGATTTCAGTAGATACAAATATGTATATCTTATGAAGTGTAAATCCAAAATCTTTTAAAATTTCAAAGAGTTTAATAATGAAGTAGAGAACCAACTGAGAAAGAGGATAAAAGCATTCTGATCCAATCGAGGCAGTGAATATCTAAGTCATGAGTTTCATGATCATTTAAAAGAGTGTGGTATTGTATCACAACTCACTCCACCTAGAACACCACAACATAATGACATATCTGGGAGGAGAAATCATATTTTGTTAGACATAATACGGTTGGTGATGAGTCATGCATATTTGCATGTTTTTTTTTGGTTTTACATTAGGGACTACTGATTTCACTTTAAATCGTGCTCCAAAAAAATTGGTTCTAAATACACCAATTGATATATAGACTGCGAAGCGTCCTAGTATGTCTTTCATGAAAATTTGGGAATGTGAGACATACATGCGATGTCAAATGCTTGACAAGCTGGAACCCAAGTCAGATAAATTTTATCATGTGAGGTATCCTAAGGAAATGAAATGGTACTGCTTTTACCCACCATCTGAGGGCAAAGTGTTTGTCACAAGAACTTGTGTCTTCTTGGAGAAAGAGTTTTTATCAAGAAAGACAACAAATGTAGAGCTTGAAGAAGTTCAAGAACCACAAGCTGTGAATGAACCTGAATTAGAGTCTGAGCAGGGACTACAAGTTGTTGTAGTTAGAGAGCCTGCTCAGGAAACATAAGTCCTATGTAGATATGGTAGATATGGATTTGAGTCTGAGATATATGGATTTCTCATGTCTAAAATAGGTAATATGTTGCTTATGGATCATGATGATGAACCTGTAACCTACAAAGAGACTGTGTGGACCGGACTCCGAGAAGTTACATGTGGCCATGAAATCTGAAATGGACTCTATGTATACAAATCACGTTTGGACCTTGGTGGAACCACCTAAAGGGGTATGACCCATAAGGTGCAATTGAGTCTTCAAGAAGAAGATCGACATAGATGAGAATATACATACATTCAAAATGTGTTTAGTGACTAAAAGTTTCAAGCAAATTAATGATATTGACTATGACGAGACCCATATTGCTATGATAAAGTCCATCAAAATTTTATTTTTTATTGATGTGTATTATGACTACGAGATCTGACAAATGAATGTCAAGATGACTTTTCTTAACGGAAACCTCTTTGAGAAAGTGTACATGACACAATCTGAGGGTTTTGTATCTCCAAATAAAGCCACTAAGATATGCAAGCTGTAAAGATCCATTTATGGATTGAAACAAGTTTTTTGAAGTTGCAATCTACGTTTTGATGAGAAAATCAAAGAGTTTGGTTTCATTAAGAACGAAGATGAGTCTTGTGTTTACAAGAGAATTAGCGAGAGAATTTTTGTTTTCCTGATATTGTATGTAGATGACATACTATTGATCGGGAATGATATTTCGACCCCACAAGCTGTTAAGAATAGCATAGGGGGCTGCTTTTCTATGAAAGACTTGAGAGAAATAACTTATATATTTGGAATTAAGATATATAGAGGTAGATCAAAAAAGTTGCTAGATTTGACCCAAAATACATATATTGAGAATGTGTTGAAACAATTTAACATGTTTGAGTTCAAGAAGGGTTTCTTGCCCATGTCTCATAGTGTGAGCATCTCTAAGGACCAATGCCCTAAATCTTTGGAGGATAAGACAACATGAAGTTCATTCTACATGCTTCGGCAATTGGATCAATCATGTATGTGATGTTGTGTACTCGACCTGATGTCTCATATGCTTTTATCATGATAAGTAGATATCAGTCTGATCCCGGTGATAATCACTAGACTACCGTCAAGAATATCCTAAAGTACTTGAAAAGAATTAATGATGTATTTTTGGTGTTTAGTGGAGAGGAAGAGCTCATTGTAAAGAGTTACACAGATTCTAGCTTCTAAACTAATAGGGATGACTCAAAATCTCAATCAGACTTTGTCTTTTGTCTGAATGGAGAAGCTGTGAGCTGTAAGAGTTCCAAGCAGAAGACAGTTGTTGATTCTATAATTGAGGACAAGTAATTCACTATGGCAAATGCGGTGAAGGAGGCTGTATAGATTGAGAAATTAATCGGCGAGCTTGATATAGTTCCTAGCATTGTTGATCTCGAGTTCTTTATTGTGACAACAACAGCGCTATTACATAATCTAAGGAACCTAGATCTCATCAGCGTTTCAAGCACATACTTTGACAGTTCTATATTATTCGAGAGATTATCGATCGAGTATATGTGAACATTTGCAGAATGTCGAGTGAAGAAATATTACAGATTCGTTGATAGAGTCTCATACACAAAGAAATCATGATTATCATACTAGAGCAATGAGTATTAGATTCCTGAATGATCATCTCTAGTGAGAGTCTTGTGGATTATATATTTGTTTGTTATAATTCATATGATGCATAGAGTATTATGTATTTCATTTTATGTTTCCGACAAATTCTTTTATTATGTCAATTTGATTTTATATGATAAATTAATTAACATGATAAATGCCGTTAGAATATTTGCTTTTTTAGATTTTGTGGAGCTTGGCGGTCTAGCACTTTAGTTGGGCGGTCTTGCAGTTTGGCGGTCCGGCGGCTTGGTCCAGGCGGTTTGGAGGATTGACGGTCTGACAGCTTAGTCCAAGTGGTCTGGCGAATTGATAGTGGCAGATTAAGCTTGGCAATATGGAGTTTAGTGGACTGGTGGATTAGCCTTGATGGTCTGGATCTGCTGTGTTGCGGACTGCTTCTAGCGGTCTGGTTAGAGATTTAGTCAGCCTGGGATCATTGAGGCCACCTCATTAATAGTACAAGGAGGCTTGTTCAACCCTCTATTGCGGGTTTGGCGGACAGGAGGTTGAAGTCACTGCATACAGAGGCCGCTGTCTGAGGAGCAGCTAAAGCTGCAGATAGAGACAGAGCTGATGCTGCGGGCAAAGACTATTGTTGCGGCCTGATGATCAAGGGAGTTGAGGACCTGAAGTTCGGCATAATTATGCATCTATCCGCTTGTGTTGAGCGGACTATTGATCAAGTTAGCGACAACATACTAAGTAGAGACCGACGAGTAATTATGTGGAGTGGACAATCTGTCTAACCGCTCTGATATAACGGTCTGAAATTTTTTAACCGCCTATCTGCATGTTATATTTTAGTCCCACATCATCTGTTGTATATTCCTTCTTTCTCTATTCCCTATAAATATGGGGTCATACTCATATAACTTTACTTTGTGTGGAATGCAAAGCTTGTTATTTAGATTTTTCATATGGTATCAGAGCTCACCCGATTCTTGCGGTTTTTGGTTTTCCGAATGCCCACTTTGCTCTTCTGTGATGCTTGCAGATTACGGTTTTCTCACCGCCCGCCTTCTGCGATTTCTCATGTTTCTACGGTTTGTACGGATTCCGGTTTCTTCTAACCGCCTGTTGTGCTTTTCTTCTAACCACGCGGGTTCTTTTCTAGTCGCCTTCTTCATGTCAGATACCGAGTACTTTTCTTCCAATTTATCTGCATCTTCTTCTCCAACCACACCAATTATTTCTACTCCGTCTGGCAATCTTGAAACTGCTTCAAAGTTGATTGGACTGGATTATCTAGACTAGAGTGTTTTGTTTGTGTTCTTGTTGAGGTCTCAACGCAAACACCATCATCTCAATGATGACCCTCCAACTCGTGGATCTGCTATCTTTGATGATTTGGATGCAATGATGTTTTGGTCAGGAAGTGACTTGCCAATAGTTTCTTTGATGGGTGCCTCCTTGTTATTCGACATGATGAGACTGTTAAATCCACTTGGATTCATCTTGTTGCTCTGTATTCGAAAGACGCTCAGACCTCGCGCATATACACGCTATATGTTGATATGTTTGCCCGCCCTAATTTAACTCCCATTGCTGCTTATCAGGAGGTGCAAGCTCTTGGGGTTGAAATTCTACAACATCGTCTATTCTCTGCTGATCTAGTTGAGAAACATAAACACTTCCATGAGATTCTGGTTGTGTGTTATCTTCTTTGCCTTCCGAAATCTTATGACATGATCAGGCAATAAATTCTTGGCGAAGCTGATTCTCCCACTCTTAATGCTACTGCAACCCGTATTGCAGTTGTTACCACTCTTCTTCAGTGCCCTCTGCTTGCCTCCCCACCCCATCCTAACACATTTGCTCATCAGGTTCGCTCTGGTATTCTAGTAGTCGTGGAGGTTATACTGGTGGGCATGGTGTATCTTATCATGTCTGCTCTCATTGTGACAAGACGGGCCATCTTGTTGATTGTTGTTGGGCTAAATATCATCATCTTTGCCCGTCTACGGGTGAAAACACAAAAAAGTAAAAGTAACTTGCCTCTTCTTCTTATAATAGTGCTAATGTAGTCACTCAGAGTAAGTGACTGATTGATTCAGGAGCTACTAATCACATAACAAGTAATTCTAGTTTATTCTCTTTCTTGGAAAAGCATAACCCGTCTCCTCCGATTTTTGTTGCAGTTGGTAATCCGTGTCCAGTATGCGAGACTGGTACAGTCTGTGTCACTCTAACTTTCCGGCTTAAGGACACACTTTATGTCCCGTCTTTTTCGTGTAATTTACTCTCTATTCCTGCTCTCTGTAAACATCTAAACTGCACAGTTACCTTTACTTTTACTACTTGTTCTTTTCAGAATCCACACTCTAAGAAGAATATTGTTACTGAGACTGAAAACAATGAGCTCTTCTTCCTTGACAATGTCACTACTTTCTCCACTTCTCTTCTGCAATGACATCTTTGTCTTGGTCATCCTCCTACTCGTCTCATCTACCAACTCCTACCAGATTTTCCTAAGGAGGGCTCCTCTTTGAATTGTTAAGCCTACTAACTTGGCAAGCTTTATCGTTCTTCCTTTCCCGCAACACAAGGACGCAGTTCTTCTCGTCTATTTGAACTTGTTCATTCAGATGTTCAGGGTCCCACTCCTGTCAGGACTGTTAGTATGAAAGTTTATATTTTATTACATTTGTTGATGATTTCTCTCGTTATACCTAGCTATATCTCTTAAGAGAACGTTCTGAACTTTATTCTGTATTCATGGCCTTTTATAAAGAGGTACAAACCCAATTTGATATTTCTCTTAAAGTTCTTCGAACTGATAATGCTCGAGAATATCTTTGTTAACAATTTTCCGATTTTTACACGTCGGGGCATAGTTCATCAAACTAGTTATCCCTATACATCTCAGCAAAATGGGGTTATTGAGCACAAAAATTGATATCTCCTGGATGTTACTCGCACCCGTCTCACACAGATTAATATTCCCCGATCATAATGGGACATGTTGTACTTCATTCTTGCTATCTCATTAACGGTATTCCCTGCTCGGTTCTTCAGGGCGACACCCTATTCTCCATTTTACCACCAGGAGTTCAACATTTTTTACCTCTTTGCATTTTTGGCTGCACAATGTTTGTGCATTCTCTTTCTCCTGGTCGTGACAAGCTTTCACCTCACTTGATAAAGTGTGTCTTTCTGGGCTATTGTCCGATCCAAAAGGGGTATCAGTGCTTTGATCTCCTGCTCAAGAAACAGTTTGTTTTTGCTGATGTTACATTCTATGAAGATAAGCCTTATTTTTCTTGATCTTCTACTCCCTCACTATCTGATGTTTCACCATCTCTTCCTAGTATTTCCACTCCTTCACCTGCTTCCATTCCACCTTCTACACCATTATCTCCTCTTCGCATATCAGTTCCTATATCTTCTCCTCTGTCTTCTGATTCTCCCTTGCCTTTGGAGCCATTGCTGACAGTTCTCGGGCTAGTATTCTCTTCGACGGATGGATCTACTACAGAAGATAAGTCAGATCTTGACCTTCCAATTGCCCCATGGAAGGGGGTTAGAACATGTACTAAACATTTCATTCATGATGTTGTATCTTATGCTCGTCTATCCACAGTTAGAAAGAGATTTGACCTTGCTCTCTCGATAAATACTGTCCCGGTTAACTATTAGGATGATCTCTCTATTCCTTATTGGAAAGTGAAAATGGATGAAGAAATGAAAACCTTAACCAAAGGGGGTACTTGCATTATTGTTCCTACTCCTCTTGGTGTGGATGTGGTTTGTTGCCGATGGGTCTTTGTCATCAAGTTTCATTCGGATGACACTATTGACCGTTATAAGGCTGGCCTTGTTACCAAAAGCTTTATTCAAACATATGGTGTTGAATTCTTTGATACCTTCTTCCCAGTTGCTCGCTTCAACTCTATCTGTGTTCTTTTCTCTATAGCGGTTAACAAAGGTTGGGATATGTATCAATTAGATGTGAAGAATGTCTTCCTGTATGGTGATCCACAAGAGGTGGTTTACATGGAGTAACCTCCTGGGTATGTTGCTCAGGGGGAGTCTCAGATATGCAAGTTATAGAAGACAATTTATGGTCTAAAGCAAAGCCCACGAGCCTGGTTCAACAAATTCAGCAAGGTTGCCTCTCTTGTTGGCTTCACTCGGAGTTTTGCTGATCACTCTCTTTTTATTTGCAAGACTACTAAAGGGCGTAAGGTTCTTGCTATCTATGTGGATGATATTCTCCTTATTGGTGATGATAATGAAGTAGTTGATCTAGCAAAGAGACATCTTTGACAATATTTTGTTACAAAGGATATGAGCTCGCCTAAGTACTTCTTAGGAATAGAAATCTTGTGAAAACACAACTCTACGATGCTTTCATAACAAAAGTATGCGTTAGACCTTTTGAAAGAAATTGGTATTCTTGGGGCAAGACTTGTTCGTTGTCCTATGACTGTTTGTGATGATAAGAGTTGGACGAATGATTCACCTCTGCTTTCAGATAGTACTATGTGTAGGCGACTCGTTGGAAAACTCATCTATCTGACTATTATCAGACCTGATATTTTTTATGTTGTAGGGAAGGTCAGTTAGTTTATGCAAGCTTCAAGAGAATGTCATCTTTGTTTCTCCTTAAAAATTTTGGAGTATATGAAAGGGTCTCCAGGGAAGGGGTTATTGTTTCAAAAACATAATCATCTAAAGGTTGAAGCATATTCTGATATTAACTATACTGACAATAAAGAAGATAACAAGTCTACTTCTGGTTTTTGCACTTTTGTGGAAGGAAATATTATCAGCTGAAAAAATAAGAAACAGTTTATTATGTCATGATCAAGAGCTGAAGCTGAGTACCGAAGCATGACATTGACCGCTTGAGAGTTAAAATGGTTGCGTGTCTTATGCTTGACTTGAGAGAGATATATGACCATCCTTTACTCATATTTTGTGACAACTAGGCTGTTATACATATATCAAAGCATCCAGTTTTTCATGAAGGGACAAAACACATTGAAGTTGACTGCCACTTTGTTAGAGAAGAAATTTTGAAGAATCAAATTTGTACTCCGTTCATTACTTCTGCTAAAGAACTTACAAACTGTTGAAATCAAAAATTTGGTCTCTTGTGGAGTTCACCCTTGGGGAAGGGGTGATTGCACACCTACTTCTCTCCTGCAAGCCAAATAAAAAAAAGAAATGGGAACTGACCCAAGGGATCAGCGTGGAGGTCCCACCACACACCCGAAAGATCTTAGTGCGCTTCCCCTCCTTAGGCAAATGCCGAGTTAAGGCTACCTTAGAAAGCGCAAAAAGATCCGAACACTAGTAAGCATGCTTTCTGAGGTACCCCTTGGGTCCTATTTATAGTTTTCTCAAAACGGCCTCCAAATAGCCAACCTCTGCTGTTTTGAGCAGCTATGTGCAGCCCAACTGGGCCTGCCAACAACGTAACTCCTCTGTTCTAACAGGTTATAGGTAGACCAACAAAGGCAAAATGGTAAAAAACATCATAGATAGCTGGGCGAGTGGCCCCCTGAAGTCTCTGCTCGCCCGAGGCGGCGAGTGCTCGATGGAGTTGGCACTCGACGTCTCCTTCTAAGCATCAGCGAGTACGGGCCCGGCTGGCCCTACTCGCCGGCTCCACTGGGCGAGTGCGAGCCTTTCGGCTCTATTCACTCCTGACAATTCCACCTCACCTGGGCGAGTCGGGGGCTGCCGAGCTCTGGCCCCTTGAGTGCTCGCCCGAGACTTAGACTTCACGATCTGGCGGGTCCTACTCTAGAGAAATTCAGTTCGACGAACATCGAGCTTCGTTCGACGAACGACGAGCTCAGTTTAACGAATCCATGCTTCCCGCTCGACAAACACCGAGCTCCATTCGACGAACGACTAGAATTAGTTCGACGAACTCTGAGCGGGCGCAGGCTTGTTGAGCTTCACTCAACGCTAAGTCAAAACGATGTTGAGTGTCTAGTTTGGCGAGCGCTCCTTGAGAAACTCCACTCGCCCTGGGCGGCGAGTGCTTGATAGGGATGGTACTCGCTGCATCTTCCTGGCCCTTGGCGAGTGCGGGCCCAGCTGACCCCACTTTGCCCATTGCTTGCTGAGCCCCGCGAGGTGAGTACTGGGCCTACTCGCCAGGTACGACCGGTTTGGCCCTCACCGAGCCCACTCGTCAGATACGGGGTTGTACACAAACATCTTTACCAAACCAGTGTCCGCTTCTCTTTCAAATATCTGTGACAACCTGGGCATTGTTGACATATATGCTCTAGCTTGAGGGAGAATGTTAGATTTTGTAGAGCTTGGCGGTTTAGTCATGCGACCTAGCAATTTGACGATCTGGTGGCTTGGTCCAAGCGGTCTGGAGGATTGGCGGTCTGACAACTTAGTCCAAGCGGTCTGACGGATTGATAGTGACGGATTAAGCTTGGCGATCTAGAGTTTAGTGGACTAGCGAATTAGTCTTGGCGGTCTACTTTCGCTGTATCGCAGACTATCTCTAGCGGTCTGGTCAAAGATCTAGCCAACTTGGGATCATTGAGACCACCTTCTTAACAATACAAGGACGCTTGTTCAACCCTCTGTTGCGGGTTTGGCAGATAGGAGGTTGAAGTCGCTGCGGATAGAGGCCGCGGTCTGAGGAGCAACTGAAGCTGCAAATAGAGGCAGAGCTGAAGCTGCGAGTAGAGGCTATTATTATGGCCTGATGATCAAGGGAGTAAGGACCTGAAGTTCGACGAACTGAAGCATATATTCGCTTGTGTTGAGCGGACTGTTGATTAAGTCGGCGACATCAGACTGAGTAGAGACCGACGAATACTTATGTGGAGCAGACAGTCTGTCTAACCGCTCAGATATAGAGGTCTGAAATTTTCTAACCGCATATCCACATGTTGTATTTTAGTCTCACATCGTCTGTTGTATATTCCTTCTTTCTCTTCTCCCTATAAATGAGAGGTCATACTCTTGTAACTTAACTTTGTGTGGAATGCAAAACTTGTTATTTAGATTTTTCACAACTTTCATAGGAATTCAAGTGCGTGACTTGAATGTGAGGTCCTATGTTTATTAGAAGCTTCATACTTAAATGGTCCCCGATCGTTGTATCATCTTAGAAGCTAAGGATGATGATAACACATTAAGACTAATATATGCGTTGACTGATGATCAGTTCTCACAGGTCATGATATTATGATATCAAGTCATCACGTAGGTACTTGTTAGTGAACAAGTTGCACTTGGCAGACCCACGATGATGCTATTTTGTGGATTATTATATGAACGTGTCACAAGTAGATCTTAAGTGGAAATGATATTTGTGATTCTTTGACCTAAAGTTACATCATTCATCAAGTGAGAAAGAGCGTACTTTGATGCCATCAAAAATCTTGCTTGAAGAAGATTGATGATAATGATAATTATTGGGTATGTTACGAGTCATTTGGATGCTTATGTGTGGAAATAAATGTGATTTGTCCTCCTACATGACAGGAGTTACATCCATGTGCCCTTAATAGAATGAGACTGATAAATGCATGACCATGTTTGGTTGAGTCAATATATGATATTGGACTCACCAATTTCTGGAAGTCAATTTTACATCAGAAAATTGAATTTGAATTATTATGAGGGTCACACAGTACATGTCTCTAGTCCAATCAGGATGTAAGGGATAAAGGGATAAGCCAATAATGATACATTGGTCACAAAATGCTTGTTGAGTTATGAACTCTTATTGCTTGGATAGCAATGATATATTACTAGATGTCACTCATTGCTTGTGAGACTTTTGTTGATATGCTTAAGATCAAGTGAGAGATTGTTGGTATTCCTATAGTGATCTAGAAATAGTCAAGCAGTTAGTCTCACTGCGAACCCGATTTAAGTCTATAGGGTCGCACATAAGAGTGTTTGAAGAAGTTGGAGAAAGGATTGCGTTGGCATCACTCATATGGGATGTGAGTAGAGAGTAACTCCTATGACATAAAGTATATTGACAGGTAGCATTGAGTGTGTTTTGACGCACGTCGAGTACGTATCGACGTACGTCGACTAGATGTCGACGGAGCCAAGCTCAATGTCGAAGCAAGTTCTTATTGACACTACGTCGAGTAGAAATCGGCGCTACGTCGAGTATAAATCGACGCAACGTTGAGTTCTACTCGACGCAGGTGCGTCGGCTGCGTGTTGGCACAGTTGCATCGAATACCGTCGAGTGCATCTCGACATTGCGTCGAGTTCTTATTGACGCACGTCAAGTGCAAGTCGACGCATGTCGACACATGTTGAGTTTTGGCGGACTTCTAAGAGGGATTATGTCTGTTTGTTATCCTTGGATATAAATAGACCTGGAAAAGAGTTTTCCTGTGGGTGTAACTGAAGTGCATGCTTCTGAAACCGTCACTTGCCCTAGATCATGTCGTGATATTTTCTTGTCATTGCCTCTCCTCGAAACGAATCTAGCAATTCGCGGAGACACAGAGAGTTGTCCTTCACCAACCCAGTTCTTGTGGGACAAGATATTGGGGCTCTCCACCGCTCGTGTGGATCCTGTAGAGTCACAGATCTTTTTATGTGTGGACTCAGCCGTCTGTTTTTGGACTGGATCATTGTAGCATCTTGGTTGAGTAAAGACTAAATTCCTCTCAGGTATAATGCCTTTGTATATTTTTATTTCTCGATTCATAGAGATTGCAAAATCCTTTACTCTTTTGTGTTGTTCTTGTATGTTTATTCCGCTGTGCACATATGATGTGTTATTCACTCTAGTATAGAAAACCCAACAAAATCCTCTTCCACGCAAACATAGAAAAATCCAACACCACTTTCGTCGGTCTCAAGTAAAAGAACAAAAACATTAAAAATGAAATAACTAAATACTAACAGCTCCACAAAGTCTTGCTGACAGTCTCCCATATCCAATTTTCCCCAATTGCATATTTAATCAGACGACTGTGAATATCCATCCCTCTGAATGTGCATCAATATTATGTATTAATGCTACTTAAACTTAAAAAATCCAATAAATCCACAACATAGGATCCAGACCACAAAAAATGAATAAAACCCTAAATTTCTTAAGGCCCTGTTCGTTTCGCAAGTTTTGTTTGACAGGAATTGGTTTTGTTTGAAAACCAAAAACTGAAAGGTTTTAGTTTTCTATCAAAACCAATTCTGATGTTCGTTTGTAGGAAGGTTTTCAGGTCAAGAAATTGATAAATGTCAAATTTTATGGTCGTCTATCAAAAGGTTTTCGGACACAGAAGAAAAAAAACAATGGATTTCATCTTTCTGCTCACATTTGGGCCTGCAACCATTATGAAGTCATTCATGCCTTCAAATCTTCCCCGACGCAAAAATTTATGCATATTGAGGATGAAATGTTGCATTCTGCCATTCTTTCTCAATAAATACTAAAATTGATGTGCTTATTAGAAGTGAATTACTGCCAAAAATTCTGAAATGACACGAGCCCGGAGGGGCCCGAAGCCGTAGATCGAGACGACTTCGCGGAAGCCATCAGCACCAGAAGAAGCTAAGCGAATCCAAAACGCCCACCGCAGCCGCCTCTTCAAGGATACAATTCTGCCGCCAAGGGAAGTCTCGCAACCGGTCGCCAGAGCCCCCACGGTACTCCAGCCATGCGTTGGAAGCCGCAGATACAGAGGGCCTTCTTCTGAGGCTGGCGAAGTTGCTGTTGGAGACATGCGGCACCGTCAACATCAATGGTGAGGAAAACAGCGGCAGGTTTTCGCTCGATCGGGAGGGGGCGAGAACAGACACGGGATAAAACCGACCGATGGAGGTAAGTTTTAGGTCTAGGCAATTTCTATTCCACTGAAAACCTACCAAAACCAAAAACTTGACTAAAAATGATTAAACGAACTTGATTTTTGGTTTTCATTTAAGTAAAACGAAAACCCACTTAGCAAAACCGGCGAAACGAATGGGACCTAAGTGAAATGTTATCCAACAATCCTAGATTTCTTATACTGAAATACAATATCTAGAAAGGGGGAAAGAGGAAAGAAGAAGAGAAAATTCTTACAGCGAGGTAGAGGAAATTAGGGCACAAAATCGAGACACAAAACCGCCACTAGAACACCCCCTAGACGCAGGAGTGAACTCTATCATTGTCGGCAATGGAGTAGCGTCGGGAGGAGGAGCGACATCAGGAGGAGGAGCAGCGTCGGGTTGCAGTGGTCTTGGCGGGCATCGGCGGTTGGAGGAGCGACGCCAGGAGGAGGAGGGGCATCGGGGTTAGAAAGTTGCCGAAAGGGAGAAAAGGAGTCACAGGATAGGAGGCGTACGAATAAGTTGAGTGTGAATAGGGTTTTTATAAATGAGATTTTAATTATCAAAAATACTTAAATGCGGTGCGACTAGCCATTTCTGCGGTGATCTTAACAATTCTCTTTTTCTTTCTTACTTTTAGTAAATTTAATCAAATTTGGTGAGCCGTCGAATCGTTGATCGGACGTCCCATGATTCTTCCATATCTTCCTCTACGCGATTACTCCTACCAAATTAAGACTCAAATAGAGGTAGTAGTATTTTTTTAAATTTCTGAATGGAGGAGCTGCTGCACTTGTGGTGGAGAGAGGATTAGATAGATACAATCAAAATTAATTTATTTCTAAACAGAAAATGGATCAAGAAGAGTTATATATTATAGTAGCACTTTAATATTTAGCACAATTTATAGCTAGATGAGTTGTGTTGGAGTTCTCTTGCATGTAATAAAATGACAATATCTTGGAAAAGTTGATGACTTTTTTTTTTGAAACTTGCATTCGCATTAGAAAGAAAAAGGGACCATAAAAGCGGGTTAAAAAATAAGGATGTTCTCCTGGTCCTTCTGAACAACCTCAGAGAGAACTAGCGGGAAGTCTTCAGAACATGTCCACTGGAAAGTACAGGAAATAGCATAGCGCGAACAAACATCCGCAGCCCGATTGGCCGCCCGCGGAACATGTCGGAGCATAACACGAGAAAGCTCGAAAAGAAAAAAGTTGATGACTTGAAAAAAAAACTCACTACGCCTTTGATTTCCTGCCAACACCAAGCAAAGTCACTTGATATGTCTTCCGAAACGTTGGCCAACTCTATGAGAGACCTTCAGTGCAAACCCTACGGTGTTTAGTTAACAGGCATGCAAATAGAGCATATTGGGCCCAGAAGGCGTGTGTATTTTTTATAACACTCTATGGTGGAGCCCTTCTTAAACCGAACTGTGCCTCATAAAGCCCGCTAGGCTTGGTCTGGGCCCGATCCTAAACGGGCAGACCTTGGCCGTACTTTCAGGCTCAGTCTATTCTCGCACCTCTTATTGTGTTCTCCCCTCAATTGTTTTGACATAAATAATACCTTGATAATACATAAATAATACCTAGGTGTAACCCGGGTGTCATTACCATAAAATCACAATATAAAATTTTGGTTGAAGAAAAGCTAATTTTATGTTAACTAATAAGAGAATCAAAAGAATTGGAGGCTATTAAGATAAACATAAAATAGGAAATACATATAAGGAGAGATGGATAATATAGGAAAAATCACTTTGCATTGATACTAGTAGTGAAGTTCTCTCACAAATAGTACAATATTTATTGTGAGCAAAGGAAGAATAAATAGTAAAGAGTTTTGTTGAAACTAAGGCCCAGCTTGACGTGGTGGTAACAGTTGTGAACATGATGGTTATGAACCGTAGTTCGTGACTGCCCAACCTCACCTAAGGGGCTTCATCCATTTTATGTTCAAAACTAGTTTTTTTCCCATGCTAAACATACATTATATAATTGTGACGTTTTTGTTCAAATTTACTGTAGCAAAAACTCTGCGGCAAATAGAGCCTAAGAGCAAATATCAATAAAATAAAAAATAAAAAATACGCTATATATTTTTATTACATATCTCTCAATATGTGTATAATTACTATATGAAATAACTTAAGTTTGGTATCAACTAAATTTAGCTTCACAACAAACATTTAACTTAAAACTCACATTTTTAACTTCCCAAGAAATTTAGCATATGATTGCTTCCTAGTTCATCAATATTGATGAGAGTCAGGATAGGAGCTTCGCAAGGAAAGATTTCAAGTCTCTTTAAATTCTAAACTCTAAATCCTAACTAATACGAAGTAAATAATTGGTAGTAAAAATTGACATTTCAAGTTGAAGTAGTGGAACATGGCGAATACAGAGATCTTCCAACTGAATCAATTACGGCTGTAAAATCATGCATTATATTCGTAAAATAATATTATAATCAAAAAATGAAAATACGATCGGAGTGTCATTTTAAGTCTGTAATTCATGATTTTACGGCCATATTTTTTAAGTTATGTTGCGGTCAAACTCGACGTCCCGGTCAGACCGAAGTAACTTGGACCGTCTTAGATCACGGAGCGGTCGAGGGCGCATACAGTCAATGAGAGAGAAAATGTACACACGATGTTTTGACGTGGAAAAAATCCCTTAACTGGGAAAAAAAATCACGGGACTGGGTCTGTGCCGATCGAAATTTACTATTTGCTTGGGGTCACAACTTTTTTGAAGAATCGAGGGTGACAAGCCGCTGCTCGTTACACTTTGGGGGCGAGAGATAGAGAGATTTTTGAACTCACTGAGGGCAACAGGCTGCTCCGCGCGAGGATGACTGTTATGGTGATGTGCACGAACGAGAGCTTGTTGTAGTAGGACTTTCCTTCTTGTCGCACACTTGTGTACTTAAGGCGAATTTCTGGTGGAGAGGAGGTGGCTCGTAGGAGGAATCCGACAGTGCTCTGGCCTGAGGAGGAAGAAAACAGATAAAAGAAAGATGAAAAATGAGGAGGCTTGAAACTCTTTTTATAGCCTCCATGAGGTGGTTACAGTGGTTATGGAGCTATCCACACACCATAACCACCAATATTATAATCATAAGCATAGTATTGTGCGAAAATCTTTCACATGGTATATCGCTAAATGCATGCCCATTATCTAATTAATGGGTGGTTACGCCCGAAGTCGACGACGACGATCGTGGCGAGATGATTGGACGGCGGGAAATACGCCCAAGGTGGGTGCGAGTTGTTGAGTGATCCACGTGGAATGGACGGTGATGCCCGAGCATGTGTCGCGACTCGTTAAAAAGGATGGTTTAGTCCTGCACCGCCTAACGCGCTTCTTGGTCCTGTGTGTATAAGTGGGGTGGCCACTCCTCCCCTAACCGCGTGGTTTTGGGGAGTGACGCCATATTGCTTTACATAGTATCAGATCAGGGGGGTGTTGAGTGCGCCATGTAGAATGGACAGTAATGTCCGAGCGTGTGTCACGACTCGTTAAAAGGGATGGTTTTGTCCCACACCGCCTAGCATGCTCCATGGTACTGTTGACATAACTTACTGTGCTAATAGTATAATTGTGACTCTCAACATAATTCTTACAAGTCATATTCTTATTATTAAACTCTTTAATGTCCCCTATGAGGAAAAATATAAAAATCAGTGTCGATATTGGCTGTAACATTTCCTCGTATATGCACACATGTTGATATTTGTGCTCGGTTTGGTTTTGTCACATTCTTGCTGGACTGGCTAAGTTAAGTTACTTGAGATTAACTTGAACTGATTAGAGGTTGTGCTAAAGTTTTATGTAAATTGTTGTTATTAGGGGGTTAACTCAGTTATTGTTTGAGGCAGTGAGTTTTTACAACGATGAAAAAAAAGATATATATTGAGAAGCATTGTCCCCATTTATTATTGATTACTGCTACCAACCTTCTCTCTTTCTCTCCCCCCTTTTATCGTCTAGGGCTCCTGGAACGGAGTCGTTCATTCCGCCCCTTATAATCCTCTCTCTCTTATTATCATGATGTTAAGCGGGTTTTGCTACTCGCTGCTGGAATCACCGATCTTTAGGGGTGTGCATGAAAAACCGAAAACCGACCAAACCGCCCCGAACCGCCCAAACCGAACCGATTTTACACCGAACCGAACGACTCGGTTCGGTTTTGGTTTTCCTCTCTGAAAAACCGAACCTCTCCGACTAGTAATACATGTAAAAATATTACCAATAATGATCTTTGAACTATTTTTATTAGCTAAATAATGTACACAAATTATATCAACTTAATAATTTTAATATCATTTGAACAAAAATAAATTTTTGTAATGCATATTTTATGCATCAAAAAAATTAAACATTTTGTTTAACTGATTTTATTTATATCTTTTTATATTTATTACTCGATTTCGCAATAAAAATATTCAATCATAATTTTTTAATGTAACATGAGCTATTAGCTGTAATATATTATATGTAAATAAAGCTTGATGATATTTATTTTTTACTTATCATATCATTTTTAAAATTTTCTTGAGATATTTAAGTACACAATTATTTAAAATAGTATAACTGAAAAACCGAAAACCAAACCAAATAAACCGACCAAAAAACTGAACTGAACCGATAAACATCAGTTCGGTTTCGATTTGGGTCCAAACCGACCCAAACCGAACCGCTTGCACCCTTACCGATCTTCAAGGGTTTGTTTGCACTAGTGATCTATTTCTTCCCATCTAGATTCACTGTGAGCTCTATATATCCCTTAATCTTTCATAGTTTCATTTACTTTGGGCTGAATTTATAATCAGGCAAGTAGGGGGTTGTATATATTGAGATCTAAAAGTGTTTTTTGGTTTACAAGTTGTTGGCTGGTGGTTTTGATAGCTGTTGGGTATGTCGAGGTTGTGGTCTTGTTTACCTGGTTGTGAAATCAGTTTATGGGAGAGTTATTGTGGGTGTTGTTGCTACTCCTTTTATTATTCTGAGGAAATTATTCCTGGCTATAGTCGGATGTGCATGGGTATGACTTGATCACAGAGAGTTTTGAGCTTATCTGTGCATGATTGATAATTATACTAAAATGGGGACTAATTATTATGTTGAAATGGACCGACTGCTACTATTCCTCTTCTTATTAATGGTACTGTTAAATAAAAGTTTAGGCTATGGTTGTGTTTTATTTTCTGATTTCAATTGGCGGGACGTTTGATAGTTTGTTGCAGGGTTTCTTAGTATATATTGAGTTGGTTTTAATACTGTATATGTATCTCTCCTTGTGATGTACATGAGGAATGAGTCCTTTCTATCCGTTCTATTTGGTACAGAGTCTATGACTTTTTATGATTTTACTAAAAAGAAGGCTAGTATAGTGGAGTTGAGTTGGTTTCATCATAACAGTTAGTTCAAAGCATTGAGTATTCATTTAAGTTCTTCTTAGTTGGCTGCTAAGACTAGTGAGTTAGAATGAAGTTTTGTAATTAATGTGCACTCGTACCTCTTTTATGGTTATGAAAATGAGAGGGCTGATTTAATAGCTTCCAAATAATGTTAACCTAATAGTCAAGGTCATAGCTATAACGAGGTGCAACCCCGATAAATGTTACGCTTTCTATGCAGATATCACGAAGGATGACACCTCCAAATAGACACGACAATGACATGAGTTGCGATAAAAGGAAGGAATGACTGATGGTGAAAGCTACCTATTTAATTTATACTTTAATGCTCCATTATTCATTATGTGCACTTGTCAAATACATAGTTACTTGCATATGCTTGAATGGATACCTTACCTATCACTGATACTTAATGTCGCTATGAGGTATGACCTTGTACGAAGACAAACATGCGATTACTGTTCTGAGTGGATTAATAAACAAAAAAAATCCTAAGTATATTAACGAATTGCATACAACTAACATAAATGAAAATGCATCGGTGCATGGAAATGTTAAGGGTATAACTAAACGTGAATGCAAATAAAAGATACTGATAGTTTGCCAAATCAGTCGGCCGAAAGTCATAAACGCGTGTTGAACGTACTGATTTGGACACTGTACTGTAGACCCCATGGGGTCGGGCCCAAAGACTGAAATACTGATACCAATACTGTTACAGTTACCCTTAACATTACCTAACATAAAAGATAACATAAGAACATACGGTTATACAGTTACACTGATGCATTGCTAATAGACATGCGAACTGATATGGTTTTACAGTTACATTGCTTACATTGTCTCATAACTTACATTCTTGCCCTAATCGTGTTATACTTTACATACTTGCATTGCTTATATGATTACACTGTTACACGACTTCCTTTCTTGCATTGATACAGGCATATAACTACTGAATGTTATTGTTCAATAACTATTTCTACTGTTTTATGACTACTAACATTATGGTTATAATGTTGCTTTATAGTTTCATTACTGGTATGAAAAAAATGTTAGTATAGACATATGTTTATTACATTGCTTAATAATTTTCATTTGTTTATACAACAGTTAAAGAGGTATATCCTCACTTAGTCATATTTTTATGACTAAGTCCATCGTCAATTTTGTTTAGCTACCTGACATTACTTTGGGTACGCAAAGTAAAGTGAAATAGATTGCAGAGAAACAAAAAAGACTCGTTTAACGATTCAAGGTTTGAGGTACGTTTTTATTATGTGTTTTATCCTATACTCATTAGCCTTACTTCAGCCTGTGATGAATGTTATGAATATAGCTTAGATATAGAATTATGTGAGGTCTAAAATGAGCGCCTCACAATTTGGTATCAGAGCCAGATTTTCAAGAAGTTCGGCTGCAGTGCGTATTGAATCATTACACATAATATGACGTTGAGAGAATCACACATTGAAGTCGAATTGAGTAGAAAAAGAGTGTGATAATAAACAATCCAATGAATTTTAAACGAACTTGACTCGAGATGAACTTAAGGGAAACCAAATAGAAATTGATAATGATCGTACTGCATGAGATATCATGAAGAACTCAAATGCATACAAAGAGAAATGACGTCAACGGTACGATATATTCTCTCTTACTCACCCCTTATTGTTTACGATAGATAGACGAATACAATAAGCATGGATTGGAATGTGACTAGAAATGGAAGAAAAAAATCGTATGTACATAGTTGTATTTTGAGAAAGGGAATACTGAAATATGTAAAATGGTTGAACACATAACAAAGGGTGTACAAATAACGAGCTCTAACATTCTAAACTAGACAATTGTTTACTTTCCATGGAGACACTGCGAAACATCCGTAGAAAAGTTAAATAACGATATAGGGATTGAGAAAATGAAGATAAAATAGATAAACCGTGGATATAAAATTTAACAAAGGGAATAAGATGCTAAGAAAAACAATCCACTGACATTCGCTATATTATAGGTCGTTCTGAAAGAAGTGTTACAAAGAGGGAATGATGAGATAATCAAGCTAATATGTATATGATATACAAATCTGATTACGTTGATCATGAGATATTAGTATGAATTATGAAAGTCATAAATGTGCTTAGAGTGATTATCAAAAGACATCGAAAATAAATGAAATTGCTAAATGAAAATGAAAATATAATAATCAAAGTATGTAAAGAAGGTAAGATAAATGCCAATCTAACTACACAGATCTACAATATGTACTATCGATGAAAATTTGTAAATCCAACATGATGCAAGAAACAAGGATAATGACGAGTGATGACATGCACGTTGGTAAAATAGTAACGTGAGGGATCGCACTGTGCATCTAATGTTGAAGGTACAATCTAGTTTATTAGTTTTGAGCTTAACTGTGCAGGATTGATAATTATACTGAAATGTGCACTAAAAATGATGTTGAAATGGACCGACCGCTACCATTCCTCTTCTTATTAATGGTACTGTTAACTAAAAGTTTAGGCTGTGATTGTGTTTTATTTTCTGATTTCAATTGGGGGAACATTTGATAGTTTGCTGCAGGGTTTCTTAATATATATTGAGTTGGTTTCAGTACTGTATATGTATCTCTCCTTGTGATGTACATGGGGAATGGGTCCTTTCTATGTGTTCTATTTGGTACAGAGCTTTTGTCTTTTTATGATTTTGCTAAAAAAAGGCTAGTAGAGTGGAGTTGAGTTGGTTTCATCATAACAGTTAGTTCAAAGCGCTGAGTATTCATTTAAGTTCTTCTTAGTTGGATGCTAAGACTAGTGAGTTGGAATGAAGTTTTGTAACTAATGTGCACTTGTGCCTCTTTTATGGTTATGAAAATGAGAGGGCTGATTTAGTAGCTTCCAAATGATGCTAACCTAATAGTCAAGATCATAGCTATAACGAGGTGCAACCCCGATAAATGTTACACTTTCTATACAGATATTGCGAAGGATGACATCTTCAAATAGACGTGACAATGACATGTGTTGCGATAAAAGAAAGGAATGACTAATGGTGAGAGCTACCTATTTAATTTATGCTTTAATGCTCTATTATTCATTATGTGCACTTGTCAAATACATAATTACTTGCATATGCTTGTATGGATACGTTATATATCACAAATACTTATTGTCGCTATGATGTATGACCTTGTACGAAGGTAAACAGACGATTATTGTTTTGAAGAGATTAATAAACAAACAAATCCTAAGTATATTAACGAATTGCATACAGCTAACATAAATGAAAATGCATTGGTTTATGAAAATGTTAAGGGTATAACTGAACGTGAATGCACATAAAAGATATTGATAGTTTGCCAAATCAGTCGGCTGAAAGGCATAGACGCGTGTTGAACGTACTGATTTGGACACTGTACTGTAGACCCTGTGAGGTCGGGCCTAAAGACTGAAATACTGAAATACTGATACTAATATTGTTACAGTTACCCATAATATTACCTAACGTAAAAGATAACATAAGAACGTACGGTTATACAGTTACACCGATACATTGCTAATAGACATGCGAACTGATATGGTTTTACAGTTACATTGCTTACATTGTCTCATAACTTACATTCTTGCCCTAATCCTGATAATCTATACACACTTGCATTGCTTATATGATTACACTGTTACACGACTTCCTTTCTTGTATTGATACGACATATAACAACTGAATGTTATTGTTCAATAACTGTTTCTACTGTTTTATGACTACTAACATTATGGTTATAATGTTGCTTCACAGTTTCATTACCAATACAAAAAAGGTATAGACATATGTTTATTACATTGCTTAATCATTTTCATTTGTTTATACAACAGTTAAAGAGGTATATCCTCACTTAGCCATATTTGTATTACTAAGTCCGTCGTCAATTTTGTTTAGGTACCTGACATGACTTTGGGTATGCAAAGTAAAGTGAAATGGATTGCAGAGAAACAGAAACGACTCGTTAAATGATTCAAGGTTTGAGGTACGTTTTTATTATGTGTTTTACTCTATACTCACTAGCCTTACTTCAGCCTGGGATGAATGTTATGAATATAACTTAGATACAAAATTATGTGAGGTCTAAAATGGGGGCCTCACACCCCCGACACGGGCTCCTCGGGGGCGGCCGCACCCCAAGGTGTGCGAGCTCACATCCTAAGTGCGCGCGGGTGCGTGTCAAAGGTGCGCGCGCCAACCTCGGCTTCCCGCGGGCACCCACCTCTGCTGCGCTTGGTCGTGCACCTCTGGTGCGCGCGGTCGCGCACCTCTGGTGCGAGCGGTCGCGCACCTTTGCTGCGCGCAGTCGTATGTGCGCCTTATTGCGCGCAGAGGCACGTGCGCACCCTTACGCTTGTGCATTGCTATGCAAGCATCTTATGCACGTATGCGTGCTGCTGGGTGCATGCGTCACACCTTTTTACCAGCGCGAGTGCTTGTGCCTCCTCTCATTTTGTGTAAGTGTCTTGTATGTGTGCTTGTGCATATGCTTGCGCACCATTTGCGCGGTTTTTAACTTCCCATGCCGGGATTGCGATTACCGAGAGTTTGATTGATTTTGTCTAACCTTTGCTTTTAATTTTCATACATTGAGGCACCCTACGAGGCCCATGCGGCTACATTTTGCACTCATTATTGAGTAAGTTGCAGTTTGGATGAAATGGTACAGGTTACCTACTGATCTTGATATGAAGATTCTTCATCCCGAAGAGAGATTTCAGAACCCTTATAGGGGTTGGTTGACAATTTTCGAGAGGACTTTGAATTCCGACTTCTGCTTTCTGTCGTGCGAGGAGGTGATGGATATTCTTAAGTTCTGCAGTGTCCCGATTTCGTAGTTCACTCCACGAGGAATGACTCATCTTATGGAGCTGGTGGCTTTCTTCATGAAGCATGGTTCAAGATTCTCTTTGGATTTGTTCAGGGATTGATGCGATATCCGTGTTGATGGTGGCGACTATGTCGAGATTCACAATAACAAAAGTTAGCTTGACTTTGAGACCCGGACAGATTGTCGTCATGGGAACACCTTGTTTAGATATGCCAGAAACTCTTAGGGCTTGCCTGAGCTCTGGAATTCTTTACCTGATCGTTGTCATTGTCAGAGAGGGCAAAAGCGTGTTTTTACGCCAATACTGGGATTCTCAGATTCTCGGGAGTTGGCAAACCGCTTGTTCAGTATTTCTTTATTCGTTGAAGAGAAGCGCCTATCCCAACATGGCCTTTTAGTTGATGTCGAGCATGCTACCCCATTTGTTCGCAAGAGAAAGATTGCTTTGAAGAGCAGTTGTGATGTAGCTGCGGAGTAGCAAGCTTCGCCACATTAAAGAGAGGACCTGACTAAGGAGGCCCTTGTGACGATCCTACTCCAGTTGATTCAGATCTTGAGGTGATAGAGGCGTCTGCACCCCCCCCCCCCCACGAGTTTCCTGCAAAGAGGTTCCTTCCCCCCAGAGGGTTTTCTTCTTTGAAGATAATGAGTGATATGATAAGTGAATCGTTCACCTTTCTTTATTTGAACTTATTACTTTGTACGATATTAATCCTTTGTTTATTGATTACAGATCGAAGCTCATGCACATATAACGTTCACGTAGAACAATCATTATGTGAGCTTGAAGGGTAGATATCTGACTTTTCAGGAGAAGCTTTGGGCAGTAGAGGTTTCAGTTGCCGCCTCTAGAAAGGAGCTAGATCGGGAGGCATCCTAATTTCGACGGATCGAATCGGAGTTGAAGTCAGAGATGGAGGAAGCTTGATCATCGTTGCAGACAGAGAAGTCTATGGCGAAGAAGATCATGTAGATGTTGAAGACTGCTAAGGAGGAGAGCTCTAGCTTGAGGATGGAGTTGGAGGCTTCCAAAGCTGAGATAGAACGTCTTTCTTCAGAAGAGAGAGTACTTGAGATAAAGGCTACTGGACTTGAGGAGTACATGGATTCCCTGGACTATATGCGTGATCGTGATTTGCTTGTCGAGGAGGTCCTTGAGAACATTTGGTCATGAGAGGTTGAGCTTCAGATAGAGGATGTCTGCGAGGTTGCGCTCAGACGTGGGGTGTCGAAGGCTTTTCGCCTAGTAGCCAAGCATCTGAAGTGCGACGTCTCAAGCCTGAGCTTTGATGACATTTCTAATGACGAAGGTTGTGATCCCTGAGCCTCGTGTAGATGTGGCCGGTGAGTAGCGTCTTGTACTTTCATCTTTGTATGCTTAAATACATTTGTTTTTGCTTTGTTGTGTCATATATATATTGGTAATCACCCTTTAGTGATTTTATGTAGCACATAATGCGCTTATATTGTTAAGATAGTATTGTTTTTGTTCCTTTTGCTTTTGTTGTATAGATCTCAGTAGCTGCAGAATGTAAGCTTGTGGAAATGTCAGAGGGTATGTAGATTCAATCCAAAGGTTGGAGAATGTAAGGATTCGATCTGACTGTGGGGTCTAGCCTCACCAAGAGAGGATTACCGGAGATTGTAAGTATCCGATCCGGGTGTCGGAGAATGTAAGGATTCGATCCGACAGTACGACTGCGGGGAGGGGGGGGGGAAGACCCTGACGGTGGTGGGGCATTGCCCTACAGTAATGACGGAGAATACAATAATTTAATTCGCCCGCAGGAGAATGTAAGTATTCGATTTGGTTGCGCGACCAAGTCCGACAATGAGCCGATTGCTCGAGAATGTAAATATTCGATCCGGATGTCGGAGACTGTAAGTATTCAAACAGATAGTGCGATCGCGAGGAGGCGGGCCCTGATGGTGGTGGGTCAATAGCCTGCAGTAACGGCGGAGAATGCAATGATTCGATTCAACTGCCAAATAATGTAAGTATTCGATCTGATTGCGCGACCTAGCCTAACAATGATTTGATTGCCGGAGAATGTAAATATTCGATACGGGTATCAGAGAATATAAGGATTCGATCCGACAGTGTGACCGCGAGGGAGGCAGACTGTAACATCCCGCCTTTTATTGGGCCACCAGAGCCTTAGTGGGCCCAATAAAAGTGGCCCGAACCCTACCCATGACCCGGTGGGAAATAACCCTAAGCGGGAAATAGAGCTAGAGAACTCTGAATTGAGTTCTGTCAGTTCCTGTGGCCTCGTATAGTCAATACGAGCGCATCGAAACTCGTTCAGTTGGACTCCGAGGTCTAACGACAATTTTACACATTTCGACCATTTTAGCGCGCTGCGACGCGCAAATTTCGGACTTTCGTCAAACGGACTCCGATTCAACCCCAGTTAGTGGCGTTAGACTCGTGTGGTCAATACGAAGTCAACGGAAGTCGTCCCGGTCAATTTCGATGACGATTGGTCAACCCGTGGTCAAATCAAGCATAGTTGTGCACCGAAAAGCGTGCGCACACCAATTATGACACGACCCCCGAACTTTGACCCGACCCCGACGACTTGGACCCACTTTGACTTTGACCAGCAAGGGGGACCCAACCTAGGGTTGACTTGGTCAAACCCTCATAAAAATCCACTTTTTGGATTTTTCTCCAAGTGAGGGGCCCACCTCCTCTCCAAAGAAGGATGGCCCATGCCCCCCTCACTCTTCATGGGCCCCAACAAGCAAGCCTCCCAAAGCTCAAGTGGAGGCCCACCCACTTTTTCTTTTCTCCCACTCTCCCCCTCTCTTTATTCACCATGAAGGCCCAAGCTTCAAGCTCATAAAGGGCCCATCCATTTTCCCCACATGGGGGAAAATGGGAGACTTCCAGCTGTCATTAGACAGCTGGAGGGTGGGGATTAATCCCTCCCTAAGGAGGGATTAGTCCCACACCACCCAAAGGGAGGGAACTCTCCCTCCCCCTCCATATAAAAGGACCTCCCCTCCCCTAATCCTCCTCACACCTCTCAGAGAAGCTCTCTCCCTCTTCTCCCCCCCTCTGCCGGAGCTCAGGTGGCCGGAAAAAGCCAAGCCGGAGCTCCTCCTCCACTCCTCCACCACCTTGAGCCATGTCCGACCAAGCCGGCCCCTCCCGAGCCCACCAAACTCAGGTGGAAGCCTTCTCCCTCCTCCTTCTCCATTTTGGACGTCTTGCATGGCACTCCCGGCGGCCGGAGCTCCGCCGCCGTCACCCCCTCCCCTCCCGTCCATTTTTAAGAAAAAATGCTCCGGCGGCGGCCGGCGGCGGCAGGCCGCCGGACCACCGCCGGAGGGAGCGCCCACCACTGGCGGGTTGGCCGGTTGTGGAGCTACGGCCGACCGGTGGCCGGCCAGCGGCGGAGAAAACCCGTAAGGGCGGATTTTTGATACAGTGGGGTGGGGAAAATGATGATGAACAGTAACTCCAATTTATATATATATAATAATATATTATATATATTATTATAATATTATAATATTATAATAATGGGTAGATTTTATTTGAGACTAAAATAGGCTCCTAGGGAAAAAGTGTTGAACATGAAAAATGTCCCCTTTGTTAAGTGCTTCCTCCACAAAAATGTTGAGAAATTTTGGTGTTGATTTGGTATTTTTAAAAGCCCAATTAAACTTTATTTGGCCAAATTAAAGGGCCAAAACTCTTTGAAAAATTATGAAAATTTTTCTATGCTCATTTTATATCCATATAAGGGTTGTATCAAAATTTGAGCTCATGGGGATAAGTTTTGATGTTTTCCCCAAAATATGGAAGCCTAGGACCGCGCTCGATATTATTACGCTCGTTTTCTTCGAAAATGAAAATTGGAGCGCGCGACTATCCTCTCTAATTTGAATAAGTTTCATATCGACGAGAGTGGCCGAGGCAAGTGACCAAGCTCCGGGTATTTCGAGATTTCATGAAAACTGTCGAGCGCCTCGACTCTCGGGCGATTTGGGCACGCTCGGAAGATGAGAGCACGAGTGGTGAGTTATGAATTATCCTTGACGAATAATGAAAGTATAACTCCTGATAAGCCCCAATCCGATTAAGCCGTGGTTAATAAGGCGCAACCAACTCATAATCAGATCTTAATAAAGGTGTAACCCAAGGAAACCTTATTAAAAACTGTGATGGAACTGAAAAATCTCTCCTGAGAACGGAGATGGAACTGAAGCCTCCTGTATGGAGTGATTGGACTACTAACCATTTTCTTTATGATTATTCCAGTTTTGCACTGGTCCAGTTCCTTTATTCTTTTCAGTTCAGTACTTTCAATTCAGTACTACTACAGTCTCGTACTGGTCAAGATTTTTTCATTACTTTCATTTCAGTACTACTCCAGTCTTGTACTGGTCACATTTCTTTCTAGCACTTTAAATAAGCAGCATAACCACCGCACTTGATCTTATCGCAATTTACTTTTATATTCCCGGGTCCTGCTCTAACGAGCAGTTGTTGTTTAGGTTGAGCCTTAGTTGGGGATAACCGGAGTTGAGGTATGTTGAAGTATTAGACCGGGCGGCTTAGCGGTCTGATCCAGCGGTTTGTTAACCGAGCGGTCTGGCGGTCTATCTGGTGCCTGGAGACCGGGCGGTCTATCGGTCTACCTCTGCGGCCTGTTCTATCCTGCTGGAGTTGCCGAGCGGTTAGCCCATCTGTCTAACCGCGCGGCCTATGCGGTCTCCATTATTCTAGCCGCCCAGTACTGTAAATGTTTAGTCCCACATTGTTTGTATACTCTCTTTCTTATCTCCTCCATTCTATATAAGGGAGGTCATACCTTTGTAAATGATATCTTTTTTGGATAATAAAATTTCAATTATTCAAAAGTTTATTCGCTTGTCTTCTACTTTTCGCTTCTTTTCTCTACTTTCTAACATGGTATCAGAGCACACGGTCATTTCCCTCTGATTCTGTGCGCTCTCTGTTGTTCGCGGCTTGTTTTCCGCATTCTACGACTTGCTTCGCGACTTGGCTTCTCTCTGTCTGCACGACTTGTTTCTATCCGCGCGGCTTGTTTCTGTCCGCTGCCCTGTTCGCGCAGCTTGCTTCTTCTTCTCTTCTCCTACTGCTCTTTGTCGCAGCGACCTGTTTCCTTGTCGCCGCGCTCCTTGTTCTTTCCTCCCGCTCCGACTTCCTAGTCGTTGCGGTCTGTCCCTATCCGCGTGTGTTGTCTCTCTACTCGCGGCTTGCTGCTGTGATCTGCCTGACCGTGCGGGTTGTTCCTTTCTCACCCGCATCTTGGTCGCGGTCATCAGCTCTTCTCCTCTCTTCTGTTCGCTCGGCCTTTTTAGTCCGCGCGACCTCTTCCCCGCTGTGCCTTTGACCGCCTTCTCGCCACTGCTGTGATCTGCCTGACCGTGCGGGTTATTACTTTCTTACCCGCATCTTGGTCGCGGTCACCTGCTCTTCTCCTCTTTGCTGTTCGCTCGGCCTTTTCAGTCCGCGCGACCTCTTCCCCCTGTGCCTTTGCCTGTTTCAAGCCGCTACTGTTCGCGCGGCTTCGTCTGCTTTCTAACCGCTTCAGTTCGCGCGGCTTCTTCTGCTTGCCGGGTTCTATGACTACCTCCGGTCTCACCACTACTCCTACTCCTGCAGCTCCTTCTCCTCCTCCTCCTTCGGGCAACCTTGGCACTCTGTCCAAGCTTGTTGGCTCCAACTATCCCGATTGGAGTGTTTCTTTCACCTTTCTCCTTCGTTCTCAACGCAAGCGTCATCACCTCACCGATGACCCTCCTCCTCGCACCTCTCCTGAGTTTGATGACTGGGATGCGAGTGATGCTCTTGTTCGCACCTGGCTGGCCAACAGCCTTTCTGATGAGTGCCTTCCCGTCATTCGCCATGATGAGACGGTCAAGGCCGCATGGCTTCACCTCGCTGCTCTCTATTCTAAGGGGGGCCAGACGTCCCGCATTTATACTCTCTATGCGGACCTCTTCGCCCGCCCTTCCATGTCCCCAGCTGCGGCTTATCAGCAGGTTCAGGCTCTTGGGGCTGAAATCCTCCAGAATCGCCCCTTCTCCGCGGACTTGGCCGACCAGCACAAACACTTCCAGGAACTCCTGGTTGTTTGTTATCTTCTTCGTCTTCCCGACTCTTATGATATGATCCGCCAGCAGATCTTGGGTGAGGCGGAATCTCCTACTTTGGATGCCACTGCGGCTCGCATTGCCGCCGTTACTTCGCTCCTCCAACGGCCTCTGTTGGCCTCCCCTCCTTCCCAGGACTCCTTTGCTCACCAAGCTCAGCGGGGGGGCCCTAGTGGCCGTGGCTCCTCTGGCGGACGGGGTTCCTCCCGGTTCTTCTGCTCTCACTGTGGTCGTACTGGCCATACTGTTGACCGCTGCTGGCAGAAACATCCTCATCTTCGCCCTTCCGGTGATGCTCCTTCTTCGGCCTCCGCCTCTTCTAGGCCGTCTGCCTCTGTGGCCACGACGTCAGGTAGTGCCCACGTCGTTACCCAAGGTAAATGGCTGATTGACTCCGGTGCCACCAATCATATGACGGGCAACCCTCATTGCTTCTCCCGTCTTGAGACCCATGACCGCTTACCCCCAGTTCGTGTGGCGGATGGTTCCCCGTCTCCGGTTCATGGGACGGGCATGGTTCAACTCACTCCTTCGCTTTGCTTGGAGGATACCCTCTATGTCCCGAAGTTCCCGTGCAATTTGTTATCAGTTACTACTTTATGCCGGCAACTTCAGTGCTTCGTTTTATTCACTCCCACTACTTGTTCTTTTCAGGACCCGAGGACCCAGCGGACGATTGCTACTGGGACTGAGAGCGGCGGCCTCTACTTCCTCGACGATGTTTCAGCTCTTTCTGCCTATTCCTCCTCCACCGATCTCCTTCAGTGGCATCTTCGTCTTGGACATCCTCCTCCTCGGCTCATTCGTCAGCTTCTGCCCCACTTACCTCCCACCAGTTCTCCGCTCAACTGTGATGCGTGTCAGCTTGGCAAACATCATCGCTCCTCCTTCCCACCGAAGCAAGGCCGTGGCTCCTCTCGCATTTTTGATCTTATTCATTCTGATGTATGGGGTCCTGCTCCTACCCTCACAGTTGGTAGGGGCAGTTCCTATTTTGTTACTTTTATCGATGATTTTACTCGATGTACCTGGGTGTATCTATTAAAGGATCGCTCTGAGCTATTTTCTGTTTGGCAATCTTTTTACTTTATGATTAAGACTCAATTTGCCATTTCTATTAAGGTCTTACGTTCTGATAATGCCAAGGAATATCTGTCTCATGAGTTCTCCGCGTTCTTTCACCAACACGGCCTCATTCATCAAACGACTTGTGTTTACACCTCCCAACAGAATGGGGTGGCGGAGCGTAAAAACCGTCACCTGCTTGATGTTGCGCGTACTCTCATGACACAGATGCATGTCCCTCGCTCCTACTGGGGCTACGCTGTGCTTCTCGCTTGCTATCTCATCAATCGCATTCCCTCCACGGTCCTCCACGGACGGACTCCCTTCTCCCTTCTCTACCCCCACCAGGAACCTTTTCCTCTTCCTCTCCGTGTCTTTGGCTGTACGGCCTTTGTTCACGCTCCCTCCGCTACCCGCGACAAACTTTCCCCCCGTTCCACCAAGTGTGTCTTTTTGGGGTACTCTACCACTCAAAAAGGCTATTGCTGCTTTGACCCCCTTCTCCGCAAGCAGTTTGTCTCCGCAGATGTGACTTTTTTCGAAAATGCTTCCTATTTCTCTCCTTCCTCTTCTCTTCCTTCTCTTCCTTCTGATATCTCCGTTTCTTCCACACCTCTTCCCGTTTTCCCACCTTCGTCTCCTCCTCCACCCACTCCTTCCCAGTCCGTCTCCCCACCCACCCCTCCTCCCTCCTCTTCGCTGCCGTCTCTCTCTAGTCCCGGGCCAGCCTTCTCCGCCACGGACGCTCCGGTCGCTGACGCTCCTGTCGCCGACGCTCCCGATGATCTGGATGTTCCCATTGCCCTTCGCAAAGGGGTGCGGGCGTGTACTCAACACCCGCTCACGGCTGTTGTTTCTTATGATCAGCTTTCTCCTTCTCGCAGGTCGTTTGCCTTGGCTATCTCTGCTACTTCTACTCCCCGTACCTACCAGGAGGCTCTCGCTCTCCCTCATTGGAAGTCTGCCATGGATGAGGAGATGGCTACTCTTACTGAACGGGGTACCTGGACTCTGGTTCCTCCTCCCGTGGGCACTGATGTGGTTGGCTGTCGCTGGGTCTTTGTTGTGAAGTTTCGCCCCAATGGTACTGTGGATCGCTACAAAGCCCGGCTGGTGGCCAAGGGCTTTACTCAGACTTATGGCGTTGATTACTTTGATACCTTCTCTCCGGTTGCTCGCCTCAGCACCATCCGGGTTCTCTTTTCTGTGGCCGTTAACCGGGCTTGGGCTATTTCCCAGCTTGATGTGAAGAATGCCTTTCTCTATGGCGATCTTCAGGAGGACGTCTATATGGAGCAACCTCCTGGGTATGTTGCTCAGGGGGAGACACGTGTCTGTCATTTGAAGAAGGCCATTTATGGCCTAAAGCAGAGCCCTCGGGCATGGTTCGAAAAATTCAGTGGTATTGTGGCAACCATCGGCTTTCAAAGGAGTTCGGCCGATCACTCCTTGTTCATTCGCAAAACGGCCTCGGGACTGGTGGTTTTAGCCGTATATGTGGATGATATTCTCCTTACTGGTGATGACCAAGATGGGGTGGACTTGACGAAGAAGCACCTCCGTCAGCACTTGGTCACGAAGGATATGGGTTCTCCAAAATACTTTTTGGGGATAGAAATCTCTCGGAAGCCTGACTCCTTGGTTCTCTCTCAACGGAAGTATGCCCTTGATCTTCTTCAAGAAGCAGGCTTGACAGGTGCCAAACCAGCTCATCTTCCCATGGCTGTTGGAGAGGACAAAACGTGGACGGATGAATCGCCTCCTCTATCTGATGTCACACGGTACAGACGTTTGGTAGGCAAACTCATCTATCTCACGGTGACTAGACCCGACATCGCCTACGCTGTAGGAAAGGTCAGTCAGTTTATGCAAGCTCCCAGGGAGTGTCATCTTCAGTCTGCCCTGAAGATTTTAGAGTATATCAAAGCAGCACCGGGCAGAGGGTTACTCTTCCAGAAGAATGGCCATCTGAGGGTTGAGGCCTACTCAGATTCCAGTTACGCAGATGACAAAGGCGATCGTAAATCCACGTCAGGTTTTTGTACCTTTGTTGGAGGTAATCTCGTAAGTTGGAAGAGCAAGAAACAGTCTGTTGTTTCCAGATCCAGTGCCGAAGCAGAATACCGGAGTATGGCGTCAACTACGTGTGAGTTAAAGTGGTTGCGGGCTCTCATGCTTGACCTGGGCGAGGTATATGATTGTCCTCTCCCTATGTTCTGTGACAACAAGGCCGCTATACACATATCCAGGAATCCGGTCTTTCATGAGAGAACGAAGCATATAGAGGTTGACTGTCACTTCATTCGGGAGGAGATTTTGAAGAAACAGATTTGTACTCCTTTTGTCACCTCTGACAAGGAGTTGGCAGATATCTTCACTAAGCCGGTTTCTACTTCCTTCTTCCGCATTTGTGACAAGCTGGGCATGATTGATATCTATGCTCCAGCTTGAGGGGGAGTGTTGAAGTATTAGACCGGGCAGCTTAGCGGTCTGATCCAGCGGTTTGTTAACCGAGCGGTCTGGCGGTCTATCTGGTGCCTGGAGACCGGGCGGTCTATCGGTCTACCTCTGCGGCCTGTTCTATCCTGCTGGAGTTGCCGAGCGGTTAGCCCATCTGTCTAACCGCGCGACCTATGCGGTCTCCATTATTCTAGCCGCCCAGTACTGTAAATGTTTAGTCCCACATTGTTTGTATACTCTCTTTCTTATCTCCTCCATTCTATATAAGGGAGGTCATACCTTTGTAAATGATATCTTTTTTGGATAATAAAATTTCAATTATTCAAAAGTTTATTCGCTTGTCTTCTACTTTTCGCTTCTTTTCTCTACTTTCTAACAAGGTAGTCCTCCAGGTCTAGCCCCAAATAAAGCGCTCCCACGCTCCTTGTCGAAAGTAGAGCAAAGTGCCGATGCCCGAAGTGTAAGCCTAGTAAGGCAGGCCGTCGTAGACCCGATGTTATATTGTTTGCAATTTTTTGATTGATTGTAAATTGCTTGCGGTGAAATGGTGGCGGGTCAGTCCCTTCCGCAGACCGTTCGTACCGGTGCGGCAAGGTTGACGACTCAAGGCGACAGGGAGATGAGTACCACGGGTGACCGGCCGTTATATTCCCCGTCGGGTTTTCCTCCGCTGGTCGGCCAAAATGATTCGCCGGATGTCGCTCACATCCAAGAGTACACAAGGTTGTACGTGAGGGCCTGGGGTTGTGCGGTACGATCACCCCCAGAAGTGGCAGGACTGGCCACTGTCACCGACGGCCACATCGGTGAGGCCCGCAGGGCTCGCTACCCTGCTGGAACAGAAGCGGTCCAAACTACGTCGACATAGGGTTTGTGTGCGCGGCTATGAATGCCTGTGGTTTGTGTGCGCGTCTATGAATGCCTGCGGTTTGTGTGCGCGACTGTGAATGCCTGCGATAGAATTCAAGATATGAAAACCTGTTGTGCTGATGAGCTAGTAGAGCCTTGCTATGACCGTTTTATGTTATTGCTGCTTTTTCCGGTTATACTGCACTCTTTTATAATTGCTCCTAGTTGTTCATATATGAAATGTTGTGATAACCCTCTCTTGCTTCGGCTATTTACTTTTGTTGGGTGGGTGCGTGCTCGTCCCCAGGATGTGGATCCGGGGAGGAGATTGTTTCCACTTAGCTCTGTGACTAACGGTTATTTGATTAACCATTCACAGGAGGTGGAGCACCGTAGTGACCCGCTGCCGCAGGAGATTACGCCAGCAGCTAGGTCTACTTGAGCAGATGCACCCCCGCCGTCTCCGGTGTTTAGAGACGTGAGTACCGCCGAGCAGTTTAGAAGAGAGAGTGTGTGAGAGACTTATGTAGTACATGTATAGCCCACGGGCTTTTATAAACGCATAAGGCTTCGGCCCTAGAACCTCTGTATTAATATGATATGTAATGGTTTCCTGTTAATGCTTCCGCTATATTCTGATGGGTTGTGAATGTTATGATTCGAACCACTCAAGACGGCCATCTAGTGCTTGAATAGGGTGGATTGTTTCCCCTATGAGCCCTGGGTAGACGTCTTGGGCCAGTAGTACCCCTCCGGCCCGACCCGGGCAAAGATTGGGGGGGGGGGGGGGGTACTACAAATGGATCAGAGCCATCACGATTCGTCCTTGTGGAGCAGTCTCAGGATCCCTCCGTCCCTCGCTTCGTTCTAGGTTCGGGACGAACCTTGCAGTGGAAGCCTGGTGGACCCTAGTGTAGAGGCTTAGGGATTCTAGACTGTGCGTTAGTACGCCCATACACCATTATTTTCCGCTTGGGTTGTCGCTTTTGCAAATTCCCTTACTTTTGCAAAATACTGACACTCTTTCATGTTACTTCTCCAGATACCGGAGTACAGTAACGGGGGATCCTCGTCCAGAGGATACGTTCCAGCCACCCCACCACCAGACCCGGTTGCTCCCCCGCAGCCGTACCGTTTGCCGAGTCAGATATAGGGCAAACACTGACGGCTATACTAGCGACTTTCCGAGATGCCCTGGCACAGCCACCGCGGGAGATGACCGCACCCACAGATCTGCTGGCGACTTTTCGAGGACTGAGGCCTCCCCCTTTCAGGGGTACAGAGACGGCCATTCAGGTAGATGAGTGGGTGGAGCGAGTGGAGGAGCTGTTGGTAGGGATGATGTGCCCAGCTGTGGCAGTAGTCTCTTTGGTGGTGACCCTCTTGGAGGGATATGCGAGGGATTGGTGGAGAGCGTCTAGCCACTCTACCTTCCGAGGTCGGCCGATGAGCACGATCCTTTGGGGGGAGTTCTCCGTGGCTCTGCTAGAATTTTTTATCACAGATGCAGACCGAGCCGCGCTGCAAGAGAGGTTCCTGCTCATTCGACAGGGCAACCGCACTGTGGCAGAGTATGAGAGAGAGTTCATACACCTGGCACGCTTCGCCGGGAACCTGGCTGCCTCCGACAGGGATAGGGCTTCTCGGTTCTACCGAGGACTACGAGACGACACCTGAGGCAGTCCTTGAATATACTCTCTCAGGCCACCTTCCACACCATAGCACCACCCATGCGACAGCTCTAGAGTTGGACACAGCAGATGGTGGCTCAGCGGCGCAGAGGTCAAGTAGAGCTTCCTCGAGACCAGAGGCGAGACGTTGGAGTCGCTCCCCAAGACAGGATAGAGAGAGCAGACAGCGACGCCGCAGGCTGCCTTATAGGCGCCCACCAGCACCCCCAGCACCCCCAGCTGCACAGCAAGACAGTAGACCAGCTCCAGCTCCACAGCCCCCACTAGTGGCCCGACGAGATGTTCCCTTTGCAGGGAACTGCTTCTTGTGTCAGCAGCCGGGACATATGAGGGCCTTCTGCCCTCAGGCGATAGGGAGACCAGGACTACGAGCAGTCCAGGGTGGACAGCCGGCACGGGGACAGGGTCAAAGAGGCCGTAGAGGCCGAGCTGGAAGGAGAGGCCAGCAGGGCCGAGCAGCTCCCCAGGAGGCCTATGCACTGGACCTGCAGCATAGACCAGCCCCTGACGTAGTCATAGGTATATATCTTAGGCGATAGAAGATATATGACAGATCTTCCACTATTGTTGTATATTTCATATATATATATATATGTATATTAGTTGGATGATATATATCTATATGTTTTCCTATGACGTCAGGAATCTTGTTGGTAGAAGGTCACCCTGCCAAAACCCTTTTTGACACAGGAGCGACTCATTCTTTCGTCTCCCACGATTTCATCGCAACAAAGGGAAATGTTATTCGCTCAACCGGACTGCCTATACGAATCCGTTTACCAGACGGGTCGGATATGACATCCACTGAAAAGTGTTCGTTCCAGGCTACGCTGGGAGAGGTAGAGTTTGAAGTCTACGCAACCATCCTAGCTATAACTGGGTTTGACATAATTCTGGGAATAGACTGGCTGGCTGAGCACCAAGCCCAGATAAACTGTTCCACGCGAGAAGTCCGGCTACAGAATCCAAATGGCCAGAGCGTCGCGTTGACAGTGTGCCATCTGTCTCTCATATTATCTTGACTTCTACACAGATGGTGAAGTCAGTCCGTCAGAAGGATGAAGTATTCCTTATTTATTTCGAGATGGAAAATAAGACCCAGGCGCTCGCCAAGGTCCCAGTAGTCTGAGACTTTCCAGATATCTTCCCTGAGTCCCTCCCGGGATTGCCACCTCAGCGAGAGGTCGACTTCCAGATCGAGCTCGTGTCCGGAGCACGGCCAGTATCGCGAGCCCCCTACCGGATGGCCCCAAGGGAGCTGACTGAACTAAAGATCTAGCTACAAGAACTAATAGATGCTGGATTCGTCCGTCCAAGTTCCTCGCCCTGGGGAGCCCCGGTACTTTTCGTCAAGAAGAAGGACGGGACTCTGCGACTGTGCATCGACTATAGGGAGCTAAATAAGCTTACTGTACGCAACACGTATCCCTTCCTAGGATCGACGAACTGTTCGATCAGTTACAAGGTGCTTCAGTATTCTCGAAAATGGACCTGAGGTCCGGCTATTATCAGCTTCGGATCCGAGAGGAAGATATTCCTAAGACTGCCTTCAGCTCCCGATACGGTCTTTACGAGTTCCTAGTGATGCCCTTCGGGCTCACCAACGCTCCCTCCGCCTTCATGGCCCTGATGAATAGAGTCTTCGAACCCTTCTTGGATCACTTTGTCATCGTCTTTATAGACGATATCCTAATCTACTCGAAGACCAAGACGGACCATACCCGGCACCTGCAGATGGTTCTATTAAAGCTCCGGGAGCACTCTCTCTTCGCCAAATTCAGTAAGTGCGAATTTTGGCTAGAAGAAGTTGGATTCTTGGGCCACACAATAAACAAGGAAGGAGTGGCAGTGGACCAAGCCAAGATCCAGGCAGTACAAAATTGGTCGCCACTCAGGACGGCTGCGGATATCCGGAGTTTCCTCGGCCTTGCCGGATACTACAGGAAGTTTGTCGAGGGATTTTCCAAGACTGCCCTACCCCTGACTGCTCTCACCAAGAAGGACGCCGTATTTCGATGGACGCCGGAGTGCGAGGCTGCGTTCATCGAACAGAAGAAGCGGCTGACTTCCGCGTCAATCCCTACGATTCCTTCAGGGACCGAGGGATTCCAAATCTACACTGATGCCTCCCTGAAGGGATTGGGAGTTGTTCTAATGCAGCATGGCAAGATAGTGGTCTACGCTTCGCGGCAATTAAAGCCGCATGAATTAAACTACGCAGCACACGATTTAGAGTTGGGCGTCGTTGTCTTCGCCCTTAAAATCTGGAGGCATTATCTGTACGGAGTAAGATGTGAGATCTTCTCCGACCACAAGAGCCTCAAGTATATTTTCACGCAGAAAGAGCTGAATCTCCGGCAGCGCCGATGGTTGGAATTCTTATGCGATTACGACTTCACTCTCCAATATCACCCCGGGAAGGCTAATAGAGTCGCTGACGCCTTGAGCCGCCAGCCTGCGATAGTCGGGAGTTGGATGGAGCAGATCCCTAAGGAACTTTTCTAGTCTTTGATAGACTTGGAGATTACCCTGGTTGCCCGAAGAGATCCGGAAGAGTACTATTCTCAGCTGTATTGGATGGAGATCCAATGCGATATCCGGGACCGGATACGAGAAGCCCAGAAGATCGACCCAGAGGTAATGTCGATCATCCGATCTCTGCAAGGAGGGGCACAGGAGGATTATAACTTGCATGATGGGATTCTACAATTCAAGCATCACATATTTATTCCCGCTACTGGAGGGATTGTGGGGAAATTCTGCAAGAGGCCCATCAGTCGAGGTACTCGATTCACCCTGGCGTAGTTAAGATGTACGTGGACTTGCGTAGGACCATTTACTGGCCCGGAATGAAGAGAGATGTCACCGACTTCGTGGCCCGGTGCCAGACCTGTCAGAAGGTCAAAGCTGAATGCCGCAGTCCAGGAGGCCTATTGCAGCCCCTGCCGATACCAGAATGGAAGTTCGAAGACATCTCCATGGACTTCGTCCACGGCCTACCTCGATCCCGTGCTGGGAATGACTCAATATGGGTGGTCGTAGATCGACTCACCAAGGTAGCGCGGTTCATTCCAAACCGACAGGGTGACGGAGTAGATATCCTGGCCAGGATGTTCCTAGAACAAGTGGTACGATTTCACGGAGTACCAAAGACCATCGTGTCTGATCGTGACGGTCGTTTCACATCTAAGGAATGGAGGCGGGTGCAGGCATATTTGGGAACCAAGTTGGCCTTCAGCACTGCCTTCCACCCGCAGACAGACGGACAGACGGAGAGGACGAACCGGACGATGGAGGATCTTCTTCGACTGTGCATAGTGGAGCACAATGAGCCGTGGGAGCAGCTGTTGCCGTTAGTCGAATTTTCGTACAATAACAGCTACCAGGCTAGTATTAAGATGGCTCCGTACGAGGCATTGTATGGAAGGCGTTGCCGAACACCGTTGACTTGGGCTCAGGAAGAGGACCCGGAAGCCTTGGGAGTGGCTTACATCGATGACACTACGGCAGCGATACGAATGCGGGAAGCACAGAGCCGGCAGGCTAAGTACTATGATGCGCGACACCGACCGGTGGAGTTTAGCGTGGGGGAAATGGTGTTTCTGAAAATAAAACCCATGCATGGTGTCTCCCGGTTGAGGAAGCAGAAAAAGTTAGATCCCCGCTTCTTGGGCCCCTATCCGGTGATAGAGCGTGTTGGCCCCATCGCCTATCGTTTAGCCTTACCCCCAGAGTTGGGGAATCTTCATAATGTGTTTCATGTCTCTTCCTTGAGACGAGTCCTCCGGCAACCAGAGCAGTACCTTCCTACCCCTCCGGCGCAACTACTGTCAGATAGATCCGTCTGGCTCGAACCCGTCAGAGTAATAGATTACAAGGTTAAGGTGCTATGGTCAAACTGTGGACGAGAAGAGTTCACATGGGAACCTGAAGCACTCCTCCGAGAAAAGCACTCAGAGCTCTTTCCCCAGGTATGTTACTTTTTCCCCCCTACTTCAAGCAAATTTTCGGGGACGAAAATCCTTTTATTTTTATTGGATTGTAACATCCCGCCTTTTATTGGGCCACCAGAGCCTTAGTGGGCCCAATAAAAGTGGCCCGAACCCTACCCATGACCCGGTGGGAAATAACCCTAAGCGGGAAATAGAGCTAGAGAACTCTGAATTGAGTTCTGTCAGTTCCTGTGGCCTCGTATAGTCAATACGAGCGCATCGGAACTCGTTCAGTTGGACTCCGAGGTCTAACGACAATTTTACACATTTCGACCATTTTAGCGCGCTGCGACGCGCAAATTTCGGACTTTCGTCAAACGGACTCCGATTCAACCCCAGTCAGTGGCGTTAGACTCGTGTGGTCAATACGAAGTCAACGGAAGTCGTCCCGGTCAATTTCGATGACGATTGGTCAACCCGTGGTCAAATCAAGCATAGTTGTGCACCGAAAAGCGTGCGCACACCAATTATGACACGACACCCGAACTTTGACCCGACCCCGACGACTTGGACCCACTTTGACTTTGACCAGCAAGGGGGACCCAACCTAGGGTTGACTTGGTCAAACCCTCATAAAAATCCACTTTTTGGATTTTTCTCCAAGTGAGGGGCCCACCTCCTCTCCAAAGAAGGATGGCCCATGCCCCGCCTCACTCTCCATGGGCCCCAACCAGCAAGCCTCCCAAAGCTCAAGTGGAGGCCCACCCACTTTTTCTTTTCTCCCACTCTCCCCCTCTCTTTCTTCACCATGAAGGCCCAAGCTTCAAGCCCATAAAGGGCCCATCCATTTTCCCCACATGGGGGAAAATGGGAGACTTCCAGCTGTCATTAGACAGCTGGAGGGTGGGGATTAATCCCTCCCTAAGGAGGGATTAGTCCCACACCACCCAAAGGGAGGGAACTCTCCCTCCCCCTCCATATAAAAGGACCTCCCCTCCCCTAATCCTCCTCACACCTCTCAGAGAAGCTCTCTCCCTCTTCTCCCCCCCCCCCTCTGACGGAGCTCAGGTGGCCGGAAAAAGCCAAGCCGGAGCTCCTCCTCCCCTCCTCCACCACCTTGAGCCATGTCCGACCAAGCCGGCCCCTCCCGAGCCCACCAAACTCAGGTGGAAGCCTTCTCCCTCCTCCTTCTCCATTTTGGACGTCTTGCATGACACTCCCGGCGGCCGGAGCGCCGCCGCCGTCACCCCCTCCCCTCCCGTCCATTTTTAAGAAAAAATGCTCCGGCAGCGGCCGGCGGCGGCAGGCCGCCGGACCACCGCCGGAGGGAGCGCCCACCACTGGCGGGTTGGCCGGTTGTGGAGCTACGGCCGACCGGTGGCCGGCCAGCGGCGGAGAAGACCCATAAGGGCGGATTTTTGATACAGCGGGGTGGGGAAAATGATGATGAACAGTAACTCCAATTTATATATATATAATAATAAATTATATATATTATTATAATATTATAATATTATAATAATGAGTAGATTTTATTTGAGACTAAAATAGGATCCTAGGGAAAAAGTGTTGAACATGAAAAATGTCCCCTTTGTTAAGGGATTCCTGCACAAAAATTTTGAGAAATTTTGGTGTTGATTTGGTATTTTTAAAAGCCCAATTAAACTATATTTGGCCAAATTAAAGGGCCAAAACTCTTTGAAAAATTATGAAAATTTTTCTATGCTCATTTTATATCCATATAAGGGTTGTATAAAAATTTGAGCTCATGGGATAAGTTTTGATATTTTTCCCAAAATATGGAAGCCTAGGACCGCGCTCGATATTATTACGCTCGTTTTCTTCGAAAATGAAAATTGGAGCGCGCGACTATCCTCTCGAATTTGAATAAGTTTCATATCGACGAGAGTGGCCGAGGCAAGTGACCAAGCTCCGGGTATTTCGAGATTTCATGAAAACTGTCGAGCGCCTCGACTCTCGGGCGATTTGGGCACGCTCGGAAGATGAGAGCACGAGTGGTGAGTTATGAATTATCCTTGACGAATAATGAAAGTATAACTCCTGATAAGCCCCAATCCGATTAAGCCGTGGTTAATAAGGCGCAACCAACTCATAATCGGATCTTAATAAAGGTGTAACCCAAGGAAACCTTATTAAAACTAGGATGAAACTGAAAAATCTCTCCTGAGAACGGAGATGGAACTGAAGCCTCCTGTATGGAGTGATTGGATTACTAACCATTTTCTTTATGATTATTCCAGTTTTGCACTGGTCTAGTTCCTTTATTCTTTTCAGTTCAGTACTTTCAATTCAGTACTACTCCAGTCTCGTACTGGTCAAGATTTTTTCATTACTTTCATTTCAGTACTACTCCAGTCTTGTACTGGTCACATTTCTTTCCAGCACTTTAAATAAGCAGCATAACCACCGCACTTGATCTTATCACAATTTACTTTTATATTCCCGGTCCTGCTCTGACGAGCAGTTGTTGTTTAGGTTGAGCCTTAGTTGGGGATAACCGGAGTTGAGGTAGTCCTCCAGGTCTAGCCCCAAATAAAGCGCTCTCACGCTCCTTGTCGAAAGTAGAGCAAAGTGCCGATGCCCGAAGTGTAAGCCTAGTAAGGCAGGCCGTCGTAGACCCGATGTTATATTGTTTGCAATTGTTTGATTGATTGTAAATTGCTTGCGGTGAAATGGTGGCGGGTCAGTCCCTTCCGCAGACCGTTCGTACCGGTGCGGCAAGGTTGACGACTCAAGGAGACAGGGAGATGAGTACCACGGGTGACCGGCCGTTATATTCCCCGTCGGGTTTTCCTCCGCTGGTCGGCCAAAATGATTCGCCGGATGTCGCTCACATCCAAGAGTACACAAGGTTGTACGTGAGGGCCTGAGGTTGTGCGGTACGATCACCCCCAGAAGTGGCAGGACTGGCCACTGTCACCGACGGCCACATCGGTGAGGCCCGCAGGGCTCGCTACCCTGCTGGAACAGAAGCGGTCCAAACTACGTCGACATAGGGTTTGTGTGCGCGGCTATGAATGCATGCGGTTTGTGTGCGCGGCTATGAATGCCTGCGGTTTGTGTGCGCGGCTGTGAATGCCTGCGATAGAATTCAAGATATGAAAACCTGTTGTGCTGATGAGCTAGTAGAGCCTTGATATGACCGTTTTATGTTATTGCTGCTTTTTCCGGTTATACTGCACTCTTTTATAATTGCTCCTAGTTATTCATATATGAAATGTTGTGATAACCCTCTCTTGCTTCGGCTATTTACTTTTGTTGGGTGGGTGCGTGCTCGTCCCCAGGATGTGGATCCGGGGAGGAGATTTGTTTCCACTTAGCTCTGTGACTAACGGTTATTTGATTAACCATTCACAGGAGGTGGAACACCGTAGTGACCCGCTGCCGCAGGAGATTACGCCAGCAGCTAGGTCTACTCGAGCAGATGCACCCCCGTCGTCTCCGGTGTTTAGAGACGTGAGTACCGCCGAGCAGTTTAGAAGAGAGAGTGTGTGAGAGACTTATGTAGTACATGTATAGCCCACGGGCTTTTATAAACGCATAAGGCTTCGGCGCTAGAACCTCTGTATTAATATGATATGTAGTGGTTTCCTGTTAATGCTTCCACTATATTCTGATGGGTTGTGAATGTTATGATTCGAACCACTCAAGACGGCCATCTAGTGCTTGAATAGGGTGGATTGTTTCCCCTATGAGCCCTGGGTAGACGTCTTGGGCCAGTAGTACCCCTCCGGCCCGACCCGGGCAAAAGGTTGGGGGGGGGGGGGTCCTACACAGACCCTTACGATGGTGAGGCGTTGGCCTACAATAACGACGGAGAATGTAATGATTCGATCCGACCGCTAGATAATATAAGTATTCGATCTGGTTACGCGGGCTAGCCTAGGTTTGAGTTGCTCGCTAGAGAATGTAAGCATTCGATCTGGAGAGTGGCCTAGCCTGGCCGAGGAGTTAACTTCCGGAGAATGTGAAGATTTGATCGGGAAGTGTTCGAGCTTGGTCGAAAATGGCTTGCCAGAGAATGTAAATATTCGATCCGGGTAGTGGCCTAGCATGACATAGGAATTAGCTTCTGGAAAATGTAAAGATTTGATCCGGAAGTGTCCGAGCCTGGTCGGAAATGGCTCACCGAAGAATATAAGTATTCGATCCGGGGAGTGACCTAACTTGGCCGAGGAAGTCTCGAGGCGAGAATAAGGAAAACACATGTAGTATAATCAAATCAAAGATAGTTTATGCGAGTCATGACTCATGGCTGTTTCATCATACAAAGTTTAAGATAGGAAATAAAAATACCAGGAAAATAATAAATGAATATAGGAAAATGGGGATAAAGGTGGTGTTGCGTTCTTGAGTGGCGGGGGGGGGGGGGGGGGGGGGGTCTTCCTCTCCTCTTGAGAGATTCCTTGCTCTATGACGGCTTTGTTGCGCAGATCGATGTCATTGACGTAAAGAGTGATTACTACTTCTGGCGAGCCTGCTTTGAGTAACAGGAACGAGTTGTTTCCTAGTTTCCGCGGACGACTCCTATGTCACATGGGGTCAGGAACTTCATGGATAAATATCAGATTGACGGAATTGCTCCAAAAACTGACTGAATCGGTCTTCTGAAGATGGCGTTATAAGGTGAAAGCAAGTTGATGATGACGAACTTGATATCATGAGTAACCTGCAACGGGAACTCACTCATTATTACTGGCAAAATGATTGTTTCTTGAGCGGGAACTGAGTGGTTTTTGAAGCCATATACGAGTCCTGTAGCGGGATTGAGATGTTGTTGGGTAAGTTTCATGCTATAGAGAGCAGATAAGAACAGGACATTGATTGAACTCTCATTGTCAACGAAAATTCTTTTAACATTAAATCAGGGATCTCAAATTCCTGCTCCAATGATGAGCGAGTCCTGATGGGGGTCTGCAATCTTTCGAGGTCTTCATTTCCAAAGGAGATTATGAAATCCTAATTGAGCTCTGTATTCTTGCAGGCTTTATCTGCAGTTCCACTTGATAATATCTGGGTAGAGGGGAAAAGGGGGCCCAACGATGGTTTTGATGTTGCCCACCATTTGCCTGAGTCCGGGGCCCCTTGCGGCGTGTTGTGCTGGTCTCTTCCTTGATGCTATACTTGCTGGCGCTGCGCTTGTCCCTGCAGAAACCTTCCAAGGAGTCCCTGATGGACAAAGCGCTTGATTTCATTCTTTAGCCCGAAACATTCCTCGGTAGTGTGACCAGCCGTGCGGTGAAACTCACAGTATTTTGACTAGTCATTTCTTGGGTTTGGCGGCGGAACACTCGATCGCTGAAATGCAGGATCATTCTAAATTACGTACAACACATTGGTGCGAGTGGAATTTAGTGGAGTGTATTCTCGGGGTAGACGTTGACCCCCGTTCCTTGGCGGGTCACGACAACGGTTGTCGTTTCGATGCTTAAACTGACGTCATTCTTCTTACCTCACGGGGCTTGCTCATGTGCCCTCTTCCTCTTCTGTCCGCCTTCAAACTGCTGGCGGTGTGCTTCAATCGCCTTGTTGGCTGCTATCTGGGCTTCGACCCGATGAACAAGTTCTGGATAACAGGGCATAGTTTCTCTCATGAGTACCGAATAGAAACTGCTTGGACGAAGTCCTCAGAGGAAGACACCTCTGTGAAGCTCGGGGTCGATTCTCAGAATCTGCTGCGCTTCTGAGGTGAAGCAGCGAGAAAAGTCTTTGAGGTATTCTTCTTTATTCTGCCGGATACTAGAAAGGCACTAGAAATCCCGAACAATTTTACTGTTGACAACAAACTGTTTTGAAAATTGGTGTGCTAAGTCTGCAAAATTGAAGATGGTTCATTCTCGAAGGGAATGAAACCAAGTGCGGGCCTGATCCTTCAAAGTGGATGGAAACACTTGGCATAATAATTGATCTGAGGTGCTAAAAATCCTCATTATAATGAGGAAATGATTGACGTGTTTGAGCGGATCCTTTGTTCCGTCGAATGTTTCAATGTTAGGGAGTTTGAAGCTGTGCGGTACCAAATGAGCTAGAACCTGGGGGGCAAGCGGAGAGCCCTGGTGGAGAGGGCGGAGCTCCGTATTCTTGGGCAATCACCTCACGTATCTCCTCGCGGGCGAGCCTTTCAACTGGCAGCGCACGAGCTACTTCTTCCATATAATGTTGGCTACCACCTCCAGCTCCCCGATGAGCGGGGTGTGTGGAACTAGCGACATCCAAAAATTCTTCAGATTTGTCCTCCCTGTTGGGGGCTTGCTGAGGCGGAACATGATCCTAAGCGGAGGCGGGAAATTAGCCGACATAGATGGCTGCAAAGGAGCTGGAGGAGCTGTGATATTCTGAAGGAGGGCGAGCATCTCGACCTAACACTCCTCTATATGCTACATGCGCCCCTCCAAGGCAACTACAGGCGGGAGAGCAGCCTTGTAACGCTCCCACTCATCACGTGTCATATAACAGTGGGTTCAGCCGGGGCCCCAGGCCATATGTCACAGACAAGCAACAGAATTACTTGTGGAAATCAAAATCTACTCGCATCCTAACTCAATACATTCTAGCGCAGCATTTTAAGTTACCACGAACTCAATTCAAAGAATGTCCACTACAATATAAACTCCACATTTATATCAACATTAGGAATGTATACAACTCACACACACTGGCCTTAAGGCCTTACAGGTTGCTCTTTACACAAATATATTTTCGTACATCGGCACGCATGCCGGCCACACATGAAATCCAAACACTCTTTGCACGGCCTTCAAGGGCCTTTAGCAGCAGTCCATCCATTCCGCTAATTTCATTTCAAGCAGTAGCACCTGGAACCACATATCCACCCAAGAGCGGCAAACAAAGTAATGGTCAATTTTAGCTGACTACTTATAACGACCCTACCCCTTATCCGGGGCAGTGACTCCTTCCCTATATGCATTGTCATCATATTACATATCAATCTACCAATCACAACCATATCACAAATGCCGGTATCCACCAGACGCTCCATGCACTCAGGGCACCTTATGGTGTACCAGTCTCCGAGGCAACACCACCGATTAGAGAATTAGTCACTTGTTGGCTGGCCGGTCCTAGTCACCCCAACCAGCAGATTGGTTGCATTCCGCCCACACCACTCAGAGGTGATAACCTCACGACAAACTTGAGCATTAAGATCGACCCACCAATGTGGTGCAGCAAGTCGGGTCTACCACACATCCTCCCAAACACTGCCGCCAATCGACCTCCCAAAACAACCAGGATCAGGTTAGCCTTTCCCGTGCTCAATTCGTTAGGAGCGCACCACTAGATGCGGGTCGGCCTCCCCTCCCCCTGATTAGTCGCAGCTCTTCGCTCTCCTAGAGCAATTAGCGTTTATAACGTTCACACCACAAGGAGCTTACGCAAAGCATCCAAGATCCATTCAGCCACACATCCATGTATCCATACACAACATCAAGACGTATAAACCATACATAATTATCAAATCCACGGAGTCTTCTCCGGTTTACCCATAATCATCACCAATCGAGACTACCCGTCCAGATGGGCTTCACACAGCATGCCTATGCCGTACTCCACACTTCCGGCTCTAGATGCAGACTCAACCAAGGAATCTCTTGCGATATCCACCTCTTGGTGGAGGATCCCATGCACATGCATAAAGAAAGGACTTCGATGTCCAAGAAGGAGATCGTTACCCTTGAAGATTGCTTCGGCGTCATGAAGTAGCCGGATGGAAGTCACCGCCTCGGCTTTGCCTTCACGAATCCGTTCTTGGATCTTCAATCCGCACTCCGCAGCTCCTCCAGTAGCTGGCTTTACTTTCTCCTTTCCTTGCATTGGCCTCTTCCTTTCTCTTTCTCTCTCTTGGAATGAGAAGAAGAAGAAGGAGATGAGAACGAAGGGAATTTATCCATTCTCGGCCTTTTTATCCACAGGGAAGAAGCTTAGACCATTAGATCCAGAGCATGGAAATGAACGACCAGAAAACTCTGCCAAAATCACTTTTCGGGCCTGACACGCCATGTGACACGCCCGTGTCACGGGGCGTGTACCTTAAACGGCACACGAACCGACTCATTCTAACTTATCAAAATAGAACACAGCCATGGTACACGCCCGTGTCAGCCCATTCACGCCCGTGATACAGGGCGTGTAACCCACTAGACACCTACTCGAGAGAAAATCGTCGACCTCTCGACACAGCGAGACACGCCCTGTGACACGCCCGTGTCACAGGCCGTGTACCCCTTGCTTGCCACTCGACGATCGTCGAGCGCAGTTCGTCGACCAGAGGGGACACACCCTCCAACACACCCGTATCGGATGGTACACGCCCGTGTAGCACAACGTGTTCCCTATGTCGACCACTTTTGTCGACCAAATACTCTGGTGTCGACCAAGGGAGGACACACCCTAGGTCACGCCCTCTGCCACGCCTATGTCACAAGGTGTGTACCTCCCGAAAATTCGTCGAACGACTTTCGTCGACCATGCGCCCAACTGCTCAACCCGAGCGGGACACGCCCTGGGACACGTCCGTGTCCCAGGCCATGTCCCAGGCCATGTCACCCAATTTTTTGCCAATTCTGAAATTTGGGCTGTTACAACCCTCCCCTCCTTCAAGAAATTTTGTCCACGAAATTGCATAGAGGAAGGAAAACAACAACCAAACTATTATGACATCAAAATAATATGTTACAACAACCTTTGTACTGTACAACCTCCATATGTACACATTAATCCACAGTTTCAGCTAGTGATTCTAGCCACAAACAGTCTATATCCCCTCAAACATCATATACATATATCATAATCGATCGATCACTTCAATTGCACCAAGTGTGCACCAACATTTGAACATGTAACACGACATATAACATATATGTACATGAATATCATCAGTAGGCACATTATCAGGATTCACAGTACTAGTGAGTCATCATCTATATAAAATATGCACATCATCCAAGTGATACAAGTCACTATCCTACTTCCGCTCAGCCTCCCGATTTTGCATCTCTCGCGTAAGAGCCAAATTAAACACTCGAGGCTGAATGTCACCAATTGAGTTTTGTGGCTCTTGTACTTCCAAATTATACAATCGAGGCTGCATCCGGATGTAGATGACTCGACCACTGCTTTACCCTTGTCTTCATACGACGTACCTATCTTTTTCTCACCTCTTGGAGCTTCACTCCAACAATTGTTGGCTAGATGTCCTTGCTTGCCACATCGAAAACATGTACGTGTCTCTACACGTCCTTGTCCATAAGTTGCTCCCGAAGAAACAGTAGACAGAGTTGGTTCAGCAGACCTGAACTTTTTCTTATCTCGTCTCCTCAATTCCGACTGTTCCAACTGCGGAACTTTGAATTCTGCCTTCTCCACTGCCAGACTCTTCTTCTCTTGTACCCGCTTGAAATCCTTCTCCAGCGCCCGGACTGTATCTACCAACGCTTGGAAGCCTTGGTTCACCGAACTCGGGAGTGCTAACCTCAACTCATCACGCAGTCCTCATAAAAGTGGTTCGTCTTTCGCTCCTCCTCAGCGAAGGTAGACCCCGCATAGCGCCCTAGTCTGGTGAACTCATGCAGGTAGGTATCAATATCACGCTCACCCTGCCCCAGACGTAAAAACTCATTCTCCATGGCAATCCGCTGCGATACTGGAACATACTTGGCCGGCAATAACCGTGAGAATTCTTCGATCAATATGTCTTTCAATCCCCACCCTGCCAAGTGATGCTCTTCCACTTTGTCCCACCAAAGTCATGCATCGCCTTCCAACAGAAACGTGGCCAATGTCACCTTCTGTGCCTCCGCAGTCCGGATTGCTACCAAGATTCTTTTGACTCTTGCAAGCCAATCTTCTGCCTGCGTTGGGGAAGTCGCCCCACCAAACGTAGGGGGATGAAACTCCATAAACTGATTCAACTGCTCATCCGCTCATTGCTCTTTCATCACAACTTCAGCACACCCTTGCCTTGCACCAGGCCTTACTGGCACCCCTGCAGGCCTTGCCTGCCCAGTAGGTGGTGCCTGTAACACTGCGAGCACCGTCTCAGTCACCACACGAATGGTCTCCGTCGAAGGAGGTGTAGGCGCTCCAACTGGTGCCGCACTCTCATCGGAACGCTGGGGCACATACTGCCTAACACCACTCCTCGCCACCTATCAATGTACAAAACACCATTAATCATCCATGTCATAACAGAAATTATACATTGACTACATACTCATGCCCCTTACGTGCATGAAATACATTCCTAGTGGACATTCGTGAGTTCAATTATGTTCTCGCCGCCCAAACAATCTCAACCTGTCTCTGATACCACTTTGTAACGCCAACACTCGTCACGTGACATATAACGGTGGGTCCAGCCGGGGCCCCACGCCATATGTCACAGACAAGCGACAAAATTACTTGTGGAAATCAAAATCTACTTGCAACCTAACTCAATACATTCTAGCGCAGTATTTTAAGTTACCATGAACTCAACTCAAAGAATATCCAATACAATATAAACTCCACATTTATATCAACATCAGGAATATATACAACTCACACACACTGACCTTAAGGCCTTACAGGTTCCTCTTTACACAAATACATTTTGGTACATCGGCACGCAAACCGGCCACACATGAAATCCAAACACGCTTCGTACGGCCTTCAAGGGCCTTTAACAGCAGTCCATCCATTCCGCTCATTTCATTTCAAGCAGCAGCACCTGCAACCACATATCCACCCAAGAGCGGCAAACAAAGTAACGGTCAGCTTTAGCTGACCACTTATAACGACCCTACCCTTACCCGGGGATGTGGCTCCTTCCCTGTATGCATTGCCATCATATTCCATATAAATCTACCAATCACAACCATATCACAAACGCCGGTATCCACCAGACGCTCCGTGCACTCAGGGCACCTTACAGTGTACCAGTCTCCGAGGCAACACCACCGATTAGAGAATTAGTCACTTATTGGCTGGCCGGTCCTAGTCACCCCAACCTGCGGATTGGTTGCATTCCTCCCACACCACTCAGAGGTGATAACCTCACGACAAACTTGAGCATTAAGATCGACCCACCAATGTAGTGCAGCAAGTCGGGTCTACCACGCATCCTCACAAACACTGCCGCCAATCGACCTCCCAAAATAACCAAGATCAGGTTAGCCTTTCCCGTGCTCAATTCATCAGTAGCGCACCACTAGACGCGGGTCGGCCTCCCCTCCCCTGATTAGCCGCAGCTCTTTGCTCTCCCAGAGCAATTAGCGTTTATAGCGCTCACACCACAAGAAGCTTACACAAAGCATCCAAGATCCATTCAGCCACACATCCATGCATCCATACACAACATCCAGACGTATAAACCATACATAGTTATCAAATCCACGGAGTCTTCTCCGGTTTACCCATAATCATCACCAATCGAGACTACCCGTCCAGATGAGCTTCACACAACATGCCTATGCCATACTCCACACTTCTGGCTCTAGATGCAGACTCAACCAAGGAATCTCTTGCGATATCCACCTCTTGGTGGAGGATCCCATGCACATGAATAAAGAAAGGACTTCGATGTCCAAGAAGGAGATCGTTACCCTTGAAGATCGCTTCAGCGCCATGAAGTAGCCGGATTGAAGTCACCGCCTCGGCTTTGCCTTCACGAATCCGTTCTCAGATCTTCAATCCGCACTCCGCAGCTACTACAGTAGCTGGCTTTCCTTTCTCCATTCCTTGCCTTGGCATCTTCCTTTCTCTTTCTCTCTCTTGGAATGAGAAGAAGAAAAGGAGATGAGATTGAAGGAAATTTATCCCATTCTCGGCCTTTTTATCCACAGGGAAGAAGCCTGGACCATTACATCCAGAACAGGGAAATGAGCGGCCAGAAAACTCTGCCAAAATCACTTTTTGGGCCTGACACGCTGTGACACGCTAAACGACACACGAACCGACTCATTCTGACTTATCCAAAATAGAACACGGCCAGGATTCACGCCCGTGTCGGCCCAGTCACGCCCGTGACACAGGGCGTGTAACCCACTCGACACCTACTCGAGAGAAATCGTCGACCTCTCGACACAGCGGGACACGCCCTGTGACACGCCCGTGTCACAGGCCGTGTACCCCTTGCTTGCCACTCGACGATCGTCGAGCGCAGTTCGTCGACCAGAGGGGACACGCCCTCCGACACGCCCGTGTCGAATGGTACACACCCGTGTAGCACGGCGTGTTCCCTCTGTCGACCACTTTTGTCGACCAAATACTCTGGTGTCGACTAGGGGAGGAACGCCCTAGGTCACGCCCCCTGCCCGCCTGTGTCACAGGGCGTGTACCTCCCGAAAATTCGTCGAACGACTTTCGTCGACCACGCGCCCAACTGCTCAACCCGAGCGGGACACGCCCTGGGACACACCCATGTCCCAGGCCATGCCACCCAATTTTTTGCCAATTCTAAAATTTGGGCTGTTACAAGCCTCACAGTCGAGAGTCACTTTTACGAGCAAGTGAGAGGGTGTCGGCTCAATGCGTCCTCCATGAGGTGATCCATTGGTGGTTCAGTTGCTCCTCCTAGCCATAGTAGAAGGTCACAAGTATTGTTGTGCTGAGGGCAATGTCTTCCAAATCTTCAGAGGATGTTGTGAACTGGTTCCCATAAATGATGTCAAACTATTGAGGCCAAACTCGACGCCCAGTCGGACCAGAGTAACTTGGAACGTCTTAGCTCACATAGTGGTCGTTGGCACACACAGTTAATGAGAGAAAAAAGATACACACGATGTTTTGACGTGAAAAAACCCCTTAACTAGATAAAAAATCACGCGACCGGATCTGTGCCGATCGAAATCCACTATTTGCTTACGATTACAACTTTTTTGAAGAATCGAGTGCGACAGACTGCTCCTCGTTACACTTTGAGGGCGTGTAAGAGAGAGATTCTTGAACTCACTGCGGGTAACAGGCTTCTCCGCGCGAGGATGACTACTGTTGTGATGCGTACGAACGAGCGCTTGCTGTAGTAGGACTTTTCTTGTCACACACTTGTAGACTTAGGGGAATTTCTAGTGGAAAGGGGGTGGCTCAAAGGTGACCCGAAGGTGGCTCGAAGGTGGCTCGTAGGAGAAATCCGCCAGAGCTATGACATAAGGAGAAAGAAAGCAGAGGCGAGAAAGATGAGAAATGAGGAGACCTGAGACTCCTTTTATAGCTATCAGGAGGAGGTTGCAGTGATTATACGGCTATCCACACACCATAACCACCATCATTATAATCATAAACATAGTATTATGTGAATATCATTCACATAGTATTTCGCTAAATGCAGACCCATTATCTAATTAATGGGTGGTTACGCCCGAAGTGGACGACGACGATCGTGGAGAGACGATTAGACGACGGAGAAGACGCCCAAGGTGGGTCAGAGCTACGGGGGGCCACCACCAGGTGAGAGTGGTCGGCCCCGTCGAGGGTGGCGAGCCGCCGACACGACACTGATTGTGGGTGCGGCCGGCCGCTGGAGAGGGCCAAACGGCCGCACCCAGGCGACACCTCGGGAGCGGCCCTGACGACAGCCACTGGGCGCAGCTTCGGCGGTGGCAGCAGTCGCGCGCGGCCCCGGTGCCGCCCACCGGGCATGGGCCCGACGCCGGATGCCTGACATAGCCCCCGGCGCAGCGAGTGCCGAGCGCAAGGAGTGGCACCGACCGGTCGTAAGGTGCGGTCGACCGACGCCGATCCGAGCGGGGGCGGCCTGGCTCCTCCGACAAAGGCTGCGGGAAGGAAGGCTTCCCGCCGGTTGGGGTGGCCGGCGGGGCTTCCGCGACAGGCGACCGCGGGCTCGCGGTCGTGAGGCGCGACCTCTCGGTCGGATGGAAAATGGTCCGGCTTGAGCCGGCCCGCCGGAGGCGGGAGAGAGGGGTCAGCCCGGGCGGCCGGCCCCAGGACGACTCAGAGAAGACGATCCTGCGCGTAGATCGCGCGTGTTCGTGCACGCTGATCGCATGCGCGACGGTTTCCCACGATCCCCACTTAGATGGTGAGATCATGGAGGAATGATCAAAACACACCACAGATGAATTATAGAAGGGTCTTGGCCCCATCAAATTACAATCAGAATATGAGTAATATGATACGTAAAATGTACGTAAAAATAAGAATTTTTAATTTTTTTAAATAAAAAAAATTGATATAATACATAAAAACCCTTGAAGTACATTGAGAAATGAAAGTTGGAAGCATTAAAATCTTTTTTCCTTCCAATGGTTGCGTTTTAGGCTTTCAGTCGATGATACTGCCGTGAATATATAAGATGATTGTTATTATCACCGCAGTTTTGACTATTCGTACCGCACTTTCTCTTATTGTTTTTTATTTTTAGAAATACTCTTGCACATGCATTTTTAAGAAAAGTGTTCAACACAAAAGTTGTAGATCTCGACGAGATCTACAACTTTCGTGTTGAGCATTTTTCCTAAAAATGCATGTACAAGTCGTATTTCTAAAAGACGCAAAATATATGCGTATTTACAAAGTACGCATTGTATATGCATTTTTAGGAAAAGTGTTCAACACAAACAAGATTTACAACTTTCGTGTGTTGAATACATTTTCTAAAATTACATGTGCAAGACGTATTTCCAAAAGATATGAAAAATTAAGAAAAAATTCGGTACAAATAGCCAAAACTGTGATACTAATAACAATCACCATATATACTAATAATATTTTTGAAGGAGTTTTGCCACCACTATAGCAGCACCCGCGCTTTCTAGAAAGTTTATTATTTATGCGTTCCGGACTCTAGCTAGTGAATCATCGCTCCAGGATCATCATCTTCCTATTTAACTCCCACCAATCGATTAGTCCTCCTACTCGGTTAGTTAGAAACAGAGGCAGCGCCGACAGAGACAAGAGAGCCGTCGGGGATCTCACCTCCCTCTCCCATTCATCATTCCCTTATCCTGTCGCCATGGCTGACGTATCCTCCGTCGGCAGATCCGATAGCCGTGAACCTAGCTTCTCCGGTGGTCGCCTGGAATCCATCCTGAACTCCTCCACCCTCAGCCACCCCCGTCGCCTCTTCCTCGCCTCCGGCATCGAGAGCCGCCTCCTCCTCAACCTCGCCGCCCCCGCCGTGGTTGTCTACATGGTCAACTACGTGATGTCGATGTCCACCCAGATCTTCTCCGGCCATCTCGGCAACCTCGAGCTCGCAGCCGCCTCCCTCGGCAACACCGGCATCCAAGTTTTCGCGTACGGACTCATGCTCGGGATGGGCTCCGCCGTCGAAACCCTATGCGGCCAGGCCTACGGGGCTCAGAAGTACGACATGCTCGGCATCTACATGCAGCGATCCGTCGTCCTCCTGATGGCCACCGGCGTTCCCCTGGCCGTGATCTACGCCTTCTCTCGTCCCCTGCTAATCCTAATCGGCCAATCGCCGGACATCGCCGCGGCGGCTTCCCTCTTCGTCTACGGGCTGATCCCCCAAATCTTCGCCTACTCGGCGAATTTCCCGATCCAGAAATTTCTTCAGGCGCAGAGCATCGTGGCGCCGAGCGCGTACATATCGACGGCGACGATCGTGCTGCATCTGTTTCTGAGCTGGATCGTGGTGTACGTTTTGGGGCTGGGGCTGCTGGGGGCGTCACTGATGCTCAGTGTGTCGTGGTGGATTGTTGTGGTGGCCCAGTTCGTGTATATCGCGACAAGCAGGAGGTGCCGGCACACATGGACCGGGTTCAGTATGCGGGCGTTTGGGGGGTTGCCGGAGTTTTTGAAGCTGTCGACGGCGTCGGCGGTGATGCTGTGTTTGGAGTCTTGGTATTTTCAGGTGCTAGTGCTCATCGCCGGCCTGCTTGAGAATCCGGAGATAGCGCTCGACTCGCTGTCGGTTTGGTGAGTACTTCTCCTTGTTTTATCGTTTTTCGGCTCTTGAACTGAGCCGGTTTGATGCTGAACCGGGTTCAGTAGGTACTAGCTTCTAGCGAGTGGCGAGCCACCTCAGGTGATGAGAGCTGAAAAGCTTAATCATCTGATTAGCTTTTCCAACTGATTCAATCAATGAGTTGTTTTAATAAGCCGATTGTTATTAGCACTATAGTTTCTGTTAGTCGTATAATTTTTTCTCTTAATTTTTGTGTTTTTTGGAAATGCGTCTTGTACATGTATTTTTAGGAAAAGTGTTCAACACGAAAGTTGTAGATCTTGTCGACAAGATCTACAACTTTCGTGTTGAACACTTTTCATAAAAATACATGTACAAAGCTTATTTTAAAAAATCGAAATCTGGACGTATTTTCAAAGTAAGACTTGTACATGTATTTTTAGAAAAATGTTTAACAACTTTTGTGTTGAACACTTTTTTTAAAAATAAAATTGTACATGACGTATAAATACCGAGATAATAATTATAGTGCTAATAAATACCGAGATAATAATCAATGGCTTGCTAAAATTATAGTGCTAATAACAATCATCTTTAATAATTTTATCTGGGACAAGAATGTCTCGCAGGCCTTACTATTATATGACGTAATCATTTGGAAAGAAGTCATTGGAAATACTGGGATATTCAAATATATCATTTTATTATTTATTTTGTACGCATCTCAAATAAATACCGAGATAATGACCGCAATTTTGTTTTGAACAAAAAGCCAAATAATACCTGCTGGCACGCACCTGGAGTGGGTTCCGCAGTGCATGGTTAGAAAAGCCCGCAACGTGGATTGTTGAACTTTTACCAAATCTCAAATACCTAAGGCTTCCTTTGTTTACGGTGGGGGGTCGATCCGCGGGTGGAAACGGAGAGTTCGAACCGGAGGGGGGAGGTGGTTGCTCCAAACGGAGGTTTTTTGGGCGTTTCTCAAGGCGGGGGCGTGGAAACATAGTCAAATACGCCTCCGGAGGTTCAATTGTGTACCTCCTTCCGGCGGCGTTTGCGCAAAATGAGTTTGCGAAACGCCCCAAACAAATAGAGCTAAATATTTTTAAATGCACGGTTAAATACAATTGCACGAGCTGACGATAGTTGTTTTTGAGAAATACTGCACTGTCATACAAATAGTTAAAATACTGCAAATATTATCAAAATATAACAGTATTTCGATCAATCATGTTGGTTTTGCTGGAACCAACAGTTTTATGTGTAAAAATCATAATGTTGGGTGGGAGTAATACACCCCAAAAATTTCTCAAATATAATACTATGCTCGCCCATACTGTCATTTTCTCTTCTACTCTGATTAAATTTGTTTTTGGCTCAATTTGACACGATGTTGATGACTGTCTTTAACACAACCTCATATCTAAGCATCTTCATCGATGTTCAAAAATAATTTAATTTTCTTAATAATGACCATGACCAGCTACTATCTAACATGAATTCTGTGAAGGTGGAGTTTCTGTTCAAACTCATCTCCTGGGCAAAAATACCTTGCAAAACAGGAGTAAATTTTAGGTGGGTTTCTCCCACATAAAATCAGGGTGGGGGTGCGCATGAAATCATTGATACTTGAAAAAATAACGGTTTTGATCGTAATATTGACATTACTGACAATATTGACAGTTTTTTTTCAATTTTACCGTATTACGCGGAAACAACTCAACCGTAGGATATCGTATCATACGGCTGTATTTAATCCCCCATCTAAAACTAAGTGTGAGAAACACACATATTTTTTTCGTAAAACATAGCTTTAATTCCGTTTAATACAATATTTATAATGAAAATAATTTTTTTTAATTAAAAAAAATTTCATTTATATTTACATAGTAGAGATAAGTTATTGCAGCTTTATAATGTCCATGGAAAATTAAATCTCTCAAGTCTTATCTACTATTTTATGTGCTGGCATAATTAGCCTTCTCATTTGTGGTGCAGCATGACAATTTCTGGTTGGGTTTTCATGATTTCCGTGGGCTTCAATGCTGCTGCCAGGTTTGTTATAATTATTTTCTTTATTTTTCTCTTATTATTATTATTTGAAAAAAAAAGGATAAACTATCTATGACATCTTTATTTTGTAGAGAAAAAAATATTTAACCTTCTGAAAATTTCAAAAAGACTATTTTAACATCTAATTTTTCATAAACAAGCCAGTTGAGCCCCTACAATTTCTTTTGTCAAGAGGGTTAAATGTTCCCGTTATGAAAAATTAGAATAACATCAGTTTTTTTAAAACTTATTGAGGATCAAATGTCTTTCCTTTACAATATATAAATGTGTCACCAGTACTTTACTATACCCTAATCTGCTTGACTGTACAATTGCCCTTATGATCAATTAGGGTCCATTGCCTACAAATTGATGACTTCATCACTATACACACTGTTTTGAATATAGTAGCACATCAATAAAGTCATGTAGCCAGATTTTTAAATGCAAATGTTTTTTATTGTTTTATGCGTGCAGCTTACACATTTTGTATGTTTTGAAATTTATGCAGTGTTCGCGTGAGCAACGAACTCGGAGCAGGAAATCCGAAGTCCGCTGCCTTCTCAGTGTTCGTGGTGACGATGATGTCATTCATCATATCAGTAACCATCGCAGTTTTTAATTCTCTGTGTCCGTGACTACATCAGCTATATATTCACAGAGGGCGAGACTGTGGCTAATGCCGTCTCAGAGCTAACCCCCATCTCTGCATCACCATCATCCTTAATGGAATCCAAACCCGTTTTAACAGGTGAGCTCCATTCCCTCCATATATGATTTACGGTTGCAACGAGTTTTGTAACAACCGCGAGGAGCGTGTTTGTGGCAATGATAAGCCCACTAAAAAATCACACAATAAAAATCATGAAAAAGGCATCATTTGCTTTGTTTGTTTTGTGTGTTTGTGTGCTTGTGTCTATAATTCTGAACAAAAGTTTAACTTGAATTGCATGATATTTGAAGGTGTGGCTGTTGGTTGTGGATGGCAAGCCTTTGTCGCCTATGTTAATGTCGGATGCTACTACTTTGTCGGTATACCGGCCGGTGTTCTTCTCGGCTTCAATTTTGGGCTTGGTCTGGGAGCAAAGGTATATGAAAACAAAAACACTTTGAATTTTTGCATAGAGAGTTTTTTAAGTAATATTTATCAAGGAATAATTACCAAAATTTTACCCAGAAGTTAGCATAAATAGTTTTCACGCTTCTTATTTTTGAAATTACAAAAACATCTCCTATAAATTTACTTTTCATAACATTACCGTCTTAAAGTTAGGCTCCGTTTGGCACGGTGATGGCAGTCATGAACATGAGGGTTAAATTGTAATTTGTTATGTAAAGTTATGAGGCCGGGGGAGTTTTTTGTAATTTCAAAACTAAGAGGGGTGCAACCTATAAGAAGAGACGGGTACCAATAAAAATATCCATATTTATCTACCTGTAATAAGCAAGTATTGAATTGAGAGGGTTTCATTGGCTAATAGAGATTCTAGAAGCAATCAAAGATCTTCATTTAACTTATGTTTCCGGTCACCTCTGGGTAAGTTTATCAGCCGACCTTCATTTTTAGCTTTAAATTGTGCAATTAAATTGCTTAAATTGTCCATACTCTCTAAGGGCAGCTTGTTTGGTCTTTTTGTATCAATGAAAATGAAAATACTTGAAAACTTTAAGGGAAATAAAAAAAAATTCTATTACCCCTAATGAAATTATATCATAAAATAAAAGCATCATTAATCTAATAATGAATTAATAAATTCCCCGCAAAGTGGACACAACACTGCACTGCAATTAATTGGGTTTAATAAAATATTAAAATATTGTCAAAATACTTTTTAGGTCACATGTCAATTAAAAAATTTTTAGGGTGACACCTAAGGCCGTCAGGCCCAGGCCAGGCCTGGGCCTGATAGGCCGGGCTTTTTATCATGCAGGCCCAGGCCCAGGCCTGATTTTTGCCAACCCAGGCGGTCCAAGACTCATCCTCCAAAAAAGTTCTGTAGGCCTATCGGGCAAGCCCCAGGCCGGGCCAGCCCAAGCCCGGGGCCTGTTCACTGTCAGCACAATGGAAGGAGGCTTAATCGAAAAGGATCAAATGAAAGTTGTAATCAGCGACACGAAAAAATTTCATGTTGATCATTTTTTATTGGAACCGTCTTTGACCCGATTGGGCCCCGAAAATGGGACTGTCGGAACTTGCTACAGTTAAAGCTACCGCGGCCCCAGATTTCGGGACCTAAATCGAGGTCCAAAGCTCAAATCAAAAAGTGATCAACATGAAGTTGTTCGTTCGCCGAATCTACAAATTTCATGTATCATGTTTTAATTTGGAGCGTCTTGGACCTCGATTTGGGCTCCGAAAATGGGGCGGTGGAACGCTATGTAAAGCGTACCGACAAAAGATTTCGGGACCCAAACGAGATCCAAGACACTTCTAACAAAAAGTGATCACATGAAAGTTGTTGTCTCGCCAATTACAACTTTCATGATGATCACTTTTCGATTTAAAACCATCTGGAAGATCGAAAACGGGTGCCGTTACGTCCGCATTTCATGTTGATCTCTCTAGAGAGACGTGGCCTGGCCCAGACCCAGGCAAAGCCAAGGACCGGGCCTAGCCTGGGTTGGCCCGGGCGGGCACCAGGCCAGATAAATCATTAATTAAGGCCTTTTTAGGCCCTCCAGGACTGATGGTGCCTGGACCAGGCCTACGTGGGCCCAAAACCTAACCAGCTTTTTCAGGCTGGGTCCAGATAGGCTTTCCAGGCCCAGCTCTTTATGGCACGTCTATTTCAGTGATCAAATGCTTATTTTCCATTTTTATGCGCAGGGAATATGGACGGGCATGATTGGGGGAACATTCATTCAAACTTTAATTCTTCTTTGGGTCACTATCAGGACTGATTGGGACAAAGAGGTAATGCCATTCCTAATACTTATTTCTTTTTAATAAAATATTTTAAATGTTGAGCAGTAAATAAACACGGACGATGGTTCAACAACTAAATTGTCAACAATACTCCCCCCACCCCCCTCATGTGTAGAGTCTAACTAATTAGAGAGGATAGATCTCAATATATTACAATAAAATGGCATAAAAATGTTTAAATGCACGAGATCAAATGTTTTTTTTTGGGTGTGGGACTTTGTTTTTAGACGTTTGCTAGCAGCAATAAACCATAATTTGTACTTATTACAGGTTGAAAATGCCCAAAAAAGAATTGATACCTGGGATGACAAGAAGAAATCCCTCCTCGCTAACCAAGGATGATAACTCAACCATAGTCAAAATAGCAGCAGCAACAACAACAGCAGATTGTTATTCAAGAGCCATTCCTCATGCATTGCTTGATAAATTGAGCAGGAGTCGGGATAAGTATTCATTAGACAATTGAAAGAAGAGAGCAGGGGATGATAGCTTCGTAAAAATGTGTACTTTTAGCTATTTTTTTAAAAGCTCCGTTTTTATATTTATAACTACTCTATTTATGGAATGTGAAATGAGAGAGAATAAGCGACCCTTCACCTCTTTGTAAATTATTTCTCACCATATGCTTCTGGTATTTTAGTATCTCCATCCATTAGTGGGGTGTTCTGTGTTAGAAATCAGGCCCGGGTAGACAACAACACCCACCGGTTCATGGCCAACTGCAGTTGAATGGCAAACATGCATCCCTAACCAAATCTCCCGGGGTCCCACATATCGGGTAAAGACCGGGTAGGTTGTTGAGTCCCCGGGCTTGATCCCGGGACCTCCTTTATAAGAGGCGCCTTAGCCAACCTCTCATACCCAACATGCATGTTTGTCATTCGACTGCAGTCGGCCATGAAGCGGTGGGTGGTGTTCGTTGTCTACCCCGACCTGTTTTCTAACATTCTGTTAAATATATGCCTTGAATATTAACCCAAAGGCTATGACAGACATTGGTCTCGTCCTGCGGTCTAAACTTTTCTAAGGTAGTTATTGTTAGTGTATATTTGGACGAATAACGAGCTCGGAGGCATAACGGGTCAGTTCAGACACGTGTAGATCCGATACCCGTAGAAACTCCTTGGGTTTGCCTATTTATACCCACCTAGGGTCAACGTGTAGGGTATTCCACCTAGATTCCCATTCGGATGCTTCGAGTAACAACTACATTCTCGAAGTCTGCCCCGTTGTTCGTGCATCCAGTAACCGTCTCTCTTGTTTTTTTCGTCCCTGAAATCGGTATAAACTGTCGCCATTTCTGCGATAACCGGTGTCGCTGCTTGCTAAAATCGGGAGGAAGAATGGGATAGCCTCCGCTGGGAGGAGGGAAGAAGACCCGCCGTCAAGACTCGGGTGTTGCCGTCGGTGTGTTCTGTCGCGGGAAGTACTCGGGAATTGTTTCGTCGCCGTTTCTCTGCCGCTGCAGTTAGGGCAGGAAGGAAAAAATCCCGCAGCGTTTTGATTTCGCCGCTGCAGAGATCGATCCCGCCGCCGCTGCAGAGATCGTATCCGACGCCGACTGGTTTTGAGAACAGGAGGAAAAGGGAGTGGCTGCCGCTGGATCGGGAAAGGAGAAGAAACAGATTCTCGCAGCCGCTGTTTTTCGATTCCTGGATTTGTCTGCCGCCGCTAGGAACGATCAAGAGGAACAAGAAAAATCCCGCCGCTGTGATCGATCAGGGAATAGGAGAATCACGCCAGGTTTTCCTGTTTCCGCCATTTTTTGTTCTGATCGTCACAGGAAACCTAGCCGCCGCTGGAAAAGATTGGGAGGAGGAACCCGTCGCTGCTACCTTCAATCGTTGCCGCTTCCGATCTTCCAGTCCTGGCAACGATAGACAAAAAAAGGGGAGAAAAACCTAAATCCTCCTCATCTTAAGCACATGAGAGAACATCTTCCTTGCAGGTTTCAGGCTTTATATGAGGAGACCTTCATAGGAACGTGGACTTGCCAGCCCTCTGGTTTTGGGATTGAATCTGGACTGCTAGTCACCTTCAGTGGAAGCATCTTTAGTTTCTTCTATAATATTATTCAGATTTTCAGTTCCCTCTTCACCAACTGACAATTCACCTTAGACAAATCAATTCAGCAAAACATTTTGATCGAAAGCAAGAGAGGGGAGACCCATCTACCAGTGGTTTCTCTGATTGTGTTGTTATCCAAAGATTGTGGAAATAACTTAAAGTGATGAAGGGAAATTTCTCGTCCCCAGTTCCTATGATAAAACTGGAAAAATTCACGGCGATAGAGTTCAACGACTGGAAGTTGAATACCCAGTTTAGGATGAAATACCTGAACGTGTTCTACACAGTTCAGTCCGACCGTGCTGAAGTTTTTGGGACTAATGACGAAGCTCAGTGGGTCCACGATGAGGACTTCTGCCTCGACTACCTACTGAACTATCTGTCCTCCAGCCTGACGAAGATGTACGTAAAGATGAAGACCTCCAAGGAAATCTGGGAGGCACTGGAGGAGCACTTCAGGCCAGAGGAGGATCTTTCCAAGGCGCACCTGGTGGACAAATTTCATTCCTTCATGTTCGACGAGGAGAAGGAGATTCTCCCTCCAGTATCAGATTTTGAAGCTTTAGTAGATTCTTTACATAGTGAGAATATTTTCCTGCCATTTATAAGCTGCCATCTACGTGATACAACTTTAAAGCTGAAATGTAACACAAGAAGATGCTGGTCAGTTTTAATGACCTCAAACGATTTATTCGCATTGAGGATGAAAATAGTACTCGACACGTTTTATAAACTCTTAGCAAGCAGAAGGCTGTAGTTAACATGATCCTCAGTTGTAAATGCGTGACGAACCCTAAGAGGACCAGACCCTCCCATGACAGCTCCCAAGTTGCAGGCCCTAACAAACGCACTAAAAAGTTCAAGGACAAGTGTTTTAACTACAACAAGTGGGGGCACAACGCATTTGATTGCAGACTCCCTAAACGGGAAAGAACCAAAGCACCATAGGATGACAACCATGCCAATATGGTTAGCCTAGTTGAGTATTCTGATTTTGTTGCGATGGTCGGAAATGATAAGACCAGCATAGAGTGGTACTTGGATTCGGGGGCAACGTGCCACATTTGCAAAAATGCTGATCTTATGATAGGGCTTACTGCTGTGAAAGAGTCTGTCACAGTTGCGAATGACGAGACAACTAACATCTTGAAGCTAGGGAATGCAACACTGCTGCTATCCTCAGGTAAGACTTTAACTCTCAAAAATGTTAAATTTATTCATTCCTTAGCTGCTAACTTAGTGTCTATAAATCTATTATGTGATGCTGATATGTCTTTTATCTTTTGTAGTGGTAGAGTAACACTGTCAGTTAACTCACACTATTTCTGATGTGCATACGTCCAAAATAGGATGTACCGACTAAATCTAGCAAACGAGTTAGTTCAACAGGTTCAAACAAACTTAGTTAGCCCTAAAACTCTACATAAGAGACTAGGACACGTGAATTATAAAAAAATGTTCCAAATAGCTAGAACTCATCAGATCGCATTAAACACTACGTCACCGCCTGAGAAATGTGACGTGTATGCTCAGACTAAGATCACTAGGAAATCTTTTAGTGCGGTTACTAGGAACACAACACCCCTAGAGCTTATACATTCTGATATATGTGACTTTAAAAGTTTTGTCACCAGAGGAGAAAGGAAGTACATGGTCACATTTATAGATGACTGCTCTAGATTCTGTCATATTTATCTTCTGAAAACTAAAATGAAGCGTTTGAAAAATTGTCTTTTCAAAACCAGGGTAGAGAATCAACTTGACATGAAAATAAAGAGGTTTAGACATTATAGATGAGGAGAATACGTGTCCAGTGAGTTCAAATGTTTCCTTGCCTCTCAATACATCATAGCAGAAACCACTGCTCCTTACTCACCCCAATCGAATGGTATAGCCGAGAGAAAGAATAGAACGTTAACAGAGATGTTGAATTCTATGCTCCTCACTATTGGGATGCCTACTGCTTATTGGGGAGAAGCAATTTTTACTTCCAACAACATTCTAAAAAAAGTCTCTTGTGCTAAGTTAGATATCACACCTGTACAACCCCGTATTTGCGAAGAGTGGACCCTAAATGAGGCGTGCTTAGTTTTTAAGTTTTTTGAGTATTTTGAACTCTCGATGACCAATTTTGGCTCTAGCTTGGAAATCTACTAGTAGGGGGAGGAGAAATCGGCCTCCCCCAGCGGCCCCTTAGTTGGAGTGTGAGAGCGGCAGGTTGGAAGGCACCCGCCTGGGCCAATTGGGTGTGGAGACGGGATCGGCAGGCCCTCCCCCTCCCCCTTTTCCCCTCAGGCCAGCGAGACCAGCCCCGAGCCCGGCAGGTAGGCCGGGGGAGACCGGACTTCGGGCCGGGTCTCGCCCCGCCCCGCAGGCAGCTAGGCGAGACCGGCCCCCAGGCCGGGTCTCGCCGAGCCCGGCGGGTAGGCCGGGCGAGACCGGCCCTCGGGCCGGGTCTCGCCCCGCCCCGCGGGCAGCCAGGCGAGACCGGCCCCCAGGCCGGGTCTCGCCCAGCCCGGCGGGTAGGCCGGGCGAGACCGGCCCCAGGCCGGGTCTCGCCCCGTCCCGCGGGCAGCCAGGCGAGACCGGCCCCCAGGGCGGGTCTCGCCCAGCCCGGCGGGTAGGCCGGGCGAGACTGGCCCCCAGGCCGGGTCTCACCCCGTCCCGCAGGGTGGGTCCCTATTTGCTTTAGGTAACACGTTTTTCCTTATCTACCCCCGGCATGGCGGTTTCCTATTGGCCCGAGGCCTTTTGGCCGTAGGGGCATTTTGGTCATTTTTGGCCCATGAGATTTGGAAAACTATAAATAGACCCCCTTGGGTGCCTTGGAGGAGATCTTCTTCTGAGTTTTCTCCTCCCTTAGCTTCTTCTAGGTAGAGTTGAGAGAGCTCTTCAAGGCACCCTAGCTCGAGTATTGTCTAGGGAGGGGAAGTGCTCAGGTAGCCTTCCGGGTATGAGGTGGGACCTCCGCTCTAGAGCCGAGGGTCTGTTTCTAGCTTCTTGATCCTTTGGTCTGTGACATTCTCTTGAGTGTAGTAGGTGTAAGGTCACCCCTTCCCAGGGACCCCGAACTCCACATAGGTCAATTTTGGCTTCAACACTTTGGTGCGGTGAGCGTGGAAGTGACCAGCACAGAAGATCTCAGGAGAGTGTCATGACGGGAGGTCAGGGAGGTAGTGATGATCTCGACGAGCTCCCTAGCTCAGGACACTTTGTGGGGAGGCAAGAGTTCATGGCCTCCATCCAGGGTATCATGGAGATGCTGCGAAGCATTGCTCCTCAGGGTGGCAGCTCCACCCCGACCCCCCAGGAGCTTGCTCCCACCCTCGACGAGTCGACTCCCAGGGGTCTAGGCGAGATGACCCCAGCGGGGGGAGAAGGAAGTGCACCAGGAAGAAGGCCAGGGAAGGAGAGGATGGGAGATGGGGTCGAGCGAGACCTCACCGGCTGAGAGTTGTTCTCTAGCCCGGCAAGTGCCAACCTCCCAGGCGAGCCGGTTGCGCGAGTGGAGGTGGCGAGACCACCCCTTAGGGGGTCACCCTTCAGCGAGCTGATCATCTCAGCACCCGTTCCCGAGGGGTTCAGAGAGCCAGACATGGCTTACTACACCGGGAAGGATGACCCCGTTCAGCACCTGTAGTGGTTTGAGGATGTCGTCTCCATCAGGCCGATGATAGATGCATTCAAGTGTCGCCTCTTTGCGATCACGTTGAAGGAGAAGGCAAGGGACTGGTTCCATCAACTCCCTCCGAGGTCGATCTATGGGTTCGAGGACTTGAGCCGGAGTTTTCAGCTTCGCTTCTCCACCTCCAAGAAGCGGAAGAGGAGTCCTGAGTCCATCTTCCTGATAAGACAGGGGGCCGAGGAGTCACTGGCCCGTTACGTTGACCGGTTCCAAGAGGAGATCCTGGAGGTCCAGGAGATGCCAGGGTATGCTCTCCATATGGCCTTCACCGTCGGGCTAAAGGAGGGCTTCTTCAGGATGAGCTTGACCCGGAAGGCCCCCATTTCCTTCGAGGAGCTGATCGATAGGGCGGCAGAGGAGATTGTCATGTAGGCAGCCAACCCGGCATTTGTCAAGAAGTTGACAAAGCTAACAGTGATGGAGGCAAAGGAGCAAGGTGGATCGAGACCTCAGGAAGGAAGAAGAAGAGAAGAGAGGAGAGCTCAGGAGGGTCCGGAACCAGGTTGGAGGCAGCAGGGAGGACCCGTTCAAGGCCCGGGAAGAGGTTACGCCCAAGATGGGGGAAATTTCCATGGGGGCCAAGGGAGGTTCAACTTCCAGAGGCAAGCCCCTAGGCAGCTCCTCCCCCCACCACAGCAAGCGATGGAGATTGGTCGAAGGGAGAGGAGGAACCGCCAGGGAAGGAGAAGGGTCAGGGTAGAGTTGCCGTACTGTGACTTCTACCAGGTGGAGGGGCACGCCATAGCTACCTGCCCCGAGTTCCTGGAAGTGAGGGGGGCGGGAGACCCTGCCCAGCCACATCCACCAGTGCGGGTTTAAGAGGTTCTGCCCAGAGAAGGAGGGGATGATGTTTGTGAAGAACGGGTCGATGTCGGACACCGAGGCAGTATAGCGGTGATCCATGGTGGAGTGGGGATCGAGGCCACTCGAAAGGCAAGCCTCCATGTCATGTATCGAAGGAGCGTCGCCTCAACCTCCCAGACCCCGCCCCAGGAGGATAAGATCACCTTCTCGGTGAAGGACCTACCAGATCATGAGGATCCGTTCTGTGATGCGCTGGTCATCCAGACGGACATCGAGGGCACAACGTCTCCCGAATCTTGGTTGACAACGGGAGCTCCGTCAACGTCATTTTCAGGAAGGAGTTTGATGAAATGAAGATAGAGCCAAGGAGGGTGTTGGACTCGGACGGACCCCTGTTCGGATTCTTAGGAGAAAGAAAGGATGTCGAAGATGGAGTAGGACTCCAAGTAAAGTTGGGAGGGGCCTCAAGGAACTGCCGGTTCGTCATTGTTGACGCTCCAAGCAGCTACAATGCCATCTTCGGAAGGCCCCTCATCGGCGCCTTTCGTTGCGTGCCATCTTCCTTCCACCAATGCATCAAGTTCAGCTCCGGAGGGATCCAGGTCAGAGTCAAGGGGGACTCCAGGATGACAAGACAGTGCTACGTCACGGCTGTCAACACCATCTCTTGGTTGGCCCAGGAAGAGGAGATGGAGAAGGTCATGGAGAGCTTGAGCAAGATTGAAGTGCCCGAGGAAAGGGAAGCGGAAGACGGCCGTCATGCCCAGGCCCCATGAGGGTGCCTTGCCTTGCGGTAGTTTTTTCATTTTTCTTGTCTTGTAACAAGTGCTACCCCTGACCAGCTGAGTCGGGGGGATCATGTAACCCATCTATTTATCCCTGTTTGAGGATGTAGGATTTGGTAAGGATTGATTGAGATGCTTAGTTCTTTTGCTCCGAGACGGTCCCGCTGCCCTGACTCTCACTAGCTGGGCAGGGTCGGTGGTACCTCTCGTTGATGCCTAGTTGTCTCACCTCGAGATGGATTCCGCTGCCAGGCTCTCACTTAGCTGGCAGGGCAGGTTGATCTCTCGGAGGGTGGGAAGGTCTCACCCCGATATGGATTTCGCTGTCAGGCTCTCATCTAGCTGGCAGGGCAGGTTGATCTCTCGTGGAAGCCAAGCCCTTAGCTCCGAGATGGATTCCGCTGTCAAGCTCTCATCTAGCTGGCAGGGCAGGTTGATTTCTCGTGGAAGCCAAACCCTTAGCTTCGAGATGGATTCCGCTGCCAGGCTCTCATCTAGATGGCAGGGCAGGTTGATCTCTCGTGGAAGCCAAGTCCTTTGCTCCGAGATGGATTCCGCTGTCAGGCTCTCATCTAGCTGGCAGGGCAGGTTGATCTCTCGTGGAAGCCAAGCCCTTTGCTCCGAGATGGATTCCGCTACTAGGCACTCATCTAGCTGGTAGGGCAGGTTGATCTCTCGTGGAAGCCAAGCCCTTAGCTCCGAGATGGATTCCGCTGTCAGGCTCTCATCTAGCCGGTAGGGCAGGTTTATCTCTCGTGGAAGCCAAGCCCTTAGCTCCGAGATGGATTCCGTTGTTCGGCTCTCATCTAGCTGGTAGGGCAGGTTGATCTCTCATGAAAGCCAAGTCCTTTGCTCCGAGATGGATTCCGCTGTCAGGATCTTATCTAGTTGGCAGGGCAGGTTGATCTCTCGTGGAAGCCAAGCCCTTAGCTCCGAGATGGATTCTGCTGCCAGGCTCTCATCTAGCTGGTAGGGCAGGTTGATCTCTCGTGGAAGCCAAGCCCTTAGCTCCGAGATGGATTTCGTTGCCAGGCTCTCATCTAGCTGGTAGGACAGGTTGATCTCTCGTGGAAGCCAAGTCCTTTGCTCCGAGATGGATTCCGCTGTCAGGCTCTCATCTAGCTGGCAGGGCAGGTTGATCTCTCGTGGAAGCCAAGCCCTTAGCTCCGAGATGGATTCTGTTGCAGGCTCTCATCTAGCTGGTAGGGCAAGTTGATCTCTCATGGAAGCCAAGCCCTTAGCTTTGAGATGGATTCCGCTACCAGGCTCTCATCTAGCTGGTAGGGCAGGTTGATCTCTCGTGGAAGCCAAGTCCTTTGCTCCGAGATGGATTTCGCTATCAGGCTCTCATCTAGCTGGCAGGGCAGGTTGATCTCTCGTGGAAGCCAAGCCCTTAGCTCCGAGATGGATTCCACTGCCAGGCTCTCATCTAGCTGGTAGGGCAGGTTGATCTCTCGTGGAAGCCAAGTCCTTTGCTCCGAGATGGATTCCGCTGTCAGGCTCTCATCTAGCTGGCAGGGCAGGTTGATCTCTCGTAGAAGCCAAGTCCTTTGCTCCGAGATGGATTCCGCTGTCAGGCTCTCACTAGCTGACAAAGCTGGTTGATCTCTCGTGGGAGCCAAGTTTGTTACCCAGAGAAGCTCTCGCCACCCAGGCTCCCATAGCTGGCATGGCAGGTTGACCCCGCGGGAAGGTTACACTCCGCGAATACGTTGGGTTGGATGTTTCTTTCCGAGCTTGTGCCAACCTCGAAAAGAGCGGGGATTGTGTACAACCCTGTATTCGCGAAGAGTGGACCCTAAATGAGGCATGCTTAGTTTTAAAGCTTTTTGAGTATTTTGAACTCTCGATGGCCAATTTTGGCTCTAGCTTGGAAATCTACTAGTAGGGGGAGGAGAAATCGGTCTCCCACAGCGGCCCCTTAGTTGGAGTGTGAGAACGGCAGGTTGGAAGGCACCCGCCCGGGCCAATTGGGTGTGGAGACGATATCGGCAGGCCCTCCCCTCCCCATTTTCCCCTCAGGCGGCGAGACCATCCCCGAGCCCGGCGAGTAGGCCGGGGGAGACCGGCCTTCGGGTCGAGTTTCGCCCCGCCCTGCGGGCAGCTAGGCGAGACCGGCCCCCAGGCCGGGTCTCTCGAGCCGGCGGGTAGGCCGGGCGAGACCGGCCCTCAGGCCGGGTCTCGCCCCGTCCCGCGGGCAGCCAGGCGAGACCGGCCCCCAGGCCGGGTCTTGCCCAGCCCGGCGGGTAGGCCGGGCGATACCGGCCCCCAGACCGGGTCTCGCCCCGTCCCGCGGGCAGCCAGGCGATACCGGCCCCGAGGCCGGGTCTCGCCCAGCCGGCGGGTAGGCCGGGCGAGACCGGCCCCCAGGCCGGGTCTCGCCCCGTCCCGCAGGGTGGGTCCCCTATTTGCTTTAGGTAACACTTTTTTACTTCTCTACCCACGGCGTGGCGGTTTCCTATTGGCCCGAGGCCTTTTGGCCGTAGGGGTATTTTGGTCATTTTTGGCCCATGAGATTTGGAAAACTATAAATAGACCACCTTGGGTGCCTTGGAGGAGATCTTCTTCTGAGTTTTCTCCTCCCTTAGCTTCTTCTAGGTAAAGTTGAGAGAGCTCTTCAAGGCACCCTACCTCGAGCATTGGCTAGGGAGGGGAAGTGCTCAGGTAGCCTTCCGGGTGTGAGGTGGGACCTCCGCGCTAGAGCCGAGGGTCTATTTATAGCTTCTTGATCCTTTGGTCTGTGACGTTCTCTTGAGTGTAGTAGGTGTGAGGTCACCCCTTTCCAGGGACCCCGAACTCCACAGAGGTCAATTTTGGCTTCAACAACACCCTACGAGCTTTGGTTTAAGAGACCCCTAACATTAACAAAACTTAGGACCTGGGGCTGCATAGCCTATGTCAGGATCTTTGATCCTAAACGGTCTAAACTTGGACCTAGGACCAACACGTGTGTCTACTTAGGTTGTGCTGAAGTTAGTACTGCGGATAGATACTTAGACCTGTCTAATAATATAATTATTGAATCTAGGGATGTTGTGTTCTTTGAGAATAAGTTTCTTAAGGATAAGAACCTGACAATCCATGGTATTCAAGCAACTATTACTAAGGAAGAACCTGAATCTGTACCGAGCACCTCCTATTCAGTCTCGGTAGACAATATTGTCCTAGAGTCTAGAAGGACTTCAATGAGAGAGAGAACTCCTAGAACCTTTGGTAGTGACTTTGTCACTTACCACGTTGGGCCGATCCATCCACCTATAAGGACGCGATGAGATTAAGGGATTCACTACTCTAGAAAGAGGCTATTGATGAAGAGATGAACTTTTTTGCTTCAGAACAACACCTGGACGTTGGTTGATAAGCCAAAAGGGGCTAAAACTTTAGGGTGTAAATGAGTTCTGAAAAAGAAGCTCAATCATGATGGTAGCGTAGCTAAGTATAAAACACGCCTGGTGGCTAAAAGTTTCACACAAGTTAGTGGGATGGATTACTTTGATGTATATTCACCAGTGTGTCACTTAGCAACCATTAGGATACTTCTTGCTATTACGTCTATTAAGAACTTTATTGTTCATCAAATGAATGTTAAGACTGCGTTTTTGAACGAAGATCTGACCGAAGAAATATATATGAGCCAACCTGATGGTTTTATAGTAGACGATCACTAAAGTAAGGTCTGTAAGTTAATCAAGTCGCTATACGGACTCAAACAAGCACCAAAATTATGACATGAGAAGTTTGACTATAGTTTAAGAAACATGAGATTCATGTCGAGTCTCTCGGACAAATGTTTTACATGCGTTATAGATCGAACAAAGTCGCTATAATATGCTTGTATGTGAATGATATTCCGATTCTTGGTTCTGATCAATCCGTATTGGATGAAGTTAAGTCAGAACTAATGACGTCGTTTAGCATTAAGGACTTAGGTGTAGCTGAGACTATACTAGACATGCAAGTGAGCTTTGGGAAAAATGGTATTTTCCTAAGTCAAAGCCACTACATAAAGTCCATGTTGGATATGTGGGAATATAGTGAACATAGAGCAGTGGAGACACCTTATGATTACAGTAATCGCTTGAATCCCAATGATGGAGCTACAGTTAGACAATTAGATTATGCTAAACTGATTGGTAGTCTCACGTATACTATGGTCTGCATAAGACCTGACATAGCTTTTACGGTCGACATGTTAAGTAGATTCACTAGTAATCATAGCCAAGACTATTTGGATGCTCTCGATAGGCTTATGCGCTGCCTAAAGCACACCCAAACGTATGCTTTATGTTACCATGATCATCCTTAGTTTTGGAAGGATATTTTGATGCATTGTGGAGCTCAGAAATCAACGACAGCAAGTCTACTAGTGAGTTTATATTCACACCAAGAGTAGTAGCTGTAGCCTGGAAGTCGAATATGCAATCATATATTGCACTATCTTTTATGGTGTCCGAACTCTACGCTCTAGCTTCAGCGGGAGAAGAAGCAGAATGAATAAGAGATTTGGTGATGGACATTCCACTATCGAGCCTGAAGTTGAGTTCTATTGCAGTTTACTGCGATAATCAGGATACTAAAACAATTGCTATAAACACTTTGTTCAATAGAAAAAGAATGCAACTACGGTTGATACAAGCCTGATTGACCTCCCTTACGAGTCAAGGGATTGTGAACCTCGTTGATGTGAGGTCAAAAGATAATGTTGCAGACGCCTTAACAAAGAGTTTAAATAGAGTTCTCACAATAAAAATATCGGGAGAGATGCGATTAAAGTTCATAAAAATATGAAACTTCCTCCTATGTTTATGTTTTCATAGCAAGAACCTATAGTCACAACATTCAAACATCTAATAACAGACTAAAAATCCCAAATAATTTCTTGATGAAAGCCCAAGATGGTTAGATGCTAGTCATTTCACACCTGATGACTTAACATCTTTCTCATTGCAAGATGATTTTAGAATTATTCAACTGGGAATAGAAAGTCATTGTATGAGTTACTCTAATATTAGTGATCATGACACATTATTCAACATTTTATGATGTTGTAAATGACAGTGTGTCAACTCATATGCTGAGGTATATATTGGTCACTAATGAGTAAGATAACAACGTTTGATTTATTAAAATCAAAATTTGATTGGTCTTAGCTAGACTGGATAGAGATGCTGACAGTGTTACTTCACTACTGCTACAAGTACTAAGCTCATTTAGGTAGAACTAGTTTACTTTGATACGTCATTGCATACGTCATTGCATATAATCTGATTCATGAAATTCCTTGCAGACACTGGTGAAGTTGAAGGAGAGAAAGTGGACCTTGACTTGGATGATGTTGATATACTCTCTGAGTAGAATTGTTACACGTTTATCCATTGTCATTTTTATTTTTTCAGAGTTATTTATTATGTAGTAGCACCTTTATGTTTTTTGGATGATTTATGTTATTGTTTAAAACTCATGTTTATGTTTTATTTTAAACTGTGCTAACTCTTATGAAAATGCGTAAAGTCGTCACAAATATAAGAAGAGATTGTTAGTGTATATTTGGATGAATAACGGGTTCAGAGGTATAACAGGTCAGTTCGGACACGTGTAGATCCGATACCCATTGAAACTTATTGGGTTTGCCGATTTATACCCACCTAGGGGCAACAGGTAGGATATTTCACCTAAATTCCCATCCGGATGCTTCGAGCAACAACTACATTTATCATGGGTATTTTAGGAATTTTATAATGTAAGGAGTGAATGAGTGATGCAAACTTCTTGTCGTTCTACATTTTGGATTCATTCAAAAATCCGCCCACTTTTTGCAACGGAACGTCTTTATTCTTCGTCTAATGAAAAACGGGCTGTTGATGCTCGTGACCGTAGCCCATCTTAAAGTGAATCATATAAATATATCTTTCCAGAGGTAATTTTATGTTTATTTGATCTTTCTACTACCGTTTCCATAACAAATTCATAAAATGGTTGAGAAACTGTGTTGTTACAATGTTTAATGGCGCTCTTAAGGGTAATGTAGTAGTAATTCAAACTCAAGTTGAGCTCTTCTTCCTGGAAGAACTAAAATCGATCACTACTTTATAATATAATAACAATTTAAATTATTTATGAAAGAATTTGGAAAAATAATATTCAAACATGATATTGACCATAAGGCTGCGTAAGAAGGGGGCATGCGTGGCTGTGACAGAGACAAGCAGTATAAATATGTGGGCTATATTGTGGGCAATAACATAATTATTTTCCATCAATCATTGAGCTTTTAAATATATATGTGGGCTATAATCACTTTCCATCAATTATTGAGATATTTTTGAGGAGCTTTCATTATACCAATTAATTTTATTAAAGTTGATTTGATATGCACAATGATATATGTGTTGTGGGTTGTTCGGTATTCCTCCGGTCCGGAGAATCGGACCGTTTTAGCTCTGAGTTGGATCAGACGTGCAAACAGTCTAAAAAACATCAAACAACAATGACAAGGTGCTTTTTTTACAGTGGAAAAACCCGAAAGGGTATAAAATCATGTGACTGGATCTGTGCCAAACTGAAATCCACCGTTCAACTTTGTTTATAAGTATTTGAAGTTTCTCGATGGTGACATGACGCCTCTTTGTTACAAGCTTTGAATACAAAAAAAGCAGAAAAGATGCCAAGTTCACGAAGCTTGGAGGGAAGTATCCATGAGGAGCGTTCCTCTGTGCCTTCTTCTGGGCTTGCTGAAGCATTTAAGTTAGTGTTGAGCGTTGCACAGACTAGAAGGGAGCAGAGTGAATTTCGAGCAGAGGAACGATCAGAGTCCTACATTCTCGACGAAAAACCTCAGAGTTCTCTCTAGTCTCTAGAGTTTCTTTGTCTTCAAATGAATGCATGAGAGTCTTTTTATAGCTTTTCTGGAGGGTCATGCTGATAATTGCGTCAGACTGAGTTGAGTTGACAAATAACGTCGCTCCATTGCGGCCACATGGATTACCAATTTTCATAAAAATGATGAACGTACCCTCTGGGCGGTTCGGGTGGCCAGTGCATGTTGCCCGACGGCGGCGGCCGGCACGCGTAAGGGGCTTGCACGCTTGTGCGCAAGGGGTGCGCTCTAGCGCGCACCCTAAGGCGGGCATCACGCACAAGGGCCTGCCTGCGCATGCGCGCTTGCCGCGTGCGCCTGGGCTGGTTGCACATGCGTGTGCGTGCTGTTCGTGTGCATGTTTGGTTCCACTCTCTCTTGTTAATAGAGGTTGGGAGATGTGTCTGTTAGATGCAAAGAATGCCTTCATGTATGGTGATCTACAAGAGGTGGTTTACATAGAGCAACCTCCTGGGTATGTTGCTCAGGGGGAGTCTCAGGTATGCAAGTTATGGAAGACCATTTATGGTCTAAAGCAGAGCCCACGAGCTTGGTTCGAGAAGTTCAACAAGGTTGTCTCTCTTCTTGGTTTTACTCAAAGTTCTGTTGACCACTCTCTTTTTATTTACAAAACTAGTAAGGGTCTGTGGTTCATGCTGTCTATGTGGATGATATTCTCCTTACTAGTGATGATAAGGAAGTAGTTGATCTAGCAAAGAGACATATTCGACAACACTTTGTTATAAAAAATATGAGCTCTCCTAAGTACTTCATGAGAATAGAAATCTTGCGAAAACACAACTCTATGATGATCTTACAATGGAAGTATGCATTAGATTTTTTGAAAGAAACTGATTTTCTGGGGGCAAGACCCGATCACCGTCCTATTGCCGTTGGTGATGACAAGAGTTGGAAGGAGGATTCACCTTTTCTTTCAGATAGTACTATATACAAGCGATTTGTGGGAAAACTCATCTATCTGACTGTTACCAAACCTGATATTTGTTATGCAGTAGAGAATGTCAGTCAGTTTATGCAAGCTCATAGAGAGTGTCATTTTCATTCCGCCTTAAAAATTCTGGAGTATGTGAAAGGATCTCCAGGGAAGGGGTTATTATTTCGAAAATATAACATCTGAAGGTTGAAAAATATTGTGATGCTAGCTATGATGACAATAAAGAAAATAGAAAGGCTACTTTTGATTTCTACACCTTTGTGGGAGGAAATCTTGTCTATTGGAAAAACAAGAAACAGTTTGTTGTGTCACGGTCAAATGCTGAAGCTGAGTACCGAAGCATGACTTCAACTACTTGCAAGCTGAAATAGTTGTGTGCCCTTATGCTTGACTTGGGAGAGATATATGACCATCCTTTACCGATGTTTTGTGACAACCAGGATGCTATACATATATCAAAAAATCGAGTTTTTCATGAAAGAACAAAGCACGAACATCACGCACACTCACAACACACGGTTACAGCCCGCATAAATAGTGCGCTCGGGCAAGTCCCCCGCAAACGCAATATTCTCAGGCGCACCCTGTGCGCATGCTAGCACACAACCGCGCCCCGTGTGCATAACGCACGGGTGCGCCCAGTGCGGGTGCCTGGAGCACGGGTGTGCTCCGCGTGCAGGCGCGCCAGATACACGGGTTCGCCCCGCTCATGCTCACGTGCGAGAGCATCCCTCAGGCATAGTGCATGCGAGCACAACCTACCCCGCACACTCCAGGAAGGTGCGCCCCTCACGCGGGTTGTGTGTGGGGCTGACATCACATTGTGCGTACCTGTAGGATCCTCCCCACGCACGGCCTCAGCATGCTCTGATGTGCACCCTGTTTGCATGCGCACATCCGCGCTTGAGTGACCCTCTTCTCCACAACTCCATCCTCCCTAGCCACCGTAACTTTTTGGCTATGCCCACCTCTTTCCACGATCCTTCATCCGCTCCCTTCATGTGAACCAAAATTCTATCTAAGAATGAAAGCCCCCGCACTCCACTCACTCCAGCTCTTGTCTTTTAGGGCTTTGGGGGGTAAATGATGAGGTTACCCCCAATTTATAGAAAAATGGGATGTGAATAGTCAGGTATCCCTCTCCCCCACTCACGTTATGGGAAGTTACACACGTAAAAATTGCACGTATGATCCGCGCACCCTATCTGCGTGATAACTATCGTGCATAAGATCCAAACCCTTACATGGGATCTTGTGCGTCGGCCCTTTCACCACTGCCCACCAACTCCTGCCAGCCTCGCAACGCTGACCACCCCATTTGCCTGCCCAAGCAAGGCCGACCCCGACCGCGGCCGGCCCTGCAATGGCCAACCGTCCCCTTCTCACCACCCGAGCACGGGAATTCATGGCTGCGGTCGACCCCACAGCGACCAGCCGCCCTCATTCTACCACCCAATCAAGGGCGGCCTCGACCATAGCTGGCCCGACAAGGGCCGACTGCCACGTTTGGCCGCTCGAGCACGGGCGGCCTCAGTCGTGACCGATCCCACAATGGCCGCCCATTCGACGCCCGACACGAGCAGCCTTGGACGCGGCCGAACCCATAAGGGTCGACCGCACAAGCACAAACAACCTAAGACGCAGCTAGCCACATAAAAGTCAGAAACCCCTTCGGCTGCCCGAGGACGGGCGTCCTCAGGCGCGGTCGACCCTCCTAAGGTCGGCCGCCCCTCGACCAAGGTTGAACCTGTAACATCTCATTTCCTTCTAGACCCCCTTAACACAAATTAGGGGAGGACATGTGGTGAGTGTGATGGGTTAGGCTAGGTAGTGACCTTAGGACCAAATGAGTTAGGATGAACTCACTTGGGGCCCACTATAGTATACAAGTCAACTTAGGTCAAACTAGCTCAAACTGAACTCACAAGTGCAAATTGACCTCACCACTGTCACTAACCCTAAAAGAGACCCAAGTGACCCAAAAGGGCTATCATAGGGCCACCAAATTGACCAAAGTGCCCTTTAGGTCAACATAGGTCAACTCTACCCTAATTGACTCAATTAAGCACTACATGGTCAAACTGACACCACCACTAGATTCCAAACCCTAATAGAAGTGCATTTGATTATAAAGCCCCATCAGATGTTCACCAAATTAGCCCAATTGATAAAAGTCAACAAAACACTGGGAGCCCCGCTTGAGTATTAGTTTGCGGACAAACTATGCATTAGAAGCAATGATGTGCCCATGTGTAAAAAGTCACAAAAAAATAGTCCGTTTAAGCAATGAGTTAGACCAACCCAACAAAGACACTACTTTTGTTTGACTTACCAAGAATATTTCGTAGCATATCCTAGTCTAAAATTCACCTTGGGTATTGATTGGTTAAGGTACGAGGACACCTAAAGTGACTAAAGGGAAGCATTTAGTGTGTTTGTGTGTGTTAGAGACTTATACTCTGAAATTTATACTTCACTTATCAAGGGATATTATTACCTTACCAAAAATGATAGGTTCATCTCAAGGAGAATTGGTGCGTGAAATCTTTTAATAGAATAGTGGAATACCAATGAACTTAACCCTCGTATCGATGACTGATTACGTTGAGACAACCACAACGATAAACACTAGAGGTCGAATAAGAATTCAAACTTAGTGAAGGCCCATTTTTGGTTGGGTCACATATTAACCTTGAGAGTCTAAGGTGGGTATCATATCAACGAGTCTCAGGGTAGAACTCCAAGTCTAAGATTGCATGCCCTAAGGAATGTGTGCACATATAGGATGAATGCACTATAGATATTAAAGAAATTTAGCCCAAAATGTATGAGGGCGTATCCTTTTGTTTATTGGGGTAAATTGGTAACGACTTGGATTTTCCTAGTCCTTGTTTAGAAAATGTTGAGTTGTAAACATAGTGATCTCGAAGTTTTGTTTTATTCAAATGTTGCTCAAGTAAAGATGAGGTTTTGTATACACATGGTTGGTATAATAATCAACCCTCCGTAGAAGATTAGGACCCTCAAAGAATTATCTCATCTCAAGCAACATGGATTATTAATGCCAAGTTGTGACCGGTATAAATTCACGGGCGAAATAGGAAAGCAGAGCATTTCAAGAATGATTATTCATCCTCCTTATCGCTCCAAGGTTATGCAGATAAGTAAACAAAGAGAGTAGTAAATTAATTCTTTGAGATATACGTAGATGGTTGCCTAGTTATATGAACATGCGACTCTTGAAATCAAGGGAGACGGTATTAGGCTTCAGGAAATTTCTCAATTTTGAGTTTAATAAAGTAGGTAACTACGTAGTACACAACCTAAGGAGCAATCGTGCTTTCCTTAATGCAAGACACAGTGTAAATCATTTGCACATACATGTGGAATCAAAGCAAATTGATTTCAAAATACCAGAATTCGAGTCAGTATTGGTTATAGAAAGAATTTACATACAATTATGATGCTCTAACAAAGCCTATTCCTAGGTGCTCTAACATCCTAACCCAATAATGATAACATACAGATAGTGATTATACCGCAGGTTAAAAATTGATTAGCAAATGTATGTAGGTCGCAAGAGAGAACAACATGGAGTATGAATTATAAACAAGGTTAAGTTGGATAAGGATTGAATAGGAGTAGAACTTGGCTATAGGTTCTCATGATTTTAAAACATAAACAAATATAAATAAACCCATGCGAGGTGTGGTATCTTAGATTCACCTCCTCAATCTAGAAATGATGATCTGTATTGTTATCAGGACAAACTATTAAACATCATGGGTCAAACAATATTTGATTTTAGTCAAAACACAGGGTTGCTAAGTAACTTGATCATAATTGTGAACTATAACCTTTGAATAGCTCAATTAAGCAAAAAGTCATTATAGTAGAAACATAAGAATTGAAATAAAGTAACGTTATGACAAAAAAGATTAATTTGCTAGGACATGACATTACAAGTATAATAACCCCATAAAATTTGAAGATTTGGCAAACGATATATTGAAGATGTATACCTTATGTATAATACTTCAATTTTGTTTTTGAGAGCATCAAGAACAAGAATACATATGTTTGATGACATTATAATCACCATTTGGAGGATTCATGACTATGAGATATAGATTTTGACTATCAAAGGTGTATACGATGAAGTTACACGATGATTAATGAGTGTTTAATGAGATTCTCTTTATGATGAAATCGACTCGTGACAAACCTTGCTATTTTGAAAAGATACGCTTATACCTTATGAATTAAACTTCATGTGAAAAGTGTTTGGGAGTCATTTTTTTATGAACATCCATATTAATAATTAGGGGTGCAACTCGGTTCGGTTCCACCAAAAATCAAGAACCGACCCATGTAGGTTCGGTTCCAAAATTTGGGAACCAGAACAGACCCGCGGTTCTAAATCATGGAACCAGATCCGCCCAATATAGTTTGGTTCGGTTCCGGTTCGGTTCTCAGTTCTACTCATATTATGTAATGTCACATTTTTTCTTCTCAAATCTTCAAATAATAAGATAAATATTTATTACTCCAAATTTTGATTTGTTATCTATCTCAATGTACACAAATACTCATTTATTTTCTACGAAGCTACGATTGAATCTTTAATTCGGTAAGCAAAATAATATCTAATCACTAATGACTTCGGCAAGAAAATTTCTTTCTTCCTTAGCATGTTCAACCTACAAATGAAATTAGAGGCCGAGATGAAGAAGAGCATTGAAGAAGCAATGTTGCTACTTGTATCACAACCGTGTTAAGGTTCTATAGAGCATTATATGGTTGAACTTTACTGATTAGTTGACATCAAGTTTGAACCCCTGCTCAGGTTGATTGACTTGATCTTCTAAGAAAACTAAGATGATGAAAATTAATTGAGGGTATTATTTTTAAGTTATTTTATAGGTATATTGTTATAAATGATACACTAGAATCAAAAAATGTAGGCTTTAATAATTAGAACAAAGGCTTACCAAGATCACGATGCAAGTAGCAAAATCTGGCATCAGAAAGGAGAAAGCCACAAAGCCCAGATCCAAGCTAATACGTATGGTTATCTGCTGTTTGAAGGAGTGTTGATGCCATCGAGGCTGGCGAGGGTTCAGATTTCAGAGGAGGCGAGCACGCGAGGTTCAGATTGAAGGAGCGGCGAGCGCCATCGAGGTTTAGACTTTAGAGCGCCATGAAGGAGCAGCGAGCACTTATGCATTTGCCGGCTGCCGCCGCCCGCTTCCTTGTGTCGCTACTCGCTAGGGAAAGCCTCAAAAAAGAAGAAGTAATGGTCGAGGTTTAGGGCAAGCCGTCAGCGACTCGGGAAAAATGAAAACTATCGGGAGCGGCAGAGCCCTGAACGAATGAACGCTTGAACCTTTCTCGTTGAACCAGGCCGAAATGAAATAATTGTGAAAGTCCACCTAGTGTCTGCTATGTGCACCTATGGGGGGGGGGGGGAATAGGTGACGAGTAGCGCTTTTGCGGAATTTACGAACGTACCTGCACAATAAAAATAAAACGCACAGCACACAGAATACACAGACAATTTATAGTGGTTCCCCGACTTGGGTACATCCACTTTCCCCCTTCGACCTATCTCCCAACAAGGGACGACTCGGTCATTTCTCCAACGGGATTGAAATCCAATCCCTGCACTAACGGAAGGAGCCCTTCCACACGTGAGAGTCAACACTCCCACAAAACGGGTTGCACCCAACCCTTACAACACGGAACAAAAGTTCCTTTACAACAAAATTAAATATGGAATATACACGTGATACAAACTTCTTTTGGAGACTACGGTGTTCCTCTTCGTTCGACGACGTGTTCTTGAAGTCGATGAAGAGTCTACAACCTTGGTCTCTCTTGGAGAGGATCTCCCCGGAACCGGCGGCGGCACACGAGCGGCGGCTAGCTTCGGGATCGGCGGCTACGATGATGAGCGGCTGCTGAACTTGGAGATCCAAACTTCGTAGTGAAGCAAGCTCGGTCTACCAACGGTCACACGAGGATCGGTCGTCTCGATCGATTCGGATGGGAAGTTTTTCCCGGTCACCAAATCGAGAGACAAAGGATCTCTGGATCGACGCGTGAGACTCAAGCCTTGCTAAGCTTCTGTCGCCGGAGATCACTAAGGAATCTCGATTATTGACGGCGACCAACTTGCCCGAGCACGACGGCGGCGGCGGAGAGGAATCGCGATATTAGGGTTTCGTCGCGGCTCGGTTTCGTTCTCTTTTCTCCGTGATTTTACTGTTCAAAATACTGGAATATATATCCTGTAGATAACTCCAATATGACCGTTTGTGGGACCCACACTAGAAATCCCTAAGTCCGGTTCAAACTAGTCCAGAGGCAGAATCCGGTCCAGCAGCATCCTGAGAAAACGCTAAGTGAAAATCGGCGAGAATCACAGGCGATTCTCGACGAATCGGCGAGAATCACCAAGTGATTCTCGACGATTCGTCGAGAATCGTTAGTGATTCTCGCCTAATCACTTATTGATTCTCAACGAATTTCACTTTGTATACATGAGCTGCTTGGCCACTGGGTCGGCGAGAATCACTAGTGATTCTCGCCGAATCTTACTTGGCACCGTTTTGATGGTAGCCAGAAGGAGTCGGCGAGAATCACTAATGATTCTCGTCGATTCGGCGAGAATCACTAGTGATTCTCGTCGAATCGGCGAGAATCACTTGGTGATTCTCGTCGAATTTTCCTTGGACGAATTTTCGTCTTCCACCCTGGAGCTGCTCCTTGACCCATCCATGCTCCTTGTCTTCTCTTGCATATGAACGACCTTGTACTTGAAAGTAAGTGCACTCCAATAGAGAGAGTACACGTAGGCCAACACACTGATCTGCTCAACGAGAGATTACGTCTTGCAGACCCGTGTATATTGACCTACTGCACCCTGACATTGGTGTGCACTTAGCGTGGAGGAGCTGCAAGTACAACTTAAGATGTTTCATCAAATACATTGTGAATTTATCTTAGCTTGACAGGTGGCTTCCTCAAATCCAGGTAATCGTGGATACAATACCCAACAATCTCCCCCTATTTGACGAAGCCAAAACCCTACTAGCTAAGATGAATAACACATATCAAATAATAAACATAGCATTCAGAAATTAAACATGCAGCACAAGAGAATATATGCAATCAGATCAGGACTTGAGTCATTCACAAATTCAAATATATATACCAATATAAATATATACACATATAATCCAGAATTGTTTCTATGACAGCAAAAATCATTAAATGTTCTTGAGACAAAGTGACAAGCTATAAGTTTTTGACTATTTTTCCTTAGCTAAGTCACCCTTAGGATTTTGAGCCAAGTACTTCTTGCTTTGCCTCTCCATGTATTCTTTGGGCTTCGGGTAATACCTAGGAGGAGCAACTTTGTCTGCATCCTTGTTGTTTCTGAAAAAGATGTTGCGTTTCGCTTCAAACGTTTTGTGCGTTTCCCACTCATACTGGCTATATACTTCGTTTCGATTGATATCTCCTCTTTCTTGCAGCCAGAAGGTGTCTAAGATGATGTTCCTTGAAACTGGACTCCACCTTTCGTTTCGTACATCCTCCTCATTCATTCGAGTTCTCTTTGCAGCCTGTGTCTCCTTGGAGGTCCCTTCTTGAACTTTTCTCTTTCCCCTGACTTTTGCTAAGGCCTCTTGGTCAAACATGCTCCTCAGTTTAGCTTTGGAGAGAGCCCTAGCATCAACGTCATTTGTGGGAATATCTGCAGCACTTGCACTTACATCCTCAGCAACACTTACTTCCTCAGCGGCCTTAGATGTCTCAGGGACATGAATACTGGCAGGATTGTCAGGCAGAACGACGCCTAACGTACCTAGCGCCTGTTGGAGCATCCACCAGCAGCTCTCATAGACATATTTGCTTGATTGGGCGAAGTGTGTGCTCATACTTTCTTGAAGCTCGGCCATCTTAGCTAGATACTCTTTCTCCCCCTTTTTGGCTTCGACCGCGATGGAATTGGCATATGAGTGCAGCGAGTCATCAATATGCTTTGAGGTCCGGGAGAATTCATTGACTAAGTCTTGCTGATTGGCATTAAGAGTGACCATATTACCATCAAACTTCTGAATGTTGTTGGCTACAACGTGTGCGTTCTAATTTACGACAGCCAGAGTATCAGTATTCTTTTTCAAGCCGGCCATTAAGAGTGTGACAGCTTCGCCGGCCGCGGTATACTTCTCTTCAAATTTCTTCTCCATCACGTCCAGCTTATGGTTGATTTCCACCATATTCTTGAGCATCAGAATTTCCGAAGTCTTAATCCTGTTCAGCAGTTTATTCTGGGCTTCATCAAATGAGACTTTAAGTTCATTCACAATGCCCTGAATGATGTTGACAGTGTGAGTGGCTAGCTCATCTCGTAACGGAATAGCCGGAGGCACTTGTGGGCCTTGCATTTCAGCAGACGCATCTGTAGAGCTGGATACAATCACAGTCTCTAATGGAGGAATGCTGGCTGCCTCTGGAGTTTTATCTAACTCCCCCTCCACTGGTGCAGACTTGTCAGATGGAGGTTCAACAGGATCCAGAGTCTCAACTGCTTCATGTCCCTCATTCTCATCTTCCTCTCCGTCCTCATCCAAGAATTCATCTATATCAGCAGCCTCTTCCAATTCTCGGTCAGCAGTCTCCAGTGCTTCAGCTTCGGTTCCTTGAGTGTTTCTGTTCAGGACCTCCTCATCCTCCAGCTCAGGTTCACTTACTTCATGAATTTCGGCCACCGCATCCCTGGCCACCTGGGCAATTTCAAAAACTACATCTGTATGAGGGGGTAGAGTCTCCCCCTCGATTCCTGCAGTCAGGGTATCAGGAATTTCACGGGGGGTGACTGCTGGAGATACTTCCTGTCGCTCTTCCACGGCAGGCTGCCCGATCCGCCTCTCCCATCGATCAAACACACTTGCATCCATCTTCTTCAAGTAGTGGAGAGGGACACCTTTGCTCATGTCGAACTTGTCTCCGTTTAGCTGGTTTAGATATAGACTTATGATGCGGCCGAAACTAGGAGTGCCCAGGGTGTCCTTGATCTTTTCGAACAGCAACTCCCCCCAGTTGAACCTCTTGCGGCAGACAACAGCTATGAGGATCTTGAACATATCTCCTGAGATATGGTCATGCGAGCCCGGCTTGCAAATGAGCACTTTTCAAATAATGTCAGATAGGAGCTTCCCTTCTTCATTCATCTCCTTTCGCTTTATTGATCGAGTTCCTCGTGGAAGATCGCAGAACAAGAGAGTTCTGGTTTTGTCCTCGTCCTCCAGATAGTCCTCCTGCTCCGAACTAGAAAGCTGCAGGTAGCGAGTCAGCTTGCTGGCAGACATCTTTACTTTTGCCCCAGCCACCTTGCTCTTGATTATGGAGTCTCCATCTCGGAGTCTTGCGGTTGCGAAGAACTCCAGCACCTCTTTGTCCAGGATTTTGCAGGGGTGCTCCAAGATGAAGGTTAGCCCAGCCTCTTCCAGCATTAGAATAATGTTGCGGAATTCGTCCGAGGCGTGAGAAAACCCAGTTCGAACCAGCTCGCAGCCAGATACCAACCCTGCAGTTGTCCTTGGAGCCATCGTAGATCTAGAGAGAGAAGCCCTACACTAAGCGTTAATGAACATTCAAAAAGAAAGCGCCACTGGTGAGAGCGTCCAAGAACGGGTGATAACGAGGTTACCTAAGGACTTATCTGGAAGTGAGTGGAGGAGCTTCGGGAAGACCTTCGGTGGATGGAGGAGTTTCCTGTGGGGTTCGGCCTTGCTAGAACGTTGCGAGAACCTTCTCGATTTGACGATGGACCTTGCGAGAACTTTGCGGTCACAGGGACACTTCGCGATTCGACGAGAGCTTACGGGAAGAAGATGGACACCCATCAGTTGTCCTTAGAGCAAGATGAATGGCGATTCGGCGAGTCGGATGGAGAGCTCCTGCGGGTTTCGGCGAATCGGCGGATGAACGCTTTCGGGAAATCTGCTGCGACGTGAGGCTGGATTCGTGAAGAAGGCGAATCGGCGGAAGAACTCTTTCGGAGGGATTTGTCTAATTCGTCGGGATTCGGGGTGAATGCGAAGGGTCGGCGGGATTCAGGAGATTTGGTCAATTCGGTTTCTGATACTATTTGTCTAATTCGAAATTGAGAGGTCTCTTGACTAGAAATTTTCACGTTGAGAAGCTTGCAATATTTTTGAAATTTTCCGATGTCAAGTCAATATAAAAATGATAAATACATGTATATTTTTAAAGTCAATCTATTTGGATTTGAACGAGGCTTTTCCAAAGACTTCTTGATGTCAATTGTGAGTTGTCGAGATTCACGATGACATAACTTCGTTAACCCTTTATTGATGTGTAAAGGTTTGCATGCATCGAGTTAACCTAGCCTTAGACGAGCATACATACACTAATATACAAAGAAGTATCTGTATATAATGATATATATATATATAATATATATATTATATATATATATATATATATATATATATATATATATATATATATATATATATATATATATATATATATATATATATATATATATATATATAATTGTCAATTAAAAATGACTCAAGTCTTGAAACTGATCATGAGTACCTGGGATTTTGAGAGTCATCGTTTTAGTCCCTCAGGTAGAACATATCAGAAGCTCAATGTGAGTATGCTCAAATTGATATCACATCAGTTATTGCAGACGATTGTTCCAATTTAGTCTTGAGCCACCTACTGTCTAGTTCCCATCATTTTCACGGGAACCTAGACTACCCTGCAAGAAAGAATTACTTTACCTTAGGAACCCAAATCATATTGGGTCCTAGGTTCCTGTTAGCATGAGCACGCAACTGCCTTCCTTCAGAAAACCTGTCTGGAAGACTACCTCTGTCCCGAGAATGTGGATAAGCCCTTGCCGTGGGCACAGAGGGGTTATGCCAACAGTCGATGGCAAAGTGCCCCACTTTGCCGCAGCACCAACAAGGGTGAATGTTGTATCGCCGTTTTCGACCTGATCTAGTGACTGATGTAGTCACGGTCCTAGGTCTAAACAGGATAGGGCATGTTCTTGTCACACAAATGTCTCTTCCATCGTGACACGTGGAAGGGTGGAAAGAATACATGTTGTAAGCGTTATGAGGCCGGGAAGGTGGTGCCATTCTTTCAGGCATCTCCCTTACTGAGGCCCCATGGAGCCTGACATCATGACTTCTATTCTCTCTATCCCGTGTCCTCGAGTGGTGAGAAGTCTTCTGTGAGCTGGGACATGCAGATCCACACTGTGTTGAGGCAGTGGCAGTGAATACAAAGGGCTCAGAATGAGCCTTAGGTATCTCTCGTGGGTGGCCATGCCGGCCCTTGCACTCCGGGTGTCTCCACATGGGGACAAATCATCCTTACAGTGACCACGACTATTCCTGTGGTCATACCTGAAGGCATGATGAGTTGCCTTCCTGCTTGGAGTGGGGGGTCGGAATACCGTTACCCCATTTCTCCATGCCTGGATAATCCAGGAAATCCACCCGGTTTCTTGCTTTCTCTTTATAGTATCAACTTTGGAAAAGTTTGATACTATACGTTTCTCATTATCTAGACTATTCTCTAGAGCTGAGATCTTAGAGTCCTTGACCTTGTTTGACGCCAATTGGAGAACCAACAAGATCTTCAGTCGAGCAATCTCTCGAGCTTGCTCCTCAGCAAGTAGGTTGCTTTCCTGAAGGGCTCTCTTCAGGGAATCAGTATTTTCTGGAGGTGAGCAGTTTCTGTCTTCAGAAAGGTCAAAAGATATGGGGCAGGGTGAAGATGTTACCTGCTCATCTGAGGTATTGTCATTAGAATCAGTGACCATTATTTCATCCTCGTCAGAGCTGCTTTCCTCACTGGTCTCGTCAGTCTCTGACACGGATACGGGAGCTCTGATGCAATCCGAGGGATCCTTGCATTCATCTTCAGAAGTGAGGACCCCCACATACGCTTCATCCTCTGATTGGCAGCATATTTCAGCTTTCTCTGACCCCCCCATCAGCTTTGAGATCATCATCCACAGAGATTTAGCCGTTTTATATTTTTCCAATCTAGAGCGAGAGGCTCCAGACCAGACATCCATAATAATTTGTCGAATCCTCTCGTCCAAGTGAAATAGAGATAGTTCCGTCTCAGACATCTCAGCAATTCCCATGGGCACTTGGATCCCAGAGTCGGAGGTCTTCATGGGGATAAACGGACCCTCTTCCAGGATGAAGGATGCTCGAGGATCGATAGCATCAAGGTGAAAGGATACTCTCATTCTCCAGATGGGATAATAATCCTTTGTGCATGCGGGGAGTTTGAGTGGCGGAATCTCATAATCCAGATCCATGCTTCTGACACTGGTGGCAGGATTCTACTCAAGGTGTTAACCTTTTTGAAGAGTAACCTGCCTCTGATACTACTTGAAAGTCCACCTAGTGTCTGCTATGTGCACCTATGGGGGGGGGGGGGGGGGAATAGGTGACGAGTAGCGCTTTTGCGGAATTTACGAACGTACCTGCACAATAAAAATAAAACGCACAGCACACAGAATACACATGCAATTTATAGTGGTTCCCCGACTTGGGTACATCCACTTTCCCCCTTCGACCTATCTCCCCAACAAGGGACGACTCGGTCACTTCTCCAACGGGATTGAAATCCAATCCCTGCACTAACGGAAGGAGCCCTTCCACACGTGAGAGCCAACACTCCCACAAAACGGGTTGCACCCAACCCTTACAACACGGAACAAAAGTTCCTTTACAACAAAATTAAATATGGAATGTACACGTGATACAAACTTCTTTTGGAGACTACGGTGTTCCTCTTCGTTCGACGACGTGTTCTTGAAGTCGATGAAGAGTCTACAACCTTGGTCTCTCTTGGAGAGGATTTCCCCGGAACCGACGGCGGCACACGAGCGGCGGCTAGCTTCGGGATCGGCGGCTACGATGATGAGCGGCTGCTGAACTTGGAGATCCAAACTTCGTAGCGAAGCAAGCTCGGTCTACCAACGGTCACACGAGGATCGGTCGTCTCGATCGATTCGGATGGGAAGTTTTTCTCGGTCACCAAATCGAGAGATAAAGGATCTCTGGATAGACGCGTGAGACTCAAGCCTTGCTAAGCTTCTGTCGCCGGAGATCACTAAGGAATCTCGATTGTTGACGGCGACCAACTTGCCCGAGCACGACGGCGGCGGCGGAGAGGAATCGCGATATTAGGGTTTCGTCGCGGCTCGGTTTCGTTCTCTTTTCTCCGTGATTTTACTGTTCAAAATACTGGAATATATATCCTGTAGATAACTCCAATATGACCATTTGTGGGACCCACACTAGAAATCCCTAAGTCCGGTTCAAACTAGTCCAGAGGCAGAATCCGGTCCAGCAGCATCCTGAGAAAACGCTAAGTGAAAATCGGCGAGAATCGCAGGCGATTCTCGACGAATCGGCGAGAATCACCAAGTGATTCTCGACGATTCGTCGAGAATCGTTAGTGATTCTCGCCGAATCACTTATTGATTCTCAACGAATTTCACTTTGTATACATGAGCTGCTTGGCCACTGGGTCGGCGAGAATCACTAGTGATTCTCGACGAATCTTACTTGGCACCGTTTTGATGGTAGCCAGAAGGAGTCGGCGAGAATCACTAATGATTCTCGTCGATTCGGCGAGAATCACTAGTGATTCTCGCCGAATCGGCGAGAATCACTTGGTGATTCTCGTCGAATTTTCCTTGGACGAATTTTCGTCTTCCACACTGGAGCTGCTCCTTGACCAATCCATGCTCCTTGTCTTCTCTTGCATATGAACGGCCCTGTACTTGAAAGTAAGTGCACTCCAATAGAGAGAGTACACGTAGGCCAACACACTGATCTGCTCAACGAGGGATTACGTCTTGCAGACCCGTGTATATTGACCTACTGCACCCTGACATTGGTGTGCACTTAGCGTGGAGGAGCTGCAAGTACAACTTAAGATGTTTCATCAAATACATTGTGAATTCATCTTAGCTTGACAGGTGACTTCCTCAAATCCAGGTAATCGTGGATACAATACCCAACAAATTGTCCAATTGAGATAATAATATATTATTTTAAATTTTAAATTAATAATTCGTGTCGGTTCTCGGGTACCCGAGTGTGGGAACCGAGAACCGACCTGAACCGTCGGTTCTCTAATAACTGGAACCAGACTTGAACCGAATAAAACTAGAACCGACCCGAACCGCCTTAATCGGTTCAGTTTCGGCCTGGTTCTCGATTCTTCGGTTCCTTTTGCACACCCCAATTAATAATGATCGCTTGATGTACGGTTGAAGGGTGAAAACTCTACAAAATATGTATTGTTGTTTAAGAAGAGATGGAATAAGTCACGAATTTGAAAGAAACAAAAATGATGATATTTTCTTTGCATCATAATTTTGGAAGTTGGCTTATGTTTATACATAATAATGTTAACCTCACGAATATAGATCCAAGTGTGATTAAAGTCTATTTTGGGTCATGAAATTGGAAAAAAATGATGAGCTAGTCATCCCGTCTTAAGTTTGTTGGTTAATTGTTATACATAATAATGTTAGTCTCATGAGTTTGATAATTTTGGTGATTGTAAGTTTACGTTGGTTGGTAAGTAATAATATATATGGACAAGAATAGAAACGATCTCTACATACATACATAAGTTGGATCTTCGTCGTAAATAAAACTACTATAACTTATATTTGAAGAATCGATATGGTATGAGCTATAATGCATGATGCGATTCTGGAAGAGAAATCTAAGATTTGTGTGCACAATTCTACATATATGATTATTGATTTTCACGTACTTGATGATCATTGGTCGTAAGAGACTCCAAATCCAATGTGTGATTAAGGTTTACTTTAATGATAATATGTCGGAAGGCTTTAAAATATCCCACATAATTTTGATTGTGAGTATCATGAAGTATAACAAAAATACACTTTGAAGAGATTGTTACCTTTGATAGAGTTTTCTTATAACAACAACCACGAGGCGAGCATTGACATGACTCCTTATGAAGCTTTATATGAAAGGAAGTGTCAGGCATCGCTATCTTGGGTCCAGGATGAGGATCCAAGCGCACTCGGATCAGATTATATTGAGGACACAGAGACGCACATTCGGCTTATCAGAGACAGGATGTTGGAGGCTCAGAGTAGGCAGGCCAAGTATTACGGTACAAGACATTAGAAGGTAGAGTTCCAGGTGGGAGACAGTCTTTTTGAAGATACGTCCGATGCACGGGGTTTTGGGTGCGAAGGCACAAGAAGCACAACCCTCGGTTTATGGGGCCTTATATGATCCTGCAGCGGATCAGTCCCTTGACATACCGGCTGGAGCTGGCGCTAGAGTTAGAGAAGCTGCACGACGTCTTCCATGTCTCCTCGCTTTGGAGAGCCTTACTTCGGCTAGAGCAGCACATCACAACTACAGTGGGACCAGTAGCATCTGATCTGTCAGTTCGTTTGGAGCTGATCCAGATCGACGATACATCGATCCAAGTTCTGCGGAAGAAGGTTCCCTTAGTCAAGGCATTTTGGTCCAACCACGGGCGGGAGGAGCACACCTGGGAGGTGATGGACCTGATGCAGGAACAGTACCCTGGACTCTTCGACTTAGGTACAACTTAAACATCCTTGAAAAGATTCTTAACTACTTATGCATAGAACCCCGTAGACCCGAACTTGAATTTTGTGGACGAAATTATTATTGTTGTTTATTGGGATTTGTAACGTCTCATTTCCTTCTCGACCCCTTTAACACAAATTAGGGTAGTACATGTGGTGTGTGTGATGGGTTAGGCTAGGTAGTGACCTTAGGATCCAATGAGTTAGGATGAACTCATATGGGGCCCATTATAGTGTATAAGTCAACTTAGGTCAAACTAGCCCAAACTGAACTCATAAGTACAAATTGACCTCACCACTATGCCCCTGACCCTAAAAGAGACCAAAGTGACCCAAAATCCGTATCATAGGGTCATCAAATTTGCTAAATTGACCAAAGTGCCCTTTATGTCAACATAGGGCAACTCAACCATAATTAGCTCAATTAAGCACCATATAGTCAAATTGACCCCACCACTAGATTCCAAACCCTAATACGAGTGCAATGGATCATAAAGCCTCATTGTGATCACCAAATTAGCCCAATTGACAAAAGTCAACATTAACCCTAATTTGGTCAAAATTACATATATGAGTTCACTTAGCTCAATTGGGGCATCACCATGACCTAACACACATTGGGTGGTGTCACTAGACCCAAGAACAACACATGAGACCAAGCCACACCTCAGCTGACCAAGTCAAACCCCCCAAGTCAACCTTTGTCAACATATGACCTAAAGAGGAAAATGAGTGTCCAAGTGAATTCCCAATGGGTCAAGGCCCAACCCAAGCCCATCCAGCAGGCCCATGAGCCAAATTACAGCCCATGCCCTCTGAAATTGGAGGGTAGTGACATGCATGGGGGTAAAATGGATTTTACCCATTTTTAAGAGAGAGAAAGGAGGGAAAGAGGGAATGGCAGTCATGTGGCCCTCCTCCTCCCTTTCCAAGCTCAGTTCTGAGCTCACACAGTAATTCCTAGCCAAATTCTAGCAAGGGGTGCCACTTGGAGCTCAGGAGGAGCATCCAATGCTTGAGGCCGACCACCCATTAATGGTAACTTCATATACATCCCCTCCAGCCAAAACTGACCCTTCCATTAGCTTCTGTGAGCCTAGAGGAGTTGAATTCGAGCCTTGGATCAAGGAAAACAGTGGAGAATCGAGTTCGAGAGCTAGCACATTGGAGAAATCGTCCGCAATGACAAACCACCACACCCACCGCAAAGCCCATCTCCTGGTCCGTTTCTCCTCCCCTCCCTCTGTACTAGCTTTCTAGCTCATCTAGGAGAGATATCGTGCTCATTTGAGCCCGATTCCATGAGAGGATAATGTGAAAATGCTGAGTTTTTCTTCTTGCTCGGGTTCGCCGAAGGAACCGTCTCCGACAGGCATGTCGCCGACAATCAACGACCACCACCTCAACAGAGGTGGTGGTGACAGTGGCCGACAGTGGTGATCGGGAAATAGACTTGGAGTAAACTCTAGGTCGGGCTCATCGCAGACGTTGGCTGGCTAGGGAAGATGACCAGATGCCGTCCGATTTGATGTAAATCAAAGTGTAGTACTATGTATTATATTGTCACACTTTATATAGTAGTTTCAAACAAACATTAAGGTGCCTTAGAGGCCTATTCATGAAAGGTACCCAACATGAAAATTGTATCCCTTTGCCTTAAATTTAATTAGACACTTGAATCGGCCCATTTGGAGCCATGTAGCTCCCTGTAGGTCATTTTCCCTAGGACTGCTCCTTGTTTAGGGCAGAAATTAGAATGAGTATATATGTTTGATGACAACTCCAAATAGGATGAAATTTGGACCATGCATGTATGTGTTCAAAACCTAGCTTGTGCCCAAAAATCAAAATTTTAGAAGAATATTTTCATATAGTTTTTTTCATTAATTGATTTATAAAAATAATGTGATTTAGTATGTTTTACAACTTAAAATGACCACAAATTGGGGTGGCATATCTATGAGGTCATTTAAGGACCCTGGTAAAAATTCAGGGTCATTTGGATCTCTACATGTTGGTGGATCAAAATTACAAGTTGAAGGTGTAGGTGTTTTGGGGTGCCTTTAGCAAAAGGGTTGAAATGGGGATTTAAGCCCATTTGGCCAATTGCATGTCAATGAAACTTTGGCTAGGAGTTTTTGGAGATGAAATACATCATACATGGTGAAATTAGGATTTTTGGAATAAAAAATCCTAGGGTTTCAATTTATTTTAAATATAACACATTTTTATGTCAAAATAGAAACTATGAGCAATTTAACTTAGTAAATTTTATATCTCTGACACAAACCTTAAAATGTTATTTTATTGCACTGAAAAATTTATTGGAATTTTTGAAATTTATTTCATGTGAAGAATAGTACAAATTTCAGATATGCCTTGGAAAATTATGAAATTTTTACTAGATCATTGTTTTATTGTTTTTTTAAAAATAAAACAATAATTTTTGATCTGGTAGTCCATTTTTATTCTGAAAAAGATATTTGAAAAAAGCTCGGATAAATCTATCTTTGGCAAACAAGTTTATCTGTTCGAGCTCGTTTAATGCTATATAAATATGATTCTTTTGGATGAGTAAATATGTTTCAGTACTCTGGATCTATGTTAATTTTCTTAGAACTTTTGGATGAGTAAATATGATTCTTTCATGAATAGTGACATTTTTGTAATATCATAAATTGTGAACATCTTGAGTCAAATCTCTGTGGATGTTTATGAAAATTAGTTTTAACCACTTCTATGACAATATTATCATTTAAGAATTTTCTTTGAATTATTGGTTGATTATTTTTGGTACTGTATTTGGGAAGGGGTAATAATGTATTGTTATTCATAAATAGAAAACATGGGTCAAAATAATTTGGAAAATTATGAAATTCTGTACACTGACTTTTTATATCAAGATGAACACCAGATAAATCATTTAGATCTAGAGTACCTCTGGTTTTGGTAGCTCATGTTCAACGTGACTTAGGTCACATAATGGAATAATTTTAATTATGGCCAAAAATAAGTAGGAAAATTGCTATCTTCTGATTTCTCACTATTTACCACTTGGTGAACCTATGACTAAAATTTGGAGGCCTTTGGACAAGGGAATCAAATGTCACCTCATATAGACCATGGTTAGATCCTTGGGCTGCATTTAGTAAAATTGTGATATAGTGTTTAGATCATCCAAATCACATTAAGATGTTACCCAACCACCTAGAGTCATGAATAAGGTCACGATGCATCATTAGAAGTGCTTTTGGTCCATGTGGTGTTCGAGTAGGTTTGCACTTCACTTAAAGGTTTACGAGTTCGCACCGTTCTATGGAACGGATGCACAAGGATAGGCTTGGTATAATATTCACAATAGTTGACTCTAATTGATTTGGAGGCATGTTTGGGAGGTCTTAGAACCCTAGGTTATGTCACTACATAGTATCAGGTGCCAGTGTGCATGGTCACTTAAAGAATAGCTAATTCGGAGTCCGACGAAAGATCATACCTCTCCTTTGTGAACTTCAAATCACTTATATGATTAAGAGTAACAAGAGAAGTTTAAGCAAGGGTAGTCACCAATGATACTAAATATCTTGAGAAAGGGGGATTTGGGCTTCAGCCCATCGTATTCCCTAGCACCGCCGCGAGCCCTTCATTGAGTAGACCTCGGGAAGTCCAGAATTAATCCTAAATAGCTAGTTACCACTAAAAGTTAGTCAAGAGTGGCCTAATAGGTTGACGGAGCAATATAGTAATCTCACCGGTGTAAGGGTTGGAGTGATACAAGACGAGTTAGTCCTACGAGCTGGGGGCTCGAGAGGTTTTATATCAAGACAGGTTGGTCCTGCGAGTTGGAGGCTCGGATTGAGACAACTTGCATGTGCATAGAAATAAATCAGTGGCGAGTCTTCGGTACTGGGCCAGTCGACACACCAATGGCTGTACGTTGACTCTGGCGAGGTGTGAGGGTTTGAGGGGTCAGTAGGTTATTTATACTGCGGCCTGGAGGACAATCCACGGAAATATACACTCGACCATTAAGACTGGTGGGATGTCTAGCAATTAGTACTTAGAGACTCTAGAGTGCACCTAGGATGTGTACGCATATGAAGGGTCTAGGCTGGTAGTGTGTATACGCCCAGGAAGTGGAGGTGCCTGCTCCACTGCTGCCGTAGCCACAACGGTGGTACCAGAGAAGTTGAAGCCAAAATTTGACCTCTATGGAGTTCAGGCTCCCAAAAGAGGGGTGACCGCGCACCTACTACCCTCAAGAGAACTATCTAGGCACAAGATTAGGAACACAAGGGACAGACCCATGGTCTCAGCATGGAGGTCCCACCACATACCCGGAAGACTAACAAACTCTTCCCCTCCCAAACCAAAGACTGAGCTAAGACACCTTCGGAGGGCAATCTTGGCAGACCAGAACATCTAAGGAGGATCTCAAGACCAACTCTCTCATATCCAGATGTGTCTCCTTGGGTCTATGCAAAATGCTCCTCACCCGCTCTGCCAATGACATAATCTCGCCGAGAAATTCTTCTTTATGTAGCCCCAATTGGGCTGCTAACAATATAACTTCGTTGTTCTGAAAGACTATCAAACCCTCGAGGGCTTCCCAGTAACTTTACCTCGAGGCCCCCACGGGGCGAGCGGTTCACGGGAATACCGCTCGCCTAAGACAAAAAGATAAATAACATACATACAACAACACATGAATTTTAATTTACAGGAATATAAATTCCATACTTCGGCACGCAGGCTGACAACATAAGCAAATTAGGCGTTCGAGGGTCGACACAAACTTGGGCTTAAGCCCGCTATTCATCGCTTGGTACTGCAGCAACTGTACGCCGACGTCTCAACAAGCGGCGGTAAGCTAAACATTGGTTGACTAAAAGCTGACCAATTACATTGCGCTTACCCATTTTTCGGGGCTATGGTGCTTATTCCCTGCAAACAGATAATATACAACTTCCTCAGAGTCTTCTCCAGGAATACCAGAACATCACCAATCCGGCTTACACATCCGGATGGGCTTCACACAACATGCCTAAATCCGTACTCACGCTTCCGGATACCAAATGCAAGTAACTGCGGGGATGTACACATTGACCCGTCGGAGAGCACCCTTCCCCCACCCGTTAGTGGAGAGGGGCTTCCATGCAAATATGTTAATTGAGGGCTTCACCTGCCCAAGAAGATACTTCGTTACCCTTGACGCGTGTTTTGACGGCGATGTCGGGAGAGGAGCTCCTAGTCGACCTTGCTCCAGATGACTGTGGCGGTGAAGGAGAGCTAGGGCTCGGCCTTGCTGTAGACAGATCTTACTCTAGGCAGCGCCGGTGTCCGATCTTACTCTAGCCAATGCCGGGAGAGGAGCTCCCGACCGACCTCACTCCAGGCGGCGGGAAGACATCCCGATCCCTCCTCCTCCTCTATTTCCCCTCCACCACATCTCCGCTGCATTTAATGGAGGGGAATGGTGTGCTAGAATGTAACGCTCTAGGGCAGCCAGATGGCGGAACGCAGGCCGGTAGGGGAAGAAGCCCTCTCCTAGAGATCTTCTCCAGCGAAGCCGCGACCAGCGAGGAGTAGGGAGTGGGAGGATTTCTTGCTCGCTGTGGAACAAGATCGCCGATACCTTGCGGGAATAGGGTTTGCCGCTCTATCCTCTCCAGAAAACCCGATCTCCTCCTCTATCTTCTTTCCCCTTTTTCCTATTTCTCTTTTTCTTTTCCTTCTTCGCTGTACCCGAGCCCCCTCCCCTTTATTTACCCTTTCTCCTTTTTTCTCAATATACCTATATATATAATAAATATATATTATAATATTAAACCCTAATCAACTTAAAGCTTTCACATGTAAAAACTCTACGCGCATGTGCGAGCACTCACACATCCTCGAACGGGGCTGCACCAAATCGCCGCTCATAACACGCTCCTAGCCTGCTATCTGGGGAGGGTCCCACTTGGACGGGTACAGGGTTGTACAAGAGAGTTTAGCTAACTCCAAAATAGGGAACTAAAGGTCTGTGATCACAGAGTCGTGTGAGTGAGTTACACTTGTATGAATCATAACATGCATGACATATCATAACATACATACTTGTAGGTCATTTATAATGTAAATCATTATCATATAAATTAGTATGAGCTTTTTTATATGATAAGTTATAATTCTTGAAACCCTAACTTATAAGTTTGTATGAGTATTCATATAAGTTAAGGTACTATTGTGATGGTAGCATAGTATTAATTACTACTTTACCCGTGTAACGCCCCGAAAATTGTATTTGAGTTGGTCGCGTAAAAATGGAATTTTTGGTGCCGATATAGGGTTACACGGCCTAGGACACGGGCGTGTCCAAGACCGTGTCTGGCTGGTGTTTTAGCCGTTTTCATCCCGAGAAGGACACAGATAGTAACACGGCTAAATGACACGGGCGTGTCATTTGACACGGGCGTGTTCCTACCCATGTCAGTACCCGTGTTCAGTTGGGTCGTGTCTGTTGGCGTGGCGGTTATGGGTAACACGCCTCCGGACACGGGCATGTCGGGAGACCCAACACGAGCGTGTCAGGTGAGACACGGGCGTGTCTCTGCCCGTGTGTCTTTCCTTCGTTCGACGATCGTGCCTGGATCGAGGCACACGGCCTGGGACACGGCCGTGTGCCAAGCCGTGTTCGGCCCAGGTTTGGATATTTTTGAGTGGATCTGAGCCATTCATTTTCTCTAAATAGGATCCAACGGCCCAGATGGTTTCCTGCTCTGTTAAGGCCGGGAATAGGGGAGTTAGTCCTTCATTTCTCTCCAACCATTCTCTCTCTCAAGGAGTTGGAAAGAGGAGGAAGAAGGAAGGGATTCCGGCCGCCGGCGGAGCATCGAAGCACCATTTTGAGATCTGAGAGCGGATCCGTGGAGGAAAGTTCGTTGCGAAGACTTCCATCCGTGTAGTTTTTTCCATGGAGCCAAAGCGAACTACAATTGTAACGATTCTCTACTTGAGCATGTGAAGCTCTTTCTTTATGCATAGGGAATCCCGCTCCCGCAAGTGTGCAGTGAGTGCATGGTGTTCCTTGGGGTTGATGTGAATAGTCCCCCTTGTGTGCATATAAAGTCCGGAATCGAAGTACGGGCATAGGAATTGTGTGTGAAGCCTACCCGGACGTGTATTGTCTGGATCGGTGATGTTGCATTTGATATGTTTTGCCGGAGAAGACTCCGTGCTTTTGGTTTTTCGGGTTTCTACGCGGTAGATTGCAGCAGGGATCCTTAGAGGTTAGCTTCAAGGCACACCCGGAAAACTGAGCGGAATCGTTGTTCTGCTAACTTGGCGGTCTGAGAACCGGCCTTGAACATAACTGAGTTATGTGATTGTTTGGAAAATGTTAGGATCCTAGAGAAGCTTGGCTCGTGCGTACGTCTTAATGTGAACTACGCGGTTGAGCAACGGGCAAGTGGAATTGGACCTGGGCTATGTGGTTCGGTGTGAGATACCCGAAAAGAGGACTGGCCGTTGGCATAGTCGGGAGCCTTAGACTAGACAGAGTCAGGAAGGCTAAAATGCTCATGTTGTTGCCATCCTGGGGGTCGTGGTGAAGAAGCTGAAGTGTCAGGATTCACCGTTAATGTGCCCTGAGTGCACGAGGTGTTTGGCCGTGTGAGCCTACACCTGTGGCGAAGTATGTTTTTAAATAATTATTTAGCTGGGCTAATGTTATGCAGGGAAGGAGCACCGCCGTCCCGAGAAAGGGACGAGGTCGTTATAATTTGGTCGGCTTTAGCTGACCGTTGCTTTGTTTGCCACCGTGCGGTGGTATGTTGCTTGCAGGTGCTGTGGAGCCGAGTGAAAAATAGCGGGCTGGAGCCCATGTTGCCGTGCTAGCCCTCAAAGGCCGTAAATATTAGTTGTTTTTACTTTGTCATGTGTGGCCGGTCTGCGAGCCGATGTATGTAAGACACTATTTATCAAGTGAACTATTGTAAGGCCATAAGGCCATGTACCCTTTTTAGTGTATTTGGGTTTCATTCCTGTTGTGTGGCTGTGGACATTCATGATTATGGATTTATGATTTGGGTTCTTTCAACTATTTAAAAGCTTCCGCTAGAATGCTCTGAGTAGGACGAGTATTATTAATTGGAATGTTTGAATATTCTTATGTAACCCTTCCGACTGTCAGTGGTATATGTCGTTGGGTTCCACCTAGACCTTCTATTATATGCCATGCGACGGATGGGGGTGTTACTGTTGAAATTTGTGAAGTGGAAGTGGGTGACGGGACAGGCTGGGTGGCCTGGGGCGGACAGCTTTGGCGGACTAGGCGGACTGGGCGGACTGTGATGTGCGGCCTGGTGGAAGGTCTAGTGGAAAGCCGGCTGTCTTCTGAGCGGCTTGTTGCATAGAGTCCGCGGACTATGCGGTCTGGATTCTACGGATAGGGTGTTTGCTGTTTGGCCTTGCCAAGGAGCGGCCTAAGCGGATGGAGGCTTGCGGACTGGTGCATTGCTCAGTGGCCGTAGGTGCAAGCTTGTGCTGATAGGCGGGTTGGCTCATGTTCGCGGAAAGCTTGCGGACTGGCGTGTCCGCGGTTTGGGCTGTTGCGGACTGAGCTTAGAGCTTGGCTGAGGCCTTGTCGAGCTCTGGTGGCACAGCAGGTGTTTGCTGTGGAGATCGTTTTGGCGGACTGGTTTTGGAGTCCGGGAGGAGGCTGCTGCGTTGGACAGGAGTGCGAGGAGCTCGCGGACTGATGACGATCTGTGCTAGGGTGTTTTGCCGGACGGGAGTTTGTGTCCGCCATGCTCGCATTGGCCTTTGATGGTTTTGGACTTGGTCACACTTTGTGCCAAGACCATGGTGTCTGCGGTATCCGCCAAGTCCGCTGTGACTGGGCGGACTGTTGCTATCTGCCTTTGGTCGTGGTCTTGTGGCGGATTGAGGTGTGAGTCTTGCGGACTGCCTCGGGTTGGTGCGGACTGCCATTGAAGGGGGTTGTTGTCCTACAGTGGTTGGAGCTTTGCGGGCTGATGCCTTGTCCGCATAGCTTGGGCGGACTGGAGAGGGTTCGTCAATGGTTGCCTTGCTCCTGGCGGTTTTCCTTGGTATCCGGCTAAGTCCTTGCGGACTCGGCGGACGGAGTTTTTTGCTATCGCGCGGCTGTGGCGGTGTCGCTATCTCTTGGGCGGTGACCACACTCCTCACCTTGCCTATAAATAGGACCCCCCTAGCACATCTACAGAAACCTAAGTAACTTGAGTGAATAGTAAGTTGGGTTGAGCGAAGTGCTGCGGTCTCAGTTTGTCAGTCCGCGCAGATTGTTTCAGTGCTGACGTTTGCTGTGTGTAGGTCGCGCGGGTAGCTTCAAGGAGCCAGGAGTTTGGCTGTGACTTCGGTCAAGTACTTGGAAGTGTGCGGTCTCTGCGGACTCAGCAGGAGGTCGCTCTGCGGCTTGTCAGTTCTGTTTCATCTTTGCCAGCTTCAATAACCTGTCCGCCGGCTTTAGGCGGGTAGGGCTGTTCCTCAGTTCAGGTTCAGCAGGAGGCGAATAACGGTGTGTCCGCACGGCCTCGCGGCTTTGGCGGACTCCGTGGCTATTCGACAGATTGCAGCTTAGCTTGGGCGATCTCAGCGGACTCGGCGACCTCGCGGTCTCGGCGGACTCCGGTGCTGTCCGCCCGGCTTATTTTTTGGTGCTTTCTGTTTACAGCTGTTATACTAGAGAAATCATGTCTCGCTATGTATGCCTCGTGTTGTAAAGAAGTGAATGAATAAAAGACCTGCTTGTGCTTCTATTGTTTGTTGGGATTAACCTTTGTTCCTTGGGTTCCGCTGGTTCAACATGAGAACTGGGTAGTTCCGAAGATATTAATTTGGCGTTTGGGCTATCTTGCTGACCACGTTGAGAAAATTTAACATGGTATCAGAGGGAGTTTTCTGATGTTCAGTTGCATGAGCGGAAGTCAGCCAGTGTTGTTACTCAGTGATTGAGTGGTGATCAACCTGTGCTGTTGCTCGGAGCTGCTGAAAGGTTGCCAACATGTGTTGCAATGGAAGGGAGTTTTGCAAGGGGTCTTGGCATTGAACTCTTAACGCCGACTAACTTCAAGAAGTGGAAGTCGTGCATGAAGAGTTATCTTCTTGGCGAGGAGCTGTGGGAAGTCGTCGGTGGTGACGATAGGCAGGAAGTCACTGCTGCTTTCGGTACTGCTGAGCAGGTTAGGCTCTGGAGAAGAACAAATGCTAAGGCAGAGTTCATTCTGAAGAGAGCCGTGTCTCCGGAACTGTTTGATCACATCGTTGGGTGTGAGTCGGCTGCTGATTGTAGAAAGTAGCGAATAAGAAAGAACAAACGGATAGAATTTTGAATAATTGAAATTTTATTATCCAAAAAAGATATCATTTACAAAGGTATGACCTCCCTTATATAGAATGGAGGAGATATGAGAGAGAGTATACAAACAATGTGGGACTAAACATTTATAGTACTGAGCGGCTAGAAATAAAGGAGACCGCACAGGCCGCGCGGTTAGACGGATGGGTTAACCGCTCGGCAACTCCAGCAGGATAGAACAGGCCGCAATGGGAGACCGATAGACCGCCCGGTCTCCAGACTTCAGAGTGAGACCGCCAGACCGCTCGGTCAACAAACCGCTGGATCAGACCGCAAGGCCGCCCGGTTTAATACTTCAACACTCCCCCTCAAGCTGGAGCATAGATATCAATCATGCCCAGCTTGTCACAAATATGGAAGAAGGAAGTAGAAACCGGCTTGGTGAAGATATCTGCCAATTCCTTGTCAGAGGTGACAAAAGGAGTACAAATCTGTTTCTTCAAAATCTCTTCCCGAATGAAGTGACAGTCAACCTCTATATGCTTTGTTCTCTCATGGAAGACCGGATTTCTGGATATGTATATAGCGGCCTTGTTGTCACAGAACATAGGGAGAGGGCAATCATATACCTCGCCCAGGTCAAGCATGAGAGCCCGCAACCACTTTAACTCACACGTGGTTGACGCCATACTCCGGTATTCGGCTTCTGCACTGGATCTGGAGACAACAGACTATTTCTTGCTCTTCCAACTCACGAGATTACCTCCAACAAAGGTACATAAACCTGATGTGGATTTACGATCGCCTTTGTCATCCGCGTAACTTGAATCTGAGTAGGCCTCAACCCTCAGATGACCATTCTTCTGAAAGAGTAACCCTTTGTCTGGTGCTGCTTTGATATACTCTAAAATCTTCAGGGCGGACTGAAGATGGCAGTCACTGGGAGCTTGCATAAACTGACTGACCTTGCCTACAGCATAGGCGATGTCGGGTCTAGTCACCGTGAGATAGATGAGTTTGCCTACCAAACGTCTGTACCTTGTGACATCAGATAGAAGAGGCGAGTCATCCGTCCACGTTTTGTCTTCTCCAATAGCCATGAGAAACCGAGCCGGTTTGGCACCTGTCAGTCCTACTTCTTGTAGAAGATCAAGGGCATACTTCCGTTGGGAGAGAACCAACGAGTCAAGTTTCCGAGAGATTTCTATCCCCAAAAAGTATTTCGGGGAGCCCATATCCTTTGTGACGAAGTGCTGACGGAGGTGCTTCTTCGTCAAGTCCACTCCATCTCGGTCATCGCCAGTAAGAAGAATATCATCCACATATACGGCCAAAACCACCAATCCCGAGGCCGTTTTGCGAATGAATAAGGAGTGATCGGCCGAACTCCTGCGAAAGCCGATGGTAGCCACAATACCACTGAACTTGCCAAACCATGCCCGAGGGCTCTGCTTTAGGCCATAAATGGCCTTCTTTAAATGACATACACGTGTCTCCCCCTGAGCAACATACCAAGGAGGTTGCTCCATATAGACGTCCTCCTGAAGATCGCCATAGAGAAAGGCATTCTTCACATCAAGCTGGGAAATAGCCCAATCCCGGTTAACAGCCACAGAAAGGACAACCCGGATGGTGCTGAGGCGAGCAACCAGAGAAAAGGTATCAAAGTAATCAATGCCGTAAGTCTGAGTAAAGCCCTTGGCCACCAGCCGGGCTTTGTAGCGATCCACAGTGCCGTTGGGGCGAAACTTCACAACGAAGACCCAGCGACAGCTAACCACATCAGTGCCCACGGGAAGAGGAACCAGGGTCCAGGTACCCCGTTCAGTAAGAGTAGCCATCTCCTCATCCATGGCCGACTTCCAATGAGGGAGAGCAAGAGCCTCATGGTAGGTGCGGGGAGTAGAAGTAGCAGAGATAGCCAAGGCAAAACACCTGCGAGAAGGAGAAAGCCGATCATAGGAAACAACTGCCGCAAGCGGGTGTTGAGTACACGCCCGCACCCCTTTGCGAAGAGCAATGGGAAGATCCAGGTCGACGGGAGCGTCAGCGACCGGAGCGTCAGCGACCGGAGCGTCCGTGGCGGAGAAGCTGGCCCGGGACTAGAGAGAGACGGCGGCGGAGAGGAGGGTGGAGGGGTGGGTGGGGAGACAGACTGGGAAGAGCTGGTGGAGGAGGAGACGGAGGTGGGAAAACGTCGAGAGGCGGGGAAGGAACGGAGAGAGGAGAAGGAAGAGAAGATGTAGGAGACAAATAGGAAGCATTCTCGAAAAAGGTCACATCCGCGGAGACAAACTGCTTGCGGAGAAGGGGGTCAAAGCAGCAATAGCCTTTTTGAGTAGTAGAGTACCCCAAAAAGACACACTTGGTGGAGCGGGGGGAAAGCTTGTCGCGGGTAGCGGAGGGAGTGTGAACAAAGGCCGTACAACCAAAGATACAGAGAGGGAGAGGAAAAGGTTTCTTGTGGGGGTAGAGAATGGAGAAGGGAGTCTGGCCGTGGAGAACCGTGGAGGGAAGGCGATTGATGAGATAGCAGGCGAGGAGCACAGCGTAGCCCCAGTAGGAGCGAGGGACGTGCATCTGCGTCATGAGAGTACGAGCAACATCAAGCAGTGACGGTTTTTACGCTCCGCCACCCCATTCTGCTGGGAGGTGTAAACACAAGTCGTTTGACGAAGCAGGCCATGTTGGTGAAAGAAAGAGGCGAACTCATGATTCAGATATTCCTTGGCATTATCAGAACGAAAAACTTTAATAGAAATAGCAAATTGAGTCTGAATCATAAAATAAAAGGATTGCCAAATAGAAAAAAGTTCATAGCGATCTTTTAACAGATACACCCAGGTACAACGGGAAAAATCATCTATAAAAGTGACAAAATAGGAACTGCCCCGACCAACAGTGAGGTTAGGAGCAGGACCCCATACATCAGAATGAATAAGATCAAACAGGCGAGAGGAGCCACGACCTTGCTTCGGGGGGAAGGAGGAGCGATGATGTTTGCCAAGCTGACACGCATCACAGTTGAGCGGAGAACTGGTAGGAGGTAAGTGGGGCAGAAGCTGGCGAAGAATCCGAGGAGGAGGATGTCCAAGGCGAAGATGCATTGAAGGAGATCTGTGGAGGAGGAGTAGGCGGACAGAGCGGAAACATCGTCGAGGAAGTAGAGGCCGCCGCTCTCAGTCCCAGTAGCAATCGTCCGCTGGGTCCTCGGGTCCTGAAAAGAACAAGTAGTGGGAGTGAATAAGACGGAGCATTGAAGTTGCTGGCATAAAGTAGTAACTGATAACAAATTGCACGAGAACTTCGGGACATAGAGGGTGTCCGCCAAGCAAAGCGATGGGGTGAGTTGAACCATGCCCGTCCCATGAACCGGGGATGGTGAACCATCCGCCACACGGACCGGTGGTAAGCGGTCATGTGTCTCAAGACGGGAGAAGCAATGAGGGTTGCCCGTCATATGATTTGTAGCACCGAAGTCGATCAGCCATTTACCTTGGGTAACGACGTGGGCACTACCTGACGTCGTGGCCACAGAGGCAGACGGCCGAGAAGAGGCGGAGGCCGAAGAAAGAGCATCACCGGAAGGGCGAAGATGAGGATGTTTCTGCCAGCAGTGGTCAATAGAATGGCCGGTACGACCACAGTGAGAGCAGAGGAACCGGGATGAACCCCGTCCTCCGGAGTGACCGCGGCTACTAGGGCCCCCCCTCTGAGCTTGGTGAGCAAAGGAGTCCTGGGAAGGGGGGAGGCCAACAGAGGCCGCTGGAGCAGCGAAGTAACAGCGACAATGCGAGCCGCAGTGGCATCCAGAGTAGGAGATTCCGCCTCACCCAAGATCTGCTGGCGGATCATATCATAAGAATCGGGAAGACGAAGAAGATAACAAATAACCAGGAGTTCCTGGAAGTGTTTGTGTTGGTCGGCCAAGTCCGCGGAGAAGGGGCGATTCTGGAGGATTTCAGCACCAAGAGCCTGAACCTGCTGATAAGCTGCAGCAGGATACATGGAAGGGCGGGCGAAGAGGTCCGCATAGAGAGTATAAATGCGGGACATCTGGCCCCCCTTCGAATAGAGCGCAGCGAGGTGAAGCCAGGCAGCCTTGACCGTCTCATCATGGCGAATGATGGGAAGGCACTCATCAGAAAGGCTGTTGGCCAGCCAGGTGCGAACAACAGCATCACTCGCATCCCAATCATCAAACTCAGGAGAGGTACGAGGAGGAGGGTCATCGGTGAGGTGATGACGCTTGCGTTGAGAGCAAAGGAGAAAGGTGAAAGAAACGCTCCAATCGGGATAGTTGGAGCCAACAAGCTTAGAAACGGTGCCAAGGTTGCCCGAAGGAGGAGGAGGAGAAGGAGCTGCAGGAGTAGTGGTGAGTCCGGAAGTCGTCATAGAACACAGCAAGAAACCGCAGCGAATAGAAAAGAAGGAAGCCGCGCGAACACAAGCGGCTAGAAAGCAGACAAAGGCACAACGGGGAAGAGGTCACACGGACTGAAAAGGCCGAGCGAACAGAAGAGAAGAGGAGGTAAGAAGCAGCGACTACAACAAGCCGCAGGCCGGGCGAACGGAAACAGGCCGCAATGACTAGGAAGTCGGAGAGGCAAGAAACAGGTCGCGGCGATAACGAACTAGGTCGCACCGACAAATGGCAGCAGGAGAAGAGAACTAAGGAGAAGCAAGCCGCGCGAACAGGGCAGCAGACAGAAACAAGCCGCGCGAACAGGGCAGCGGACAGAAGAGAAGGCAAGCCGCGAGACAGGTCGCGGATAGCGGAAAACAAGCCGCGAGAAGCAGAGAGCGCACAGAATCAGGAGGAAATGACTGTGTGCTCTGATACCATGTAGAAAGTAGCGAATAAGAAAGAACAAACAAATAGAATTTTGAATAATTGAAATTTTATTATCCAAAAAAGATATCATTTACAAAGGTATGACCTCCTTTATATAGAATGGAGGAGATATGAGAGAGAGTATACAAACAATGTGGGACTAAACATTTACAGTACTGAGCGGCTAGAAATAAAGGAGACCGCACAGGCCGCGCGGTTAGACGGACGGGTTAACCGCTCGGCAACTCCAGCAGGATAGAACAGGCCGCAATGGGAGACCGATAGACCGCCAGGTCTCCAGGCTTCAGAGTGAGACCGCCAGACCGCTCGGTCAACAAACCGCTGGATCAGACCGCAAGGCCGCCCGGTTTAATACTTCAACACTGATATTTGGACAACCATTGATGAGTTGTTCAATAGGAAGAATGTGGCGCGGCTTCAGTTCCTGGAGAATGAGTTGGCCAGGGCAACTCAAGGAGACCTTTCCATCTCCAAGTACTTCTTAAAGATGAAGAGCTTATGTGCTGAGCTGTCGGCATTGGATCCTGATGAGCCTATCTCTGAGGCCAAGATAAAAATGCACATTATCCGCGGCTTGCGGAAGGAGTATGTGGCCTTTGTCACATCTGTTCAAGGGTGGGCTACTCAGCCATCTTTGCTGGAGCTGGAGAATCTGCTTGCCTCGCAGGAGAGCTTAGCAAGGCAGATGGCTGGAGTGAACCTGAATCAGGAAGGCAGCAAAGCTCTCTTCTCAGGCAAGAAGAAAGGATGGGAAGGGAAGAAGAAGAAGAAGGTGCAGGCCGTTGGTGAGAAGGAGACTTCAACTTCATATCCGCCGGAGAGGAGCAATGCTCCTAAGGACTGGAAGAAGAATCTGAAGTGCTACCGGTGTCATCAGCGAGGGCACTTCAAGCGGGACTGCAAGGTCAAACTGCAGCCTGGGCATGCTGCGGGAAAGGAGGAAGCTTGCTCGAGAAGTGAAGAAGCAGGATGGGGCGGAGCTTTTATGACGGGCACTTGTGTCCGGGCCTTGTCTACTGAGGACTTCAACAGCGAGTGGACTTCAACAGTGGATCTGGTGGACTCCGGTGTGGTCATCACCTCACCGGAGACAAATCGAAGTTCACCTCCATGCAGGCCTACTCAGATAATGAAGCTATTATCACTGCTGATAATACTGTTTATGCAGTAGAGAAAGAGGGGGTCGTGTCTTTGGGTGGTGATCAGGGGCCACTCACGTTAAGGAGTGTGTATCACGTGCCGGGCATGAAGAAAAACCTCTTCTCGGCGACCAATGCGGTGGACGCTGGGTATCACGTTCTGTTTGGGCCAACAGACGTGAGGTTCCTTCGCAACGTATCAGCAGTTAAGGCTGATGTTGCTCATGTTGGGAGGAGGGTGAAGAACTTGTTTGTTCTTTCCACCAGTGCTTATGTTGATAGAATGAGAGCCAATGATAGTGCTGCTATCTGGCATGAGAGGCTGGGGCATGTTGGCATGGACAAGCTGAAGGCGATGGCGAGTAGAAGTTTGGTGAGGGGGTTGCCGAAGTTGTCCTCCTTTGGTGATGGGCATGTTTGTGCGGGCTGTCAATACGGTAAGGCACATCGCCTTCCGTTTGATAAATCACAAACAAGGAGCAAGAAGTCACTGGAGTGTATTCATGACGACCTGATGGGACCAACGGTTACTGCCAGCCTTGGTGGAAGCAGATACATGCTTGTCTTGGTTGATGACTACTCAAGGTATACTTGGGTGTACTTCTTAAAGGAGAAGTCGGAAGCCTTCCGTTTGTTTGTGGAGTTTAAGGAGTTGGTAGAAGGCCGACTTAGCTTGCGGTTTAAGAAGCTTAGAACTGATAACGGGGGTGAGTTTGTCTCCTCTGAGTTTTCTAACTTCTGCAGGAAGCACGGGATCCAACGAGAGCTTACTTGTGCTCACACTCCACAACAAAATGGGGTAGCGGAGCAGAAGATCCGTCATCTGACGGAGACCTGCAAATGTTGGCTTCATGCGAAAGATATCCCAAGGTCCTTTTGGGCGGAGGGAATGTCTTGTGCTGCTTATGTTATCAACCGGATGCCACTCAGCCCTATCAACATGAAAACTCCTATTGAGCTGTTGCTGAAGGAGAAGCCGAGTGTGGGACACCTTCGGGTGTTCGGTTCAACTTGCTACGTGCATGTATCAGATGCTTCATGGACAAAGCTGGATGCGAAGGCAAGGAAACTTGTCTTTGTTGGCTATGATGAGCGGAAGAAGGGATGGAAATGCATGGACCCTATGACGAAGAAGTTCGTGGTGTCAAGAGAGGTTGTCTTTGACGAGCTGACGTCATATGGAGGTGGCTCGGTGGAGCTAACTGGAAGTAGCAAGGTTGATGAAGCACCGATGGAGGCTGCTGAAGGCTTGGAAGAGGAGCTTGCTGTTTCACCAGCAACTCCTGTTGCTTCGAACTCCGAGGCTGAGCCTTATGGCTCAGGAAGCAGGGGGTGCACTGCTCAATGCTTGCCCCAGGTAGGAGTGGAGCACGAAGAAGCAACGGAAGCCGTGAGCAAGGAGCCGTGTCTTCGGAGATCGAAGAGGGTGGTTAAGCCACCGGCTCGATACTGTGATGGGAATGCAGTGAGCTTTGTCTCCTGCTTCTTTACAGGTCCTCTGGATGAGCGAGAGCCTGCAAACTTCAACGAGGCCACTGGAGTGAAGGAGTGGGAAGATGCCATGAAGGAAAAGATTGATGTTCTGAAGAAGAATGAAACCTGGGACCTTGTGCCCAAGGTTGATGGCGTTACTCTGGTTACTTGCAAGTGGGTGTATAAGTTGAAGAAGAAGGCTGATGGGAGCATTGATCGCTTCAAGGCTCGCCTGGTCGCTAGAGGATTCTCACAGCAGTATGGAGAAGACTATGAGGAGACATTTAGTCCAGTTGCGAAGATGACTTCAGTAAGAGTGGTGATCTCCTTGGCTGCTAGCAAGGGATGGAGGTTGTGGCAACTCGATGTGAAGAATGCCTTTCTTTACGGAGAGATTGACAAGGACATCTTCAAGGATCAGCCGCTTGGTTTTGTCTCTGAAAAGCATCCGGACTATGTCTGCAAACTCAGGAAGGCTCTCTATGGGTTGAAGCAAGCTCTTAGAGCGTGGTATGGGAAGATTGCAGAGTACTTGCAATTCTGTGGATACCTTGCTTCCAACTCGGATTCAAGCTTGTTCGTCAAAAAGAAGGGGGAGCTACGAGTCTTGGTCCTGCTGTATGTGGATGACATGATCATCACAGGGAACTCGGAGGGGGAAGTAGCAAGGCTCAGGGCTGAGCTTGCTATACGCTTCGAGATGAAAGACTTGGGAGAGTTGCATCACTTTCTCGGTCTGGAAGTGGAGAGGAAGGAGTGTGGGGTTCTCATTAGCCAGAAAGGGTATGCTGATCACATTGTGAAGCGGTTCGGTATGGGCGAAGGGAAGAAGTGCTCTACTCCACTGGAATCTGGGCTAAAGCTTCGACGAGATGAGCGAAGGGTTATTCATGATCCCTTGGTGTTCAGGGCTCTTGTTGGGAGCTTGATTTATCTGACGATTACAAGGCCGGATATTGCTTATGCTGTTGGACGAGTAAGTCGGTATATGGCTGAACCAAGGCAATCTCATCTAGTGGCAGCGAAGGGAATTCTGAAGTATGTCAAGGCTTCTTCTGACATGGGACTCCTCTATAGAAGGGACACGGAGTTTGCGTTGCTCGGGTACACGGATGCTGACTATGGCGGTTATGTTAGAAAGTAGAGAAAAGAAGCAGAAAGTAGAAGACAAGCGAATAAACTTTTGAATAATTGAAATTTTATTATCCAAAAAAGATATCATTTACAAAGGTATGGCCTCCCTTATATAGAATGGAGGAGATAAGAAAGAGAGTATACAAACAATGTGGGACTAAACATTTACAGTACTGGGCGGCTAGAATAATGGAGACCGCATAGGCCGCGCGGTTAGAGAGATGGGCTAACCGCTCGGCAACTCCAGCAGGATAGAACAGGCGGCAGAGGTAGACCGATAGACCGCCCGGTCTCCAGGCACCAGATAGACCGCCAGACCGCTCGGTTAACAAACCGCTGGATCAGACCGCTAAGCCGCCCGGTCTAATACTTCAACACTCCCCCTCAAGCTGGAGCATAGATATCAATCATGCCCAGCTTGTCACAAATGCGGAAGAAGGAAGTAGAAACCGGCTTGGTGAAGATATCTGCCAACTTCTTGTCAGAGGTGACAAAAGGAGTACAAATCTGTTTCTTCAAAATCTCCTCCCGAATGAAGTGACAGTCAACCTCTATATGCTTCGTTCTCTCATGAAAGACCGGATTCCTGGATATGTGTATAGCGGCCTTGTTGTCACAGAACATAGGGAGAGGACAATCATATACCTCGCCCAGGTCAAGCATGAGAGCCCGCAACCACTTTAACTCACACGTAGTTGACGCCATACTCCGGTATTCTGCTTCGGCACTGGATCTGGAAACAACAGACTGTTTCTTGCTCTTCCAACTTACGAGATTACCTCCAACAAAGGTACAAAAACCTGACGTGGATTTACGATCGCCTTTGTCATCTGCGTAACTGGAATCTGAGTAGGCCTCAACCCTCAGATGGACATTCTTCTGGAAGAGTAACCCTCTGCTCGGTGCTGCTTTGATATACTCTAAAATCTTCAGGGCGGACTGAAGATGACACTCCCTGGGAGCTTGCATAAACTGACTGACCTTTCCTACAGCGTAGGCGATGTCGGGTCTAGTCACCGTGAGATAGATGAGTTTGCCTACCAAACGTCTGTACCGTGTGACATCAGATAGAGGAGGCGATTCATCCGTCCACGTCTTGTCCTCTCCAACAGCCATGGGAAGATGAGCTGGTTTGGCACCTGTCAAGCCTGCTTCTTGAAGAAGATCAAGGGCATACTTCCGTTGAGAGAGAACCAAGGAGTCAGGCTTCCGAGAGATTTCTATCCCCAAAAAGTATTTTGGAGAGCCCATATCCTTCGTGACCAAGTGCTGACGGAGGTGCTTCTTCGTCAAGTCCACCCCATCTTAGTCATCACCAGTAAGGAGAATATCATCCACATATACGGCTAAAACCACCAGTCCCGAGGCCGTTTTGCGAATGAACAAAGAGTGATCGGCCGAACTCCTTTGAAAGCCGATGGTTGCCACAATACCACTGAATTTTTCGAACCATGCCCGAGGGCTCTGCTTTAGGCCATAAATGACCTTCTTCAAATGACAGACACGTGTCTCCCCCTGAGCAACATACCCAGGAGGTTGCTCCATATAGACGTCCTCCTGAAGATCGCCATAGAGAAAGGCATTCTTCACATCAAGCTGGGAAATAGCCCAAGCCCGGTTAACGGCCACAGAAAAGAGAACCCGGATTGTGCTGAGGCGAGCAACCGGAGAGAAGGTATCAAAGTAATCAACGCCATAAGTCTGAGTAAAGCCCTTGGCCACCAGCCGGGCTTTGTAGCGATCCACAGTGCCATCGGGGCGAAACTTCACAACAAAGACCCAGCGACAGCCAACCACATCAGTGCCCACGGGAGGAGGAACCAGAGTCCAGGTACCCCGTTCAGTAAGAGTAGCCATCTCCTCATCCATGGCAGACTTCCAATGAGGGAGAGCGAGAGCCTCCTGGTAGGTACGGGGAGTAGAAGTAGCAGAGATAGCCAAGGCAAACGACCTGCGAGAAGGAGAAAGCTGATCATAAGAAACAACAGCCGTGAGCGGGTGTTGAGTACACGCCCGCACCCCTTTGTGAAGGGCAATGGGAACATCCAGATCATCAGGAGCGTCGGCGACAGGAGCGTCAGCGACCGGAGCGTCCGTGGCGGAGAAGGCTGGCCCGGGACTAGAGAGAGACGACAGCGGAGAGGAGGGTGGAGGGGTGGGTGGGGAGACGGACTGGGAAGGAGTGGGTGGAGGAGGAGACGAAGGTGGGAAAACGTGAAGAGGGGTGGAAGAAATGGAGATATCAGAAGGAAGAGAAGGAAGAGAAGAGGAAGGAGAGAAATAGGAAGCATTTTCGAAAAAAGTCACATCTGCGGAGACAAACTGCTTGCGGAGAAGGGGGTCAAAGCAGCAATAGCCTTTTTGAGTGGTAGAGTACCCCAAAAAGACACACTTGGTGGAACGGGGGGAAAGCTTGTCGCGGGTAGCGGAGGGAGCGTGAACAAAGGCCGTACAGCCAAAAACACAGAGAGGAAGAGGAAAAGGTTCCTGGTGGGGGTAGAGAAGGGAGAAGGGAGTCCGGCCGTGGAGGACCGTGGAGGGAATGCGATTGATGAGATAGCAAGCGAGAAGCACAGCGTAGCCCCAGTAGGAGCGAGGGACGTGCATCTGCGTCATGAGAGTACGCGCAACATCAAGCAGGTGACGGTTTTACGCTCCGCCACCCCATTCTGTTGGGAGGTGTAAACACAAGTCGTTTGATGAATGAGGCCGTGTTGGTGAAAGAACGCGGAGAACTCATGAGACAGATATTCCTTGGCATTATCAGAACGTAAGACCTTAATAGAAATAGCAAATTGAGTCGTAATCATAAAGTAAAAAGATTGCCAAACAGAAAATAGCTCAGAGCGATCCTTTAATAGATACACCCAGGTACATCGAGTAAAATCATCGATAAAGGTGACAAAATAGGAACTGCCCCTACCAACTGTGAGGGTAGGAGCAGGACCCCATACATCAGAATGAATAAGATCAAAAATGCGAGAGGAGCCACGGCCTTGCTTCGGTGGGAAGGAGGAGCGATGATGTTTGCCAAGCTGACACGCATCACAGTTGAGCGGAGAACTGGTGTGAGGTAAGTGGGGCAGAAGCTGACGAATGAGCCGAGGAGGAGGATGTCCAAGACGAAGATGCCACTGAAGGAGATCGGTGGAGGAGGAGTAGGCAGAAAGAGCTGAAACATCATCGAGGAAGTAGAGGCCGCCGCTCTCAGTCCCAGTAGCAATCGTCCGCTGGGTCCTCGGGTCCTGAAAAGAACAAGTAGTGGGAGTGAATAAAACGGAGCACTGAAGTTGCCGGCATAAAGTAGTAACTGATAACAAATTGCACGGGAACTTCAGGACATAGAGGGTATCCTCCAAGCAAAGCGAAGGAGTGAGTTGAACCATGCCCGTCCCATGAACCGGAGATGGGGAACCATCCGCCACACGAACAGGGGGTAAGCGGTCATGGGTCTCAAGACGGGAGAAGCAATGAGGGTTGCCCGTCATATGATTGGTGGCACCGGAGTCAATCAGCCATTTACCTTGGGTAACGACGTGGGCACTACCTGACGTCGTGGCCACAGAGGCAGACGGCCTAGAAGAGGCGGAGGCCGAAGAAGGAGCATCACCGGAAGGGCGAAGATGAGGATGTTTCTGCCAGCAGCGGTCAACAGTATGGCCAGTACAACCACAGTGAGAGCAGAAGAACCGGGAGGAACCCCGTCCGCCAGAGGAGCCACGGCCACTAGGGCCCCCCCCGCTGAGCTTGGTGAGCAAAGGAGTCCTGGGAAGGGGGGGAGGCCAACAGAGGCCGCTGGAGGAGCGAAGTAACGGCGGCAATGCGAGCCGCAGTGGCATCCAAAGTAGGAGATTCCGCCTCACCCAAGATCTGCTGGCGGATCATATCATAAGAGTCGGGAAGACGAATAAGATAACAAACAACCAGGAGTTCCTGGAAGTGTTTGTGCTGGTCGGCCAAGTCCGCGGAGAAGGGGCGATTTTGGAGGATTTCAGCCCCAAGAGCCTGAACCTGCTGATAAGCCGCAGCTGGGGACATGGAAGGGCGGGCGAAGAGGTCCGCATAGAGAGTATAAATGCGGGACGTCTGGCCCCCCTTAGAATAGAGAGCAGCGAGGTGAAGCCATGCGGCCTTGACCGTCTCATCATGGCGAATGACGGGAAGGCACTCATCAGAAAGGCTGTTGGCCAGCCAGGTGCGAACAAGAGCATCACTCGCATCCCAGTCATCAAACTCAGGAGAGGTGCGAGGAGGAGGGTCATCGGTGAGGTGATGACGCTTGCGTTGAGAACGAAGGAGAAAGGTGAAAGAAACACTCCAATCGGGATAGTTGGAGCCAACAAGCTTGGACAGAGTGCCAAGGTTGCCCGAAGGAGGAGGAGGAGAAGGAGCTGCAGGAGTAGTGGTGAGACCGGAGGTAGTCATAGAACCCGGCAAGCAGAAGAAGCCGCGCGAACTGAAGCAGTTAGAAAACAGACGAAGCCGCGCGGACAGTAGCGGCTTGAAACAGGCAAAGGCACAGGGGGAAGAGGTCGCGCGGACTGAAAAGGCCGAGCGAACAGCAGAGAGGAGAAGAGCAGGTGACCGCGACCAAGATGCGGGTAAGAAAGTAATAACCCGCACGGTCAGGCAGATCACAGCAGCGGCGAGAAGGCGGTCAAAGGCATAGCGGGGAAGAGGTCGCGCAGACTAAAAAGGCCGAGCGAACAGAAGAGAGGAGAAGAGCTGATGACCGCGACCAAGATGCGGGTGAGAAAGGAACAACCCGCACGGTCAGGCAGATCACAGCAGCAAGCCGCGAGTAGAGAGACAACACACGCGGATAGGGACAGACCGCAACGACTAGGAAGTCGGAGCGGGAGGAAAGAACAAGGAGCGCGGCGACAAGGAAACAGGTCGCTGCGACAAAGAGCAGTAGGAGAAGAGAAGAAGAAGCAAGCCGCGCGAACTGGGCAGCGGACAGAAACAAGCCGCGCGGATAGAAACAAGCCGTGCGGACAGAGAGAAGCCAAGTCGCGAAGCAAGTCGCAGAATGCGGAAAACAAGCCGCGAACAACAGAGAGCGCACAGAATCAGAGGGAAATGACCGTGTGCTCTGATACCATGTTAGAAAGTAGAGAAAAGAAGTGAAAAGTAGAAGACAAGCGAATAAACTTTTGAATAATTGAAATTTTATTATCCAAAAAAGATATCATTTACAAAGGTATGGCCTCCCTTATATAGAATGGAGGAGATAAGAAAGAGAGTATACAAACAATGTGGGACTAAACATTTACAGTACTGGGCGGCTAGAATAATGGAGACCGCATAGGCCGCGCAGTTAGAGAGATGGGCTAACCGCTCAGCAACTCCAGCAGGATAGAACAGGCCGCAGAGGTAGACCGATAGACCGCCCGGTCTCCAGGCACCAGATAGACCGCCAGACCGCTCGGTTAACAAACCGCTGGATCAGACCGCTAAGCCGCCCGGTCTAATACTTCAACAGGTTATTCGGATGATCGAAGGTCTACTTCAGGTTATGTGTTCACCTGCGGTTCAGCTAGCATCTCGTGGTGTAGCAAGAAGCAGGACTCGGTGTCGGTTTCAACCACGGAGGCGGAGTATAAGGCTTCGGCCTTGGCTGCTCTGGAAGCCGTTTGGTTGAGGAGGCTTATAGAGGATGTTCATGAAGAAGTGCAAGGGCCTACTTTACTCCGGGGTGACAATGAGAGTGCTCTCAAACTGGTTAACAATCCAGTGTGTCACGCCAGGACCAAGCATATAGAGATTGATCACCATTTCATCAGGGAGAAGGTGTTAGAAGGATCTCTGCTGGTCGGGCATGTTCGGAGTGAAGATAATCTTGCTGACATCTTCACGAAGCCACTATCGAAGGGGCCTTTTGAACGCTTGCGCAGCTTGCTGGGCTTGGTCACCACTTCCCACTTCAAGGGGGAGTGTTGAAATTTGTGAAGTGGAAGTGGGTGACGGGACAGGCCGGGCGGCCTGGGGCGGACAGCTTTGGCGGACTAGGCGGACTGGGCGGACTGTGATGTGCGGCCTGGTGGAAGGTCTAGTGGAAAGCCGGCTGTCTTCTGAGCGGCTTGTTGCATAGAGTCCGCGGACTATGCGGCCTGGATTCTGCGGATAGGGTGTTTGCTGTTTGGCCTTGCCAAGGAGCGGCCTAAGCGGATGGAGGCTTGCAGACTGGTGCATTGCTCAGTGGCCGCGGGTGCAAGCTTGTGCTGATAGGCAGGTTGGCTCATGTTCGCGAAAAGCTTGCGGACTGGTGTGTCCGCGGTTTGGGCTGTTGCGGACTGAGCTTAGAGCTTGGCTGAGGCCTTGTCGAGCTCTGGTGGCACAGCAGATGTTTTGCTGTGGAGATCGTTTTGGCGGACTGGTTTTGGAGTCCGGGAGGAGGCTGCTGCGTTGGACAGGAGTGCGAGGAGCTCGCGGACTGATGGCGGTCTGTGCTAGAGTGTTTTGGCGGATGGGAGTGTGTGTCCGCCATGCTCGCATTGGCCTTTGATGGTTTTGGACTTGGTCACACTTTGTGCCAAGACCATGGTGTCCGCGGTATCCGCCAAGTCCGCTGTGACCGGGCGGACTGTTGCTATCTGCCTTTGGTCGTGGTCTTGTGGTGGATTAAGGTGTGAGTCTTGCGGACTGCCTCGGGTTGGTGCGGACTGCCATTGAAGGGGGTTGCTGTCCTGCAGTGGTTGGAGCTTTGCGGGCTGATGCCTTGCCCACATAGCTTGGGCGGACTGGAGAGGGTTCGTCAATGGTTGCCTTGCTCCTGGCGATTTTCCTTGGTATCTGGCTAAGTCCTTGCGGACTCGGCGGACGGAGTTTTGCTATCGCGCGGGCTAGGGCAGTGTCGCTATCTCTTGGGCGGTGACCACACTCCTCACCTTGCCTATAAATAGGACCCCCCTGGCACATCTACAGAAATCTAAGTAACTTGAGTGAACAGTAAGTTGGGTTGAGCGAAGTGCTGCGGTCTCAGTTTGTTAGTCCGCGCGGATTATTTCAGTGCTGACGTTTGCTGTGTGCCGGTCGCGTGGGTAGCTTCAAGGAGCCAGGAGTTTGGCTGTGACTTCGGTCAAGTACTTGGAAGTGCGCAGTCTCTGCGGACTCAGCAGGAGGCCGCTCTGCGGCTTGTCAGTTCTGTTTCATCTTTGCCAGCTTCAATAACCTGTCCTCCGGCTTCAGGCGGGTAGGGGTGTTCCTCAGTTCAGGTTCAGCAGGAGGCGAATAACGGTGTCTCCGTACGGCCTCGCGGCTTCGGCGGACTCCGTGGCTATTCGGCGGATTGCAGCTTAGCTTGGGCGATCTCAGCGGACTCGGCGACCTCGCGGTCTCGGCGGACTCCGGTGCTGTCCGCCCGGCTTGTTTTTTGGTGCTTTCTGTTTACAGCTGTTATACTAGCGAAATCATGTCTCGCTATGTATGCCTCGTGTTGTAAAGAAGTGAATGAATAAAAGACCTGCTTGTACTTTCATTGTTTGTTGGGATTAACCTTTGTTCATTGGGTTCCGCTGGTTCAACGTGAGAACTGGGTAATTCCGAAGATATTAATTTGGCGTTTGGGCTATCTTGCTGACCACGTTGAGAAAATTTAACAGTTACAATTTGGTATCAGACTTCTGGTTACGGTCAGGCTTAAATGAATTCGTGGGCGAATTCTTTTAAGGGGTGGTGAGCACATGTGTGCGTCATCATTATAACATCAAAAAGAACCCATGAATGTCCACTTAGGAATGAAAAATACACTTGTTTTGTGGAATCTGAGTGTTCCAATGATTACTTTTAGCAATTTGTTTGTCGTCTAATCATGTGTCTTTGCTACTATAGGCAGCTAGGAGCGGTGCTGGTCAGTCAGAGCGTCCGCAATTAGCGGAAAGTAGTGCACCAAGGGACGTGCCTACAACACCTCCTTTAGCGGAAACCATCAGGTTGGTGGCTGAGGTGGTATTTGCAATGATAAATGCCTAACCTATAAGGCAAATGCATCGCACACCTCCTGCAAATGAGCAAGAACCGGTTAGGGCGACATAGCCGAGAGTGGTGGAGCACGCAACAGTTGATCAGGTAGAGCAGAGGAGAGCTACGGAGAAGCAGCTCAAGTATATAATGGGCTTTCATCCCCTATTGTTTGACGGGACTGGAACGCCAGCTCAAGCGAGGACTGGCTCTCTTCGATAAAGAGGGTCTTGATAGCCACGTTAACTGAGGAGTGGCAGAAGACCACCATAGCTACCTTTCTTTTGGCGGGGGAAGCGAGGCTGTGGTGGGATGAGTTGGAGTTTCATCTTCTAGTGGGTAGGCAGCTTGCTGATGTGTCTATGGAGGAATTTTCAAGATTGTTCCTAGCCAGATTTGTACCCTCTGCTTAGAAGCTTGAGATAGAGAATCAATTTCTTGGGTTGACTCAGGGATCCAGAAGCATGGACGAGTATCTACATGAGTTTACACGGTTGGGTCGGTATGCTGGGGCTATGTTTACGGAAGAGGAGAGGAAGACCAACCGATTCTATGAGGGTCTACGTGGCGACCTACAGTTACTCCTTACTGGGCCTAAGGCGCAGGGCTTCCTCACCTTGGTCAACTCGGCCCGATCTTTGGAAAAGGTTGCGAAGAAAGTTCAAGAGAAGAAGGACTCAGGAGAAAAGAAGGCAGAGTTCAAAGTGCCTAGTTCAAAGTCAGGATTCCGCAGATGGAACAAGAAGCAGAGGACTTCGAACTCAACCCCTCAGTCTGGTGCGTCGGGGGCATCTACAAGTCGAGTCCCAGGAGCTTGCTACAACTGTGGGAAGATGGGGCATTTTGCTCGTGAGTGTTGGAGCGGACGTTCAAAGTCCGAGAGGAAGTCTGGAGCCACTTATGAGGAGAAAGGGAAGGTGGTGGAGTCAACCATTTCCCATCATGCTCCAGCCCAGCCTAGAGTCTACAACCTTGGTCTGCAAGAGGCCATAAAGCAAGCGGACGTGGTGACAGGTATGAGTTAAATTACAGTGGTTTAACTTTTATAGTTGTTACCTTCGTATTTGTTAGCTTACTTTTGTTGGTACTAGGCTTTGTGTTGATATTTGAGTTTCCGGCAAGAGCCCTGTTTGATACGGGAGCATCGCATTCCTTCTTGTCCAAAAAATTCATATCGCGCATCGGGGTTCCGTCCTCGATGACAAAAGACAAATTGGATGTGTTGTTGCCCAATGGGTGCTCAATGCGTGCGGATAGGGTCTGCGTTGTGAAGATTCAGATTGGAGACCAAGAGTTTGATTTGCGAGCGTCGCTTTGCCGTTGGCAGAGTACGACGTAATCTTCGGTATGGATTGGCTCTCGGAGCAGGGTGCATGCATTGATGCAACCGTAAGGAAGTTAAGTTGGGTCTGAACACTGATTGGGAGACTACTTTTGCGGGCATGAAGGGGTCGGGTAAGATTTTAATGTCAGCCCTTCAGTTGATCAAGGCAGTTCGGTCTGGGGCAGAGCTGTTTGTCGCTCTAGTGCAGACTTCAATGCCTAAGCCAAGTCTTGACAGTATTCCAGTCGTGTCCGAGTATCCTGATGTGTTCCCAGATGATCTCCCTGGAGCCCCTCCTCAGCGGGAGATTGATTTTACCATTGAGATGGTACCGGGTGCCAAACTGGTGTCACGCTCTCCGTATCGGATAGCGCCAAGAGAGATGGAGGAATTGAAAGTGTAACTGCAGGAGTTGTTGGAGCAAGATTATGTGCGTCCAAGTTCGTCTCCTTGGAGCGCACCAGTTCTCTTTGTTAAAAAGAAAGATGGGAGCTTGCGGCTTTGTATCGACTACCAGGAATTGAACAAGCTTACGGAGAAAAACAAATATCCAATCCCGAGAATTGACAATTTATTTGATCAGTTGGTTGGGTCAACGGTATATTCGAAGCTAGATCTGAAATCCGGTTACTACCAGTTGAGGATAAGGGAGAGTGACATCCCAAAGACAACATTCAGTACGCGGTTTGGGAATTACGAGTTCACGGTCATGCCGTTTGGTTTGACTAATGCGCCATCCGTTTTTATGGATCTGATGAACAGGACGTTCAGAGAGTAGCTGGATCATTTCGTGATAGTATTTATCGATGATATCCTGGTGTACTCGCAGTGCGAGGAGGATCACTACAAACATCTACACATGGTGTTGGAGACGTTGAGGAGGAATCAGTTGTATGCTAAGTTCTCCAAGTGTGAATTCTGGTTATCCTCGATAGTGTTCCTTGGTCATGTTGTCAGTGGAGAAGGGATAACTGTGGATCCGGCTAAGATAGTGGCAATACGGGAGTGGCCTACTTTGACTACGGTGGCGGAAGTACGGAGCTTTCTGGGGCTTGCCGGCTACTATAGGCGCTTAGTAGAGAACTTTTCACGGATAGCACTTCCACTCACGATGTTGACAAGGAAAGATCAAAAGTTTGTGTGGTCGCTGGAGTGCGAGCAGGCTTTTGAAGAATTGAAGAGGCGGTTAACCGCGGCGCCTATTTTATATTCGCCAAGTGGAACCGACGGGTTCGAGATCTATAGTGATGCTTCGGGTAGTGGTTTGGGCTGTATTCTGCTACAGCATGGGAGAGTGATAACCTATGGTTCACGATAACTGAAGGCTCACGAGAGAAATTATCCGGTCCACAACTTAGAGTTAGCGGCCGTGATATTTACTCTAAAGCTTTGTAGACATTATCTGTACGGTGTGAAGGTCGATATTTATACCGATCATAAGAGCTTGAAGTACCTGTTGGATCAAAAGGATCTGAACGTGAGGCAGCAGAGGTGGATGGAGTTCTTAGGGGACTACACCATCAAGATACATTATGTGTCTGGGAAGGGAAATGCAGTGGCGGATGCGTTGAGTCGTCGGACTCCGGCGCAGGCCAACTGGTTGTCGGTACATGATGAGAGATTGGTCCATGAGTTGGAGGCTTTGGAGATATCTTGCGTCGACAAGAAATCTAGTGCTGAGGCGAAACTGTTTTGGACAGAGGTGCAGTGTAACCTAGCTGATAGAGTTCGGCGGGCTTTGGTTCAGGATAACAGCATGAAGCAGATCTTGGATGAATCATTGGATGGGTCAAATTCCCAGTTTGTTGTTGAAGATGGGTTGCTAAGGAAGGACGATCGCCTATGCGTTCCTAGTGCAGATAATCTTCGGGAGGAATTGATGTATGAGGCTCATCATACCAAGTACTCAATCCACCCGGGAAGCATGAAGATGTATAGAGACATGAAAAAATTATTCTGGTGGCCAGGATTGAAGAAGGATGTAACACTTTATGTGGCCAAGTACTGTACATGTGCATTGGTGAAGGCAGAATGCCAGAAACCCGGAGGTTTCTTTAAGTCCCTACCTATTCCAGAATGGAAATTCGACGACATATCTATGGATTTTGTGCATGGTTTGCCGAAATCGCAGAAGGGAAACGTGCCATTTGGGTGGTCGTAGATAGGTTGACAAAGGTGTCGCACTTTATCCCGGTCAGGAAGAAAGATCCGGTGGAAAAGTTAGCCAAACTCTATATGGAGAATATTGTACGATTGCATGATGTACCCCGTAGTATTGTTAGTGACCGAGATGGACGTTTTACGTCGAAGGATTGGAGGTTGGTGTATAGTATGTTGGGAACTAGGCTGAGTTTCAGCACAGCCTTTCATCCACAGACGGATGGTCAGACCGAGAGGGTCAACAGGACTATGGAGGACATGCTTCGCATGTGCGTCCTAGATTTCGGAAAGAATTGGGAGGATCACTTGTATATGGTGGAGTTTGCGTACAACAACAGCTTTCAAGCAAGTATTGGAATGACGCCTTTTGAGGCCTTGTACGGGAGAAAGTGTCGCATGTCATTGTCTTGGTTGGAGGCGGGCGAGTCGAAGCTTTACAAACGTCAAGCAGTGGAGGATGCCACCTCAGTGATACAGACAATTCAAGAATGGTTGAAGATCGCTCAGGACAGACAGTCAAAGTCTTACAAAGCCAAACATAGGAATGTGGAGTTAATGTTGGCGACTGGGTGTACTTAAAAATTAAGCCGTTCAAGGGTGTCTCGCGGGTTCGACGCTTGAAGAAGTTGAGTCCGAGATACCTTGGACCATTTGAAATCCTGGAGCGTGTTGGCAAGGCGGCGTATAGATTGAAGCTGTCGGCGGAGTTGAGCGGGCTACATGACGTGTTCCACGTGTCGGTGTTGCATAAGGCAGTGCAAGAGCCTTCGCAGATCATTGTGGACAAACAAGTACCGGTTGATTATGAGTTGACAACAAGGGTCAGGCCAGTACGTATTGAAGATGTTGCAGTCAAGCGACTCCGCAACAAGGAGGTCCGAATGGTTAAAGTCCGTTGGGATAATTGCGGACGTGGGGAGCTTTCATGGGTGCGAGAGCAAGCTATGTTGGAGGAATATCCCGAGTTATTCCACTCAGGTAACTTTTAGATTTGTGTACCTTTACTTAATTTCGGGACGAAATTCCTTAAGTGGGGGAGATTTGTAATGCCCCAAAAATTATATTTGAGTTGGTCGCGTAAAAAGGGAATTTTTGATGCCGATATAGGGGTACACGGCCTAGGACACAGGCGTGTCCAAGACCGTGTCTGGCTGGTGTTTTAGCCGTTTTCATCCCGAGAAGGACATGGATAGTAACACGGCTAAATGACACGGGCGTGTCATTTGACACGGGCGTATGCCTACCCGTGTCAGTACCCGTGTTTAGTTGGGTCGTGTCTATTGGCGTGGCGGTTATGGGTAACACGCCCCCGGACACGGGCGTGTCGAGAGACCCGACACGGGCGTGTCAGGTGAGACACATGCGTGTCTCTGCCCGTGTGTCTTTCCTTCGTTCGAAGATCGTGCCTGGATCGAGGCACACGGCCTGGGACACGACCGTGTGTCAAGCTGTGTTCGGCCCAGGTTTGGAGATTTTTGAGCGGATCTGAGCCGTTCGTTTTCTCTAAATAGGATCCAACGGCCCAGATGGTTTCCTGCTCTGTTAAGGCCGGGAATAGGGGAGTTAATCTTTCATTTCTCTCCAACCATTCTCTCTCTCAAGGAGTTGGAAAGAGGAGGAAGAAGGAAGGGATTCCGGCCGCCGGCGGAGCATCGCAGCACCGTTTTGAGATCTGAGAGCGGATCCGTGGAGGAAAGTTCATTGCGAAGACTTCCATCCGTGTAGTTTTTCCATGACGCCAAAGCGGACTATAAGTGTAACGATTCTCTACTTGAGCATGTGAAGCTTTTTCTTTATACATAGGGAATCCCGCTCCCGCGAGTGTGCGGTGAGTGCGTGGTGTTCCTTGGGGTTGATGTGAATAGTCCCCCTTGTGTTGCATATAGAGTCCGGAATCGAAGTACGGGCATATGCATTGTGTGTGAGGCCTACCCGGACGTGTATTGTCTGGATCGGTGATGTTGCATTTGATATGTTTTGCCGGAGAAGACTCCGTGCTTTTGGTTTTTCGGGTTTCTACGTGGTAGATTGCAGCAGGGATCCTTGGAGGTTAGCTTCAAGGCGCACCCGGAAAATTGGGCGGAATCGTTGTTCTGCTAACTTGGCGGTCTGGGAACCGGCCTTGAACATAACTGGGTTATGCGATTGTTTGGAAAATGTTAGGATCTGAGAGAAGCTTGGCTCGTGCATACGTCTTAATATGAACTACGTGGTTGAGCAACAGGCAAGTGGAATTGGAACTGGGCTATGTGGTTTGGTGCGAGAGACCCGGAAAGGGGACTGGCCGTTGGCATAGTCGGGAGCCTTAGACTAGACAGGGTCAGGAATGCAAAAATGCTCATGTTGTTGCCATCCTGGGGGTGGTGGTGAAGACGCTGAAGTGTCAGGATTCACCGTTAATGTGCCCTGAGTGCACGGGGTGTTTGGACGTGCGAGCCTACACCTGTGGCGAAGTATGTTTTTAAATAATTGTTTAGCTGGGCTAATGTTATGCAGGGAAGGAGCACCGCCGTCCCGAGAAAGGGACGAGGTCGTTATAATTTGGTCGGCTTTAGTTGACCGTTGCTTTGTTTGCCACCGTGCGGTGGTATGTTGCTTGCAGGTGCTGTGGAGCCGAGTGCAAAATAGCGGACTGGAGCCCATGTTGCCGTGCTGGCCCTCGAGGGCCGTAAATAATAGTTGTTTTTACTTTGTCATGTGTGGCCGGCCTGCGATCCGATGTATGTAAGACACTATTTATCAAGTGAACTATTGTAAGGCCATAAGACCATGTACCCTTTTTAGTGTATTTGGGTTTCATTCCTGTTGTGAGGCTGTGGACATTCATGATTATGGATTTATGATTTGGGTTCTTTCAACTATTTAAAAGCTTCCGCTACAATGCTCTGAGTAGGACGAGTAGTCTTAATTGGAATGTTTGAATATTCTTATGTAACCCTTCCGACTGTCTGTGGTATATGGCGTTGGGTTCCAGCTGGACCTTCTGTTATATGCCATGTGACAGATGGGGGTGTTACAACCCGCGCCGTACTTACTTACTTTTCCGCTTCTATTTATTTACTAGTTCTACCGTTTTACTGTTCATTACCATTTATTATCATACTTAACTGCTAGCGTAATTTTTTGAATAATATTAGATTTTACTCTTGTTAGTATAGTTCCCTTGTCACCTGCATATTTTGATACTGCCCTTATTATCCTCCGCTTCATCCTCCCGCACGGTGCCTAGGAGTCGTTGTGGTGAGACGAGGATAAAATGGCTTAGTCTTTATGACTAACGGTCGGTTGTGACCGTAGGAGCTCGAGGAGTTGGAGCACTAACACGACCAACATAACAAGGTTACAGGACCAGAGGAGCAGATACCGCGCATTACTACCACTACTACTCAGCAACAGGTTATGATGAGTGTTTAGTTTCAGTTTCCGCTTAGAGAGGTGTGAGAGAGAGATGTATTTTCATTTGACATGTACCAGGCATAAGCCCTTACTCTATTTTCTCGTACTCATTGTGAACTCTTATTTCATAATATGATGATGACTGTGATTTTGTGGACTTGTCTGTTATTCTTTACTTCTTTTCTCTCATTGGCCTAAAAGGTTTAAATGATCGTATTGGCCGGCAGGATCAGCGTCATGCGGTGGTGACTAACACATGAGTTGATATCACCGTAAGGCGTCAGTTCTGGGCATAAGACCCGGGTTACTCCCTGGTAAGGGGGAGAGGTCTTACATATCCTACTAGGGTCGGTCGTCCCTCAGCTACCCGGCGAGGAGCGGACTTGGTTGCGGCCGACACCACAAGGGCTGGCCGCCCTAGGGCTGGCCACGACCACGGCTGGCCCTGTAAGGGGCCGGTCATCCCCTTTGCCTCCTGGTCACGGGCGGTCTTGGGCATGTCCGCCCTTGGGGGAGGCAGCCACCCCTTGGCTGCCCGGGCCAAGGGCGGCCCAGGCCGGCCTAGCCAAGGTCGACTGCCCCCTCTCGACCGCCCGTCGTGAAGGGGAGGGGCGATCACTGCCTTTGTCGCCAGCCTCGGGCCAGAGATCTTCATGGGCGAGCCCTATCTCGGCTCAGGGGGAAGATCACCATTTCTTAAAAATGACGATCCGCGTGCTCAAATTTGAGCGCTCTTATTCACCGGTCCCGTAGTTATCGTGTAAAATTACTGGACCGCCCTTGCGAAAGTCTATAAATAGACCCATTTTCTACTTCATTTGGATCTTTTTTCTGGTTTCTAAACTTTCTTACTATTTCCTGTCTCTCTCTCTACACCTTTTTTCTCTCCCTACAAACTTTCCACCCAGGATTGTTCCCAAGGAGCTCCGCCAAGGACCGTCTAGACGGAAGGAATTAACACGAGACAAGATGAGAACTGGGACGCTCACAGTCTCGTGGACGCCGCACAAGATCTCTTATCGTTTGTAAGGATCGAAAGCAAGCGACATGTTCACCCATCACCACCATGCCAGATCCGTCAAGACGGCCAAATTTGCCCGCTCCCATCTGAGCAAAAGGAGCTAGATCTCCAGAAGAGCACGGAGGCCTGGCACGCCCAAAACATTCCTTCTCTCATCTCTCCAAGTGTAACGAGTAGCGGCCTGTCACCCTTGGCTTCACCCGAACAGCCTTGTACCAAAATCTGAAATAATGGAAGTTAGGTCGACATCGAATCGATCATATGATTTTTCACTCTAATTGCGGGTTTTTCCCGTAATCAAGTCTCTCTCTCTCACAATCCTGTGAAACTTTGACTGTTTGCGCGCTCGATCGCTCAACGGGTTAAGACGATTCGGACGGCCTGATCTACTAGAAACCTTGAGCGACCACAACAAATTATAAAAAATACAGATTATAAAAGTCTCGAAGAAATTTTTTGGAATAAAAATTTCCCTACATGAGAAAGGGAGATATACGCTCCATTTGCTTAGGCGGTGGCAGATTGATCCGGCTGGTGGAAACAGAGAGTTCGAACCGGAGGGGGGAGGTGGCTGCTCCAAATGGATCTTTTTGGGGCGTTTCTCAAGGCGGGCGGGTGGAAACAGAGCAAACTCCGCCGGAGATTCATTTGTTTACCCTCCTTCCTACAGCGTTTGCCCAAAACGGAGTTGCGAAACGCCCAAACAAATAGAGTCATAGATAGGAAGAAAGAGAGGGAGAGAGAGTACATTTTTTTACAAAATAAAAAATATTAATTCATATTTTTTATAGTCATTTTAAGTACTAATATGTATATGTTTTGAATAAAAGTAAGTGTTCATATGCGAGCGCAACCCGTTCTAATACGGGCGCAACCTGCTAATAATCTGCGAGCACGGGGGATGCCCGTGCAAAGCTGCTCATATATATAGACGAGTGAGCCCCTCCCGTGCCATGCGCGACAGTACATGAGCTACGACGGTGGACCTCGTCCGCCACTGTTGGTTCTTAATATTTATATATATTTTAAATTATTTAAGATTTAAAAAAGTAAAATATTTTTATTATAAATCAGGCCTAATACTTTGTGTTAGAGTTAAATTAGTCCTTGAAATTAAAAAACGTTTGTATTCAGTCCTTAAGGTTTATTACCGTCCATGTTATAAACGTTTTTGGTTTTTTATTTGCGGAATTTGATAAATACATGTATTAAAAAGTAAGCTGAAAAATATGTAAATTAAAAAAGAAAAAAAATGTGATTTTGGAATTTGGACTGATTTATAGAAGTAAAAACCTTTATAAATAACACAAAAAAAGCATTTCAATCGTGTTTATGAACATAAAAAAGTTTTTTTAAAAAACGTTTGTAATATGGACCGGTTTCGGCGTTTCGCACATTTTTTTACTGACCCGCACTTTTGTAAATTTTTTTATGGCTCGCACTTTTTCTAAATATATATATTTTTAAATTGTGACCGGCTTGCGTGGAGTATCATGGCCTGTCCTAAATGGCTTTAGTCCTAACAACTCGGGATTCAACTTATTTCTCGGGTATAAATGATAGGAGGCCGCCAATTATTTTGAAATTTAAATATAGCTGGTTCTTTGGAAGTAAAATGTTGCGATTAAGGTATTTACTATTTTGAGCTTTCACTCGAGTGCCAAATATAAAATTGTAATTTTACATTATAAATTATTGTGATTGTTAACCGCAACTTGTAATTGGCTAGTCGCATCATAAAATCTTCCAATTTTTTGCGCCTTTTCGAAATATGTTTTGTACATGCAATTTCAGGAAAAGTGTTCAACACGAAAGTTGTAGATATCGACGAGATCTACAACTTTCGTGTTGAACACTTTTCATGAAATTGCATGTACAAGGCGTATTTCAAAAAGACGCAAAATCTGGGTATATTTCCAAAGTACGCATTGTACATGCATTTTTAGGAAAAGTGATAAAGTTGTAGATCTCGTCGATATCTACAACTTTCGTGTTGAACACTTTTCCTAATATTGCATGTACAAGGCGTATTTCGAAAATACGTGAAATATTGAGAAATTTTGGGGTGCGACTAGCAAAATAACGGGTTGCGGTTAAAAATCACCTAAATTATGTGGTCTATTAAATTTATAGGTTTAAGACATCTTACTATTTTATATGTAAGAGCTTTATGAAAATTTAGACAGACAGTGTTATGATTTGTTTTGTGATCGAACGTCTTAGATGTTATGATCTAGAAGAATTGAATACTCCGGATTGATTGGATGTTATGTCATAGTTACACGTGTAGAACCCTGTATTCGTTGAGTGAGTCCCTCAGGGAGTCCTAGGGGCAAAAGGGGCCCATGACCCAAGGTGGCCAAGCAGGCGAGTGTGACAATCGGGCCCGCACTCGCCCAAGACCACAGGCACGCACGTGGCCCGCCGAATGAGACCAACAGGTCTGCATTCACCCAGGGCATGAGCATTGCGCGCAACAGGCGAGTGTGATAGTCAGTACGCACTCACCCAAGGCAGCGAGTGATTAAAGGGCGAGTGTCAGTTTCAACGGGCACTCGCCGTCAGCCAGGAATAGACAGATGCTCGTCGTCTCGCCAAGGCATTCGCCACTCTCAATGGAGTTATGTTTTGACCTTCTATTAGCCTTCCTAAACAACGGAGTTATGATGTTGACAGACTCGGTTGGACTGCGTATAGTAGATCCAAACAATGGAGTTATGTTGTTTACAGATCAGACTTGAAAAACTATAAATAGACCTGCAGGGGCACCTTGGGGGGGGGGGGGGGAGGGGAGCTCTCTCTGGCTTCTTCCTCCTCTGGTTTTCTGGTTGGCTTTCAAGTGCCCTCCAAGGTGCCCCAGCTAAGTATTGATTAGTGAGGGGAAGCGCTCTAAAATCTTTTGGGTGTGTGCTAGGACCTCCGCGCTGTAGCCCAGGATCTGTTCCTAGTCCTAAGTCTTTGGCCATGTGCGCTTTTTCAGGAGAAGTAGGTGCGAGGTTACCCCTTTTGTGTCCGAACTCTACAAGAAGTCAAGTTTCAGTTTTAACATTTTTGGTGCGGTGAACGTGTAGAGTAACCAATACAAGAAAACCATGAGCAAGTTCCATGGCTGAAGAAGAAGGACAATAAGTTGAGCGGGTGGACACGCCATCCCCACCGGGTGTGGGCACAGTGAGAATGTTTGAGGAATTCAGGAGGGAAATCATGGAGACTGTACATCACTCATTCGCCTCCCTGGACAAGTGCTTGACACCTTTCGTCTCAGTGTTTGCGCCACCAACGATAGGCGAGAATGCTCCCGACAAATAACCCGAAAGAAAAAGAGGGAAGTGGGCAGGACCTCACTAAGCGAGAGCTCTTCCCTGGCTCGGCAAGTGCTGGTCGGGTCAACGAGTTGTGGGCGCGAGATCTACCCACTCATCTCGCAGGAGGAAGTCCCTTCAGCGAGTTGGTTGTCTCGGCCTCGGTTCCAGAAGGGTTCAGGGAGCCATAAATGACCAATTACACTGGCACGGATGATCCCGTCCAGCACTTGCAGTGGTTCGAAGACATGGTTTCCATCAGGCCGATGTCAGACGCATTCAAGTGTCATCTTTTCTCCATCACTCTAAAGGAAAAAGCGAGACTGGTTTCACGAACTTCCCATAGGAAACATCTACGGTTTTGAGGATCTGCGCCGCAGTTTACTATTGCGCTTTTCAACATCAAAGAAGAGTAAGAAGGGGGTTGAGTTATTATTCGAGATCAAGCAAGGGCTGGAAGAAATTCTGGCGAGTTATGTGAACAGATTCCAAGAGGAGGTACTTCAAGTCCAAAAAGCATCAGGGTACACCATGATAATGGCCTTCACACTAGGGCTTCGTTAGAGATTCTTCAATATGGAGCTGAAGCGGGTGCAACCACTTTCCTTCAAAGGGCTGATCGAAAGAACGGTAAAGGAAATCAAAGGGGAGGCGGCAAACCCGACTTTTTCCAAGAAGTGGGCCAGGTTGGAGGAGGAAGAAGTAAAGGAGCGTGGAGGAAGCATGCCAGAGGAAAGGAGGAGCTCGAGGACAGGGTTTCTAAGGATATTAGTGAAGATGGGGTCGTCAGGAGCCAAACAACCAGCTGAATTGGGAAGAGCAAGGAGGACCCGCTCAGGGTAAAGGAAGAGGATTCGTCTAGGGGTAGGGGCAGGGCCCTGGGCCACTCCTACCCCCTTTGCAATAAGCTATGAAAATCGACCAAGAAGGGAGGAGAGAAAGAAGGAATCACTTAGGAAGGAGAGGAAGGGGCGGGGTGGAGTTGCCCTACTGTGACTTCCATCAGGAGGAAGGTCATGTAACAGCCGCCTGCCCAGAGTTCCTAGAGCTAAGAAGGGCGAGAGGCCCAGTACAACAACAGGAGCAGGTGCAGATTGAGAAAGTTCTACCCGAAGTAAGGGAGAAAGAAGAGAATAGTCATTAGGGTCGTGCATTTTGAGGGAGCCTTGACCCGGTAAGACCTTCTTTGTAATGAACTTTGTCCCTGGCCGATTAGGGCAGGACACATTCTATTAAAAAGTTTTCGACTAAACAGATGATAAATGATATTGAAACATTGATTTGAAAGCCCCGAGATGGTTCTGCTGATCGGGTTTTCGCTAGTCGGCAGGGCAGGTCGACCTCTCGGAGAGGCAGTTTGAGATGTTGATTAAAAGCCCTCGAGATGGTTCCACTGACCGGGCTCCCACTAGCCGGTAGGGTAGGTTGACCTCTCTGAGAGGCAGGTTGTCATGTTGATTGAAAGCTCCTGAGATAGTTCTGTTGACTGGGCACCCACTACCCGACAGGGCAGGTTGACCTCTCTGAGAGGCAGGTTATGATTTTGATTGAAAGCTCTCAGGATGGTTCAGCTGACCGGGCTCCCACTAGATGACAAGGCAGGTTGGCCTCTCTGAGAGGTAGGTTGTGATGTTGATTTGGAAGCCCCGAGATGGCTCCGCTGACCGGGCTCCCACTAGCCGACATGGTAGGTTGACCTCTCTGAGAGGCAAGTTGTGATGTTGATTTGAAAGCCCCGAGATGGTTCCGCTGAACGGGCTCCCACTACCCGGCATGACAGGTTGACCTCTCGGAGAGGCAGATTGAGATGTTGATTTGGAACCCCTCGAGATGTTTCCACTGATCTGGCTCCTACTAGCTGGCAGGGTAGGTTTAACTCTCGAAAAGGCAGGATGAGACGTTGATTTGATGCCCCAAGATGGTTTTGCTGAACAAGCTCCCACTAGCCGGAAGGCCAGGTTGACCTCTCAGAGAGGCAGGTTGAGATGTTGATTTGAAGCGCCCGAGATTGTTCCGTTGTCCAAGCTCCCACTAGCCGATAGGGCAGGTTGACCACTCAGAGAGGCAGGTTGAGATGTTGATTTGGAAGCCCTCAAGATGGTTCCATTGATAGGGCTCCCACAGCCGACAGAGCAGGTTGACCTTTTGAAAAGGGAGGATGAGACATTAACTTGAAGCCCTCGAGATGGTTTCGCTAACCGGGCTCCCACTAGCTGGCAAGCTAGGTTGACCTCTCGGAGAGGTAGTTTGGGATGTTGATTTGAAGCCCCTGAGATGGTTTCATAAACCGGGCTCCCATTAGCTGGCATGACAGGTTGACCTCTTGAACTGGCAGGTTGAGATGTTGATTTGAAGCCCCCGAGATGGTTCCGCTGATCAGGCTCCCACTAGCAGACATGCCAGTCTGACCTCTCGGAGAGGTAGGTTGAGATGTTGATTTGAAGCCCCTGAGATGGTTCTGCTAATCGGGTTCCCACTAACCGGCAGACTAGGTTAACCTCTCAAAGTTGCAGGTTGAGATGTTGATTTAAAGTCCTCGAGATGGTTCAGTTGATCAGGCTCCCACTAGCCGGCAGGGCAGGTTGACCTCTTAGAGAGGCATGTTGAGATGTTGATTTGAAAGCCCCTAGATGGATGCACTGATTGGGCTCCCACTAGCCGGCAGGGCAGGTCGACCTCTCGGAGTGGTATGCTGAGATATTTATTGAAAGCCCCAAGATGGTTCCGCTGATCGGGCTCCCACTAGCCGACATGGCAGGTTGACCTCTCGGAGAGGCATGATGAGATGTTGTTTGAAAGATAGCCCCGAGCAGATCCTGCTGACCAGGCTCTCTCTAGCTGGCAGAGCTGGAAATCACTCGGCAGTAGTTTGAAGTAAGATATTGTTGGAAAGATAGCCATGAGCAGATCCCGCTGACCAGATTCCCTCTAGTTGGCAGGGCTAGAAGTCACTTGGTTGAATATTGAAACGAAATGTTAGAAAAATAACTCTAAGAAGATCTCGCCATCAAGGCTCTTGCCAATTGGCAGTGTTGGATGTCACTTAGTTGAATATTGAAATGAGATGTTGGAAAAATAACCCTAAGAAGATCTCGCCATCATGGGTCTTGCCAGTTTACAGGACTGGAAGTCTCTCAGAATTAATTTGTGGCAAATATCAAGGCCAAAGAGTAAAAGAGGCAGGACGAAGGATATAAGCAAATGTGAGTGTCTGGGGATAAATCTCGCTAGTCGGGCACTCGCCATGGCCCAATATTGAGCAATAGAGGTAAAAAGGGGTGTAGTCACACATGAGCTCAAATAAGGTGAGAGTAGCACGACAACAGAGCTTAAGGGCCGATCTAATTCTAACGCGAGACTTCGAGAAACCGACATTTAGCGAAATGTTGCAGTGAGAGGCTAGGTGTAACACTCTCATTCTGCAACGAATAATATAACAGAAGGTCCGACCGGGGACCCACACCATATTACACAAACAGACTAAAGGGTTACAAAATGAAACCATAATTCCTTAAAAAATATTAAACGCTCCCTAACACAGAGTTGTAAACTAGCGAAAACAATAACGAGTTAAAAACAACCACTCAAAAGGATTGTTCACTAACGGTTATACATCGGGAATGAAAAGACATACACTAAAGAGTTCCGGCCTTAAGGCCTTACATTAACAAAGTTTCTCCAAATTAAAAATGGATTCCAAACATCGACACACAGACCGGCAAAACATGAAAACTATAGCAAAATTTGGGCCTTCGATGGCCGACACAGCTTTGGGCTCTAGTCCACCACTTCCCGCTTGGCTCCACAGCACCTGCACGCAAAACAGTCCACCAAGTAGTGGCAAACAAGGCAACGGTCAGCTGGAGCTGACCAAATTATAACGACCATGCCCCTTTCTCGGGGTGGTGGTGTTTAATCCCTGCATGAAATTAACAAGTTTACATATTTAATATAAATGTGCAATTTAAGCACCATTCATCACAAACAATTACGCAAACTGCCCAATGTCTCGTGCACTCAGGGCACCTTAACGGCATACCGGGTTTCCCCAAGTCCCACCTTTTTTCCATTACATGCATACGATCGTGCATAAAACACCTCAACAGTGAACTCCGCTAGTCCACTACCATTCTCAGTCCCGGACTGGATGGTTTCACTTAAGCATTTCTAGCCAGGCCTATAACCTCGGCTCACCCCTATGCCAATGGCAATTGCCACATACTTTAGATCTATTTAGCCGAACGACATAGAGTGGCTCCAGTTCAACTCTTTCCCGTTGCTCAAATTGCCGTGCCAATTAGTGACAATGACGCGGGTCAGCATCCCCTTTCTCGTACACAACATAATGCACGTTATGTTTCAAGATTGGCACTCGTGGCCACCAAAGTTGGGCACCCAAGACATGGAACTCAATACGCTAGCACACGGTCTCCGAGAGACCGGTTACACACACAGCACAACAAATGCTCCTCGGGAGCTAATGCTAACATTACAATGATTATATGCAAACATTAGGGTGTTTCGTAGAGCACACCTCATGTACTAACTGAAGCTCCGGTCAGACCCCCATTCCAAAACATTCAACTTCCGCACAGTCTTCTCCGGGATCCCACAGAACACCAATCCAAATCACACGTCCAGATGAGCTTCATACAGCATGCCTAAAACCATACTCGCACTTCCGGGTACTAAATACAATTAAATAACGGGGATGTACACATCGACCCATCAGAGAGCACCCTTCCCCCACCCGTCGGTGGGGAGGGACTTCCATGCAAACATGCTAAAAATAAGGGCTTCACCTGCCCAAGAAGAAAAGTCGTTACCCTTGAAGCGTATTTCAGAGCCATAGCTTCGTTGCCATGGACTTGGTTTTCACGCACCAGTCCGAGCTCCAAATCGAACGCTTTACCGTGATCCCTAGACAAACTCGAGTTGCTCACCACCAACACCTCCGGACGGCTTCCTTCCACAAGTGTAAACCTAATCCTAATTCCTCTTGGTCCGCCAAGAGGAGAGGGAGGTCGGACAAGGCCTCAACCCTATCCGGCTGTGGTCAGGACAAGGAAGAGGAATGGAGGTCGGGTTTCCCCCTTACTGGCAGAGGTCAGGATAGAGGGAGGAGAAATCAGGAGAGTAGAGCTCTGCTCCTCCTTTTAGCTGCGACAGGAGAGAGGGACGGGGTCGGCAACAGCGGCACCTCCTTCCTCCTTCTAGCGGGAGAGAAAAAGGGAGAGGAGATCGCTCAGCAACTCCATCTACCGGCGGGGGGGGGGGGACTGAGAGGGAGAGAGAGATCGGGAGAGACATGGGAGAGAAAGAGGGAGAGGAGGGCTCAGATGCACGTGAGAGGAAAAAGCCGATAGAGCGGAACGGGTTATGAGGGGAGTGGGGGGAAAATTTAGGTTTTTGAAGAAAACCCTAGCCCGAAATGCTATCTGAAATTAATTTGGTTAAATTTGGGGCGTTACAATTCTCTTCTCCTTAAAGAAATTTTGTCCCGAAATTTAAAATATGAATAACGAAATGAAATTCGTCATACCTGAGTAAAATATATCGGGGTATTCCTTGTGCATGACCTCTTCTGGCTCCCAAGAGAGCTCCTCGCGGCTACAATTGTCCCAACAGACTCTCACCATCTTGATGGACTTTCTCCGCAATTGTCATATGTCACTATCGACGATGAAAATCAGCTTCACCTTGGTAGATAGGACACTGTCCACCGTCACACCATCGACCTCCAACACGGAATCGGGCTCCCACATTGCCTTTCTCAACATAGAAATTTGGAAGACGTCATGCAACCCATTCAACTTTGTCGACAAAACAAGTCAGTAAGCTTCCTCGCCGATGCGCTTGGTGATCTCAAATGGCCCTAAATACCTAGGACTCAGCTTCTTCAAGCGTTGAACTCTCGACACTCCCTTGAAAGGCTTTATCTTCAAGTACACCCAATCTCAACAACGAACTCCACGTTCCGGTGTTTGGCGTTGTAATACTTCGCCTGACGATCCTTGGCCGTCAACAACCGCTCTCAAATGATCCATATGGACTCATTTTCCCCCTCAACATCATTGCATTTCAACAGCTTGGTATCACCAATCTCTGCCCATGCTAAAGGAGTGTGACACCTCCTACCATATAGCGCGTCGAACGGAGCTATCTGAATGCTTGCCTGATAACTATTGTTATAGACAAACTCTACCATGAAAAGGTGACCCTCTCAACCCTGCTCGGAGTCCAAAACACACATACACAACATATCTTCCATCATCCGATTTATCCTCTCGGTCTACCCATCATTCTGCAAATGGAAGACGGTGCTAAACTTGAGCTTCGTGCCCAGTAAATGATGAACATGCCTCCAATCGCTGGACGTAAACCGTTAATCATAGTGGCTAACAATACTGCGAAGGGACGCCATATAATCGAACGTTGTTTTCCACATATAGCTTTGCCAACTTCTCCACTAAATCACTTTTCTGAATTGGAATGAAATGCACAACTTTAGTCAACCGATCAACAATCATCCAAATCAAGTCATTTTTTTGCAGCGACTTTGGCAATCCGTGCACAAAGTCCATGAAAATATCATCAAATTTCCACTTCGGGATAAACAATGACTTCAAGAATCCTCCTGGCTGCTGGCACTTGGCCTTCACCAATGCCCACGTTTGACACTTTGCCACGAAAAGAGCTATTTCTTTCATCATCCCTGGCCACCAAAACAACGTTTTCATGTCTTGATACATTTTTGTACTCCTAGGATGAATCACGTACTTGGTGAAATGAGCTTTGTACATCAATTCATCACGCAGTTTCCCGTGATTAGGAACACAAAGCCTGTCATTCTTCCGTAATAGCCCATCCTCAAGTAGAAACGTAGCGTTCGGTACCTCGGCGGGCTCCGACAAGTAACGCTGCATACTTGGATCAAACTCCAAGGCAGATCTCACATGGTCGGCAATATCATACTGGACTTCCATCCAGCTAAGACTGGTAGTGGAAGATGAACCTCGATCCACGCAGGAGATTTCCAAAGCCTCAAGCTCACGTGCCAAACGTTCATCGTGAGCCAAAATCCAACTCGCCTGTACCGGCTCCCGATGACTCAAAGCGTCTGCCACCATGTTCCCTTTCCCAGGGGTATAGAGTATGTCGAACGTATAATCTCCCGGAAATTCCATCCATCTCCTCTGACGCATATTTAGATCTTTATGATCTAGCAAGTACTTCAGACTCTTATGGTCTGTGAAGATTTTGTCCTTCACGCCATATAGGTAATGTCTCAACAACTTCAGAGCAAACACCACGGCCTCCAAATCTAAATCATGGACCGAGTAGTTTCTCTCATGCACCTTCAGTTGGCGCGAACCATAAGCAGTGACTTTCCCATGTTGACACAACACACATCCCATACCACTTCTCGAGGAGTCACTATACACCTGATAACCTTCAGTCCCACATGACAAACTTAGAATCGGGGCAGAAATTAGTCATTTTTTCAGCTCCTCGAAAGCTTGCACACACTCTAGCGTCCATACGAATCGCTGATCCTTCCTAGTTAGCGTAGTGAGGGGAAGTACAATCCGCAAAAAATTCTCCACAAATCCCCTGTAATAACCATCAAGCCCCAAAAAGCTCCAGACTTCCGTTAAATTCCTCAGCTCAGGCCACTCTCAAATCGTCATAACCTTCGCCGGATCTACCGCAACACCCTCTCCTCTAAATATGTGCCCCAAAAATGCCACCGACGGTAGCCAAAACTCGCACTTGGAGAATTTTGCATACAACTGATGACTCATATGGACTGTCAAAACTTTGTGAAGGTGGTCGATATGGTTTTCCTCGGACTGCGAGTACACCAGAATATCATCGATGAAGACGATAACAAATAGATCCAAGTACTCCCGGAATGTTCTATGCATCAAATCCATAAAAACTAACGGCGCATTTGTGAGCCCAAAGGGCATCACCGTGAACTCATAATGTTCTTAGCGAGTGTTGAAAGTAGTCTTTGGAATGTCAGACTCCCGTATCCTGAACTGATAGTATCCAGACTTCAAATCCAACTTTGAGTACACTGTAGATCCTACCAACTGATCAAATAAGTCATCTATGTGGGGAATCAGATATTTATCCTTTTCTGTTAGCTTGTTCAACTCCCTATAGTCTATGTACAGGCGCAAGCTATCGTCCTTATTCATCACAAAAAGTACCGGTGCACTCCATGGTGACAAGCTCAGACGTATATACCCTTGCTCAAGCAACTCCTATAGTTGTAGCTTCAGTTCTGCCATCTCCTTTAGCGCCATACGGTATGGAGAGAGTGAAATGGGTTTGGCACCTGATGCAAGCTTGTTGCAAAAATCAAGTGGAGCCCCAGGAAGCTCATCTGGAAAAACTTCTGCAAATTCCGCTACGACTGCCAAATCACATAGCTTGGGCTTCCGCTTTGAAGCCTCTACTAAAGCGAAGAATAGCTCAGCGCCTTTTCACGTTGCATTCACTACTTGGAGGGCGGTCATCAGGGTTTTGCTCACACCCCGCAGACCCGTGAAACGAGTTCTGTCTCTGCATTCTCCATTTAACAACACTTCTTTTGATTTGCAATCAATGCACGGGCCCTGTTTTGTCAACCAATCCATGCCAAATATGATGTCAAACTCTGACAGTGGTAGTAGCACGGCCTTTAAATTGAAGTCTTGCTCTCCAAATCGAACCTTCATGCGACTCTTCTTCATCGTACTCATTAGGCACCCATTGGGTAAGAGCACATCTAACTTCGCCTCTGCCAACATACAAGGCAATATGATTTGCACCAAAAAGTCTTCCGATAAGAATGAGTATGATGCACCGGTGTCGAACAATGCTCTCGCTAGATGATTGAATACCAATACGAAACCTAATGAGTACACGAGAAACATACATACACACAAATTATAAGCAGTACACATGACAATAATTACAAGTAAATGTACATGTCATGACATCGCTTTGCTTAATAGCCTCCTGCAGGCCAAGATTATAGACTTTGGGATGCGTTGGCGTATCATGAGATGCAGACAACTCCGCTGCTTTCCCCTTCTCAGCATACGACACACCCGCCTTTCTGTCAGACTTCGCGGGACGACTCCAACAATCTCGAGCATAATGTCCCATCTTGCCACAGTTGTAGCACGTGTGCGGACCTTGGCCCGTAGTAGCTCCTGAAGCAGTAGAAGGAGCTGGTCCAGATGACTTAACATTCTTGTTCCACCTGTTGCAGAATCTAGACTTGAAGAACTCGACGCTTTTATCTCTTGCTTCCTCCCAGAGAGGTCCTTCTTACCCTGCATTCTCTTCATATCATATTCCAGAGATCGGGTAGGGTTTACTAACATAAGAAAGCCTTGTGTCATCAGACATGCCAATAATAACCTCAGCTCGTCAAGCAGACCTTCATAGAATAAGTTGGTCTTCCTTTCCTCATTAGCAAATGAGGCTCCTGCGTACCGCCCAAACCGAGTGAATTCAATCAAGTAGTCGTCCACCAGACGCTCGCCTTAAGTTAGCCTATGAAATTGTTTTTCCATCGCGATCCTTTGCGCAGAAGGGAGATACCGTGCAAGTAACAGTCCTGAAATGTGCAATTAGCAAGTTAGCAAGTTTACATATTTAATATAAATGTGCAATTTAAGCATCATTCATCACAGACGATGGTGCAAACCGCCCAACATCTCGTGCACTCAGGGCACCTTTACGGCTTACCGGGTTTCCCCAAGTCCCACCTTTTTGCCATCACAGACATACAATCATGCGTAAAGCACCTAAACGGTGAACTCCACTAGTCTACCACCATTCTCAGTCCCGGACTGGATGGTTCCTCTTGAGCATTACTAGCCAGGCCTATAGTCTCAGCTCACCCCTGTGCCAACGACAATTGCCACATACTTTAGGTCTATTTAGCCAAACGACATAGAGCGGGTACAGTTCGGCTCTTTCTCAAATCACCATGCCAATTAACGACAACGACGCGGGTCAACATCCCCTTTCCCGTGCACGACATAATGAACGTTATGTTTCAAGGTTGGCACCCGTGGCCACCAAAGTTGGGCACCCAAGGAACGCAACTCAACAGGCTAGCACGTGGTCTCCGAGAGACCGGTTTATCACACAGCACAACAAAAGCTACCAGGGTACTAATGTTAACGATACAATGATATATGCAAACATTAGGGTGTTTCTTAGAGCACACATCCAGTATTAACTGACGCTCCAGGCAGACCCCCATTCCAAAACATTCAACTTCCACGGAGTCTTCTGCAGGGACCCATAGAACATCACCAATCCATACCACACATCCGGATGGGCTTCACACAGCATGCCTAAAACCATACTCGCGCTTCTGAGTACTAAATGCAATTAAATAACGGGGATGTACACATCAATCCATTGGAGAGCACCCATCCCCCACCCGTCGGTGGGGAGGAGCTTTCATGCAAACATGCTAAAAATAAGGGATTCACCTGCACAAGAAGAAAAGTCGTTACCATTGACAAGCGTTTCAGAGCCACAGATTGGTCGTTACCCTTGACAAGCGTTTCAGAGCCATAGATTGGTCGTCACAAACTTGGTTTCCACACATCGGTCCGAGCTCCAAATCGAACGCTTTGCCGCTATCCCTAGCCAAACACGAGTTTCTAACCACCAACACCTCTGGATGGATTCCTCCCATAAGTGTAAACCTAAACCTAATCCCTCTTGGTCAGCCAAGAGGAGAGGGAGGTCAGACACGACCTCAACCCTAGCCGGCGGCTGCTGGGACAAGGAGGAGGAAGGGAAGTCGGGTTTCCCCCTTACTAGTGGTGGCCAGGACAAAGGGATGAGAAATCGGGAGAGTAGAGCTCTGTCCTCCTTCTAGCAGCGATGGGAGAGAGGGACGGGGTCGGCAGCACTGGCGAGGGAGGAGAATTGGGAGAGAAAAGGGGAGAGGCGATCACTTTGCACCTCCTTCCAGCAGCGGCAGGGGGAAAAACCGAGAGGAGAGATCTGGAGAAAAATGGGAGAGAAAGAGGGAGAGGAGGGCTCAGCTTCACGTGAGAGGAAAAAGTCGAGAGAGCGGCTCGGGTTATGAGGGGGAGTGGGGGAAAATAGGTTTTTAAAGAAAACCCTTGCCCAAAATGCTATCCGCAGACCACGCCCTCTAAACACACCCCAAAATTAATTTGTTTAAATTTGTGGCATTACAGTAGGCTAAGGTCTCGCAATACACCCATCCCAAGAAGAGCCCCTCACTCGCGATCTAAAGCTAAGGATCAACGACGAATTAGAGCGCGGGTCGAGTGCAAATAGTGCGCGATAGAACTACTGAAGTTAAAATTAAAGAGCATCAAAGAGGAATTCCAGACAGCAAAATTATAACTTATATTTTTCAAACAAATGTTACATCTCGCAAAATATAAAGAGCCAAAAAGAAAGAACAATACTTTAAAGAAAATAAAGCTGTAAAGAGCGAGAGCTTCAGGATGGAGATGTCGACTGCTCGCTCTCGCGATTGGTTGGATCGGTGTCATCTCCTGATTCGTTGATTGGGAGGAACAACTCGGGGATCAGGTCCTCGGCGGTGACACTTACACATTCACCTCTCATAAGGCCAGACCTTTGCATCACCTGAAGCGCAGCTTCATTGCCCCGATGGCATTCTCCTACATCATCAGTTTAGTTTCATGTTGAGAATATAGCTTGAGTTTTTTTCCTCTTGCTTGGAAGTTGGGGGTACAAGGGTGTCAACCAGATGTACGTTCTGGGCCTTCAGACCCATGTTATCCTCCTCAAGACGGGCGATGCGCACATGCAATTGAGTAGCGGTTGCAGCATCCTACAAGAAGTTTGAAAAGAAGGGTTAAAGCAAGAAGAATGCAAAATAGTGAATGCGCAAAGTAGGCGATGAGTTACCACTCCACCCACATGCCTGGCGAGAAGTCTCTCGACAGTTTATAGCCTCTGCTTTAGCATCACGACCTCTCCCAACAGTAGATTTTGCGAGTCATTGACATTAGCCAGGTTTTGTGATAGGCGAATGCCGCAGCGCACTGTCATATGAGCAAGCTCAATGGCGCGGAGCTGGGCTCGCACGCTCTCATTCGCGAGTGCTTGCGTAGTTGTATCATCATAATAAGCAGCACTGTCTCTGTTGATGCGCGAAAACGGCACCGCTTAGTTAACACGGAGGGATGGTGTTCGATGTCACAGGCTAGGAGAGGAAGAGGTTGAAGGTTGCGGGGGAAGAGGAAGCTTCTGAGTGCTCGAGATTGGAGCGAACGCTTGTCAAAGGGGTTGCGGGGATAGAGGAGAGGTTTGCTGAGAGCAGCGGAGGAGGTTGATCAGGAGCTGCCAAGCAGACGGGTACTTGGACGGTTGTGCTTGCAGGTTGACACCAAGAGGGAGCTGAGTTGAGCTAAGAAGAAGAAGAGAGAGAGGGCCGCTAGCAGCGGCAACAACAGACTTCGCCCGCTGCGGCTTAAATGCCACTCTTGCGACGGGTTTTCCTTTGATTAATATTGAGAGTTACAGCTTGACAATACACCTTTACAAGAAAGTAATAAAGGGGTACAGAGAGGAAGCTGGCGGCTAAAGTAGGAGTGCTAGAAGAGGCCGCCCGGACTGAAGAGCCAGGTCGGTAGGCCGCGCGACTAAGGGAAGAAACAGAGGCCACGCGGTCTAACAACTTAAGCCGGCAGGCCGCACGACTAAAGGCAGAGAGAAGGTGCGGACTGGAAAACAGAGTTCGCAGGAAATGAGCTTGCCGTGGGCTGACTTCGAGCGTGAGCACCTTGGCAATGATCCGAAGCTGGAGCTGAAATTGAAGCTGACTCTCCCCCTCACGCTGACCTTCATGAGAGGTATGGGGGTCTATATATAGGCCCGAGGAGGTAACGGCTTGCGGTGACGTTACCCCCGACGAGACGGTAACTTGAGCAGAAAGAAAAAGGAGTCCGCCGAGTCCGCATCAGGCCGCGCGGATTGGGGCTTTCTTCTGGAGCTGGTGCTGCTGATGGCGAACTGGGAGACTTAGTGGAGTATTGTGATGCGGGTCCGCGGTGTCCGCCACTGCTGAGCTGAGATTGTCCGCCTGCTGATGGGGTGGCGGATGCTAGAGGCTAAGCAGGGTGCGAGCTGAGGAGTGCCCGCTAAGTCCGCTGAGCCCGTACGAAGCTATGAGGTCTGGGACAGTCTTGAGGATGTTCTGCTGCCTGGAGGACTGCGGGGAGAATCCGCGGAGTCCGCCTCTACTGATCGAGCCCGCGCCAAGACTGCGGGCCGAGGGAGGAGTTAACCCTGCTGCACAGCGAGTCCGCGGAGTCCGCCGGGTCCGCGCCTGCTGTTAAGCTGAGTCCGCTTATGTTGGAAAGGAGAGCTTGACTGTTGAAGCTGTTGGGGTTCACCAATGAATGCGGACTGGAAGTCTTAATCGGACTTCGAGTCCGCCGAGCTCGCGAGGAACTGGGTATTGCTGCTGATCTTTGCGAGTAGCCAGAGAGCGAGTGCCCGCGCTCTACAGGCGGACTGAAGGAGTTGGCTGCCCATGCTGTTGGGTCACAAGGGATATGCAACCTGCCGGACTGATGAGGCATGCCGTGCGTGTTGGCAAGGTAGTTGAGGTAGCTGGCTGGCGGCCTGGGGGCTGGTCACCACCTATGCTTGGCGGTTTGGAGCGGTCTGGTCTTCTTGAAGAGCAACCTGGAGGAGCAGGCTTAGGGAGTCCAATTCCTACGAGCGACACGACCTATTGCCGTCCTGGGCAGACAGGGATTTGAGTCCGACAAAGGGACATCTGTTGAGAAAAAGCTGCGGTTAAGCTGACAAAGGACGCGGTTTGCAGCGGCGGACTGTGGAAGCAGTCCGCGACCCCTACCGACCAGAGAGACAACGCGCAGCCTGGGCGGTCAGACCGCTGAGACCTCCCAAGCCATGCGGCCTGAACGGACAGGGAAAAATCTGTCCGCACAACCTAAGAAGCGACCTCCAGGAGGAACCTGGAGCAGGCCACTACTAGCGAGCTGGCTGCCTTGGGAAGGATCGCCGATTTTGGGGTTAACAGTATCGCCCATAAAGCCCGAAGGAGAAGGCGTATGCTTGGCCAGAGACGGTCTCGCCCTCCTGCTAGGGGGGAAGGATGGTAGAGATAGAGGTCATGTTGGCTTCTCTATCCCAGAGCAGCAGGGGCTCGCTAGAGTCATGAAACAACTTCTCGCACAGACCAAAATTCTGGTGACCTCTCGACACCACTTTCTCTTTTGGTGCTGCCGAGGTCCCTTCGATCTCGCTAGAGATCCTATCAGTAGTCTTGTTCACGACCAGCATTTTCACGAGAGGAGCCGCACTAACCTATTTATCCTTGGCAAGTACATGACAGCGTCCTCCGCACGTGCATATTCAGAGGCGAGAGCCTTGCCACTCGCGTAAGGCAGATGAAGGGGTAGGTCTCACGCCCTTATGCATGTGACCGTTGGTAAAGAAATTCTCAAGGAGAGAGAACCAAGTCTAGAAGTTAGAGGGATGGAAGGTACCTTCACAAGTGAGCACTGGAAGGAGAGAGTTGACATTCCTCCTCAGGTAAGGTACGTTGAAGTCCTTCTAAAAGAAGAATTGTTAGAGTTTGGCCTCGTGACCTCCAAGGCTAGGAGGGCGATAGGTCGATTCTTGCTATTGAATAAGCGAGAGGGGAAGGTTGCCGAAATCGGATGACATGAAGATTAATTTGTGGATCCAGTGGCAGTTCTTGTTGGTGAGATCGGCGGCCTTGAGGTTGTTGTCAAAGAAGAAAGCAATCCCATCCTTCTTGGCCCTAAAATTCAAAAGCTTGCAGAAGATATGAAGGCTGAACTCTATCCGCTCCTCCTACATGTAGAAGATGAATGCTATCAGCAGGGTGATGGAGTTGGGATTGAGCTGAGCGGCAACGACTCCAAAGTACCGCAGGGCCTGACACACCTCCGACAACATGGGGAGGCAGAGCCCTACCTCGAAGTGTTCTACGGGTATCACGAGCTCACTCATCGTGCCCTTCCTTGGTCCCTGGACCGATCCTGCATGCCCCCACTTGTCGTCGAGTTCAAGTTAATACCATATTCAAGGCTTTAAAAGCAGATCACCGAGAGAAAAAAAATCATGAGGCGAGATCGTAAGAAAGCATCAAGTGAACATTTACATTCACGATATTTATACTGCAGGAGCAATGTTTGACAACCAACAAAGGTAAATATTACACCAGGTACAATTAGAAAAAGAAGGTGCAGCGGGGCGAGTGCCGGTTGGCCCATTATGGGGCCGTTACCACTGTCCCCGACCTCTCCTCCTAGCCCAAGGTGTCATGCACAAACAATGCTGTGCGTGAATGGCTTGTAGCTCCTGTTGCGCCAAGCATAGTTGATCCTTAGTCGATGAGATCTCGTGATAGCTTGTAGTGGATTGGTTCAGCCATGCATGATCGAATTCTAGTAAGAATGAGGCGAATGCGCTTATTTGCCTGGCAAAGTATCAACACCTCTGCTCGGGTGCCGGCGAGAGGTACTGGGCCACCCCTCAAAGGGTGTGTTGAAAGTAATGTGCGCCTTCCCGAGCCCTAGGCAGAGAGGCGCCTGTTCGGCAGAAGGATTACTGGTAAGATGCAGGAGGATAAAAATCTCTTCCATCGGGAGGTATGAGCCTGAGGCGAGATCAAGAAGGATCGGGTGGGCTGGGGACTTGGGAGGTGAAGCGCCTAGGCCTGTGGTCCCAAAGGTTGGAGCTGCGAGAAGTATAAGTAAGAGAGAAAGGGATACAAAAGGAGGGCATAAAAGGTGACTTATTGGGGGTATGCAGGAGGTCATCTGGGGTGATATGGGTATTAGCCTTCGGGGCTTGCTGATTGCCCCCGAATTCGAGCGAGAGCATGCCGACATTCGTTGACCCTTCCCCGGTGTCTTTCTCCTTCGAAGGAGTTTCCTATGACTAGCTGCAACGATGTCGATCATCCTTTCTCTAAAAAGGTAGCGAGTGGAGGAACAAATATGAATACATGTGGAGTCCCAGGGTGTGGTGGTGGAGTCAGCGGGATGGACCAGCCCATCGTCAGGTCGTGCCTGACCATCTTGGACTTTTTAACTTTAGGGATGAGCTCGAAGCTTTCCGAGAAAGCCAGGGAGCAATCCCAGTGATAAAAGACTTAGCCTCCTCTCTCACGACAGCAAGTCGGTCATGAACTTCTTTTAAGAGTGGCATTATGAGCTAGAGGCGAGAGAGAAGGCCAAGAAGGGTGGGAAGGGCAAGCATCACCTACCTATGACTAGCTATAAATAGCAGAGTGGGGGGACCCACCAAACAATTCTTGCTAGGTCAGCATGCACTCACCCTTCGATCTCGCTAGAGATCCTACCAGTAGTCTTGTTCACGACCAGCATTTTCACGAGAGGAGCCGCACTAACCTATTTGTCCTTGGCAAGTACATGACAGCGTCCTCCGCACATGCATATTAAGAGGCGAGAGCCTTGCCACTTGCGTAAGGCAGATGAAGGGGTAGGTCTCACGCCCTTATGCATGTGACCGTTGGTAAAGAAATTCTCAAGGAGAGAGAACCAAGTCTAGAAGTTAGAGGGATGGAAGGTACCTTCGCAAGTGAGCACTGGAAGGAGAGAGTTGACATTCCTCCTCAGGTAAGGGACGTTGAAGTCCTTCTAGAAGAAGAATTGTTGGAGTTTGGACTCGTGACCTCCAAGGCTAGGAGGGCGATAGGTCGATTCTTCCTATTGAATAAGTGAGAGGGGAAGGTTGCCGAAATCGCATGACATGAAGATTAATTTGTGGATCCAGTGGCAGTTCTTGTTGGTGAGATCAGCAGCTTTGATGTTGTTGTCGGAGAAGAAAGCAATCCCATCCTTCTTGGCCCTAAATTTGAAAAGCTTGCAAAAGATATGAAGGCTGAACTCTATCCGCTCCTCCCACATGTAGAAGATGAATGCTATCAGCAGGGTGATTGAGTTGGGATTGAGCTGAGCGGAAACAACTCCAAAGTACCGCAGGGCCTGACGCACCTCCGACAACATGGGGAGGCGGAGCCCTACCTCGAAGTGTTCTGCGGGTATCACGAGCTCACTCATCGTGCCCCTCCTTGGTCCCTGGACCGATCCTGCACGCCCCCACATGTCGTCGAGTTCAATTTAATACCATATTCAAGGCTTTAAAAGCAGATCACCGAGAGAATAAAATCATGAGGCGAGATCATAAGAAAGCATCAAGTGAACATTTACATTCACGATATTTATACCGCAGGAGCAATGTTTGACAACAAACAAAGGTAAATATTACACCAGGTACAATTAGAAAAAGAAGGGGCAGAGGGGAGAGTGCTGGTAAGCCCATTATGGGGCCGTTACCACTGTCCCCGACCTCTCCTCCTAGCCCAAGGTGGCATGCGCAAACAATGGTGTGCGTGAATGGCTTGTAGCTCCTGTTGAGCCAAGCGTAGTTGATCCTTAGTCGATGAGATCTCGCGATAGCTTGTTGTGGATTGGTTCAGCCATGCATGATCGAATTCTAGTAAGAATGAGGCGAATGCGCTTATTTGCCTGGAAAAGTATCAACACCTCTGCCCGGGTGCCGGCGAGAGGTACTGGGCCACCCCTAGAAGGGTGTGTTGAAAGTAATGCGCGCCTTCCCGAGCCCTAGGCAGAGAGGCGCCTGTTCGGCGGAAGGATTACTGGTAAGATGCGGGAGGATAGAAATCTCTTCCATCGGGAGGTGTGAGCCTGAGGCGAGATCAAGAAGGATTGGGTGGGCTGGGGACTTGGGCGGTAAAGCGCCTAGGCCTGTGGTCCCAAAGGCTGGAGCTGTGAGATGTATAAGTAAGAGAGAAAGGGGTACAAAAGGAGGGCACAAAAGGTGACTTATTGGGGGTATGCAGGAGGTCATCTGGGATGATATGGGTATTAGCCTCCGGGGCTGGCTGATTGCCCCCGAATTTGAGCGAGTGCATGCCGACATTCGTTGACCCTTCCCTGGTGTCTTTCTCCTTCGAAGGAGTTTCCTATGACTAGCTGCAACGATGTCGATCATCCTTTATCTAAAAAGGTAGCGAGTGGAGGAACAAATATGAATACATGTGGAGTACCAGGGTGTGGTGGTGGAGTCAGCGGGATGGACCAGCCCATCGTCAGGTCGCGCCTGACCATCTTGGCCTTTTTAGATTTAGGGATGAGCTCGAAGCTTTCCGAGAAAGCCAGGGAGCAATCCCAGTGATAAAAGACTTAGCCTCCTCTCTCACGACAGCAAGTCGGTCATATGAGCTAGAGGCGAGAGAGAAGGCCAAGAAGGGTGGGAAGGGCAAGCATCACCTACCTATGACTAGCTATATATAGCAGAGTGGGGGAACCCACCAAAAAAATCTTGCTAGGTCAGCATGCACTCACTAAACAACTGGGGTTGGATGTTTCTTTCCGAGCTTGTGCTAATCTCGAAAAGAGTGGGGATTGTGTAGAACCCCGTGTTCGCTATGTGGGTCCCTTAGGGAGTCCCAGGGGCAAAAAGGGCCCATAACCCAGTGTGGCTGAGCAGGTGAGTAGGGCAGTTAGACCCACACTCGCCCATGACCACAGGATTGCGCGTGTCCTAATGAATGAGGCCAATATTTCTGCATTCATGCAAGGCTTGAGGCTTGCGTGCATCAAGCGAGTGTGATAGTCAGTACGCACTCACCCAGGGCAGTGAGTGTTTAGTAGGAGAGTGCTAGTTTCATCGGGCACTCTCCCACAGCCAGTAATAGGCGGATGCTCGCCGTCTCGCCTAGGCATTCACCAGTCCTTCGTGAAGTTACGTTTTGGCCTACTATTAACCTTCCCAAGTTTCGGAGTTACGATATTGGCAGACCCGGTTGGGCTACGTATAGTAGTTCTGAATAACAGAATTATGTTGTTTGCAAACCAGACTTGGAAAATTATAAATAAACCTGTAGGGGCGCCTTGGGGGGGAGCTCTCTCTGGCTTCTTCCTCCTATAGTTTTTTGGTTGGCTTTTAAGTGCCCTCTAAGGTGACCTAGCTCAGTATTGGCTAGGGAGGGGAAGTACTCTAATATCTTTTGTGTGTGTGGTGAGACCTCTTCGCTGTAGCCCAGGATCTATTCCTAGTTCTAAGTCTTTGGTCTTGTATACTTCTTCAGGATAAGTAGGTGTGAGGTTACCCTTTTCGGGTCTGAACTCCATAAGATGCAAAGTTTCGATTTCAACAACACGACATGCAATGAAAGTATTTCTTTATATATAATACGAGTGAAAGTGCACGGGGGGGGGGGGGGGGGGGGGGCGCCCAGCGGGCGACGCCTGCCCTTAGAGATTAGTGAAAGTCTTTGTTTTCAAGGTAGCTTGCAACCTAGAGGGGGGGGGGGGGGTGAATAGGTTTGTTGGTATCTTATGACTTTCTTTAAGTTTCTTCCTTTAGGGCTTAGTGTGTTAGCAGTTATAAGCTTTCAAGAACCTGTAATAAATAAACAACACAAAAAACACGCATAGAAATTATAGTGGTTCCCCAGATTATGAGTACATCCACTCTCCTCCCACCTTTCTAACTTTCAGTTAGACAAGACACTTCTCCAAAACTCAGTTCAAAGAGCTTACATCTCAGATCCCTCAGAATATCTCAGTCTCCTCCAAGACTTACAGCTCAGGTACTAAGCCCTACAACCCAGCCTTCAACAGATTACCTACCTCAGTCCAAAGATCCTACCACTCAGGCTGGGAGGATAGCCCTACCTCAGAGCAAACTTGCTCCTACCTTAGAGAGAATGAATCTCCTACAGCTCAGGACCAAAGGCCCTACCTCAAATCCAAAAGATCATATAGCTCAGACACAAGTGCCCTACAACTCACAGAGAATGACTCTGCTACCTCAGGCTCAAAAGCCCGATAGCTCAGTGATCAAAAGATCACCTACCTCAGATCCAAGATAGAACCTACACTTAGAGAGTAACACTCTCCTACAGCTCAGGCAAATTTGCCTCACCTCAGGCCAAAGGCCCTACAACTCAGATCCAAAAGAATCATACAGAAATGTAGTTGTTTTAATTAATTTGACAAAGAGAAATTTATGTGTCAACACCTAGAGCTGAGTTATCTCAACTCTATTTTTCTTCATAGCAGCAGGAAGATATTCTTCAATAGATGGTTGCCTCCGCTGGAAGTAACTCAGAATGTAGTTTCTGAACTTGTTGTAGAAGACTGAAGATCTACAGGTCTTGAGCTCTTCAAACAGCTAACTAAACCTCCAGAAGACTGAAGGCTCTCCTTGCTTTCTTTATCAGAAGTATTTTTGATCTTGCTGTAGCAAAAGAAAATGCTACAGCTAACTGAACTTTTCATTAAGTTGGAAGACTTCAAGCTTTTTCTCAGCAGCAATGTCGAGGAAGATGAAGTCCAGCTGCTCTTTTTCTTGTTAAATAAAACCCTAAAAGTTGCCTTCAACATTATGGAGCTGTCCCTTTTATCTTCCGCCGATTAACGGCTCCAGGAAACTTGTGGGGACCACCTGCAGCAGACAGCTGCATCTTGCTTTAATGGAAGAAGTCGTACAGTAGACTTTCGATAGTGTTTGTTGTGTTCTGTAGCTTTCTCGCAATTAATTTGAACACAGTTGACTTGTTGACTTTGTTTACGTCAACATTTTGTAGACTTAGCCAAAATCAAGCATCATTAGTATATGCATTGAGTGAGTAAGCTTCACTCAATGCCAAAACACTTAGATAGATTTTTTATCACTAAGCGTTGAGTGAACAACCTTCACTCCACGCCAAAACACTTAGAGAAATTTCTCTATCATTAGGCGTTGAGTGAGTAAGCTTCACTCAATGCCAAAACACTTAGAAAAGATTTATGTCATTAGGCGCTGAGTGAGCAACCTTCACTTAATGCCAAAATACTTCAAAAAATTTCTCCATCTCTAGGCGTTGAGTGATTGAGGTTCACTAAACGCCAAACTGCTTAACTAGAATTCTGTCACTTGGCGTTGAGTGAGTAAGCTCCACTCAATGCCACAACACTTAGATTTTATTTTAGTTACTTGGCATTGAGTGAGTACGCTTCACTCAACGCATTTGGACTTAGCCAAATTTCTGTGAAATCACAGTCTCTGACTGACCAAGGTTCAGTCAATGCTTTTTATCACATGACGTTGAGTGAGTAAGCTTCACTCAACACCTATGTACTTAGTCAAATATCTTTATATATTTTATGTGGCATTGACTGTCTGAGCTATACTCAACGATTTATGTTGTATGACGTTGAGTGAGTAGACTTCACTCAACGTTTGTGGACTTAGCCACATTTCTGCATGTTTCTTCTTAGGCTTTGACAGGTTCAGCATTACTTAATGCTTTTAGCTATATGACATTGAGTGAGTAGAATACACTCAACGCCTGTGGACATAGCCACTTTTCTGTCTAGCCAACAAGTAGGCTTAGACTAACCAAGCTATACTCAACGCTTTTACTTACCTGGCGTTGAGTGAGTAAGCTTCACTCAATGCCTGTGGACTTAGGCGATTTCCAGCCTATCCAGCATCTTCCCTTAAATCTAGCGTTGAGTGAGTAGACTTCACTCAATGCCCGTGGACTTAACCAAATTCCTACACCTGGAGTTGAGTGAGTAAGCTTCACTCAACGCCTGTGTACTTAGGTAAATTCTTGCCTGTTCAGCATCTATCTTTGTGTCCACCTGTCCAATCACTTAGAATACCCATCTTATCAATATTTCAAGGACAACCTGCATGCATGAACTTAAGCACACATCAAATACAACTTTATGTATATCATTGAGATGATTGACTTCTTCAAATCTGGACATTGTGGGCAATGGACCTAACAATCCCCCCCTATTTGAAGAAGTCAAAACCCTCAATCAATTGAGTCAATGACATACAATAATATATGTAGCAATAGAATATTAACTTAATACAAGAGAAGAGGTTTTAGTTACCACACTTCCTTGCCTGCAGGGTGATCATCTTCACACTTGCTCCCCCTAAATTGATGCTACTTGGTCTTGATCAATTTGATCATAACCTTCTCATAGTTCTGATACCACTTGTATCCTTCTCCTCCTGTTATGATCTGATACCAGATTCATATCCTTCTCCTCCACTTTTTTGACTTCTATAAATAGTCAGAGAGGTACAGATAATCTACTCCCCCTTTTTTTAGTACAGATAAGCATCAGTTGAACCACTTGAGAGTGCTGGAGCAGTGCTGGACATGCTCCCCCACAATTGAAGCATCATCTATCATGCTTCCTGATAGACACATTAGTGTACACCATCTGGATAGTACTTCCACAAACATTATACCATTTAAGATATAAAATTTGAAACATCTTTAAATCATTGAAGCACTTGTACACCTGCAAGAAGGAATACAACCTGCAACAATATGAGGAGCAACTGAAGCCTATACTAGGTTCAACATACCCAATTCAAAATTGAAGGTGTTGAACTTTGCTTCATTTAGAGGCTTAATGAAGATATCAACCACTTGCTTGTCTATTGGGACAAACTCAAGGTTGATATCTTCACATTCCACATGCTCCCTAATAAAATGATATATAATCTAAATGTGCTTAGTCCTTGTAACACCCCCTATCCGTCACATAGCATATAGCAGTAGGTCCGGCCAGGGCCCGACGCCGTATGCCACAGACAGACCGGGTGGTTACTTATGGAAACCATCCAACCAATCTCAACGTCCTACACAGAGCATTCTAGCGGAAGCAGTTTATAAGAGTTGTAAACAAGAACCCAGCATAGGAGCATGAATGTCCACTAATACCAAAAGGAATGTTATACAAAAATACCCAAAACCGGCCTTAAGGCCTTACAAAGTGTTTCACTTGAAAATTACATGATTTACAAACCACGGCACGCAGGCCGGTCATACATGAACAAAGCAGTAAACACTTCTACTTGGGCCTTCGAGGGCCAGCTTCGCAAAAAGGGCTTTAGCCCGCTATTGACCGCTTGGTCCAGCTGCACCTGCAAGCAACAAACCACCGCACGGTGGCAAAACAAGGCAACGGTCAGCAATGCTGACCAAATTATAACGATCCCGCCTCCAACTCGGGGCGGCGATGCTCCTTCCCTGCATTTCATTAGCATAAGCGAGCAATTTATATAACCATAGCCATATCATCACAGGCGTTGGCTCGCACGGCCACACGCCCCGTGCACTCAGGGCACATTCTCGGTGATCACAGTCTAAGCCGCTAACTCACCACCATCTCTAGGACGGCAATAACTCGTGAGCTAAATGGTCTTTTAGGCAAGTGTTACGACACTTTAATGTCATCAACAGCCCATGTCACGACACTTTAATGTCATCGACAAAAGACCCGACCTCTATGCCCTCGGTATAACGCAGGAACGGTTCCCACTCAACCCGTTGCTCACTTGCCACGACACTTAAATATCATCGGCACGGGTTAAGCTTCCCCGAAGCCCGTGAATCGAACATACGATATTACATAACCCAGTTATGTACTAATTGGCACTTAGGCCCACAAGTTGGCAAGATCTCGTATCCGCCCAGTTTTCCGGGTGCACCTTTGGGTTAATCCCTGAGGCTCCCTGCTGCAATCTACCGCGTAGAAAACCCGAAAAACAACCAGTAGCACGGAGTCTTCTCCGGCATTTATGCAATGCAACATCACCGATCCAGACCAACATGTCCGGGTAGGCTTCACACATCATGCCTATGTCCGTTCTCGCATACGGACTCTAAACAACGGGGACTTCACATATCTACCCGAAGGAACGCCTCCAACTCTCCGCAAACTCGCGAGAGCGGGCTTCCTATGCTAGGAAAGAGAGCTATTCGTGCTCAAGATGAGGATCGTTACCCTTGAGTTCCTCTTTGGCGCCATCGAAAAGTAATCGGATAGAAATCACCGCACTAGCGTTGCCTCCGTGGATCCGGAGTCGGCTTGCGATTCGGAGCTCCGAAGCTCCTCCAATGGCGGATCTAGCTCTTCTTCTTCTTGCCTTAGCTCTCCTCTCTCCAAGGATTTAGAAAGAGAACAAGCGAAGAAAAGTGAGGTTTTCCAAGTCAACTCACGGGTATATCCTCTCAGGAACAACCCCCAGCCGTTGGATCTCAACCTAAGGAAACGAACGGCTTTGATTCGGGGCTGAAATGCCCAATCTGGACCGAACACGGCCTGACACACGCCCGTGTCCAGGGCCGTGTGCCGCATTCGCCGTCAAAATCAAATCTCTTGGAACCTCACACGGGTATCGAACACGCCCGTGTTCGAGCTGACACGCCCGTGTTCCACGTGACACGGCCGTGTAGCCGGCCGTGTACCCCATGATTTTCCCCCATTTTCAACCCGAGCACTGCACGGGTTCTAGGACACGCCCGTGTCCTTGCCCGTGTCACATTGACACGCCTGGACCCCAGGCCGTGTACACGGGACATTTCGTCGCGGGAAGAACGACGACTTGATGACACGGCCTTGGACACGCCCGTGTCCTAGGCCGTGTTCCTTGTCTCGACGATCGTCGAGTGAATCTCGACGACTCCCCGGGACAATCGTCGACACGGGTCGACACGCCCTGCAACACGCCCGTGTCGCAGGCCGTGTGCCCATTCTCGACGAATCGTCGAGTATAACTCGACGACTTCACGGCTAAGTGTCGACACAGGTCGACACGCCCTGCGACACGCCCGTGTCGCAGGCCGTGTGCCCACTCTCGACGAATCGTCGAGTAAAACACGACGACTTCAGGGCTAAGTGTCGACACATGCTTGACACGCCCTGGGACACGCCCGTGTCCCAGGCCGTGTGCCTGCTGCCAGAAGCCAAACTGGCCCAAAACGTCCCCCTTTGCTCCTTTGAGTTTCGGGGCGTTACAACTCTCCCCCTCTTAAAAGAATTTCGCCCACGAAATTACATAAAGGAAAGACATACAAAACCAAAATTTGTACCTGAGCGGAACAACTCCGGATACTCGTCAAGCATAGTCTGCTCTCGCTCCCAAGAGAGCTCCTCACGACCGCAATTGTCCCACCGGACCTTGACCATCCTGATCTCTTTATTGCGTAGCCGCTTGACCTCCGAGTCCTCAATCCGAACGGGATTGACCTTTGTCGTTAGCCCACTATCCACCGGCACTTGATCAACCGCGATCACTTGCGTAGGCTCTTGCACCGCCTTCCGAAGCACCGAAATGTGGAATACATCATGTAAACCACTTAGCTCCACTGAAAGCTTCAACCTATAGGCTGCTTCGCCAACTCGCTCCAGAACCTCAAACGTTCCAAGGTACCTCGGGCTTAGCTTTTTCAATCGCCGCACCCGCGAGACACCCTTGAACGGCTTGATCTTTAAGTATACATAATCGCCCACAGCGAACTCCACGTTCCTGTGTTTGGCATTATAGTACTTTGCTTGCCGGTCCTGAGCAATAAGCAACCTATCCCGAATGGTTCTCACCAAAGAAGTAGCACCCTCTACTTCCGATCGCTTATACAACTTTGACTCACCCGTTTCTATCCAAGACAACGGCGTGCGACATCTTCTACCATATAGGGCCTCGAAAGGCGCCATCTGAATACTTGCTTGGTAGCTGTTGTTGTATGCGAACTCCACCAAATAAAGGTGGTCTTCCCATTGCTTTCTGAAATCCAAGACATACATGCAAAGCATGTCTTCCATGGTTCTATTGACCCTCTCGGTCTGCCCATCCGTTTGCGGATGGAAGGCTGTGCTGAACTTCAACTTAGTTCCCAACATTTGCTGCACCAGCCTCCAATCATTGGACGTGAACCGCCCATCTCGGTCACTCACGATGCTGCGGGGCACACCATGAAGCCGTACTATATTATCCACATAAAGCTTTGCCAGCTTCTCCACCGGATCGTCCTTCCTATGCGGAATAAAATGCGACACCTTCGTTAGTCGATCAACAACCACCCAAATGGCGTCGTTCCCCTTTTGCGACCTTGGCAAACCGTGCACAAAGTCCATAGAGATGTCGTCAAATTTCCACTCCGAAATAGGCAAGGACTTAAGAAATCCTCCCGGCTTTTGGCACTCCGCCTTTACCAAGGCGCAGGTTTGGCACTTCGCTACGTATAGCGCCACATCCTTTTTCAAACCCGGCCACCAAAATAGTTTCTTTATATCATGGTACATCTTCGTGCTCCCCGGGTGAATTGAGTACTTGGTATGGTGCTCCTCGTACAACAACTCCACCCGTAAATTGCCCACACTTGGGACGCACAAACGACTGTCTTTCCAAAGCAATCCGTCCTCCACGACGAATTGGGAATTTGACCCATCCAGAGCCTCTATCATGGACTGCTTCATATGAGCATCCATATCCAAAGCCTGCCGAATCCGATCAGCCAGGTCATATTGTACTTCAGTCCCATTCAGAACTGCTTCAGCACTTGATTGTCTATCCACACAAACAATCTCCAACGCCTCCAACTCCCGCACCAACCGCTCATCATGCACCGATAGCCAATTAGCTTGAGCTGGGGCTCGGCGACTCAACGCGTCCGCAACCGCATTCCCTTTGCCAGGCACGTAGTGGATCTTGAATGTATAGTCCCCCATGAACTCCATCCATCTATGCTGCCGCATATTCAGATCCTTCTGATCTATCAGGTACTTTAGGCTCTTGTGATCGGTGTAGATATCAATCTTCACACCGTACAAATAGTGTCTCCACAGCTTCAAAGCAAAAATCACGGCCGCCAACTCCAAGTCATGGACCTGATAATTCCTCTCGTGCACTTTTAGCTGTCTCGAGCCATAAGCTATCACGCTTCCGTGCTGCAGTAGCACGCAACCCAAACCGCTGCCCGAAGCATCGCTATATATCTCGTAGCCTTCGGTTCCACATGGCGAACTCAGCACAGGCGCCGTGGTCAACCGACACTTCAATTCCTCAAAAGCTCGCGCGCACTCCGGCGTCCAAACGAACTTATGATCCTTCCTCGTCAAAGTAGTGAGAGGTAACGCTAACCGCGAGAAGTTCTCTACGAAGCGCCTATAATAGCCGGCAAGCCCCAAAAAGCTCCGGACTTCTGCTACCGTAGCAAGCTCAGGCCACTCCCGTATCGCAACAACCTTCGCCGGATCCACAGCAATACCCTCTCCACTTACTATATGCCCGAGGAACGCCACTGAGGATAGCCAAAACTCGCACTTCGAGAACTTGGCATACAACTGATTTCTCCTTAGCGTCTCCAACGCCAAATGAAGATGCTTGAAGTGATCTTCCTCACTTTGCGAGTACACCAAAATATCATCGATGAAGACGATCACAAAATGGTCCAAGTACTCCCTGAACGTCTTGTTCATCAAATCCATGAATACTGACGGCGCATTAGTCAGCCCAAACGGCATGACCGTAAACTCATAATGCCCGTATCTCGTACTAAACGCTGTCTTCGGGATATCACTCTCCCTTATCCGCAGCTGATAGTACCCAGACTTGAGATCTAACTTCGAGTACACCGTCGACCCGACTAACTGATCAAAGAGATCATCAATCCTAGGGATCGGGTACTTGTTCTTCTCCGTCAGCTTGTTTAGCTCCCGATAATCAATACATAGCCTCAAGCTTCCGTCCTTCTTCTTAACAAAGAGGACCGGTGCGCTCCAAGGCGAAGAACTCGGGCGCACATACCCTTGCTCCAACAACTCTTGCAGTTGAACTTTCAGCTCCGCCATTTCCTTAGGCGCTAGCCGATACGGAGATCGTGACACAGGCTTTGCACCTGGCACTAGCTCGATCGTAAAATCTATCTCCCGCTGAGGCGGGGCTCCAGGAAGATCTGCGGGGAACACATCAGGGTATTCCGATACCACTGAAATACAATCCAAAGCGGGCTTCGGCTTTGCAACCTCCACTAGTGTAAAGAACAGTTCTGCACCAGCACGAACCGCCTTCACCACCTGAAGAGCAGACATCAATGTCTTGCTCGACCCCTTTAAGCCCGTAAAAGTCGTCTCACGACTCACCCCCAGCTTGACTTCCTTGCTACCGCAATCTATATGGGCCTGCTGCTCCGAGAGCCAGTCCATGCTAAATATGACGTCAAACTCCACTAACGGAAGTAAAGACACTCGCAGGTCGAACTCCTGCTCCCCAATACGAATCTTAACATTGCAGATCCTATCCGCTCGCATCGAACACCCATTGGGCAACAACACATCCAACTTATCCTTCGCCATCGAAGAAGGGACTCCGATGCGTGATATAAATCCTTCGGACAAGAAGGAGTGTGAAGCTCCCGTATCGAAGAGTGCTCGTGCCGGATTTTCACAAATCAATACGAATCCTAAACAAGTAGTGGTAAGGTAACATGTGCATAACAAGTATTTAAATAAATTGACTTGCTATAAATTAAACCGTACCTGTCACCACATCAGCTTGTTTAATGGCCTCCTGTTGGCCAAGATTGTAGACCCTTGGTTGGGCCGGAGCATAATGGGATGCGGTCGACTCCACCGTCTTTCCCTTTTCTTCATAAGTAGCTCCCGGCCTTCTCTCGGACTTGGGGCGTCCGCTACGGCACTCACAGGCATAATGCCCCAACTTCCCACAGTTATAGCATGCGCCCGGGGTCCGACCCGTAGTCGCCCCAGAAGCACCAGCAGAGAGGGCTAGACCCGAAGTCTTAGCTTTCTTGTTCCACTTTCGGAACACAGATTTTGAGGTGTTTGGCCCTCTGGACTCCGACCTCTTCTCGCCCAAGCTTTTCTTTGCCTGCACATTCTTCATATCCTTCTCCAAGGACCGGGCAGTATTGACCAAGGTTAAGAAACCCTGCGTCATCGGCCCCGAGAGTAGCAACCTCAACTCGTCTCTCAACCCTTCATAGAAGCGATTAGTCTTGCGCTCCTCATCCGTGATGGTGGCGCTAGCATAACGACTTAGACGAGTAAACTCGTGGAGATATTCATCCACGCTCCTCTCACCCTGTACCAGCTTCAGGAACTCATTCTCCAACGCTATCTTCTGCGTCGAAGGGAGGTATCTAGCCAAAAATAATCTCGAGAACTCCTCCATCGAGACATCACCAAGTTGTCTACCCCTCAGTAAGTGCAGCTCCAATCCTTCCCACCACATCCTCGCTTCACCGTCCAGAAGGAACGTAGCGATGGTGGTCATTTGACACTCCTCCGTCTCCGTCGCTGTCATGACTCTCTTTACCCTGGAGAGCCAGTCTTCAGCCTGAGATGGGGTTCCCAACCCCGAGAATAGCGGAGGGTTAAAGCTCATTACATGCTTTAGCTGCCTCTCAGTTGCCCTCCTTGGCACTATTGGTTCAACAACCACTTGCTCCACCCTCCTCGGCTCAGCCTCTTGCAGAGGTTCTTGCTCCATTACAGGAGCGGGCTGCTGCGCTTGCCTTCCAGGCTGCGCATTAATCACGGCCAACACCGCTTCAGCCACCAATCGTATATTTTCAGCCGACAAAGGTGTTGCAGGAGCAACCTCCGGTGCACTACTAGCCTCAGAAACTCGGCGTTCTGACGGCCCAACACCACTTCTGGTCACCTATAGTGGTACAAAACACCGTTAAGCGACCAAATTGTATTGCAAACAGCAATTATAGGAACACGCAGGTTCCTCAAACACGAGTATTTTCATTCCTAAGTGGACATTCATGGGTTCTTTTACCATTATAACGATGACGCACGCAATGTGCTCACCACCCCTTAAAAAGAATTCGCCCACGAATTCAGTTTATGCCCGACCAAAACCAGTAGTCTGATACCAAATTGTAACGATCCCGCCCCCAACTCGGGGCGGCGATGCTCCTTCCCTGCATTTCATTAGCATAAGCGAGCAATTTATATAACCATAGCCATATCATCACAGGCGTTGGCTCGCACGGCCACACGCCCCGTGCACTCAGGGCACATTCTCGGTGATCGCAGTCTAAGCCGCTAACTCACCACCATCTCTAGGACGGCAATAACTCGTGAGCTAAATGGTCTTTTAGGCAAGTGTTACGACACTTTAATGTCATCAACAGCCCATGTCACGACACTTTAATGTCATCGACAAAAGACCCGACCTCTATGCCCTCGGCATAACGCAGGAACGGTTCCCACTCAACCCGTTGCTCACTTGCCACGACACTTAAATATCATCGACACGGGTTAAGCTTCCCCGAAGCCCGTGAATCGAACATACGATATTACATAACCCAGTTATGTACTAATTGGCACTTAGGCCCACAAGTTGGCAAGATCTCGTATCCGCCCAGTTTTCTGGGTGCACCTTTGGGTTAATCCCCGAGGCTCCCTGCTGCAATCTACCGCGTAGAAAACCCGAAAAACAACCAGTAGCACGGAGTCTTCTCCGGCATTTATGCAATGCAACATCACCGATCCAGACCAACATGTCCGGGTAGGCTTCACACATCATGCCTATGTCCGTTCTCGCATACAGACTCTAAACAACGGGGACTTCACATATCTACCAGAAGGAACGTCTCCAACTCTCCGCAAACTCGCGAGAGCGGGCTTCCTATGCTAGGAAAGAGAGCTATTCGTGCTCAAGATGAGGATCGTTACCCTTGAGTTCCTCTTTGGCGCCATCAAAAAGTAATCGGATAGAAATCACCGCACTAGCGTTGCCTCCGTGGATCCGGAGTCGGCTTGCGATTCGGAGCTCCGAAGCTCCTCCAATGGCGGATCTAGCTCTTCTTCTTCTTACCTTAGCTCTCCTCTCTCCAAGGATTTAGAAAGAGAACAAGTGAAGAAAAGTGAGGTTTTCCAAGTCAACTCACGGGTATATCCTCTCAGGAACAACCCCCAGCCGTTGGATCTCAACCTAAGGAAACGAACGGCTTTGATTCGGGGCTGAAATGCCCAATCTGGACCGAACACGGCCTGGCACACGCCCGTGTCCAGGGCCGTGTGCCGCATTCGCCGTCAAAATCGAATCTCCTGGAACCTCACACGGGTATCGAACACGCCCGTGTTCGAGCTGACACGCCCGTGTTCCACGTGACACGGCCGTGTAGCCGGCCGTGTACCCCATGATTTTCCCCCATTTTCAACCCGAGCACTGCACGGGTTCTACGACACGCCCGTGTCCTTGCCCGTGTCACATTGACACGCCTGGACCCCAGGCCGTGTACACGGGACATTTCATCAAGGGAAGAACGACGACTTGATGACACGGCCTTGGACACGCCCGTGTCCTAGGCCGTGTTCCTTGTCTCGATGATCGTCGAGTGAATCTCGACGACTCCCCGGGACGATCGTCGACACGGGTCGACACGCCCTGCGACACGCCCGTGTCGCAGGCCGTGTGCCCATTCTCGACGAATCGTCGAGTATAACTCGACGACTTCACGGCTAAGTGTCGACACGGGTCGACACGCCCTGCGACACGCCCGTGTCGCAGGCCGTGTGCCCACTCTCGACGAATCGTCGAGTAAAACACGACGACTTCAGGGCTAAGTGTCGACACACGCTTGACACGCCCTGGGACACGCCCGTGTCCCAGGCCGTGTGCCTGCTGCCAGAACCCAAACTGGCCCAAAACGTCCCCCTTTGCTCCTTTGAGTTTCGGGGCGTTACAGTCCTACTATGAGAGACATGATGATGTAGCGCCGTCCTATGAGCCTACACGAATTTCAGATCCTATGCGGACGGCGTCAAGTTCTCTCTTGCCACGCTAACAATCTCGTTTACACGCTAACGAAAACGCAGCAATACCAATTATGTTATTTATCTTACGCGCCAACGTTCGGTTAGCCAATCCGATAGAGATCGAACCACGACTAAAGGCCGAGATCCGATCAAGCTAAAAGGACAAATATTCGTGTCCGCACGAGCGATGTTGTACCAAAGAAAGATCCACCAAGAAAATTCCGATTCGCAAAACGGTTGATCTTTCCCCAACAAGAAATAACGAGGTTCGCCAATCCTCCCGAGAGTACCCAAAAATCAAACGAAAATAGATCCACAAATTTATTAAGAAAACGCCGCGAAATTTCTTTCGTTATCACAAAGTCACGCAAAAATCGTCCACCACATAAACAATCTAGAAGAGAAAAACTCTTGGTAGAAATTTCGTTACCCCTCTCGGAATAGTAGATCCGGGATATTGGTTCCACTAGAAAATGATCGCTCTCCTTTGAACTCCACGGAAGATGCTCCAATGATGAAGAAACTCGGTCGTCTTCTCCGCTTTGCACCGTGAAGTTTCTCCCAAAAGCCTTTTGGCTCTTGCAATCACTTTGTCTCCTCCAAGGATGGTCGGTTAGGATGAAACAAGTGGAGAAATATCGTGGGGTTGATGTGTGAAAGAAGGGCTTAGGAATATTGAAGGTGGAGAAGGGGAAAGAGATGGTGGCCAAGATCTTGGAAGGGGAGAAGGTGGTGGCCGAAATTTTGGAGGAGAGAACCCAAGGTGGGCGGCGGCAAGGAGGAAGGAAAGAGGGGGAGACAATTTAGGTTAGAGGAAATTTAGCAACACAATAAAATCTGCTTTCTAATTAGAGTTTTTAGCCTTATATAGGCCTTACAACACAAATGCTAATTGCACACCAATAAGTCAAAATATTAAAATGCAAGACATAAATAAAACATTAATAATTAATTAATTAATTGTTATTTAATTAATTAATTATTAATATAAAAGTTAATAATTAATTCTTGTGGCGTGGACGAAGATTGTAGCCGTGGCCGCCACGGCGCCGCAAGTCTTTAGTCGGTGGGCCATCATCATCATCATCATCCGCCGCAACTTCATGATCAACCAAAGCGCCATGTACGTCATCATCATCGAGTTGGCCGTCATGGTGGCGGTCTCCATCAATCCTCCCCCGCTCAAAAGGACTCATCACCGATGAGTGGGCAGGAACATAACGGCGTAGGAGATCCGCATCAAGTATCTCCACCTCCGAAGCCGAGAGCCAAGAGTCGTCCGAAGCTGGGCGACCACGCCAACGAATCAAGAACCTGTGAACGTCACCGTCGGGAGTTGGAAACATAGCATCCTGCAAAATTTTGTCAGGCAAGAAAACGGTCCGGGGAAACCTCGGAAATGCGTTAGGCAAATAAGAAAAACAAGTTTCAACATCAGTAGGCGGCATACCTCCCGTAGAGTCCGCAGGAGAGAGCGATCCAGTATTGATCTCACCACCCATCCCATTAGAAGATTTAGTGGAAATATTAAACGGCGAGACAGAAAGTTCATGTGGTGGAGCGACAAAAAGCGTTAAATCGGAAACGTTAAAAATAGGGGAAATTCCCCAATCAGCGGGTAACTGTAATAAATATGCATTTTCGCCCAACTTTTTTAACACTCGAAAAGGACCGGCTCGCCTATTCGCCAATTTCTTTATAGTGCCCGAAGGCATCCGTTCAGGGGTGAGACGAACCATTACCAAATCACCAATAGTCAAGGGGACCGCTCGCCTATGTACGTTGGCATTCGATTGATAAATAACATATTGTGTAGCTAGCGTTTCGCTAATGTGTTTATGGAGACTGTGAACGTGCGAGGCGAAATCCTGAGCAAACTGACTAGACTTAAAAGATGGTGGTAACGGAACCAAATCAAGAGGCACGGGCGCCTTATAACCATGAACGATCTCGTTCGGAGATAAACCGGTGGACCTATTCCTTGAATTATTATAAGCTATTTGAGCATGAGGAAGGATAAGGTCTCACGTACCTTTATGATCGCCAACTAAGCAACGGAGAAAACTACCCAAACTACGATTAACCACTTCCGTTTGCCCATCCGTTTGGGGATGATAGGCCGACGAAAACATCAGTTTCGTAACCATAAGTTTCCAAAGTGTTTTCCAGAAATAGCTAGTGAACTTAACGTCCCTATCAGACACTATCGTTTTGGGGACGCCCCGATGCGCCACGACCTCTTTGAAATACAACTTAGCAACATGGGATGCATCGTTGGTAGTGTGGCTAGCGATGAAATATGCCATTTTAGAAAATCGATCGACGACGACAAGGATGGAATCGTGTCTCCGAAATGTCATAGGTAGGCCCAAAATAAAGTCCATACTAACGTCCTCTCAAGGAACAGACGGAATAGGAAGTGGAGTATAAAGACCGGCATTGGTTTTGTTTCCCTTCGCTAACTGACATACGCGGCAACTCCCTACGATTTTATTTACCATTGGCTTAAGCCCCGGCCAAAAGAATTTATCTTCCACTAATATTATCGTTTTATCCCGGCCGAAATGTCCCCCTAACCCTCCACTATGTAGCTCCCATACAATGAAATGGCGTAGTGAAGAGCGGGGAATACACAATTGTGTATGCTTAAATAAATAACCGTCTCGAATGTAGTATGCCGAAATAGTCGAGGGAGCCTGTTCCCGAGCGGCTAAATAAATATCCTTAAAATCCGGGCATAGGACATACTCGTCCTTAATGCGTTCAAATCTGATTACCTTCACCTCCATTTTAGACAATAATAGAGTGACACGACTAAGGGCGTCCGCCACTCGATTTAACGTACCCTTAAGGTGCTTAATAATGAAAGTATACTCCTGAAGATAGGAGACCCATTTGGCGTGCCGAGGGCTAATTTTACTTTGAGAGTTTACAAATTTTAGCGCCTCATGATCCGAGAGAATCACAAACTCTTTCGATATGAGATAGTGTCGCCAATGTTGGAGACAACGTATCACGGCATAAAACTCACGATCATAATTAGAATAATTTAATTTTGGGCCCGCTAGTTTCTCGCTAAAATATCCTACCGGATGTCCCTCTTGGCTTAACACTCCTCCGATTCCTATTCCCGAAGCGTCGCAAGATAGTTCAAACACTTTAGTAAAATCCGGCAACCGTAGCAGGGGGGCTTCAGACATCCGATCCTTAATCATTTGAAACGCGCTAGTGGCCGACTTGGTCCATTTAAAATCACCCTTCTTCATACATTCAGTGATTGGTGCCATGATACTACTAAAATTGCGAATGAATCGCCGGTAAAACGTGGCCAATCCATGAAAACTCCTAACCTCCCTAATATTTTGCGGTTCCGGCCATTCTCTAATCACTTGGACCTTCTTAGGGTCAACATATATACCCTCAGCGCTCACTATGTATCCGAGAAATTCCACGGAAGTCACACCGAACGCGCACTTTTTAAAATTAATGTATAAGTTCTCTTGGCGCAGTGTAGTAAGGATTGTCCGCAAATGAGTTTCATGATCGATCGGCGATATACTAAACACCAAAATATCATCGAAATAGACTACGACAAATTTACCCATGTATGGCTTAAAGACTTGGGTCATTAACCGTGAGAAAGTGCTTGGTCCGTTGGTGAGTCCCTCTCCTAGCACTAACCACTCGTAAAGCCCATCCTTAGATTTAAAGGCCGTTTTCCATTCGTCTCCCTCCCGAATCCTTATTTGGTGGTAACCACTCTTTAAATCTAATTTTGAAAACACGGTGGCACCGGATAACATATCCAACAGATCGTCCAAACGGGGAATGGGAAACCTATACTTGACAGTTATTTTATTGATGGCCCGGTAGTCTACACACAACCTCCAAGACTTATCTTTCTTCGGGAGCAATAAGGCAGGGACGGCACAAGGGCTTTTACTATGGCGGATAAATCCCTTTGCTAATAAATCGGAAATTAATATTTGTAGTTCATTATGTGCTGAGGGATTGAGTCGGTAATGGGGTAGATTAGGCAGGGACGAGCCCGGGACGAAGTCAATTTCGTGTTGAATATCCCTGATGGGTGGCAACTTGGAAGGTAAATGTACCGGATAGACGTCCTTATACTCTTCCAATAACGTGCGCAAAGATAACGGTAGGTTCTCTAAGGACGGTGAATCTTCCTTTACTTGTAGGCATACTAACGCATAAATGACGCCATCTAGAAAGGTCTCGCGTTCTAAATCCTTCCTACTTATAAAACTTATCATTTTCTTTTCCGCGGGCACCACTGTGTCCGTGGAAACAATCGACGGGTCTTTAGGTGGTGTGGGCTTCAAAACAATGGTCTTACCATTGAACTTGAACTCGTACGTGTTGGCTCTGCCCAAATGGGTAACATCATAATCATAAAGCCATGGTCGTCCTAGTAAAACGTGACATACATCCATAGGGATGACATCGCACCACACCTTATCGAAATAACTCTTCACCGTAAGCAGTACCAAGCATCTTTTAGAAACTGCGATAGATGTTTTGTTCACCCATGCTATCTTATACGGCTGTGGGTGTGGCTCAGTGACTAAGTGCATTCGAGTGATGGCATTCTCCGAAACAACATTCATACAACTACCGCTTTCGATTATTAATTTACACCACTTGTCACCGTGCTTAAAATTTATCGAAAAGATATTTGTCCGGTTGTAATCGTTCGTCGCTCGCGGTGTATTCAGAATACATCTCATAACCATCATGAAAGAGTCGTCATCAATATCACTCGGCTCGGCGTCAGACTCAGTACCGGCCTCATAAACGATCTCCGCGGGATCAGACGTGGAGCCTAAAAGGGCTAGAGCTTTTCCCTTAGTGGGGCACTCATTAGCATAATGCCCTTGGATTCCACAGGAATAACAAGTGACGTTAGTCTTATTAAGACGCCCTATTGGAACTCTCTCACCCGTGGGATTTTTGATGTTCCTAGCGGTAACGACCACGGAGTTCGAATCTGTTGATCGAAACTTTCCTTTGTCTCGCACGGAGGATGAGGGTGGGGGTCCTAAAATGGATTTTTCTTTTTGGAAAGCTCGTCTCTTGGACTTATAGGCATTGTGCTTTTCTATATCCAAAGCTGCATTAAACGTTGCGTTAAGATCCGTGTGACCGTAGCGCAGGAGCTTGCCTTGGATATCCGGCCTGAGTCCCTTACGAAAACGTGATAGTGTTACTTCGGGCATTTCCCGGACGTCACATCTCACCATCATATCCTTAATTAGTCCCATGTACTCCGCTACCGATTTGTCCCCTTGGCGAAGGGTGGCTAATTCATCGAACATTTGGGTTCGGTGATACGCGGGGACATATTGGTCAGTCAACAGTGCTTTCATGGCAGCCCACCCAATTGGGGGTACTCCATTCACGGTACCCATTCGCCTCTCTTCGTTCAACCAGAACGTCTTGGCCCTACTCAGAAGCTTCATTCGTGCCACTCGCACCTTATCACCATCAGACAGGTTGTGCCACTCAAAGTAGCACTCGATCTCCATGATCCAATCTAGGAAAATTTGAGGTTCTCCCATTCCATCGTAGGATGGTGGATGTAGTCGCACGACCCTAGTTAAATTGAAATCGTCGTCCTGATCACGATGGTGGTTTTGTCTTTCGTCTCGTTGGTTGGCGGGCTGTGGTGGGGGCCCCTGCCGATTTATCCCAAAGCCAGGATTTTGAGGCGCCGCCTGATTTACAGCCAACCCTTGTATTAACTGGGTGAGTGCATCGAACCTAGCGTTGAACTCTTCCCGAAGCTCCGCAATCGCTGCAGGAGCGTGCTCATCATCATAGTGGTCGGCCATGTGTGAGGTGGAGGGAAAATATTCCGCACCAGACCTTGTGCGCATGAACTACCGGACAACCAGAAATTTTGACCAGATATTTTATAAAAGATGATTTTTTGGAGACCTATAAAGTAGGAATACAAAAATATTTTTTTAGACTTTTTGCTTAGAAAAATAAGGAGAAAATTCAGGAATTTGTTTTGTAATTTTCTGGAGAAATTTTTTTTTTTTTTTTGATGTTGCTATTTGCAGCCCAAAACGAAAATTCTGAATTTCGTTATCTAATATGCGACGTGCACGACCAAGTGTGGTTCGACGTCCTACGACAGGAAAGCGTAAGGATGGCGTCGATTAAGAAATCAACACAACCTGGCTTTGATACCAAATTGATGTAGCGCCGTCCTATGAGCCTACACGAATTTCAGATCCTATGCGGACGGCGACAAGTTCTCTCTTGCCACGCTAACAATCTCGTTTACACGCTAACGAAAACGCAGCAATACCAATTATGTTATTTATCTTACGCGTCAACGTTCGGTTAGCCAATCCGATAGAGATCGAACCACGACTAAAGGCCGAGATCCGATCAAGCTAAAATGACAAATATTCGTGTCCGCACGAGCGATGTTGTACCAAAGAAAGATCCACCAAGAAAATTCCGATTCGCAAAACGGTTGATCTTTCCCCAACAAGAAATAACGAGGATCGCCAATCCTCCCGAGAGTACCCAAAAATCAAACGAAAATAGATCCACAAATTTATTAAGAAAACGCCGCGAAATTTCTTTCGTTATCACAAAGTCACGCAAAAATCGTCCACCACATAAACAATCTAGAAGAGAAAAACTCTTGGTAGAAATTTCGTTACCCCTCTCGGAATAGTAGATCCGGGATATTGGTTCCACTAGAAAATGATCGCTCTCCTTTGAACTCCACGGAAGATGCTCCAATGATGAAGAAACTCGGTCGTCTTCTCCGCTTTGCACCGTGAAGTTTCTCCCAAAAGCCTTTTGGCTCTTGCAATCACTTTGTCTCCTCCAAGGATGGTCGGTTAGGATGAAACAAGTGGAGAAATATCGTGGGGTTGATGTGTGAAAGAAGGGCTTAGGAATATTGAAGGTGGAGAAGGGGAAAGAGATGGTGGCCAAGATCTTGGAAGGGGAGAAGGTGGTGGCCGAAATTTTGGAGGAGAGAACCCAAGGTGGGCGGCGGCAAGGAGGAAGGAAAGAGGGGGAGACAATTTAGGTTAGAGGAAATTTAGCAACACAATAAAATCTGCTTTCTAATTAGAGTTTTTAGCCTTATATAGGCCTTACAACACAAATGCTAATTGCACACCAATAAGTCAAAATATTAAAATGCAAGACATAAATAAAACATTAATAATTAATTAATTAATTGTTATTTAATTAATTAATTATTAATATAAAAGTTAATAATTAATTCTTGTGGCGTGGACGAAGATTGTAGCCGTGGCCGCCACGGCGCCGCAAGTCTTTAGTCGGTGGGCCATCATCATCATCATCATCCGCCGCAACTTCATGATCAACCAAAGCGCCATGTACGTCATCATCATCGAGTTGGCCATCATGGTGGCGGTCGCCATCAATCCTCCCCCGCTCAAAAGGACTCATCACCGATGAGTGGGCAGGAACATAACGGCGTAGGAGATCCGCATCAAGTATCTCCACCTCCGAAGCCGAGAGCCAAGAGTCGTCCGAAGCTGGGCGACCACGCCAACGAATCAAGAACCTGTGAACGTCACCGTCGGGAGTTGGAAACATAGCATCCTGCAAAATTTTGTCAGACAAGAAAACGGTCCGGGGAAACCTCGGAAATGCGTTAGGCAAATAAGAAAAACAAGTTTCAACATCAGTAGGCGGCATACCTCCCGTAGAGTCCGCAGGAGAGAGCGATCCAGTATTGATCTCACCACCCATCCCATTAGAAGATTTAGTGGAAATATTAAACGGCGAGACAGAAAGTTCATGTGGTGGAGCGACAAAAAGCGTTAAATCGGAAACGTTAAAAATAGGGGAAATTCCCCAATCAGCGGGTAACTGTAATAAATATGCATTTTCGCCCAACTTTTTTAACACTCGAAAAGGACCGGCTCGCCTATTCGCCAATTTCTTTATAGTGCCCGAAGGCATCCGTTCAGGGGTGAGGCGAACCATTACCAAATCACCAATAGTCAAGGGGACCGCTCGCCTATGTACGTTGACATTCGATTGATAAATAGCATATTGTGTAGCTAGCGTTTCGCTAATGTGTTTATGGAGACTGTGAACGTGCGAGGCGAAATCCTGAGCAAACTGACTAGACTTAAAAGATGGTGGTAACAGAACCAAATCAAGAGGCACGGGCGCCTTATAACCATGAACGATCTCGTTCGGAGACAAACCGGTGGACCTATTCCTTGAATTATTATAAGCTATTTGAGCATGAGGAAGGATAAGGTCTCACGTACCTTTATGATCGCCAACTAAGCAACGGAGCAAACTACCCAAACTACGATTAACCACTTCCGTTTGCCCATCCGTTTGGGGATGATAGGCCGACGAAAACATCAGTTTCGTAACCATAAGTTTCCAAAGTGTTTTTCAGAAATAGCTAGTGAACTTAACGTCCCTATCAGACACTATCATTTTGGGGACGCCCCGATGCGCCACGACCTCTTTGAAATACAACTTAGCAACATGGGATGCATCGTTGGTAGTGTGGCTAGCGATGAAATATGCCATTTTAGAAAATCGATCGACGACGACAAGGATGGAATCGTGTCTCCGAAATGTCATAGGTAGGCCCAAAATAAAGTCCATACTAACGTCCTCCCAAGGAACAGACGGAATAGGAAGTGGAGTATAAAGACCGGCATTGGTTTTGTTTCCCTTCGCTAACTGACATACGCGGCAACTCCCTACGATTTTATTTACCATTGGCTTAAGCCCCGGCCAAAAGAATTTATCTTCCACTAATATTATCGTTTTATCCCGGCCGAAATGTCCCCCTAACCCTCCACTATGTAGCTCCCATACAATGAAATGGCGTAGTGAAGAGCGGGGAATACACAATTGTGTATGCTTAAATAAATAACCGTCTCGAATGTAGTATGCCGAAATAGTCGAGGGAGCCTGTTCCTGAGCGGCTAAATAAATATCCTTAAAATTCGGGCATAGGACATACTCGTCCTTAATGCGTTCAAATCCTATTACCTTCACCTCCATTTTAGACAATAATAGAGTGACACGACTAAGGGCGTCCGCCACTCGATTTAACGTACCCTTAAGGTGCTTAATAATGAAAGTATACTCCTGAAGATAGGAGACCTATTTGGCGTGCCGAGGGCTAATTTTACTTTGAGAGTTTACAAATTTTAGCGCCTCATGATCCGAGAGGATCACAAACTCTTTCGATATGAGATAGTGTCGCCAATGTTGGAGACAACGTATCACGACATAAAACTCACGATCATAATTAGAATAATTTAATTTTGGGCCCGCTAGTTTCGCGCTAAAATATCCTACCGGATGTCCCTCTTGGCTTAACACTCCTCCGATTCCTATTACCGAAGCGTCGCAAGATAGTTCAAACACTTTAGTAAAATCCGGCAACCGTAGCAGGGGGGCTTCGGACATCCGATCCTTAATCATTTGAAACGCGCTAGTGGCCGACTTGGTCCATTTAAAATCACCCTTCTTCAGACATTCAGTGATTGGTGCCATGATACTACTAAAATTGCGAATGAATCGCCGGTAAAACGTGGCCAATCCATGAAAACTCCTAACCTCCCTAATATTTTGCGGTTCCGGCCATTCTCTAATCACTTGGACCTTCTTAGGGTCAACATGTATACCCTCAGCGCTCACTATGTATCCGAGAAATTCCACGGAAGTCACACCGAACGCGCACTTTTTAAAATTAATGTATAAGTTCTCTTGGCGCAGTGTAGTAAGGATTGTCCGCAAATGAGTTTCATGATCGATCGGCGATATACTAAACACCAAAATATCATCGAAATAGACTACGATAAATTTACCCATGTATGGCTTAAAGACTTGGGTCATTAACCGTGAGAAAGTGCTTGGTCCGTTGGTGAGTCCCTCTCCTAGCACTAACCACTCGTAAAGCCCATCCTTAGATTTAAAGGCCGTTTTCCATTCGTCTCCCTCCTGAATCCTTATTTGGTGGTAACCACTCTTTAAATCCAATTTTGAAAACACGGTGGCACCGGATAACATATCCAACAGATCGTCCAAACGGGGAATGAGAAACCTATACTTGACAGTTATTTTATTGATGGCCCGGTAGTCTACACACAACCTCCAAGACTTATCTTTCTTCGGGAGCAATAAGGCAGGGACGGCACAAAGGCTTTTACTATGGCGGATAAATCCCTTTGCTAATAAATCAGAAATTAATATTTGTAGTTCATTATGTGCTGAGGGATTGAGTCGGTAATGGGGTAGATTAGGCAGGGACGAGCCCGGGACGAAGTCAATTTCGTGTTGAATATCCCTGATGGGTGGCAACTTGGAAGGTAAATCTACCGGATAGACGTCCTTATACTCTTCCAATAACGTGCGCAAAGATAACGGTAGGTTCTCTAAGGACGGTGAATCTTCCTTTACTTGTAGGCATACTAACGCATAAATGACGCCATCTAGAAAGGTCTCGCGTTCTAACTCCTTCCTACTTATAAAACTTATCATTTTCTTTTCCGCGGGCACCACTGTGTCCGTGGAAACAATCGACGGGTCTTTAGGTGGTGTGGGCTTCAAAACAATGGTCTTACCATTGAACTTGAACTCGTACGTGTTGGCTCTGCCCAAATGGGTAACATCATAATCATAAAGCCATGGTCGTCCTAGTAAAACGTGACATACATCCATAGGGATGACATCGCACCACACCTTATCGACATAACTCTTCACCGTAAGCGGTACCAAGCATCTTTTAGAAACTGCGATAGATGTTTTGTTCACCCATGCTATCTTATACGGCTGTGGGTGTGGCTCAGTGACTAAGTGCATTCGAGTGATGGCATTCTCCGAAACAACATTCATACAACTACCGCTATCGATTATTAATTTACACCACTTGTCACCGTGCTTAAAATTTACCGAAAAGATATTTGTCCGGTTGTAATCGTCCGTCGCTCGCGGTGTATTCAGAATACATCTCATAACCATCATGAAAGAGTCGTCATCAATATCACTCGGCTCGGCGTCAGACTCAGTACCGGCCTCATAAACGATCTCCGCGGGATCAGACGTGGAGCCTAAAAGGGCTAGAGGTTTTCCCTTAGTGGGGCACTCATTAGCATAATGCCCTTGGATTCCACAGGAATAACAAGTGACGTTAGTCTTATTAAGACGCCCTATTGGAACTCTCTCACCAGTGGGATTTTTGATGTTCCTAGCGGTAACGACCACGGAGTTCGAATCTGTTGATCGAAACTTTCCTTTGTCTCGCACGGAGGATGAGGGTGGGGGTCCTAAAATGGATTTTTCTTTTTGGAAAGCTCGTCCCTTGGACTTATAGGCATTGTGCTTTTCTATATCCAAAGCTGCACTAAACGTTGCGTTAAGATCCGTGTGACCGTAGCGCAGGAGCTTGCCTTGGATATCCGGCCTGAGTCCCTTACGAAAACGTGATAGTGTTACTTCAGGCATTTCCCGGACGTCACATCTCACCATCATATCCTTAATTAGTCCCATGTACTCCGCTACCGATTTGTCCCCTTGGCGAAGGGTGGCTAATTCATCGAACATTTGGGTTCGGTGATACGCGGGGACATATTGGTCAGTCAACAGTGCTTTCATGGCAACCCACCCAATTGGGGGTACTCCATTCACGGTACCCATTCGCCTCTCTTCGTTCAACCAGAACGTCTTGGCCCTACTCAGAAGCTTCATTCGTGCCACTCGCACCTTATCACCATCAGACAGGTTGTGCCACTCAAAGTAGCACTCGATCTCCATGATCCAATCTAGGAAAATTTGAGGTTCTCCCATTCCATCGTAGGATGGTGGATGTAGTCGCACGGCCCTAGTTAAATTGAAATCGTCGTCCTGATCACGATGGTGGTTTTGTCTTTCGTCTCGTTGGTTGGTGGGCTGTGGTGGGGGCCCCTGCCGATTTATCCCAAAGCCAGGATTTTGAGGCGCCGCCTGATTTACAGCCAACCCTTGTATTAACTGGGTGAGTGCATCGAACCTAGCGTTGAACTCTTCCCGAAGCTCCGCAATCGCTGCAGGAGCGTGCTCATCATCATAGTGGTCGGCCATGTGTGAGGTGGAGGGAAAATATTCCGCACCAGACCTTGTGCGCATGAACTACCGGACAACCAGGAATTTTGACCAGATATTTTATAAAAGATGATTTTTTGGAGACCTATAAAGTAGGAATAAAAAAATATTTTTTTAGACTTTTTGCTTAGAAAAATAAGTAGAAAATTCAGGAATTTGTTTTGTAATTTTCTGGAGAAATTTTTTTTTTTTTTTGATGTTGCTATTTGCAGCCCAAAACGAAAATTCTGAATTTCGTTATCTAATATGCGACGTGCACGACCAAGTGTGGTTCGACGTCCTACGACAGGAAAGCGTAAGGATGGCGTCGATTAAGAAATCAACACAACCTGGCTTTGATACCAAATTGATGTAGCGCCGTCCTATGAGCCTACACGAATTTCAGATCCTATGCGGACGGCGACAAGTTCTCTCTTGCCACGCTAACAATCTCGTTTACACGCTAACAAAAACGCAGCAATACCAATTATGTTATTTATCTTACGCGCCAACGTTCGGTTAGCCAATCCGATAGAGATCGAACCACGACTAAAGGCCGAGATCCGATCAAGCTAAAAGGACAAATATTCGTGTCCGCACGAGCGATGTTGTACCAAAGAAAGATCCACCAAGAAAATTCCGATTCGCAAAACGGTTGATCTTTCCCCAACAAGAAATAACGAGGATCGCCAATCCTCCCGAGAGTACCCAAAAATCAAACGAAAATAGATCCACAAATTTATTAAGAAAACGCCGCGAAATTTCTTTCGTTATCACAAAGTCACGCAAAAATCGTCCACCACATAAACAATCTAGAAGAGAAAAACTCTTGGTAGAAATTTCGTTACCCCTCTCGGAATAGTAGATCCGGGATATTGGTTCCACTAGAAAATGATCGCTCTCCTTTGAACTCCACGGAAGATGCTCCAATGATGAAGAAACTCGGTCGTCTTCTCCGCTTTGCACCGTGAAGTTTCTCCCAAAAGCCTTTTGGCTCTTGCAATCACTTTGTCTCCTCCAAGGATGGTCGGTTAGGATGAAACAAGTGGAGAAATATCGTGGGGTTGATGTGTGAAAGAAGGGCTTAGGAATATTGAAGGTGGAGAAGGGGAAAGAGATGGTGGCCAAGATCTTGGAAGGGGAGAAGGTGGTGGCCGAAATTTTGGAGGAGAGAACCCAAGGTGGGCGGCGGCAAGGAGGAAGGAAAGAGGGGGAGACAATTTAGGTTAGAGGAAATTTAGCAACACAATAAAATCTGCTTTCTAATTAGAGTTTTTAGCCTTATATAGGCCTTACAACACAAATGCTAATTGCACACCAATAAGTCAAAATATTAAAATGCAAGACATAAATAAAACATTAATAATTAATTAATCAATTGTTATTTAATTAATTAATTATTAATATAAAAGTTAATAATTAATTCTTGTGGCGTGGACGAAGATTGTAGCCGTGGCCGCCACGACGCCGCAAGTCTTTAGTCGGTGGGCCATCATCATCATCATCCGCCGCAACTTCATGATCAACCAAAGCGCCATGTACGTCATCATCATCGAGTTGGCCGTCATGGTGGCGGTCGCCATCACATGATTCATAATAGTTGAAATTGCACTAGTAGAATCACAATATAAGAGACTTCTACTTATCTGAAGGTTATAATCATGGAAATGATGCTGGATCCACGATAATTGAGCACATCAGCTACCTGCTGAGATGTACTCTGACTCTGTAGTTGAGATTGCAACACTTGTTTGCTTCTTGCTGCTCCAAGACACTAGTCTTCCTTCCAAGAACTGACCGGTGCCAGAAGTGCTATTCCTATCCTCTTTGCAGCCTGCAAAATCTGCATCTGAATAACCTGTTAGTTCAAACTCTCCATTCCTAGAGTACCATAGGCCAAGATCTGGTGTGCCCTTAAGATACCTCAAAATCTTCTTTGTAGCAGAGTAGTGAGATTCTTTAGGGCAAGCCTGATACCTAGCACAAACACATGTAGCATACATGATGAATGACCTACTTGCAGTTAGATATTGAAGAGAGACAATTATTCCTCTATACAAAGTTTCATCAACAAGTTTCCCTATCTCATCTTTGCCTATAGGCATACTTGACCCTGTGAGACTTCTCATGGCGGAGGAATTCTCCATACCAAATTTCTTGATTAACTCCCTGGTAAACTTATACTGGGATATGGATAAGTCATCATCAGTCTGTCTAACTTGGAGACCCAAGAAGAACTTGAGTTCACCCATACTGCTCATCTCAAACTTCCCTTGTATAAGTTTGACAAATTTTCTACAAAGTTTGTCATCATTAGATCCAAAGATAATGTCATCTACATATATCTAGACTAGGTTGATCTTACCCTTAGTTTCACTTAGGAGTAAGGTCTTGTCTATCTCCCCCCTTGAGAATTTGTTCTCAATGAAGAAGTTTGACAAGGTCTCATACCATACTTTAGGGGCCTACTTTAGCCCATATAGATCTTTCCTAAGTCTATAAACAGAATCAGGTGAGTTAGGAACAACAAAACCAGAATGCTACTCAACATAGACTTCTTCCTTTAAGTCACCATTTAGGAAGGTTGACTTCGCATCCATCTGGTAGACTTTGAATCTCTTGTGTGTAATATATGCATGGAACAATCTGATGGCCTCCAATCTTGCTACAGGGGTAAAGGTTTGATTAAAATCAATACCTTCCTCTTGCATGTACCCCTTAGTTAATAACCTTGCCTTGTTCTTGATTATAATGATATTTTCATCAAGTTTATTCCTGTAAATCCACTTGACTCTAATGACATTATGTCCTTGTGATCTGGGAACTAGCTTCCAGACCTTACATCTCCTAAATTGGTTTAGTTCGTCTTGCATAGCAACAATTCAGAAGTGATCTATGTTGGCCTCTTCAAACTTCTTTGACTTAACTTGTGACAGGAAGCTTGAGTGGAGTGTTGTATTGATATTTCTGCTCCTGGTCACTACTCCTTGGCAGACATCACTAATGATTTGGTCTCTTGGATGATCTCTCAGATGCCTGATTACTGGAGGCAATCTAGCTTTAGCTTTAGTTACTGGGCAGCTTCTTGCTGATCTTCATCCACCTCAATTGTGTCTTGTAGTCCCTCTACTGGAATATCCACTTTATCTTGGATAACTAGAGCTGCTTCCTTGATGGTTAGCTGGTCCATCATCTGGTCTATACCTACAGTACTAGAAGAGAAGCTTGGCAGCTCACTGTTAATCATGGTATACTCATCAAAGACTACATGTACAGATTCTTCTACTACTTGACTTTTCAAGTTGTAGATCCTATAGGCTTTACTATGATTGTTGTACCTAACAAAAATCTCATCAAAGGACTTGGTAGCAATCTTAGTCACATAGAATTTGCCATTGTGAAGCACATAACACTTACTACCAAAAATTCTGAGATAACCCAGGTTTGGTTTTCTACACTTTAAGATCTCATAGGGAGTCTTCTTGTGGCACTTGATGATAGAGGCCCTGTTGAGGACATGGTATGCAGTATTCACTGCCTCAGCCCAAAAATATTCTGGGAGAGATGTATTACTCAACAAAGTTCTTTCAGCCTATATGAGAGCCCTATTTTTCCTCTCAATAATCCCATTTTGCTAGGGAGTTCTTGGAGAAGAAAATTCTTGATGAATCTCTTGCTCTTTACAGAATATTGTCATGCTTTCAAACTGGAATTCAGTTCCATGGTCACTTCTAATTTTGACCACTGAACTGTTAAACTCATTCTGAATTTTCTTGACAAACTTGATGAAGATGTCAAGGGTTTCATTCTTTTTCTTGAGAAAGAACACCCAAGAAAACCTGGAATAGTCATCAACCACCACAAGGGTGTAAACTTTCATACCAAGACTATGAACTGGTATAGGACCAAACAAGTCCATATGCAAGAAGTACAAACACCTCACAGAGTCTTTGGTCCTAATGCCCTTGAAGGAGGCTTTGGTCTGGTTTCCCTTTTGGCATGCTGAGCAAATGTCCTCCTTGGTGCACTTCACATTAGGACTATTCCTAACTAGCTATTGAATAAAGAGCTTGCTAATAGTCTTGTAATTCAAATGAACTAGTCTTTTGTGTCATTGGATATAATATGAGACTTTTTCATTTGCCACTAGACAAACATGAGAGTCTGTATCTAGACAAAGAAAGTTTAAACAATAAATATTTCCACTCCTAGTGCCTGTCAGGATGACCTCTTGACACTTGACCTCTTAATCTGGCACTTATCCTTGTGGAAGATAATAACATAGCCAAGATCAGAGAGTTGGCTTATACTTATGAGATTGTGTAGCAAACCTTCAACATAAGCCACTTTTGTGATGACGACTATGTCATTGGTAATCTTAGCATAGCCTCTAATCACCCCTCTATCTGAACCACAGAAGATAATCTTGGGTCCATCTTTCACTGGAGTGTACTCCTTTAAGTTGCTCTTTGTCCCAGTCATGTGCCTGGAACAACTACTATCAAAGTACCATATAGGGGTATGAGAACTTGGACTAACCTGCATTGCATAATTTATTTTACCTTAGGACCCCAATATCTATTGGGTCCTAGGTGCATGTTAGTTTGAAAAAGACCTTATCTACCAGCAGCATTTTTGACTAGTGGACTAACAGCTGCTGTAACGTCCCGATTTAGAGCTCAGAGGCTACCGCACCCGAATGGGCTGCATAGTGTGTCTCGCCCCGGTGCCCCGTTACAGGACTACAGTCCATGCCACCCAAACCCATCTCCACACTTGTTTCTCAATACGGCGGGTTTTTGCAAACGCGGGGATTCGAGCCCACGCCGCCTTGATAAGGCACAGTGGGTTCGAATCCCCGGATTTGCAAAAACCCGCCGTATTGAGAAACAAGTGCGGAGATGGGTTTGGGTGCCACGGACTGCAGTCCTATAACGAGGCACCGGGGCGAGACACGCTATGCGGCCCATTCGGGTGCGGTAGCCTCTGAGCTTTAAACCGGGACGTTACAGCTGCTCTTGGCACACTTGGATTATGCTAGCAGTCTACAACAAAGTGGCCCACTTTACCACATCACCAACATTCATGAATGATGTATCTTCTTTTCTGTGCAGGCCTAACAGTTTGGTTAACTGCTGGATGAAAAGTAGGAAGAGAAGCAACAACTTTCTTCAGATTCCTTTCAGTAAGGATTTGACTGAAGGTAAGTCTTCTAGCTGGCTTGTTTGGCCTGCTCAGAGTGCTAGCAACAATAAGTTTCTTTTCAGAAAGCATGCTCTTGATAGCATCAGACACATCCAAACCAGGCTTGCAGGATGACTGACCCTTGGTATGTATCTTTGCTGAATGATTCTGAACCTTTGCTGGAGCCACATTCTTGAGAGTGGGGGCTGGAGCACCAAAGACAAATGGTCTAGGATGTGCCATTTAAACTTTTTCATGAGCAGCCTTAATGACACTCACCCTACTGTACCTTCCACCATGGCTATGAACATTTTTGTTTGCACCAGTGGATCTGTCATTCATCCAGTGACCAAAGATGCCTTCTTGGTCATACCTGTTTGAAGGCAACTGAACTTTTCTAAATGGATTGGGAGGCATGGAAGCAAGAGGCTGAGATGGAGCTAGAGCTTTATAAGTACCCTTCCCTTTGGAAGGAGTAACTTTTGTGCTTCCTGAATCCCAACCCCTTCTTACCCTTCTGAGAGGAGGAGTATATCAAGGGTAACACAGTACTTAGCTTGGAATAGCTAGTCACTATTCTTTTCTCCATCCCTAGCCTCTCTTCATGGTCACTTATTAGACTATTCTTGAACTTGATGGTGCCAATCTGAATGAGAGTGATGTTTCTCAGCAGGCAAACTTCCCTTACTTTCTGATCCAGTAGAGTTGTTGTTTCAGTCAACTGGGCAACAGCTAGATGAAGAGAGGCAATCTCCACATCTTGCTTTTTAGTCAACTTCTTGCACCTATTAAATGCATCCAGAAGTTCACCATACATGTCAATCAATTGATTGAAATCTTCTTCTGATTCAGAATCATCTTCACCACTGGATGAAGAAGCTTCTATATTGGTACTAGTCTCATATCTTGACTCAGAATAAGAGCTTGATAGAGATTTTACCTTGCTTTGACTAGGCTGATCCTGGCTGGATTCCTCATAAGTCATTTCCATCAGCCCACAATAGCTATAAGCATATTATTCATACTCATCATCTACCTCTGAATCACTATTTGAGTGTGATAGAGTGGCCATGATACCTATCCTGGTAGCAAGATAGTCTTCATCTGCTATTACAGCTTCTTGTTTAACAGCAGTAACTAGCCCAATATAGGCTTTTTCTTCTTCAGACTCAAATGAAGATGAGTCTGTCCAGCTCTTCTCTTTCTTGGAAACAAAGGACTTCTCCTTCTTTCCCTTATGCTGGTGATGTTTCTTCTCAGTAGCTTCCTTCGTCTTCACTGGGCAGTCAACTATCACATGCTCTGGTTTGCTACAACAGTAGCAGAAAACTTTAGAGAAATTGTATTTACTGGATTTAGAATCATAACTGTCAGCCTTGGAATTTTTCCTTCTGTGATGAGAAGAGGTGGAAGGTGCTCTTCCACTGTTTCTTCTTCATCAACTTCTGAAAGTGCATGGAGAAGGCAACAAAGTCCTCATCTGACATGATGTATTCTGATGCATCTGACTCTGAGCTGTTTGAATCATCTTGTCTTCTTATAGGAGATGGAATCCTCTTCTTACTCTTCCCGATGCTTTCTACATTGAATGCCAAGGTCTTCTCCTTGGCTTGGGATCTGCTGGTGGCCTCCTCTTCTTTTCTGGAAGCTAACTGCATCTCATAGAGGAGAGCAGCTTTCCAAATAATGTTTTGGGAGGAGTCTCAGCAAGCTTGGACACCTCTCTTATGACACAGATCTTAGTATCCCAGTCTCTAGTGAGAGATCTTAGTAGCTTGTCATTTATTTCTTAGTGACTGAAGACCCTCCCATAGGTCCTTAGTTCATTAATGATCTTACAAAATCTTTCATAGCAAGTAACTATGTTCTCTTTCAGTGATTTCCTGAAAGCCTCATACTCCTAGTTGAGCATGGACTTTTTATTATCTCTTACTTCTTCAGTACCCTCCATGTAGACCACAAGAGTGTCCCACATCTCTTTGGAGGTCTGGCAGTGGACCAAGTTCTAAAAGGTAGAATCATCAATAGAACTGACTATGATGTTCTAGGCTCTCAAGTACAAGATAGCCAACATGACCTCATCCTTGGTCATTTCTGAATAAGTCTTGGGTGTCTAGACATTTGCATCCAGAACATAGATCTTTATAGGGATGAAGGGTCCCTCCTTTACATTCATAAAGATCCTAGGGTCATAGGCTTCCATAAATAGCCTGACCATCTCCTTCCAGGTTCCAAAAGTCCTCTTTATGTAGATGAGGAGTTTCATGGAACCCAGCTCCTTATGGCTCTCTCCAGAACCCATAAGAACAGAGATGTAGCTACCCTTGGAGATCACTCAGATTGTTAAATACTTTTTGAGCAACCTCCCTCCGATACCACTTGAAAGTCTTTGTTTTCAAGGTAGCTTGCAACCTAGAGGGGGCGGGGGTGAATAGGTTTGTTGGTATCTTGTGAATTTCTTTAAGTTTCTTCCTTTTAGGTCTTGGTGTGTTAGTAGTTATAAGTTTTCAAGAACCTACAATAAATAAACAACATAGAAAAGCACACACAGAAACTATAGTGGTTCCCCAGATTATAGGTACATCCACTCTCCTCCCACCTTCTAACTTTCAGTTATACAAGACACTTCTCCAAAACTCAGCTCAAAGAGCTTACACCTCAGATCCCTCAGTATCTCTCAGTCTCCTCCAAGACTTACAGCTCAGGCACTAAGCCCTACAATTCAGTGATCAACAGATCACATGTAAGAGCCCCCCAAAACCCTTGCCCCAGGTCGGGCCGGAGGGGATCTTACTTGCCCAAGATTGATGTCGCCGCCCTGCTACCTCCACTTGATGACGATCCAGTTGCCGAGGCGCTACAACATAAAAACCTTCGGAGCCGTGACGATGCTAACGGAAGACGCCGCTACAACCTCCGCCCGCGGCGTGCTACACCCACTTGAAGACTATTTTAATTAATCTCTCATGCTCTAATTATTTTTATGTGCGAATATAAAATTATTCCAATCTTGGTTAATAATTTTATATTCATTTTGGGACTTGTAATATTTATTTCCTACATTTAGACAAACATTTTGGTGTGTATTTAGCCTTCCGGATGGATGAGATTTCATCTCCATATTGGATGGCTAGATGTGTGTTGTAACTCCTATATAAGGAGATCCTTTTGAGAATGAAGTTGGAGAGAAAATTAAAAGCAAACCCTACCCTCATTGAGAGAGAGTTTCGGCCAAGGTGAGAAACCTAGCCACCGGCCTTGGTGTGAAGCCACCGCCCCCCTTGCTTCCTCTTCCCAACTTCGGTGCGACTCCAAGGAAGAAGGTTGCAGCCCATTCGGTGTTACGCCTGTGGAACCGTGGAGAGAGTGATTCTCCCACCATATCAAGTGTGTTCTTGGATGGGTTGGGTAACTTCTCTTCCCTCATCTTAATGATTTTCTTGCTAGTATTGTGTAGGTTGAGCAACCGTTGTTTCCGTGATTTTTAAATGTTATCGCTTGCTACTTCCGAAATTGATTTCATCGTCGATAAGCTTCCTTAATCCGGATCGGGTAGATCTTATTTGCCTGAGTGGATCTTGGCATCTAGCCAAGGTTTTACTCTCTAAAAGGAGTGGCAACCTTTGTGTTGATTTGGGGAATCATCCAACTCTCTTTCTAGATCGTTATTTTAGAGTCGATCATTCTTCCGTGTGTTTTTTATGTGCTGCGTTTGAGCCGACCCGTGACAATACAATAGATGCTTGTGTAGGTGCGTTAGGATTATGGCGTGTTGGGTATGGTAGGCTACCTTGTGTCCGTTACGCTCTCCGAAAGTCGGACACCCGCTACGTCAATTTGGTATCAGAGGGAGGTTGTCGCAGCTTCTTAGTTGACGCGTTCTCACTAGAGTTATCTCCGCACGCGCAGTAAACAAAAAAAATTTTTATGGTCTGCCAATAACGCTCTAAAAAGTTTATTTTTCAGCGAAAATTTCAAGAAATTTTTTTTAACGCTCTACGATTTAATCACTTCGGTAAACTATAAAAATATTTTGTGTTCCATATTGGTACCGCCCTAGGAAAAATCGTTTTCCAAAATATTTTATAAACCTGTATGCGCACAAGAATAGGAACGGAGTACACTGCACCATCGTCGTCTAGGATGGCTACGAATGAACACAGGGATCCCAACGCTGAGGCCATAGAGGGATTGCGTAACGATATGACCGAGCTTAGGGCCATGTTAGCACAAATCCCGTTAAATCAGGGAGGTCCTCATCCACCAAACCAAGGGCCGCCACCACCACCCGTTAATGTTGGGCAGCCCAACCGGCACCAACCGGCTCATGATTCGGATTCTGATGGAGACTCTCCACGACTGCCTCCTCGAGAGCAACGCCTCGGGCGTGACTTTAATCTTACTAGAGCCATTAAGATGGACGCCCCACTTATGATGGATTGAGAGATCCCCAGATCTTCCTTACGTGGGTAATGGATATTGAGTGCTGCTTCGAGTGGCACACTCTTACGGACCAGCAGAAGGTCCAGGTTGCCAGGATGAAATTAACTGGTCGTGCCAAAACTTATTGGTTGAACGAGGAGCGTAGTCTAGGAACCGGACATGGGGCCCCACTTGTTGGATGGGCCGTAATGAAGAACCTCTTGACCGATCAGTACGTTCCCGCGTAGCATCGCACACAGATGTTCGATGAGCTTGCCACCCTGCGGCAAGGCTCAAATTCGGTAGCTGAGATATGGGAGAGTTGAAAGACCGTATGGTGCGTTGTGATCTTAGGGAGAATCCCGAGGTCACCTTATCTAGATTTCGTAAGGGACTATCTTCCGATATCCAACGGAAGCTCCTACGCTACGGACATACGAATTTGAACGCAACTTTCAATGCCGCCCTCGACATTGAAAAACATTTAGCCTCCAAGGCTCACTCCCGTTATTCCAACGTAAAGGGAAAGTCCACGACATCCGCATCCACATATCAGGACAAAGGAAAGTTTCGGTCCAACTAGTCCAAATCGATAGTTATCACGGCTAGGAATGCTAAGAATCCCTCCAGTGAGTGTGTCCTTATAGGAAAGGTTTGTAAGTCCAATACTACGTGTTATGCTTGCGGTGTCCAGGGCCACTATGCCTTTGAATGCCCAACTAAGACCAAGGCCATAGCCCTTTTAGATTCGGCTACCGGCCCCGCTGATCTACTTTACGAGGCCGCTGAAGAGAGTGATCCGGATGGAGTCCCTAGTGATTTGGAGGATGACTCCCCCCTTATGGTGATGCGTTGTATCTTGACCATTCCGCGCATGCTAGATGACTGGAAGAGGACGAATATATTTTCCTTGATTTTTAAGAGCGGTGAGAAGTTGTGCAAGTTGATCATCGATAGTGATAGTTGTGTGAACGTCATTTCCGAAAATGTCGTTACACGTATGGCCCTGACCACACAACCCCACCCAACTCCATATCAGGTGGCATGGATTAACAAGGTTACCGTTCCGGTCACCAAGCACTGCCTAGTGCCCCTCTCGTTCAAGTCCTATACATATGAGGTGTGGTGTGATGTCCTCCCCATGGACGCTTGCCACGTGTTGTTAGGCCACCCTTGGCTTTACGACCGTGATGTGACACACTTTGGGAGAGCCAACATGTACAAATTTAAATTTAACAGCAAGGTCATTACGTTGAGACCGACCGTTCCAAAGGAGCCTGTAGGGCCGAGTAAGGACACCATTGTTCCGGTTGAGAGGAAGGCGCTGAGTCTTGTGGGTAGGAAATATTTTGTGAAGGATCCGTTTCTCGATGGGATAATGTATGCTCTCGTACTTATGAGCACAAGGACTGATACGGGAGTGATGGGTGATTTACCTAGAGGATTACGGGTGTTGTTAGAAGAATATAAGGACGTTTACCCGGATGAGCTATCCTCATCATTACCACTGCTTTGGGATATACAGCATATGATAGATCTTATCCCCGGTTCGTCCCTACCCAACCAGCCCCATTATAGACTCCATCCCGCTGCCCATGAGGAACTACAAACCCATATTGAGGACTTGGTAAGGAAGGGGTTCATTCGGCCTAGTCTGAGTCCATGTGCCGTCCCAGCCCTGCTTGCCCCCAAGAAGCATGGAACATGGCGGATGTGCGTTGATAGTCGTGCTATCAACAAGATTACCATCAAGTATAGATTTCCTATCCCGCGATTAGATGACCTCTTATATGTCTTATCTGGCGCCACCATCTTTTCGAAGTTATATTTACGAAGTGGGTATCACCAGATTAGGATCCGTGAGGTAGATGAGTGGAAGACGACATTCAAATCTAAGGATGGGTTATATGAGTGGCTTGTGATGCCCTTCGGGTTATCCAATGCCCCCAGTACCTTCTCCCGGATGATGACACACATCTTTCAGCCATACATGGGGAAATTTGTGGTAGTTTATTTCGATGATATCCTAGTCTATAGCACCACCGTTGCCAACCACATCTCCCACATACGGGTGATTCTTTCCACCTTGAGGAAGGAGACATTATTTCTGAACTTTAAGAAGTGCACGTTCAATGTTCCTGAGGTAGAGTTCTTAGGTTATATAGCCAGGACTGAGGGTATACGAGTTGACCCTGGCAAGGTTCAGGTGATAAGGGACTGGCCCGAACCCACTAGCCTACGAGAGGTGGATAGTTTCCATGGATTAGCCTCTTTCTATCTCCATTTTATACGGGACTTTAGTAGAATCATGGCCCCTATTAGCGATTGCATGAAGAAGGGTGAGTTTACATGGACAAAGTCCGCCACCTCTGCCTTCCAATATATTAAGAAGCTTATGACTGAGGCACCAGTGTTACGTATACCTGATTTCACCAAGGTCTTTGAGCTTACTTGCGACGCATCTGGGGTGGGAATAGGAGGTGTCTTAAGTCAGGAAGGTCACCCGATCAGTTAATTTAGTGAGAAGTTAGTAGGCGCCAAGTTGAATTACTCAAACTACGACAGAGAGTTTTATGCCATTGTGCGTTGTTTGCATCATTGGAGGCACTATATTCTCTCCAAATAATTTGTGATCCTCTCCGACCATGAAGCTTTGTTCTTCATAAACGGTCAGCACAGAATCAGCCCACATCATGCTAAGTGGGTAGCCTTTTTGCAAGGATACACATTTACACTCAAGCACGTTAAGGGATCCGATAATCGCATGGCCGATGCTCTTAGCCACCTTACCCTATTGCTATCCACCATGCAAGTCCACGTTATAGGGTTCGAGTTCATTAAAGACGAATATGCCACTTGCCCGGATTTTCAAGAAATGTATCTATTCGCCCAGGACAGCTCTCCCACGGCTATTTCGGCCTTTACTCTTCGGGATGGTTATCTCTTTAGGCACGAAAAGTTGTGTATTCCGCGTTCTTTGTTACGACATCACATTATTTTGGAACTACATAGCGGCAGTTTGGGTGGGCACTTTGGACGGGATAAAACCATTGCACTCGTTGAGGAGAAATTTTATTGGCCTAAACTTAAGGCAATGGTTGGAGGGGTAGTGAGTAGTTGCCGTACATGTCAAGTCTCTAAAGGCACTAAATCTAATGCTGGGTTATACACCTCACTACTCATCCCTTCCGTACCATGGGAAGACGTTAGCATGGATTTCATTTTAGGCCTTCCCATCACCTTCCGACATCACGACCCTATTTTCGTAGTTGTAGATCGGTTTTCTAAAATGGCTTATTTCCTTCCGTGTAGTAAGACTAACGATGCGTCACACATTGCGAAATTATATTTTACTCACGTTGTTAGCCACCGTGGAGTCCCGAAGACAATAGTCTCGGATAGAGATGTCAAGTTTACGAGTTAGTTTTGGAAAACGCTATGGATTTTAATGGGTACCAAATTATTATTTTCCGCCACCTACCATCCCCAAACCGATGGGCAGACGGAAGTGGTTAATCGGAGTTTGGGAAATCTTTTAAGATATCTTGTAAGAGACCACAAAGGTACTTGGGATTTACTTCTTCCTCATGCCCAATTAGCCTATAATAATTCCAAAAGTAGTGAAAGAATTGGTTTCAAGATCACCTAAACACCTAGAGGGGGGGGGGGGGTGAATAGGTGCAATTCCTTTTTACTCTAAGGCAGAATATTAATTCAGATAATCAAATAGAATCAATCAGTTCTACAGCTACCACATCACAGAAATCACAGAAATCACACACAATCACAGATGACACACAGTTTTATAGTGGTTCCCCAAATGATGAGTACATCCACTTTCCCCCTTCGCCTATCTAGCAGTGTGCAAGATTAGGCCTAACTTCTTCTTTCCTTCTCAGATCAACAGATCTTACAGCTCAGAACCCAGTCAAGGTTCCTACAACTCAGAGTGAGTCCACACTCCTACAACTCAGGCAATTAAGCCCTACCTCAGCTTACACCCAGGACTACAACTCAGAGAATCAAATCTCCTACCTCAGGCACACAGCCCTACCTCAGCCTTCCCAAGGCCTACAACTCAGAGATGAAAGTCTCCTACCTCAGGCACCCAGCCCTACCTCAGTCTTTATAAACTAGGCTTACAACTCAGATCAATAATGATCTTACAGAACAAAAATATAAAATGTGTTTTATCTTCCACCCTAGTTGAGAGAGAATGGGTAGAAAATTTTCTTGATCAGTTCTTGAAGAATCTGATTACCCAGAAATCAACCTATCTTTGGCTTTCTTCAAAGCTTCTTGAATCTGAACACAATAAGTTTGAATTTCTTGAAGATGATATTCAATCAGCTTCCTTCTTAAATCCAGAACTCAATCTAAATTCTTCTTTGTAGATAGTTCAGGATCTGTTCTTAAGAGACTAGTTGATGATAGTCTCTTTCTTCACTTAAATTGTTGGAGCTCTCTCTCTCTACAAATTCTTCTGAAGAACTTTTGAAATTCTTCACTTAGATCCACTTGAAAATATCTGACTGGATTTTCTTGTGTATGTTGGATCTTCTGTTGTATTTGTGTGTTGAGTACTTCGTCTTCTTTTTCTGTCTGTTGTTGTGGTTGTTCTTTTCAGTTGATAGAATATGTCTTTATATAAACTTCATCCAAGGTTACCGGCTGATCCGATTGCTAACCAACTTCTGACAGATCTGATAGTTGCAGTAGACCAGTTGGTTATGACAGCTGTCAAGTCTCCAGTCACTTCTTGAAACTTTGTCTCTGTCAGCTAAGTGTTGAATCTGAACTTCACATGTGTCGACACAAATAGACTAAGTGTCGACACAATCTTTGATGGTGTAGACACAGCTCTCATGGTGTCGACACTGCTACTCGACATAGCTTCTGTAAGAATGTGTCAACATAAGTCCTGTGTGTCGACACAGTCACTTCTTATCTTGGCACAATTAACTTTGAAGAAATCTGATGTGTGTGTTGACACAGCTGATGTCGACTGAACTTTTTGTGTGTCGACACAAGTCCTGTGTGTTGACACAGTTGATGCAGTCTGAACTTTCTGTGTGTCGACACAAGTCCTGTGTGTCGACACAGTTGATGTAGTCTGAACTTTCTGTGTGTCGACACTAGTCCTGTGTGTCGACACAATTCCTTCTGGTGTCGACACAACTTTTCCAAGTATCGACACAATTGGCTCCAGGTGTCGACACAACTTTTCTCAAGTGTCGACACAAGTCTTCACAAGTGTCGACACAGCTTCTTCTGGTGTCGACTCATGGACTTAGAAACTTTTCCTGCATATTCTTAACCTGTACATGTAAACTCAAAACAACATCAAATACACCTTGATGTATATCACTGAGTTGGGTGAGGCTTCTCCGAATCTGGTACATATTTGCCAATATACCCAACAATCTCCCCCTATTTGGAGAAGTCATAACCCATAGTCAATGATATACACCATTTATAATAAACACACATTATGATGTATATAAACATTACATGACAGGGTAACATATGAACAAAACATGTATATCATTACAGAATGATGCAAAAACAGTGAGCATGATTCATTGTTTTGTTTAAACTATCAAAAGTTTGTCAACAATTAGTTTACATAAAATTTTGTAACAACTAAAAATTACATTGTTGTAAAATCTAGTTAATCTATTCTAAGGCTGGTCTGGCTCCTTGATGACTATGCTTTTGCCTGACTGGATCTTGGCTTATACTGGAGATTCAGTATCTTCAGCTGGCTTCTTGCCTTTCAGATCTTTCTTCTTTTATTCTTCAGCCCTTATCTTTTGCCTTTTAAAATAATGAAAAGGCTTGGGGAAGTACTTGCTAGGCTCCAAAGCATTAGCATGTAACTTCCCAGCTTTTGCTTTCCTTCTATATTGAAGAATGGCTTCCTGCCTGGCTTTATATTTGTGTCATTCTTGCTCAGTGTACCATTTTCCTCTTTCATGGGTCTTGTCCTTTACAGCTTTCCAAGCATTCAATATAATATTCCTGGAAGTAGGACTCCATTGTTCAAAATCAGGCTTCAACTGTGCTTGTTCTCTAAATCTTTTATTTGAAAGTTGAGCTTCTTGCTCTTTAGTCAAAGATGCCTCTAACATTTCTACTTTCTCAATGATAACATTTTTAGTACCCTCTGTAGGGCTGTACATCTGATCAACCAGGTGTTAAATTTGCTCAAAGTTAGAAGGGGGATATATGATTTGAGCTACTTCATGCTGATCCCCTTCAATTCCTACAACTTGAATTCCTGACTCAGCTGTGTTGTCACATCACATAGGGGTGGATATCCCAGAGTTGCTCTAACAGCATTTGTTATCCATTTGGCATGCTCTGAGCTAGCATTGACTATCACCCTCTCCCCCTTTATGACTTCTCTTTCAATATGATCTCTAAGATCATTCTTTTGGAACCTGATCTGAGTATCCAGAAAATTTGTTCCCTCTATATAATAGGCTTTAAACTTATGAAGCTGAGCAGATATAATCTTCTGAGAGGCTTGAAGTGCAGATTAGAAAGTGGCTAAATCCTCTTGAAGTTTCTTATCAAACTCTGATTTGTCTTTAGCCCTTGCCTCAGTCAGGGCAGTAGCAGTATTCTTTAATTTTGTAACAATCACATTATGTGATTCAGTCAGATTGTCATTCATTCTAATTTGATTTTCAATGACATAGCCTTGCTTGACCACTATATCATCAACTTTAGTCTTTATTCCTTCTTGTTGTTTAGCCAGAAAAACTACAGCATTACCTCCTTTATGGAAGCAATCTATCATCTCCCTCTTATTCTGGTTTACCTCAAATCTAAGTAATTTGATATCTTGAGCCAAGGAGAATTGCAAATCTTTATGAGATTCATCCATATATTTCTCCATGTCTATCATTTGTTCATCTAACTTTACTTGCAAAGATACCAACAAAGAGCTATAATCATGTGCAGGAACTAGTTGTGGAGCAGTTTGCAATGCCTTTTTATAGCTTTGGCTTCTTCTTCTGAAAACCATCCGCTTTCTCTTCCTTGCTTGAGATTCTGCTTCATCTTCAGAAGCTGAGGTACTTGCAATATCAACTCTTTTCTGAGGACCAGCAGGCAGTTCTTTTTCAGTCCTAGGTTGCTCCTCCTCAATGTTAGCTTGCTCCCGCTCAGTACTGACTTGCTCATCCTCAGTTCTGGCTTGCTCTATATCAGAGAATAACTCTTCAAGAGTAAACTCTTGTTGAGTATGGACTGGAGGCACCATTAACTCTAGCGCATCAGCAGCTGTAGATGTATCCTCCATGATAACATCCTGTGCTAGATTGTTGAGTTGAGTGGTCTGGTCAACATCAATCAAGGGCACAATTAGTGTTTCATACTCATCATTGAAAATTGTTTGATTAACTTCTTGGATTACCTAAAGAATAGTTTGATTAGCTATTTCACTTTCTAAGTGTGTTGCCTCTTCCTCAAGATGAGGCTCCCCCTGCATCTGATCATCAAGTCTAATGTCTTGAGCAGGTGATTTCTCAGTATTCTCTGGCCTCTCTTCATCAGCCATGTCTTTTACCAGCACTCTATCCCATCTAGAGATTATCCTTAGATCCATTCTCCTCGTGTGATTGATCTTGGATCCAGCAGCCTGTTGCGTCACTTCTGGAATTACTCCAGCCAAGTATAAACTTAATATCCTTCCCAGATTAGGTTTCTTGATGCTTTCCCTAATCTTCTCAAATATGACTGCAGATCAATTGTTGTTGATTTTGTAGATAATCCTGGTTATGAGGCTGAACATGTAGGCTGAGACCCTATCATGTCCACCTGGTTTACATAAGATTACTTTTCCAACTACTTCAGAAAGGAATTTTCCTTGAACATTCAATCCTTTTCTATGCATGGATGATCCAATTTTCATGGTGGGATCTAATTCATACCACTGGAGTGCTTCTCTGGTCTTGGTAGAGGTAACTTCTTCGTCTTCTTGAGTTTTGGGCAGATGAAGAGTTTTTCGTATGCTCTTCATGGTGAGTTTGATTTTATTACCCTGGATTGAAGACCTAATCTTTAGTCCAGTTGAATCCTGAGTTGCAGCTCCATAGAACTCAAGGATTTCCTTCTTCCATATCTTTGTAGGTTCTGATGTCAAATACTCCAATCCATTTTCTGCAATTAGGGCTATCACAACTTTAATCGCCGGTTCAGCATCGTCAAAGGCATTCCGTACTAGTTCATATCCCTCGTTCACATTTTCCTCAAGTTTCGGCGCCATTGGGATGGTGTAAAATCATGAATGGAGAAGAGAGAGTTTGTCGACACAAGAATCTGGTCTCAACAAAAATCTGGAGAGCGTGTCGACAGGATTTGTTCTTGACCTATATATATGTGTATAAACATAGAAGGTCAAAAGGTACGTCAAAATTTACTTAATGTGTCGACACTGTTGAGATGGTGTCTACACATACAGCTAATATCTTGACAGAAGTGTTGACTACTATGTGTCGACACCAATTAATGATGTGTTGACACAGACATACTTATTAGTTAAATAGAAATTCTGTGTCGACTCTAATTCTAAGTGTCGACATAACGTCTGGAGATGTCGACACAACTCCTCTGAAGTGTCGACACCAATTTTCTAGATGTGTCGACATAATTTCTCTGTGTCGACACAGACCTCTTTTTGTTTCAAGATCACCTAAGAAAATGATATCTTATTTCTATATGATTTGTTCTACTATGAGAAACATGATTATGAGCAATAGAAATAACACTTGAAGAATCACAGAATAATGAGGTTCTACTTACCTGGATACCATAATCTTTAAGCTGATGATGTATCCACAATAGCTGTGCACAACAGCTCCCTGCAGCTACATACTCAGACTCAGCTGTGGAGATTGCCACACTAGTCTGCTTCTTACAGCTCCATGACACCAATCTTCCTCCTAGAAATTGACAGGTGCCATTTGTGCTTTTTCTATCTTCTTTGCATCCTGCAAAGTCTGCATCTGAATATCCAGTCAGTAGAAAATCTCTATTCTTAGGGTACCAAAGACCTAGATTAGGTGTGCCCTTAAGATATCTCAAAATCCTCTTAACAACAGTATAATGAGATTCTTTTAGGCAGGATTGGTACCTAGCACAGACATATGTAGCATACATGATGTCAGGTCTACTAGCAGTTAGATAAAGGAGGGAGTCAACTATCCCTCTATATAAAGACTCATCTACAGGTTTTCCTGCATCATATTTGTTTAGAGACATACTTGTCCCCATTGGAGTTCTTATGGTAGTGGATGACTCCATACCATACTTCTTAATTAACTCCTGGGTGAACTTAGACTGGGATATGGATATGTCATCATTAGTCTGTCTTACTTGGAGTCCCAAGAATAACTTAAGTTCTCCCATGCTGCTCATCTCAAACTTCCCTTGCATAAGTTTAGCAAACTTCCTACAAAGGTTGTTTTCAGTAGAACCAAATATTATGTCATCAACATATATCTGGACTAGAATTATCTTCCCTTTGGATTCCCTAAGGAATAAAGTTTTATCTATTTTCCCCTTGAGAATTTGTTCTCAAAAAGAAAAGTAGACAAGGTTTCATACCAAGCCCTAGGGGCTTGTTTCAAACCATATAGGGCTTTCCTAAGCCTATACACATAATTAGGATAGAGTGGATCAATGAAACCTGATGGCTGTTCTACATAGACTTCCTCCTTTAAGTCTCTATTTAGGAATGCTGATTTAACATCCATTTGGAACACTTTGAAACCCTGATAAGCTGCATAGGCTAGGAATAGCCTGATTGCTTCCAACCTTGCCACATGGGCAAATGTTTGATCAAAGTCTACGCCCTCTTCCTGTCTGTATCCTTTGGCAACCAGCCTTGCCTTATTCTTAATTATGATCCCACTCTCATCTAGCTTGTTCCTGAAGATCCACTTAGTCCCTATGACATTATGGTCTTTTGGTTTAGGAACTAACTCCCAGACCTTGCATCTCCTGAATTGATTTAACTCCTCCTGCATAACATCAATACAGTGTGGGTCTTGTATAGCTTCTTCAAATCTTTTTGGTTCCTGTTGAGACAAGAAGCTTAAGCATAGTATAGTGTTCAAGCTCCTGCTTCTAGTTTGAACCCCTTGTCTAGGATCACCAATAATCTGGTGTACAGGATGATCCTTTAAATGTCTAACTGCTGGAGGACGTCTGTCTGCAATTTGACTTTCTCCATTTTCTTCATTCTGCTGTACTTCAATGTCTTCTTCATCCAGAGAGACTTGTTCTCCCCTTGGACAGCAAGCATCTTTATCTTCATCCAGCCTAGCAGTTTGATCTTCTTTGATAGTCAGCATGTCCATCTTCTCTTTTATACCTGTAGAGCTACATGGACTACTAGACAACTCACTGTTAATAAGTCTTGATATATCAAATATAACATGAACAGACTCTTCTACAACTTGTGTAGTCAAGTTAAAGACTCTATATGCCTTACTATTGTTGTTGTACCCAACAAATATCCCATCTTGGGATTTGACAGCAAACTTTGTCAGGTAAGACTTGCCATTGTTAAGCACATAGCACTTGCAAGCAAAGATCCTAAAATAGGATAAGTTTTGTTTCCTTACTTTCATAACCTCATATGGTGTCTTTTTGTGGCTCTTAGTGATAGAATCCCTATTGAGCACATGACATGTAGTGTTTACTGATTCAGCCCAGAAATATTCTGGGAGAGAATTATCACTCAATAGAGTTCTACCTGCCTCAATGAGAGTCCTATTGTTTCTTTCAGCAATTCCATTTTGCTGAGGAGTTCTAGGTGAGGAGAATTCCTGATGAATCCCAAATTCTTCACACAACTTTGTCATATTTTCAGATTGAAATTCAGTTCCGTGATCACTTCTGATTTTGACCACTAAATTGTTTAGTTCATTCTGAATTTGCTTAACAAAGTTGCAGAAAACTGTTAGGGTTTCAGATTTCTGCCTCAGAAAGAAAACCCATGAAAATCTAGAATAGTCATCTACAACCACAAATGTGTAGACTTTCCTACCTAGGCTCTGAACTGGCATTGGACCAAATAAATCCATATGCAAGAGGTATAAACTCCTCACTGAGTCTTTGGTTTTTAGGCTATGAAAGGAGGATCTAGTCTGCTTGCCTTTTTGACAAGCTGGGCATATTCCATCCTTAATGCACTTAACTTGAGGACCATTCCTCACTAACTCTTTATCAAAGAGTTGACCAATAGTCTTGTAATTAAGATGAGCTAGCCTCTTGTGCCATTTGACACAATGAGAGGCTTTCTCATCAGCTACAAGACAAATAGGAGAATTTTTATTCTCATTCACAAAGTTTAGGCAATACACATTTCCTTTCCTATAATCAGTCAACATGATCTTCTGATCACTTGACCTTTTAATATGACAACCATTCTTAATGAATGAAATGTCATATCCAAGATCACTCAATTGACTTATGCTTATCAAGTTATGTTTCAAACCCTTCACATAAGCCACTTGAGTGATTGTAATTGAGCTGTTAGAAATGTTACTAAAACCTTTGATGGTTCCTTTTTCAGAACCACCAAAGATTACTTTAGGTCCATTCAATATGTGTGAGTAGTACTTCAGCAATCCTCTTGTTCAAGTCATATGTTTAGAACATCCACTGTCCAAGTACCATAAAGGGGCATGACCACTTGGACTTATCTGCAACAGATAATTACTTAACCTTAGAACCCAAATTGTTATTGGGTCCTTGGTTCAGGTTAGACTGAAATTTTGCATAATTTGTAGCAACCCTTCTTCCAGGAAAGCTGCCATTCATCCTGACACTAGTGTTGTGCCAACAGTCAATGACAAAGTGTCCCACCTTGGCACAACACCAGCACTCAAATCTATTATACCTTTGTTTAGGTACAGCTTTAACAGCTTTGTTGTTAGCTGTTCTTAATACTTTAGGTACAGTGTTTCTTTGTTAGAGTGCTGGAGACCTCTTGTCATTCTGAATGTCAGACTTACCATGACAATGTATGATATCATGATCATATCTCTTGCTAGGCTGTTGCACTTTTTTGAGAGCAATAGGGGGATTGAAGACAAGTGGCTTAACTGGGGCTTTCTTTTTTTTCCTTTTGGAATTAGCTGCCCAAGTATTTCCATTAAAATTCAATCCTGCCTTACCCTTTTGAGACACAAAGTCATCAATTAAGGGTAGGACAGATTTTGGCTTAGAGAAACTAGCCACTAGATCCTTTTCCTTCTGAAGTCTGACTTCCAGACTTTTGATTTGATCACTCTTGAATGTGATTGTTCGCATCTGAATAACTGTTATGTTTTTCAGCTTGGCAATCTCATTTATCTTCTGATCCAGCAGCTTTTCTGAATCAGATGCAGCCAACTTAAGAGCTGCAATTTCCGTAGCCTGAATTTTAGTCAGGTTTTTGCATCTCTTAAATGCCTGCAGCAAATCACCATATTCATCTATAAGTTGATGAATATCTCCTTCAGATTCAGATCCATCCACATCTTTTGATGCAGATTCTTCTCATTCTGAGCTAGTGTAATAATTAGAGTCTTCAGATAAACTTTTTACCATACTAGGACCAGGCTGATCCTGGCAGTGATCTTCATCAGTCAGGGTCATCAGCCCTTTGCACTGATGATCTTCAGTTCCATTTATTGAGTCCAGTAATTACAAGAACTCAGTCTCTTCTTCTGTTGCAAACAAACCAATATAAGCTTCAGCATCAGATTCAGAATCTGAAGATGATGGATCTGTCCAGCTTTTATCTTTCTTTGCTACCAAGGATTTCTCCTTCTTGTTCTTATACTGAGACTTCTTCTTATCTGCAGATTCCTTTCTTTTGTCTGGACAATCAGCTACTGCATGTCCTGGTCTGTTACAACAATAGCACACAATCTTTGAAGTTGTTGATTTGCTAGGTTTTGACCTATTCTTGTCCTTTTTAGATGACTTTCTTTTCTGATAATACTCATCCCTGGACTGAGAGGAGGATGACTTAGTTCTCCACTTCTTCTTCTTCAAAAATTTCTGAAACTGCCTTGTGAATACAGCAAAGTCCTCATCAGAATGATTGTTGTCTGAGGTGTGACTATCAGAACTTTCAGAGATCACTTCTGCAACTTTCTTAGAAGGAGAAGGAGACATCCTCCTATCCTTTCTTGTGGCTTCTGCCTTGAAGACCACTGACTTTTCTCTATGGTCAATTTTAGTACTTTTCTCTTCCTCCTTTCTGGCCATGAGTTGCATTTCATAAGAAAGTAATTTGCCAAATAGTGTTGGAGGAGAGATTTCTGCCTGTCTGGCCACTTCCCTGATGGCACAGATCTTGGTGTCCCAATCCTTAGTCAGAGATCTAAGGAATTTATCATTCAACTCATATGTGCTAAAGATCCTTCCATATGAAATTAGTTCATTCACAATTCTGAAGAACTTCTTATAACACTTAGTGATGCTGTCTGATTTGCTTTGTCTGAAGCTCTCATATTCCTGATTAAGCATTGACTTTCTATCTTGCCTAACTTCTTTTGATCCCTCCATGTAGACTATCAATGTGTCCCATATCTCCTTGGAGGTTTTACAGTGAATCAGATTTTGAAATGTTTAGTCATCTATGACACTTACTATAATATTCCGAGCTCTCTTATCCATAGTAGCCAAGATAATCTCTTACTTAGTCATTTCTGAAAAGTCTTTTGGTGTCCTCTGATTAGCATCAATAATTGAGACTTTCATTGGAATATAAGGCCCTTCCTTAACAGTTATATATATTCTTGGATTAGATGCTTCCATAAACAATCTGACCCTTTCTTTCCATATTCTAAAGATTTCCTTCCTGCAAATGAGCAACTTCATGGAACCAAGTTCCTTATGATTTTCTCCTGAACCCATCTTTTCTAATTTATTCTGCCTCACAGATCTTACTCAGACTGTTAAGTCTATCCTTGAGCAACCTCACTTTGATACTACTTGAAAGAATTGTTTTCAAGATCACCTAAACAACTAGAGGGGGTGAATAGGTGCAATTCCTTTTAACTCTAAGGCAGAATATTAATTCAAATAATCAAATAGAATCAATCAGTTCTACAGCTACCACATCACAAAAATCATAGAATCACACAATCACAGATGACACACAATTTTACAGTGGTTCCCCAAATGATGGGTACATCCACTTTCCCCCTTCGCCTATCTAGCAGTGTGCTAGATTCGGCCTAACTTCTTCCTTCCTTCTCAGATCAACAGATCTTACAGCTCAGAACCCAGTCAAGGTTCCTACAACTCAGAGTGAGTCCACAATCCTACAACTCAGGCAATTAAGCCCTACCTCAGCCTACACCCAGGCCTACAACTCAGAGAATCAAATCTCCTACCTCAGGCACACAGCCCTACCTCAGCCTTCCTAAGGCCTACAACTCAGAAATGAAAATCTCCTACCTCAGGCACTCAGCCCTACCTCAGCCTTTATAAACTAGGATTATAACTCAGATCAATAATGATCTTACAGAACAAAAATATAAAATGTGTTTTATCTTCCACCCTAGTTTAGAGAGAATGGGTAGAAAATTTTCTTGATCAGTTCTTGAAGAATCTGATTACCTATAAATCAACTTGTCTTTGGCTTTCTTCAAAGCTTCTTGAATCTGAACACAATAAAGTTGAATTTCTTGAAGATGATCTTCAATCAGCTTCCTTCTTAAATCCAGAACTCAATCTAAATTCTTCTTTGCAGATAGTTCATGATCTGTTCTTAAGAGACTAGTTGATGATAGTCTCTTCCTTCACTTGAATTGTTGGAGCTCTCTCTCTCTCTACAAATTCTGCTGAAGAACTTTTGAAATTCTTCACTTAGATCCACTTGAAAATCTCTGACTGATTTTCTTGTGTATGTTGGATCTTCTGTTGTAATTGTGTGTTGAGTACTTCGTCTTCTTTTTCCTTCTATTGTTGTGGTTGTTCTTTTTAGTTGATATAATCTGTCTTTATATAGACTTCATCCAAGGTTACCGACTGATCCGATTGATAACCAACTTCTGACAGATCTGACAGTTGCAGTAGACCGGTTGGTTATGGCAGCTGTCAAGTCTCTAGTCACTTCTTGAAACTTTGTCTCTGTCAGCAAAGTGTTGAATCTGAACTTCACATGTGTCGACACAAATAGACTAAGTGTCGACACAATCTTTGATGGTGTCGACACAGCTCTCATGGTGTCGACACTGCTACTTGACATAACTTCTGTAATAATGTGTCGACACAAGTCATGTGTGTCGACACAGTCACTTCTTATCTTGACACAATTAACTTTGAAGAAATCTGATGTGTGTGTCGACACAAGTCCTGTGTGTCGACACAGTTGATATCGACTGAACTTTCTATGTGTCGACATAAGTCCTATGTGTCGACACAGTTGATGCAGTCTGAACTTTCTGTGTGTCGACACAAGTCCTGTGTGTCGACACAGTTGATGCAGTCTGAACTTTCTGTGTGTTGACACAAGTCCTGTATGTCGACACAATTCCTTCTGGTGTCGACACAACTTTTCCAAGTGTCGACACAATTGACTCCAGGTGTCGACACAGCTTTTCTCAACTGTCGACACAAGTCTTGACAAATGTCGACACAGCTTCTTCTGGTGTCGACTCATGGACTTAGAAACTTTTCCTGCATATTCTTAACCTGCACATGTAAACTCAAAACAACATCAAATACACCTTGATGTATATCACTGAGTTGGGTGAGGCTTCTCCAAATCTGGTACACATTTTCCAATGTACCCAACAAATAGGTCCACAGGTATGTCCCCAAATGAGATCGTTCACGGGTACAAGGCCCCGGTGCCACTTGACTTGGTTCCATTGCCCCAGCATATAAAGCAAGTCAATTTGCACACTCCTTCGCCCAACACATTCAGGACCTACATGTACATATACGAGCTACCTTGGCTTCTCAATATGAGTCTTATCAAGCACACACTAATCTACATCGGAGAGTGTCACACTTTAAGATTGGCGATCTGGTTTTAGTCTGGTTAGTTCCCGAACGACTGCCAACTGGCACCGTTAAAAAGTTAGCACCAAAGCGCGCCGGCCCTTTTCGGATTATCAAGAAGCTAGGAGACAATGCTTTCGTTTTGGATTTGCCTGCTGATTGGGGTATCTCCCCCATTTTTAATGTCTCGGATTTGATGTTGTTTGTTTCGCCTCCACCAGAGTTGAATTCTTTGTCGTCTTCTCGTTCCACTGAATTTTCTAATGGGTTGTGGAATGGTAGTTCAGATGATCTCTCTCTTACGGTCCCCACAGGTATCTCTTCGGATGGTGAGTTGCATTCCTTTATTCCTACTGCTAACATATTTCACAGGTTTCCCAAGACATTTCTTACTCCAGATAATATCTTGGCGGCTGAGCCACTTGTTACTCCTGATGGTGCTACCTACCGCTTCCTCATCCGTTGGCGTGACCGCCCCCCTCGGACGACTCTTGGGTCCTCGAGACGGAACTTCGACGCTTGGATTCCTCTCTTCTCCATCGTTATCTCTTGGACCACGCATCAGAGATACGTGATTTTGAGGATGGGAGGATTGATGCCGCCGCCCCGCTACCTCCACTTGATGATGATCCAGTTGCCGAGGCGCTACAACATAAAGGCCTTCGGAGCCGTGACGACGCTAACGGAAGACTCCGCTACAACCTCCGCCCGCGGCGTGCTACATCCACTTGAAGAATATTTTAATTAATCTCTCATGCTCTAATTATTTTTATGTGCGAATATAAAATTATTCCAATCTTAGTTAAAAATTTTATATTCATTTTGGGACTTGTAATATTTATTTCCTGCATTTAGACAAACATTTTGGTGTGTATTTAGCCTTCCGGATGGATGAGATTTCATCTCCATATTGGATGGCTAGATGTGTGTTGTAACTCCTATATAAGGAGATCCTTTTGAGAATGAAGTTGGAGGGAAATTAAAAGCAAACCCTACCCTCATTGAGAGAGAGTTTCGGCCAAGGTGAGAAACCCATCCGCCGGCCTTGGTGTGAAGCCACCTCCCCCTTGCTTCCTCTTCACAACTTCGGTGCGACGCCGGCGTGGCTTCCTTCGGTGCGACTCCAAGGAAGAAGGTTGCAGCCCATTCGGTGCGACGCCGGTGGAACCGTGGAGAGAGTGATTCTCCCACCATATCTTAGTGTTCTTGGACGGGTTGGGTAACTTCTCTTCCCTCATCTTAGTGATTTTCTTGCTAGTATTATGGAGGTTGAGCAACCGTTATTTCCGTGATCTTTAAATGCTATCGCTTGCTACTTATGAAATTGATTTCATCGTTGATAAGCTTCCTTAATTCGGATCGGGTAGATCCTATTTTCCTGAGTGGATCTTGGCCTCTAGCCAAGGTTTTACTCTCTAAAAGGAGTGGCAACCTTTGTGTTGATTTGGGGAATCATCACACTCTCTTTCTCGATCGTTATTTTAGAGTCGATCATTCCTCCGTGTGTTTTTTATGTGATGCGTTTGAGCCGACCCGTGACGAGACTATAGATGCTTGTGTAGGTGCGTTAGGATTATGGCGTGTTGGGCATGGTAGGCTACCTTGTGTCCGTTACGCTCTCTGAAAGTTGGACACCCGCTACGTCAAAGATGTCCACCCAATGCTCCTAGGGGTAATGACCTACCCTATCTAACTACTAGTTGTCCACCTTGCTCGGCTAGAATCACAACGTTCACAATATATCAGAGATTTGATGAAGCATTATCAGGAAATCGCTATCAAACATATATAACATCAAATATATTTACATAAGTACTAGTACCATAGCCTAAGTTCTTATATAAGCCCGCAAGCTATACAAGTTCTACAAATAACACCTCATACTCTCTCCTTATCTTGTTTGTTGGTACTCATGTCATGAAATACTGAAGATGTCAGTGGTACTTCTACTCGGGTAGTCCTAACTGCTGCCGCATTCTCCTGCGGTAGGGGGTCACTACGGTGCTCCATTTCTTGTGAATGGTTAATTAAATAACTGTTAGTCACAGGGCTAAGTAGAAAAAAATATCCTCCCCGGATCCACATCCCGGGGATGAGCACACACGCACCCAGCAATACAAGATAGCCGAAGCATGAGTGGGTTAGCACAATATATCGTATTTTTAAACTAGGAGCAAAAAATAAAGAAGGGTAGTGTAATATAACTGAAATGACAGTAGCAACAATATCAGTTATAATAAGAACTCTACTAGCACATCAACACATCAGACATTCACATCCTATATTCTATCACGAGCATTCACAGCCGCACACATACATCCTATGTCGACATAGTATGGATCGCTTTAGTTCTGGCAGGGTAGTTAGCCCCGCGGGCCTCACTGATGTAGTTATCGGTGACAGTGTCCAGCCCTACCATTTATGGGTGTAGTCGTAATGCTTAGACCAGGCCCTAACGTACAACACCGTGTACTCTTGGATGAGCGACATCCAACGAATCAATATTTTGGCCGATCAGCGGAGGAAACCCAACGAGAAAATAAAACGGCCAGTTACCTATGGTTCCCATCTCCCTGTCGCCTTGAGTCATCGACCTTCCCACACCGATACGAACGGGGTGCGGGAGGGACTGACCCGCCACGGTCCACAACAAGCAATTTACAAGTAATTAAAATAATCAATATTCGCTAGCACGCACCGGGTCTGTGGCGGCCTGCCCTACTTTGCTTCACTTTTCGGGTAGTAACGCTCATCTAAACTTTTGATAAGAAGCATGAGATGTTGGGTATTGTATCCACAGTAACTCAGATTTATATGAAGTCACCCTTGAACTAAGATGAGTTAAGTTGTATTTGATGTATTGTTTGAGTTATGTGTTTGTATGACTAAATTGCCAATTGTAGACTAATATTAGTCTACAATGGGTCACCAAACACATGACCATATAATGTAATCCCTCATTGTGTGATCTATGGTGTTGACTCATGTGTAGCCTCTCTATTTGGATACACTTCATTTTTCAAGCACTGGGATTGTTGGAGAAAGACTTGTTGCTCATTCTATTGAAGAAAGGAAAATCTTCATAACCAAAATTTTTTTCTAAGTGTTTCACTCGAGTAGATTTATAGTACTCGAGTAGAACCTTTAGATGTACTCGAGTAAGTCTAGTCTGGATTTCGAGTAAAGGAAATGGTTCTCGAGATACTTAAATCTAGTTCTCGAGTGGCCAAGTCCATTACTCGAGTAGACTTCTTCTCTTTTTCGAGTTGACAAATTTTCCTCTTCAGAAATATTCTAAGTATTATACTCGAGTAGTCAAGTTCACCACTCGAGTAGATGAGCACTTTGACTCAAGTGACAGAAGGAAAGTTCTCATGAAGTATCTACCCCACTCGAGTAGTGTAGCTTCTATACTCGAGTAGTCTGCTTACTTCTCGAGAAGTCTAATTCCAGTACACGAGTAATCAATTTTATTTCCCAAAATTTTTATTCTAAGTCTTCTTCTCGAGATGTTCACCTCCACCTCTCGAGTAATATTTCTAGCACTCCAGTAATCCACATTCCACTCGAGTGATAAAGAATTCTGTTCTGAATTTCCTGAAGGGCTTGTTCTCGAGTTATCTGATATTGTCCTCTCGAGAACTCTGTTTAGTACTCGAGTAGTTCCTATTTCACTCGAGTAATTCAGTCATTTTCCCATAAAATTTCGCTAAGTCCTAACTGACAGGATTTTCAAATGATTTGACATGATTGGTCCACGTGCCCGTCATTAATGCTAATTATGACTGTTAATGAGATCTTATATATGGTTTTGTTGTTGATGCGCGAAAATGGCACCGCCTAGTTAACACGGAAGGGGTGTTCGATCTCACAGGCTAGGAGAGGAAGAGGATGAAGGTTGCGGGGGAAGAGGAAGCTTATGAGTGCTCGAGGGTGGAGCAAGCGCTTGTCTGAGGGCTACAGGGATATAGGAGAGGGTTGTTGAGGGCAGCCGGGAAGACTGACGAGAAGAGGAGGTTGATCAGGAGCTGCCAAGCAGACGGTTACTTGGACAGTTGTGCTTGCACGTTGATACCAAGAGGGAGCTGAGCTGAGCTAAGAAGAAAAAGAGAGAGGGCCGCTAGCAGCGGCAACAGCAGACTTCGCCCGCCGCGGCTTAAATGCCACTCTTGCGACGGGCTTTCCTTTGATTAATAGTGAGAGTTATAGCTTGGAAATACACATTTACAAGAAAGCAATAAAGGGGTACAAAGAGGAAGCTGGCGGCTAAAGAATAAGGGGCAGAAGAGGTCGCGTGCACTGAAGAGTCAGGTCGACAGGCCGCACGACTAAGGGAAGAAACAGAGGCTGCGCAGTCTGACAACTGAAGCCGGCAGGCCGCGCGCGGTTACAGAAAGAAGGAAGGCGGACTGGGAAACAGAGTCCGCAGGAGGTGATCACTCGAGCTTGCTGTGGGTTGTCTTCGAGCATGAGCACCTTGGCGATGATAAGTCCTCCGGGTGTCTGAAGCTGAAGCTGACGCTGACGCTGACCTCCATGAGAGGTATGGGGGTCTATTTATATGCCCGAGGAGGTAACGGCTTGCGGTGACGTTACCCCTGGTGAGACGGTAACTTTAGCGAGAAGAGGAAGGAGTCCGCCGAGTCCGCAACTGGCCGCGCGGAATGGGGCTTGCTTCTGGAGCTGTTGCTACTGACGGCGAACTGTGAGACTAAGTGGAGGACTGCGATGCAGGTCCGCGGAGTCCGCCACTGCTGAGCTGAGATTGTCCACTTGCTGCTGGGGTGGCGGATGCTAGAGGCTAAGTGGCGGGCTGCGAGGGGAATCCGCGGAGTCCGCCGCTGCTGAACTGAACGAGCGCTAAGGGGGTGCGAGCTGAGGAGTGCCCACTGAGTCCGCTGAGTCCGCAATGAGATTATGCGGTCTGGGACTGCCTTGAGGATGTTCTGCTGCCTGGCGGACTGCGGGGAGAATCCGCGGAGTTGGCCTCTACTGATCGAGCCCGCGCCAATCTTGTGGGCTGAGGAGAAGTTAACCCTGCTGCACAGCGAGTCCGTGGAGTCTGCCAAGTCCACGCCTGCTGCTAAGCTGAGTCCGCTTATGTTGGAATGGCAAGCCTGGATGTTAAAGCTGTTGGGGCTCACCAGTGAAGGAGGACTGGAAATCTTGATCGCATTTCGAGTCCGCCGAGCTCGCAAGGAACTGGGTATTACTGCTGATATTCGCGGGTAGCCGTAGAGCGAGTGCCTGCGCTCTGCAGGCGGACCGAAGGATTTGGCTGCCCATGCTGCTGGTGGCCAAGGGCTGAGCGACCTGTCGGACTGACGAGCCCGGCCGCGCGCGTTGGCGAGGAAGTTGAGGTAGCTGGCTGGCGGCCTGGGGGCAGGTCGCCACCTTGTTCGGTGGTTTGCGCGGTCTGGTGTTCTTGAAGTGTGACCTGCAGGAGTGGGCTGGAAGAGCGGTTAGTTCCTGCAAAGGACGCGACCTATCGCCGACCTAGGCAAACAGGGAACCGAGTCCGGCAAAGAGAGGCCTGCGCAGACAATCTTGCGGTTAAGCTGAAAAGGAGCGCGGCCTGCAGGGGTGGACTTCAAGAGCAGTCTGCGGCCCCTGCCGACCAAAGGAAGGCGCACGGCCTGGGCGGCCAGACCGCTAAGACCGCCCAAGCCGTGCGGCCTGAGCAAACAGTAAATTCTGTCTGCCCACACTAAGGCTTCGCGACCTCTAGGAGGAATCCGGGGCAGGCGGCGATAAGCGAGCCGGCTGCCTTGTGAAGGATCGCTGATTTCGGGGTTAACATAATCCCCATACTTTTGAAGTTCCGAATAGAATTTCGAAAAAGTTGGAGACCCACGAAAATCGTGATCCACCCCAAAGGAGAGATAAGGGGGAAAGGAGAGATAGAACATGATACCTCTCCTTAGGAGTTTGCTAATGCCTGTCTATTTCCTGCAAAGGAAAAGTTAGTATAGGCATGTATGGGAGGTACATCTTATGTGTACCTGGGTTTGCCTTTGCAAAACGAAGAAGATGTGTCTTCTACTAAGTCCTACAAGATGAAGGTGAGAGGAAGACATAAGAGCATAATAACTTGCAAGTACCTGATGGAGGCTTGCAAGCACCTGTTATCCTATACAAAAGGAAGGGTGAGGAGTATACAAGAAAGAAAAATGAGCTGCAAGTACCTGAAAGGAACTTGCAAGTCTTTGCTGGTTTCTACAAAAGAGAAGTTAGAAGTAAATACGAGATATGAACGTAACTTTCAAGTACCTGTGAAGAAACTTGCAAGAGTCTGCTGATCTCTGCAAAAAAGAGTTAAAAACAGACATGTGATATGAAAGTAGCTTGCAAGTACCTGTGAAGAAACTTGCAAGTGTTTGCTGGTCTCTGTGAAGAAACTTGCAAATGTCTGTTGATCTCTGCAAGAAAAGAGTTAGAAGTAGACACAGGATATGAAAGTAGCTTGCAAGTACCTGTGAAGAAACTTACAAGTGTCTGCTGATCTCTACAAGAAAAGAGTTAGAAGAAGACAATATATGAAAGAAGCTTACAAGTGCCTGGGAGAAGGCTTGCAAGTGCCTGCTAATCTCTGCAAAGAGAAGAGTTAGAAGTAGACAATATATGAAAGAAACTTGCAAGTACCTGTGAAGAAACTTGCAAGTGTTTGCTGATCTTTGCAAGAAAAGAGTTAGGAGCAGAAAAAATATGTGAAAATAGCTTGCAAGTACCTGTGAAGAAACTCACAAGCATCTATTGTTCTCTGCAAAATGAGAGTTAGACGCAGATATGGTATATAAAGAATAAGCTGTAAGTACCTGGATATGACTTGTAGGTATCTGCTAACCACTACAAAGAGAAGAGTGAGCAGCAGACATAAAATAATGAATTAAACTTCAAGTACCTGGATGAGGCTTGCAGGTGCTAACTGTTGATGAGATAAGATCGATATGATCATATAGCAAACGAAGTGCCTGATACATTATGTTGATAATTGAATGAAGATCAAACCGAAAACAATGATCTTCTTGCTATATTACAGATGTCTTTAACATGAAGTCCAGATCAATAAGTCGAGTGTTAACTGTTGATATGATATGATAGGTATGAATACATTGGCAGAGAAAAAGCTTGATGCACTCTGCCAATATGAACTAGATTGCAATAACAGGGCTTGATGATCAAGGAGAATAAGATTATTTGATCAATGTTTGATGCCATTAGCATTTGATAAGAGTAATGAATAGCTCTGTGAATCTTCATCTGATAGAGCTTAAGCAAGCAGCGAATAAAATATGAGAGTAATAAGCTTATATAAGTAGAGGGCTTGTAAGTCATCTTCTGATAGAGCTTTGAGCAAGCAATGCGTATAAGATGAGCATAAGCAAAGTGAGTGTTGGAAATCCTTTTGGTAGGTCGGATGAACCTATTCACCTATGAAAGAGGCAGTTGATAACAAAGAGGACTAGCTACACTCCCTTTACAGAGCACAAAAGGGAGACATGCGCAAAATCCTAAGAAGGAAGCGGAAGATGCACTGCTCTCTTGCCTCGGGTACAATCATCATTGATCAATGAGACTAGTTGCGCCAAGTGGCCTAAAGCCTTGCTTGTCTGTGAATTGTTCAGTGGAATTGTGGGATCCCGCGAAGGCACAGATCGAGAGTACCATAGAGTGTTCGGCCATCGCAGTCATGTGGTGATCGAAGAGACAAGGCTACGCTTGATCGCCATTGCTTGTCAAGCAAAGATCACCATAACTGTAATGTATCCTTTGCGAAGCACAACATAGCTAACACATGGGGCTCCCCTAGCACACACTCTGTGTTAGATGCCGGTTAGGATCCGAAGTCTGAAGCCCAACGTCGTAGATTGAACGGCTCCCACTTCACATACGCGGACACCCCCCACTGTATGTGGTCATAGCGGTTGTGTCAGATAACAATCTACGGACGGAGCATTCCAGACTTGGCGATATCTCATTGGTGTAGTGATCTCTTTGGTAAAGAGAAAAGTGGAGGAAGAAGCATTACAAGAAGGGAACTGTGTCAGTATGAGAACCCTGATGAAATCTTTATTGAAAAGCATGAAAGTGCATTTAGAAGTGCATTGAAATGAAAATGTTTGAAAGAGGAATAGTAAGAGTAACCAATCATAGTTATGGAAAAACGTTGAACTAGGAAGTCTTTTTCCAGCTTATAATAGTCTTCCGAGCACGCCCTCGTCATCGGTATCAAAGCATTCGACAGTCTTATTAACAACGAGGATATGGGGTTCTTCAACTAGGCTCACCCCTCTTGAACTGCAAGGAATGTCTGCAACGTCTTTGCCCTTTGAGGTTGTTGGATCAGGACGATCACCTTTATGAAGCAGATCACACATCTTACCATGCTGGAGCATCCTTTGCACTAGTCGGCAGAGTGCTCGACAATTCTCAGTCAGGTGGCCTGACTCTTTATGGAACTCACAGTATGGTTCTGAGTCTCTAAACCTTTGATCAGCTGGCCGGTAAAGCTTCTTGTAATTAGCCCTGTCTTTCATAACTTGGCTCACTTGTAGCATGACTTCATCTAGTTCAGACTCTTGCAAGTTATTGCTTTGCTATTGATAAACTGCAACTATTTGAGAAGATGGAGCTGGTGGTAGTAGCAGTTGATCTTGAGCACGATCACGGCTCGAGAAGGGATATCGATGGCGTTGAAATCTCCTTTCCCTTCTCGAGTGAGTTGGGAAATCTTTCCGAGGTAATCTCGGAGGCTGCTTGCGAGGAGGAGAGTCTTTCTCAGATAGAAGCCTGGATTGCTCTTTTCGCCTCGGATGTACGAGTTGGCTAAGGCAATAAACTCTTGATATGTATTTCCAGGTAATTCTTCTGGAGGCTCTGCTGTCTGGCGAGCTGGAAGGAGTCCGCCACTACTGACTGAGCCCGCGCTAAGACTGCGGGCTGAGGGAGGAGTTGACCCTGCTGCTGCCGAGAAGCGGGTGCTGGCTAAGGAATGGTGGGCTGCACAGCGAGTCCGCGGAGTCCGCCGAGTCCGCCTCTACTAACAAGTTGAGTCCGCTTATGCTGGGATGGAGAGCCTGGATGTTGAAGCTGTTGGGGTTCACCAATGAAGGAGGACTGGAAGTCTTGATCGCACTTCGAGTCCGCCGAGCTCGCGAGGAACTGGGTATTGCTGCTGATCTTCGCGGGTAGCCGGAGAGCGAGTGTCCGCGCTCCTTAGGCGGACTGATGAAGCCGGATGCCCATGCTGCCGGAGGACAAGGAATGGGTGACCTGCCCAACTAACGGGGCAGGCCGCACGTGTTGGCGAGGTGAAAGCTGAGGTAGCTAGCTGGAGGCCTAGGGGTAGGTCGCCACTCATGCTTGGCGGTTTGGAGCGGTCTGGTCTTTTTGAAGAGCGACCTGCAGGAGCGGGCTTAGGGAGTCCAATTCCTGCGAGCGACTCGACTTGTTGTCGGCCTGGGTGGACAAGGATTTGAGTCCGGCAAAGGGATATCTGTTGAGAAAAAGCTGCGGTTAAGCTGACAAAGGGCGCAGTCTGCAGGGGCGGACTGTTGAAGCAGTCTGGGGCCCCTGCCGACCAGAGAGATAATGCGCGACCTGGGAGGTCAGACCGCTGAGACCGCCCAAGCCGTGCAGCCTGAGCGGACAGGGAAAAATTTGTCTGCACAACCTAAGAAGCGACATCCAGGAGGATCCTGGAGTAGGCCGCTACTAGCGAGCTGGCTGCCTTGGGAAGGATCGCCGATTTCGGGGTTAACACTTCTCATTCAGACTAACCCTAACAAGCGCGTGAAAGAAATATTCTAAAATTTCTGAATCGATTTTTCTCATTCCTAAGACGGAAGCCGCCGCCGCTCCTCATCGTGAAAATCACCAAGGGCTTTCGTTCAAGAAGATTCAGACCAGTCGACTTACAGATCGAGATTGTTCTTCAACTTTTTCATCTTCTCTCTGATCGTGTGAGTCAAGAACTTTCAGATCGTATCTTGCCGTGTCTTCCTCAAAGTTTTCTGACAGTGCCACAAATTTCAAGAAGGAAGATCTAAGCAGAAAAAATTCCAGATCTGAGAAAAGAAATTGTTTGTATTTCTTATTTTAATTTATTCTTGTAGGATATTATTCTCCGAGTGTAGGAGCGTTGTTCTCCGAGTTGTAGGAAGTTTTTGAAAGTCCACCTAGTGTCAACTATGTTCACCTATGGGGGGGGAATAGGTGACGTGCAGCGCTTTTGCGGAATTTAAATTGTACCTGCACACGAAAATAAAACAACACAGCACAACAGAGTACACAAGCTATTTATAGTGGTTCCCCGACTTGGGTACATCCACTTTCCCCCTTCGACCTATCTCCCAACCAGGGACGACTCGGTCACCTCTCCAACAGGATTGAAATCCAATCCTTGCACTATCGGAAGGAACCCTTCCACACGTAGGAGTCAACACTCCCACAACCCGGGTTGCACCCAACCCTTACAACTAGGAACCACCGTTCCTTTACAACAAAAGTAAAACTAGAATGTACAAGAGATACAAACTACGTTTGGATACTTAGGTGTCCCTCTTCGTTGACGACGTGTTTTTGAAGTCCACAAAGAGTCCACAACCCTAGAACTCTCTTGGAGAGGATCTCCCCGGAACCGGCGGCGGCAAGATGGGCGGCGGCAAGGTTCATGGGTTCGGCGGCGACGACGATGTGCGGCTGCTGTACTTTGGAGATCCAAACTTCGTAGCGAAGCTAGCTAGGTCTACCAACGGTCACACGAGGATCGATCGTCTCGATCGATTCGGACGGGGAAGTTTTTCCCGATCAACAAATCGAGAGACAAGGGATCTCTGGATAGACGCGTGAGACTCTAAGCTTGGCTAAGCTTCTGTCGCCGGAAGATCAGGAAGAAATCTCGATCAAAAGCGGCGACCAACTTGCTGGAGTGACGACGGCGGCGGCGGAGCGGAACTCGCGATTTTAGGTCAAGATCGGCTCGGCTTCTTTTTGTGTATTTGATTCCATTCAAAATACCCGTATATATATACTGTAGACGCTTTCAAAATGACCGTTATGGGACCCACAAGAAGAATCCCTAAGTCCCGGTCCAGGACATTGTCAGCGGCAGAATCCGGTTTAGGGAGTTCCAGAAAATCGCCCAAGTCAAAATCGGTGAGAATCGAAAGTGAATCTCGTCGAGTCGTCGAGAATCAAAGGTGATTCTCGACGATTCGGCGAGAATCAAAGATGATTCTCGTCGAATTTGACTTGGTTGCACGCACTGATTAGGCCGGGTCGAGACGGCGAGAATCAGCCAGTGATTCTCGGCAATTCGGCGAGAATCACTAGTGATTCTCGCCGAATCGGCGAGAATCACTTGGTGATTCTCGACGATTCTTACTTAGCATCAGAATTTGCGCGCTTTGAAGTAGCTGGATCGAGTCGGCGAGAATCAGCCACTGATTCTCGACGATTCGGCGAGAATCACTAGTGATTCTCGCCGAATCGACGAGAATCACTTGGCGATTCTCGTCGATTTACACTTAGACGAATTTTCGTCTTTTCACCCATGATGTACTCCTTGACCCATCCTTGCTCCTTGTCTGCTCTTGCAAGATTACAGCCCAGTACTTGAAAGTAAGTGCACTCCAATTGAGAGAGTACACGTAGGCCAACACACTGATCTGCTCAACGAGGGATTATGTCGTGCAGACCCGTGTATATTGACCTACTTTGACCGGGTTCACCGAGAATGTGCCCTGAGAGCACGAGGTGTGTGGCCGTGCGATCCTACGCCTTTGATAATGTGTAAATTCTCTATTATTTGGCTATGCTAATAAAGTGCAGGGAAGGAGCATCGCCGCCCCGAGTTTAGGGGCGGGGTCGTTATAATTTGGTCAGCTTTAGCTGACCGTTGCTTTTGTTTGCCACCGCTTCGGTGGATTGTTGCTTGTAGGTGCTGCGGAGCCGAGTGGCAAATAGCGGGCAAAAGCCCTCGTTGTTGAGCCGACCCTCGAAGGTCTAATTATGAGTGTTTTCTTTTATTCTCATGTATGACCGGCCTGCGTACCGAGGTTTGGAAGACACTTATATTTGAGTAAACTATTGTAAGGCCATAAGGCCATGTACTGGTGTATTTGTACGTTCATTCTTGTTGGGTTTTTGTAGTGGACATTCATGTTGTTGGCTGGGTTCTTATTATTGCAACTTTTAAATTGCTTCCGCTAGAATGTACTCTATGTAGGATGTTGGTTATTGGCAGGATGGTTTCCATTGTGTAACCTTCCGGTCTGTCTGTGGTATATGGCGCCGGGCCCTGGCCGGACCTACTGCTATATGCTATGCGACAGATATGGGGTGTTACAATTTGGCATCAGACTACTGGCTTCGGTCAACTTAAACGAATTTGTGGACGAATTCTTTTAAGGGGTGGTGAGCACATGTGTGTACGTCATCGTTATAATATAAAAGAACCCATGAATGTCCACTTGGGAATGAAAATACACATGTTTGAGGAACCTGCGTGTTCCTATAATTATTTTTTACAATTTTGTTTGGTCGCTTAACGGTGTTTTATACAACTATAGGTGACCAGGAGTGGTGCAGGGTCGTCAGAACGCCAGTTTTCTGAGGCTAGTAACACACCGAATGATGTGCCTGCAACACCTCCCTCGGCAGAAACCATACGATTGGTGGCTGAAGCAGTGTTTGCTATGATCAATGCGCAGCCTGCAAGGCAAACGCAACAGCCTGCTCTTGCGGTGGAGTAGGTACCGCTTCAAGCAGCGGAATCGAGAAGGGTGGATGAAGTAGTGTTGGAGCCTTTGGTGCCTAGGAGCACAACTGAAAGGAAACTCAAACATGCTATGGGATTTAATCCTCTGGTGTTCTCGGGGACGGGAACCCCATCCCAAGCTGAGGATTGGCTCTCCCGAGTAAAGAGAGTATTGACAGCTACTGAAACGGAAGAGTGACAGATGACCACCATAACTACGTTCCTGTTGGACGGAGATGCAAGACTGTGGTGGGAAGGTTTGGAGTTACATCTCTTGAGGGTAAGTCAACTTACGGATGTCTCGATGGAAGAATTTTCGAGACTCTTCTTGGCAAGGTACCTTCCCTCGGCTCAGAGGATCGCGTTGGAGAATGAATTCCAGAAATTAACGGAAGGAGAGAGCAGCGTGGATGAATATCTCCACGAATTTACACGATTGGGTCGGTACGCTAGCTCTACATTTACTGATGAGGAGCGTAAGACAAACCGATTCTATGAAGGTCTGAGGGATGACCTAAGGCTACTGCTCTCGGGGCCTATGACGCAGGGCATCTTGACCCTAGTCAATACGACCCCGTCTTTAGAAAAGGATCTAAGGAATGTGCAAGCAAAGAGAGACTCTGGGGCTAAGAAGACGGAGTTCAAAGTGCGGACTACTTCAAAGTCTGGTTATCGTAAGTTCAATAAGAAGGCTAAGACTTCGGGTCCAGCCCCTTCTTCCGGTGCTTCGGTGGCAACTACAAGCCGAACCCCGGGCGCATGTTATAATTGTGGGAAGCCAAGACACTTTGCCTGAGACTGCTGGAGCGGACGTCCAAAGTTCGAGAGGAAGCCAGGAGCAACCTATGAGGAGAAGGGCAAGGCGGTGGAGTCAACCACGTCCCACTATGCTCCGGCTTAACCTAGAGTCTATAATCTTGGACAGCAGTAGGCCATCAAGCAAGCGGATGTGGGGACAGGTAAGGTTTAAATTTATGGCAAGTTAGTTTTTAAATACTTATTACCTTGCACGTATTACCATACCACTGTTTGTATAGGCTTTGTTTTGATTTGTGATAATCTGGCGAGAGCACTCTTTGATACGGGAGCTTCGCACTCCTTTTTGTCCGAAGGATTCATATCGTTCATTGGAGTACCTTATTCGATGGCAAAGGACAAACTGGATGTGTTGTTGCAGAATGGGTGTTCGATGCGCACGGATAGAGTCTGTGGCGTAAAGATTTGTATTGGTAGTCAGGAGTTCAATTTGCAAATGTCGTTACTGCTGCTTGTGGAGTTCGATGTGATATTTGGTATGGACTGGATCTCGGAGCAGGAAGCTTATATTGATTGCAATCGCAAGGAGGTTAAGTTGGGAACGGGTCATGGGATGATGTTTGCAGGCTTGAAAGGGTCGAGCAAGACTTTGATGTCTGCTCTTCAGGTGGTTAAGGTGGTTCGTGCTGGTGCAGAGCTATTTTTCACGCTAGTGAAGACTTCGAAGCCTAAGCCTACTTTGGATAGCATCCCAGTGGTGTCCGAATACACTGATGTGTTCCCTGGTGATCTCCCTGGAGCCCCACCTCAGCGGGAGATAGATTTCAACATCGAGCTAGTGCCAGGTGCGAAACCTATGTCACGCTCTTTGTATCGGCTAGCACCTAAGGAGATGGCGGAGCTGAAGGTACAACTTCAAGAGCTTTTGGAACAGGGCTATGTGCGTCCAAGTTCGTCACCTTAGAGCGCACCGGTCTTTTTTGTGAAGAAGGACAGAAGTTTGCGGCTCTATATTGATTATTAAGAGCTGAACAAGTTAACGGAGAAGAACAAGTACCCGATCCCAAGAATTGATGATCTGTTCGATCATTTAGTTGGGTCAACGGTGTACTCGAAATTGGACCTTAAGTCCGGGTACTATCAGCTGAGAATAAGGGAAAGTGATATCCCCAAGACAGCTTTTAGCACGCGGTATGAGCATTATGAGTTTACAGTCATGCCGTTTGGGCTGACTAATGCGTCGTCAGTGTTCATGAATCTAATGAACAACACTTTCAGAGAGTACCTAGACCACTTTGTGATCGGTTTCATCGACGATATATTGGTGTACTCGCAGAGTGAGGAGGATCACTTTAAGCATCTGCATTTGGTGTTGGAGACGCTGAGGAGGAACCAACTATACGCCAAGTTCTCCAAATGCGAGTTTTGGTTGTCCTCAGTAGCGTTCCTTGGTCACATAGTCAGTGGAGAAGGAATTGCGGTGGATCCGGCGAAGATTGTTGCTATACGAGAGTGGCCTGTGCTGTCTACGGTAGCGGAAGTCCGGAGTTTTCTAGGGCTTGCCGGCTATTACAAGCGCTTCATGGAGAACTTCTCATGGATAGCGTTACCCCTCACGACTCTGACGAGGAAAGAGCAGAAGTTTATTTTGACGTCGGAGTGAGCACGAGCTTTTGAGGAGTTGAAGATTCGCTTGACCACGGTGCCTGTGTTGAGTTCTCCGAGTGGGACCGAAGGCTTTGAGATTTACATCGATGCTTCGGGCAGTGGATTGGGTTGTGTCCTACTGCAGCATGGAAGTGTGATAGCCTATGGCTCGCATCAGCTGAAGGTGTATGAGAGTAATTATCCGATCCATGACTTGGAGTTAGCGGCCGTGATATTTGCCCTGAAGCTGTGGAGGAATTACTTGTATGGGGTGAAAATCGATATCGATACTGACCACAAGAGCCTGAAGTACTTGTTGGAGCAAAAGGATCTGAACATGCAGAAGCGTAGATGGTTGGAGTTCCTGGGGGACTACACATTCAAGATTCATTATGTGCCTGGGAAAGGCAATGCGGTTGCATTGAGTCGCAGGGCCCCAGCTCAAGCCAACTGGCTGTCGGTTCATGACGAGCGTTTGGTTCGGGAGTTGGAGGCATTGGAGATCTCTTGTGTAGACATGCATACTAGTGCCAAAGCGCTATTGAACTGGACTGAAGTTCAGTGTGACCTGGCTGATCGGATTTAGTAGGCTTTGGATTTGGATGGACACATGAAGCAAATCATGGTTGAGGCTTTGGATTAGTCAAATTCCCAATTTGAAGTTGTGGATGGATTGCTATGGAAGGACAGTCGTTTGTGCGTCCCGAGTGTGGGAAAACTGCGGGTGGAATTGATGCACGAGGCTCATTTTACCAAGTGCTCGATTCACCCAGGGAGCACGAAGATGTATCGTGATATGAAGAAATTATTCTTGTGGCCAGGACTTAAGAAGGATGTGACACTGTACGTGGCGAAGTGTCAAACATGCGCCTTAGTGAAGGCGAAGTGTTAGAAGCCTGGAGGATTCTTGAAGTGCTTGCCTATTCCAGAATGGAAGTTCGACGACATTACAATGGACTTTGTGCATGGTTTGCCAAGGTCGCAGAAGGGAAACAATGTCATCTGGGTGTTTGTAGATCATCTGACGAAAGTGTCGTACTTCATTCCGCATAAGAAGGATTATTCTGTGGAGAAATTGGCAAAATTATATGTAGATAACATTGTGCGGCTTCACTGTGTGCCACGTAGCATCATGAGTGACTGAGATGGGCGGTTCACGTCCAATGACTGGAGATTGGTGCAGTAGATGTTGGGAACAAAGCTTAGTTTCAGCAGGGCCTTTCATCCACAGACGGATGGTCAGACCGAGAGAGTCAACAGGACGATGGAAGACATGCTTCGCATGAGCGTCCTGGATTTCAGGAAGCAGTGGGAAGATCACCCGTACTTGGTGGAATTCGCTTACAACAACAGCTACCAGTCGAGCATTCAGATGGCGCCCTTCGAGGCCCTTTATGGTAGAAGATGTCGTACGACGTTGTCTTGGTTGGAAACGGGTGAGTCGAAGCTATACAAGCGGCAAGAAGTGGAAGATGCTACCTCATTAGTACGAAACATTCGAGAAAGATTACTAATCGCTCAGGACCGACAAGCTAAGTACTATAATGTCAAGCATAGGAACGTAGAGTTCGCTGTTGGCGACTGGGTGTACTTGAAGATTAAGCCGTTTAAGGGTGTCTCATGGGTACGGCGCTTGAAGAAGCTAAGCTCGATGTACCTTGGACCGTTTGATGTTCTGGAGCGGATTGGCGAAGCTGCGTATCGATTAAAGCTATCAGTGGAGCTAAGTGGTCTACACGCCGTATTCCACATATCGGTGTTTTCGGAAGGCGGTGTAAGAGCCTTCGCAAGTGGTTGCAGTCGATCAAGTACCGGTTGATAATGGGTTGATGACGAAGGTAAAGCCCATTCGCATTGAGGACTCGGAAGTCAAGCGATTGCGTAACAAGGAAATCAGGATGGTGAAGGTCCGTTGGGACAACTGCGGTCGGGAGGATCTCGTGGGAGCGAGAGCAGACCATGCTTGAGGAGTACCCAGAGTTATTCCACTCAGGTATCGTTTAAGTTTTGTTTATATCTTTCTTTTCTGTAATTTCGAGATGAAATTATTTTAAGAGGGAGAGAGTTGTAATGCCTCAAAACTCAAAAGAGGGACGGGTAGCGTTTTGAGCCAAGTTTGGAACTTAGTACGGGTCACACAGCCTAGGATACGGGCGTGTCCCAGGGCCGTGTCATGCTCGGGTTCGACGGTGGCCGTATGGTCGACGAAATTGCAGTCGACTATCGTTGAACAGCGAACACGGCCTGAGACACGGGCGTGTCCCAGGCCGTTTCCTACTCTGGTAGTTGGTCGAGTTGTGTCGGGGGAGAAACACGGCCTGGAGCCCAGGCGTGTTTGGGTTTGACATGGGCGTGTCAAATGGGACACGTGCATGTCGAATACCCGTGTTCTCCTCAGGTTGGTGTGGTCCTGTGTCGATGGAGGAAAACACCCAGCTACACGGGCATGTACTGGATGACACGGGCGAATCAATCCTGACACGGGCGTGTCGAGATCCTATGTACTTTTCAGGATGCGACGGTTTCGGCGTCGATTGAGGCACACGGCCTTGGACACGGGCGTGTCACAAGCCGTGTTCGGCCTAGGCTATGGATTTTAAGTGCGAATCATGGTCGTCTGTTTCCTTATTTTGGGATCTAATGGCTCAGGGCTGTCCTTGCTAGGATATGCCCGTGAATAGGGTTTAGAAACCCTTATTCTATTTGGGTTTTCTCTTTCTAAGATTTCTAAAGAGAGGGGAGGGCAAGGAATAAGGAGGAGAGATCCGGCCGCCGGTGGAGCTTCAGAGCCCCAAATTGCAAGCTGAGTTCGGATCTACGGAGGCGAGGACGTTGTGGTGCTTTTCATCTGCATAGATCTTAATGGCGCCGAAAAGGAATGCTAGGGTAACGATTTTCATCGTGGACATGTGAAGTCCTCTTTTCCCTTGCATAGGAAGCCCGCTCTCGCGAGTTTGCGGTGAGTGTGAGGTGTTCCTTCGTGTAGACATGAATAGTCCCTGTTGTTTTGCATGTAGAGTCCGTAATCGAGAAACAGACATAGGCATGATGTGTGAAGCCTACCGGGACAAGTTGGTCTGGATCGGTGATGTTGCATTGAATGAATGTCCTGAGAAGACTCCACATCGATGGTTGTTTTTCAGGTTTTCTACGCGGTAGATTGCAATAGGGAGCCTTGGGGACTAACTTCGAGGTGCACCCGAAAAACTGGGCAGATGCGTGATTCTACCAACATGGTGGCCTGGGAGCCAACTTGTACATAACTGGGTTATGTAAAGTGTGTGATTGATTTGGGACTCGGGAAAGCTTGACCCGTGCATATGGCTTAAATTGACGTTACGGCGTGAGCAACGGGTTAGGCGGAACCGTACCCGCTCTATGTCGTTCGGTATAAGCGACCTAAAGTACGTGGGACTTGTCGTTGGCATAGAGGAAGGGTCTTAGGAGGTCTATGGCTTAAATTGACGTGACTTCTGCCGGAAAGACCAAAATGCTCATGAGAAATTGTCGTCCAAGGGGCGGTGGTGAGACCGCGAACTTTGACCGGGTTCACCGAGAATGTGCCCTGAGTGCACGAGGTGTGTGGCCGTGCGAGCCTATGCCTGTGATGATGTGTAAATTCTCTATTATTTGGCTATGCTAATAAAGTGCAGGGAAGGAGCATCGCCGTCCCGAGTTTAGGGGAGGGGTCATTATAATTTGGTCAGCTTTAGCTGACCGTTGCTTTTGTTTGCCACCGCTTTGGTGGATTGTTGCTTGCAGGTGCTGCGGAGCCGAGTGGCAAATAGCGGGCAAAAGCCCTTGTTGCTGAGCCGGCCCTCTAAAGCCTAATTATGAGTGTTTTCTTTTATTCTCATGTATGACTGGCCTGCATGCCGAGGTTTGGAAGACACTTATATTTGAGTAAACTATTGTAAGGTCATAAGGTCATGTACTTTTGTATTTGTACGTTCATTCCTGTTGGGTTTGTGTAGTGGACATTCATGTTGTTGGCTTGGTTCTTATTTTTGCAACTTTTAAATTGTTTCCGCTAGAAAGTACTTTGTGTAGGATGTTGGTTATTGGCAGGATGATTTCCATTGCGTAACCTTCCGGTCTGTCTGTGGTATATGACGTCGGGCCCCGGCCAGACCTACTGTTATATGCTATGCGACAGATTGGGGGTGTTACAGGACCTAAATAGGCAACCGCTCGTCAGAGCAGGACCCAGGCTTAGTATAGTAAATTGCAGAAATAAAAAGCGGTAGTTTGGAGCTACTGATAATAAAAGCTGCATAATTTTAAGTGCTGGAAAGATATGCGGCCAATATGAAACTGAAGTAGTACTGAATTAAAAGTACTGGATTGAACTTGACCAGTACGAGAATGAAGTTGAATCGAAAGTACTGGATTGAACTTGACCAGTGCGAGACTGGAGTTGAATTGAATGTACTAAATTGAAGTCGACCAGTACGAGACTGGAAATGAATTGAAAGTACTGAATTGAACTTGACCAATACGAGACTGGAGTTGAATTGGAAGTATTGAATTGAACTTGACCAGTACGATACTGAAATTGAATTGAAAGTACTGAATTGAACTTGACCAGTACGAAACTGGAATTGAATTGAATGTACAGAATTGAACTTGACCAGTACAATACTGGAGTTGAATTGAAAGTACTGAATTGAACTTTACCAGTACGAGACTGGAATTGAATTGTTAGTACTGAATTGAACTTGACCAGTACGAGACTGGAATTTAATTGAAAGTACTGAATTGAACTTGACCAGTACGAGACTGGAATAATCATTAAAAAATGGTTAGTAGTCCAATCGCTCTATCTAGGAGGCTTCAGTTTCATCTCCAATCTCAGGAGGCACATCCAATTCTATTTCAGTTTTTAAAGCCTTCCTTGGGTTACGCCCATTATTAAGATCCGATAGTAATTTGGTTGTCCCTTGTTAATCACGGCTTAATCAGATCAAGGGTTTAATAGGAGTTACACCCTTTTTTCGTCGAGAATAATTGTAACTCACTACACGTACTCTCACCTTCTGAGTGTGCCCAAATTACCCAAAAGTCGAGGCACTCGACGGTTTTCACGAAATTTCGGAACACCCGGAGCTTGGCTACTTGCCTCGGCCACTCTCGTTGGTGGTACAACTTGAATTTATTATTCAATTTAGGATGGATAGTCACGCGCTCCAATTTTTATTTACGGGGAAAAAAAATGCACAAAAGAAATCCTGAGCGCGATCCTAGGCTCTTTGAATTTGGGAAAAATACATTTCCTATCCCCATGTCCTCAAATTTTGATATAACCATTGGTAGAGCCTAAAAGGAGTCTAAATTTTTTTTCAAAATTTTTCCCAAGTTTTGGGTCATTAATTTGGCCTAATAAACTTTATTTAAGATTTTAAAAATACTAAAATATTTTCAAAAATTACCAAAATTTTTGTGCAGGAAGCCCTAATTATGGGGAACATTTTTCATGTTGACCACTTTGCCCCCAGGGGCATTGATTTGGCCCAGAATATTACACAAATTTATGTAGATTTTTGGTCTGCAATTAGCAGATCAATGAGGATCTGCGGCTGAGATTGAGCCGGACGGCTCAATACACCATAATTTTCCCATAGCAGATCAGTCGCGGATCCGCGGTGGGTGGCACAGAAATGGAGGCGGGGGAGGGAATTGAGGAAATCCTCGTCGTCCATCTCATCACCGAGAATGGATGGCGGTGATTTCATCCCACTGATGGAGGAGGCGGTGGCTCTCTGTCACCAACATCGGCGTTGCCCCCAATCAGTTCGTCGGGGGTCGGTGAGACCTTGGGTGGTGGCCCAGCAGCCTGCCGCTGCCGGCCACTGCCTTAAATGGTCAACCTGAGAGCAGGGTGACAGTGGCTTTGCTTCCAGCGCCACTGTGCCACCCTGCCTCTCCGGCATTGAACCTAGTCATGACATCACCCCGGGTCGGTGCACCAGGGGCAGGGCTTCTCTCTGGTGGTGGTCCGGCGACCAACCGTCGTCGGCCGCCGCTAGAGATAAAACAGAGCAAAACACTATTTCTCGGGTGCCGCCGGAGCGGCATTTTCCGGCGGCACCCCGACCTTCCACCACCGGGAAATATCATCCTCGGTGGTTTAACCTTTCCCCAGCACCACTGCTGGCGCTAGGAGGGGCTGGACTCTCACGACAACCACCTGACCTGGAGCTTGGATCGGGTGGTGTCGGCGGCGCTCCGGCCGCCGGGAGGTCCATGCAGCACGTCGAAAGGATGAAGGAGTAGGAGGAGAAGATTTCTACCTTTGCATGAGGGGCTTAGGAGGGGATGACTGGATCGGCCATGCAACGTGGTGGAGGAGCTTGGCTCGGGTTAGTCTTTTCTAGCGAACTAGGGTTCCGGTGAGGGCTCCCTTGGCTCGGGTTGGTGTGTGTGGAGGGTGTTGGGTATTTTATCCACATGAACCCAGATTTGATGAAGTCACCCTGGAACTAAGATGAATTAAGTTGTATTTGATGCTTGGTTTGAGCTATATGTTTGCAGGAGTTTCACTGGGAAGTGTAGGCCAATGTCAGCCCACAGTGGGTCACCAAACACAGGAACTGTGCAATGTAATCCCTCATTGCATATTCCAAGGTGTTGACTCATGTGTGGTCTCTCTATTGAGATACACTTCATATTCAAGCTATTGGACTATGGGAAAGGCATTGGAAGTTGGCTACTCTAGAAGAATCAGTTTTTCCAACATCAGAAAATTTCTAAGTGTTTTACTCGAGTAGAGCTTTCACCTACTCGAGTAGTCTGGGTATAAGTTACTCGAGTAAAGGGATCTTGTACTCGAGTAGACATAGTCATATACTCGAGTAGCTAAGTCACCTACTCGAGTAGACCAAGTCATATACTCGAGTATCATGCTTATATACTCGAGTAGATCACTCATCATACCCGAGTGCCATAAGGTTTTTCTCATCTAAATTTCTCTAAGTCATATACTCGAGTAAGTATACTCACATACTCGAGTAGATAGGTACATACTCGAGTAGTTCATTTTACCTACTCGAGTAGTTCATGTGTCACCCGTGTACCTTGTCATTTCCCTTCTCCAGAATTTTTTCTAAGTCTTTTACTCGAGTAGAACCTTCACCTACTCGAGTAGATTACTTCCTCTCGAGTAGTTTAGTTCAACCACTCGAGTAGTTGTCAGCAGATCTCTTCAGAATTTTTCTAAGTATTCCACTCGAGTAGTACTTCATGTACTCGAGTAGTTCATGTACTATACTCGAGTAGCTCTTCCAAGTACTCGAGTAGATCCTCTATATACTCGAGTAGGTCTCTTCACATACTCGAGTAGTTCTGTCTGTCTACTCGAGTAGTTGATCTCTATATACTCGAGTAGTTCTTTCTATACATACCCGAGTATGTTTCCTATCATATACTCGAGTAGTTATTCAACTACTCGAGTGTTATTGACTTACTCGTGTAGTTGGTTGAGTTTTTCCGAAATTTCGCTAAGTCATTTTTCTGACGGGATTTTTCAAATCACGCGACATGATTGGTCCACGTGTACATCATTATGACCGATTATGACCGTTAGTCTCTCCTATATAAGGTCCTATCAGAAAATGACAAACCCTAAGTATTCTCAAAGCTTTCTTGTAATTTCTTTTTCGAGAAATATTCTTCATCCGCCTCCTCTCTGACCTTCGCGAAACAGAAGCCGCCGCCGCCGCCTTCTTCTCCGGCCAAAGCTTCTACTTTCAGAGGATTATTCTGAAGAAAAGTTACAGATCGAGATCGACTTCACTGATCACATTCTCTCTCGATTTCTGTAAAAGGAAGTAGATCCAGATCGAGGCCGAGACCTTCTTCACCGATTTCTGAAAAAGCTACAAAGTTGAAAAGAAGAAGATCCTAGCCATTTCCTTCAGATCTGAGTGATTTACTGTTTGTATTCTTGTAAACTCTTTATTAATCTTGTAGGAGAAATCTTCTCCGAGTGTAGGAGTTTTTCACTCCGAGTTTGTAGGAAGTGCTATCTTCCGAGGTGTAGATCCGTTTTGTTTGGATCGAGTTTGTAGGAACTTTGTTCCGAGGGTAGGATCGATTTTTGATCCGAGATAGTGGAGTAGCCGAGTCTAGTTGATTGCTAGATCGGTGAGGGAAAGTGGATGTACCCAAGGTTGGGGAACCACTATACATCTTGTGTCGTCTGTGATATTGGTAGATATTTCTGTGCTGTGCTCTAATTATTTTTTATTCCGCAAAAGACGCACAAACCACCTATTCACCCCCCCCCCCCCCCCCCTCTAGGTGATTTAGGTCGACAACAGTTTTCTTTCAATTGGTATCAGAGCCAGGTTGATCGTTAAAAGGTTAACACCTTGATCAGATCCAGATCTGTTGTCTGAAAGATTCTACCATAAAATGGACAAGGGCAAAGATTTCGCCAAGCTTCCTCTGTGCAACAAAAACAACTTTCCCATGTGGAAAGAAAGGATAAAATTTTTCATGGAAGCTGTGGATCCAAGAATCTTCATGATCGTTGAAGAAGGTCCTTACGTTCCCATGACTATGTCCACTATCGACCCAACCAAGAAAGTTCCCAAAAAGCTAATGGATCGTGATAAAGACGAGATTGCACTTGTCTCTCTCGACAAGAAAGCTAAGAACATCATAGCAAGTGCAGTCGATGACTCGATGATGCAGAATTTGATTCACTGTCAATCAGCTAAGGAGATGTGGCACTCCATAGTCACTTTGATGGAAGGGACTGAAGAAGTAAGGGATGATCGGAGATCCCTTCTTAATCAAAAATATGAAGCGTTCCGGCAAGGGAGCAAGGAAACAATTGCCGACACCTTTGAGAACTTCTTCAAGATTGTAAATGGCCTAAGGGTGTATGGCCGTGTCTTCACAAACGGAGAACAGAACGACAAATTCTCGAGATCCCTAACCAAGGAATGGGATAACAAGGTATGTGCCATCAGGGAGTTCGGGAAACTAGCTGAAACGGACCCGCAAAATCTCTTTGGAAAGCTTATGTCATATGAACTCCAAATCAACACAAGAAAAGCTGAGGAACAGAAGGGCAGGTCTGCTCTAAAGGAGAAATCTGTCGCTCTGAAGGCAGACACCTCCAGAAAGACTAAGGCTGCCTCCCCCGCTCCAGCTCCAGAAGTTGATGATGAAGAAGAAACATTAGAGCCTAGCACCTCAGGCTCTGAACTATCTGAAGGAGAGTTCTCCTTGATCTCAAGGCAATTCAAGAAGTTTCTTAATAAAAAGAAACAATGGAAAGGCAAGGATGCCTCACACAGAAGATCGCGGCGCGATGACGATCGACAAAGAAAATGCTCAAGCAGCCACGACAGGTATAACACTAAACAGAACAAATACGTTTCAACTGACATCATTTGATACTGTTGCAATAAGCCAGGTCACGTCATTGCTGACTGCCCTCACAAGAAGAAGGAGGGTGGCAGAAGGGAAGACAAGAAATCCTCACACAACAGGAAGAGGAAAGAGAAGAGCCTCATAGCCAAAAGGAGCAAGACTCTTAGCGACTCCGACTCCTCAGAGTCAAGCGAAGAAGAAGAAGCTTACTTTGGGCTAATGGCTCAAACAGATGATGAACAAGAGCCCCAGTTCACTGGGAAGGTAAACCCTCATACCCCTCTCTCAGAGTCTGATGCATCTGAACATGATTGCGAGAGTAGCTTCTCTGACAATGAGTCAGAATTGATGGCCCAGTATAAGGAGTTAATCATGGCTTACGACAAATGTCGTCGAGTCGTGAAGACTCAGGCTAAAGAGATCAAATCTCTAAAAGCCGAAGAGAGCAACTTGAGAGAGAAAGTCGCAAAGACTGACTCCCTCGAGGAAAACTTCAATAATACTATTGAAGAATATAACAAGGCTCTTGAGCACCTTGACCTGAATGAGAAGATCATCAAAGGTTTGGAAGCCGAACTTGCGGCTGAAAGGAAACTTGTTGAGAGTTTCTCTAAGCCCAAGACGGTTCTTCCATTCGTTGCTGAATTCTCAGCAAAGGCCAAGGGAGCTGGACTAGTCCATGAAGAAGCTCCTAGTAAATCCTCTAGGAGAAACAAGAATCAACGAAAAAATAAGTCCGCCAAAAAGGCCTCAGTCGAAGAAAAGGAAAAAGCCCCTCAGAATCAAACCACATTCAGAAAGGTCATCTTTCCAACAAATGAGTTTGATTTTGACTCATCATACGGGCACTTTGCTAGGCCTACTCATGTAGAGCCAAAGTCCCGCTATCAAGGATGGGCTCGACCCTGAAACTTTGGCGAAAGTTTCTTTAAGGCACCTTATGAAGAAGTTTTTCTTCAGAGCTACGGCCCTTTCAATCATGGGCATAACTTCAAAAACGCACCAAAAACAAAGCCTGTTGTAGAGAAGCCCATAAAGGAGAAGAAGCCATGTGATTGCCATCATCATGAGGCATCTTCCTCCAAGAATGCTACCCCTGCTAGACCAAAGCTCCAAAAGGTCAAGCAGGAGATCTTGAGGCAAAGGTACAACAGATTTGACTGTTGGTGCTGTGGCAAGGTTGGTCACTTCGCCATAGATTGCTGGTTCAATTCCAGAAACGCTGCAACCCCTCATGTCAGCAATTTGAGAAAGACCGCTCATAATGCCAACACTCGTAGGGGGAGCACTCTAACCCGAGACCAAGGACCCAAACGTGTTTGGGTTCCTAAGGCTAATTGATTGTGATTGCAGGGATGTCCAAAGGCCAACAAAATGCCTATCTGGTACTTGGACAGCGGATGCTCTCGGCATATGACCGGGACAAGAAGACTCATTCAGAACTTTACTCCAGTCGTGAACGAACCAAAGGTCATCTTTGGAGGTTCAGACCGTGGAATTACTAGAGGCTATGGTATGATTACTAACGGCAATGCATCCTTCTCGGATGTGGCCTATGTTGAAGGATTGGAACACAATCTCATTAGCATAAGCCAACTCTGCGATAAAGGATACACAGTTGAGTTCCATGCTGATAAGTACTTGATAAAATCTGTTGACAATATGGAAACGATTCTATCCGGCACTCGAAGCAGGAATATTTTCTGTTTAAATTTCATCTGTATAGATTCCTCCACACTAGTGTGTCTTTTGGCAAAAGATAGTGCGTCTCTTGGTGACCAATGGCACAAGAGACTAGCACATATTAATTTCAAAACCATCAATAAACTATTTTCAATGAACTTGGTACGTGATGCCCCAAATGTCAAATGCGTCAAAGACAGACCTTGTCATGCATGCGTAAAAGGCAAGCAAACAAGGGCTACCTTTAAAAGTACTGTTGGCAAAGACTCTAATAGATGTCTCCATCTATTGCACATGGACTTGTTTGGTCCACTGCAGATTAGAAGTTTGGGAGGCAAGGAATATACATTGGTAATTGTTGATGACTACTCGCGCTTTGCGTGGGTGTTCTTTCTAAAACACAAGTCAGATACCTTCGATATCTTTACCAATTTTGTCAGGCAAGTCCAGAATGAATACAACTGCTCCATAGTCAAAATCAGAAGTGACAACGGAACAGAGTTCAAATATGGGGCCATGACAGAATTCTGTGAAAACTTAGGTATCTTTCATGAGTTTTTCTCTCCTCGTACTCCACAACAAAATGGAGTGGCTGAGAGAAGGAACAGAACACTCATAGAGGCCTGCAGGACCATGTTGAGTGATGCTTCACTACCGGAGTACTTCTGGGCTGAGACTGTCAACACTGCATGTCACGTGCAAAATCGAGCACTCCTAAACAAAGACCACAATAAGACTCCTTACGAACTTCTGAAAGGCAGAAAACCAACAGTCTCTTACTTTAGAATCTTTGGCTGCAAATGCTTCGTACTCAACAATGGCAAGTATCATACCACCAAGTTTAGCGAAAAGAGCTTTGAAGGTATTTTTGTAGGATATAGTAGCCATAGTAAGGCATACAGGATTTTCAATAGAAAAACCCTGGTGGTGGAAGAATCGATACATGTTGTATTTGATGAGACGAGCTTGATGCAAAGCAATCCGTCCAGTGTGCTCATTGAAGATGCAGGTGAAAAGCTGAAAGAAACTAGCTTGGATGATCCGTCCAAAAACAAAGGCGAGAAGTTCATTGAGATCACCACTCCAACTCCCATTGGAGAGGCTGATGATCAAAATGGAGAAGTCATCCAGGACGAAGAAATCACTCCGGTGCTTGAAGATAATCCAGATGCAAGGACTCTAGAGCTTAAACATCTGAAGGATCACCCCATGGACCAGATCATAGGAAATCCCCGGGATGGTGTCAGAACTCGGAGAGGTACAACTAATGAGAATCTTCATTTGAGCTTTCTCTCACAGGTTGAACCAAAGAAATTTGAGGAAGCAAACTCAGACGCATCGTGGATAATGACAATGGAAGAAGAGCTAAATCAGTTCAAGCGCTGCAATGTGTGGATGCTGGTTCCAAGACCCAAGGGAAATAACATCATTGGAACAAAATGGGTCTTCAGGAACAAGATGGATGAAGACGGGGCTATCATAAAGAACAAGGCTAGACTCGTCGCTAAAGGCTATCGTCAAGAAGAAGGAATCGACTTCGACCAGACATATGCTCCAGTGGCCAGACTGGAGGCAATAAGGCTGTTCCTAGCATATGCTGCCTTCAAAGGCTTCACCGTCTATCAGATGGACGTGAAGTCGGCCTTCCTGAATGGTAACTTAAAGGAGGAAGTGTATGTGGAACAACCTCCAGGTTTCGTTGATCCTAACTTTCCCGATCATGTCTATTTTCTGCACAAGGCCCTATATGGTCTGATACAAGCTCCTCGAGCTTGGTATGAAACGCTGTCTACCTTTCTACTTGAGAACAAGTTTACAAGGGGAAAGATAGACAAGACATTATTTCTTAGGGAAATAAAAGGCAAGATTTTGTTAGTGCAAATCTATGTCGACGACATTATCTTTGGCTCTACAGATAACAACCTCTGCAAAAAGTTCTCAAAACTTATGCAAGGGAAGTTTGAAATGAGCAGTATGGGCGAGCTGAAGTATTTCTTAGGGCTTCAAGTGAAACAATCTGAAGATGGAATTTTCATCTCATAGACCAAATTCACCAAAGAGCTAATTAAGAAATTCGGAATGGAGAACGCAACCTCTATGAGGACTCCAATGGGCTCAACTATGTCTCTGGACAAGGATGAAAAAGGGAAACCTTTTGATGAAACCAAGTACAGAAGCATAATTGGATCCTTGCTCTACCTTACTGCCAGTAGGCCTGACATAATGTTCTCAACATGTGTCTGTGCTAGATTTCTGGTGAAATCTAAGGAATCTCATTACGCTGCTGCAAAGCGGATCCTGAGATACCTTAAATGCACACCAAATCTTGGCTTATGGTACCCAAGAAGTAATGACAGCGAACTAATTGGATTTTCAGATGCAGATTTTGCAGGTAGCAAAGACGACCGGAAAAGCACCTCAGGGACTTGCCAATTCTTCGGAAGAAGGCTAATTTCCTGGAGTAGTAAGAAGCAGAACTGTGCCGCAATCTCAACGACCGAGTCAGAGTATATCTCTGCAGGCAGTTGTTGCGCACAGTTGCTATGGATAAAGAATCAGTTCGAGGACTACAACCTGCAGTTCAAGGATATACCCTTGTACTGTGACTCCTCCAGCGCAATTGCAATAGCCAACAATCCAGTCTCTCACAGCCGGACAAAGTACATTGAGCTAAGATACCACTTCATCCGGGAACATGTGGAGCATGGAGACATAGATCTCCGATATGTGCCTACAGATAGGCAAGTTGCAGATATCTTCACAAAGCCGCTAGACGAGACCAAGTTCTCGTTTTTCAAGACAGAGCTTGGGATGCTCAACAAAGAGGACTAAAGAAGGCTGAATGACTAAGAAGCAAGTAATTGCAAAGGGTTAGTCAAACTCTACTCTTTCTCAACTTTTTGCAAAATTCCACTCGAGAAGTATGAGACATACTCGAGTATCTAAAGACCTACTCGAGTATATGAAAGAACCTACTCGAGTATGTGTACTGACCTACTCGAGTACCTAAAGATCTACTCGAGTAAGTTTCTGACCTACTCGAGTAAGTCAATACCTACTCGAGTAAGTCTCTCACCTACTCGAGTAAGTCATTATCTACTCGAGTAGTTTTTCTTATATACTCGAGTAGCTCCAGTCAACCTACTCGAGTAGCTCCTTTATCTACTCGAGTAGCCTATCTCTCTCTCGTGTCCTGATTTCCAGTTTTTCAAACTTTGTTCTATTCGCCACCCAAGGCTATATGCCGCCTCTTTCTTTCAATTAATTAGCGGAAATTTAAGAATTATATATATATATATACGAAATTCCGAAACATCAAACCTACTCGACATCATTTCTATCTCTCGAGTCCCTGTCTCTTCGCCTACCCTGCCGACTCGCCTCCGCCGAAGTTGCAGAGCTTTCTCTCTCTAATTTCCTCCAGGCATTTGCATCCATGGCGACTTCTCACAAGATCGGCGTCGGCTCCGAACTCGTCACCGACGGTATTGCAGAGCTTTCCGACGATTTCCACAACCTCCTCATTCTTCTCGACACCGCCGGCCTCTCCTTCATCCTCCAAGAACCCTGTCGCGTTCTCTTCCCCGAAGTTGCAGAATTCTTCACAAATCTCAAGGTTCGACGACATGGCCAAGTTCTCAAATCTACAGTAAAGGGGTTGAAACTCAAGTTCACCAAGACCTCTGTCTCTCAACTTCTCCGTTTACCTATTGTTGATGAAGAAGATGATCTGGATGATGAAGATTCTGACCGAACAACACTCTTCTGTGGCATTTCTCCTGACGCTCAGTATACTAAGAGGTCAGACATGAATGCTGAAGGAAAATTCCTTGTTGATATCATTGGCAAGATTCTCCTGTGCAAGACTCACTCCATCAGAGAAATTCCCTTATACTTCTTCGATATAATGCAAGCCATTGTATGCCGCAAGAAGTACCAATTTGGTATGTTGATTCTGGACAAGATCAAGGACAGCATGAAATCCCCCAACTACGCAAGAATTATATCTCTGCTCCTCCATGCCACAAATCCTGAAGTATTCAACTTCTCCAAAGGGACTCCACTTCACCACATGAAGAAGGTCTCCATCTCTTCAATTCAGAGATGGGATCTCAAGCTCAAGAATTCTGCCCAAGCTGCAAAGGTTTCAGAAATTCCAGAAGTTCCAGCTGCAAAGGACAGGACTCCATCTCCCTCTCCTCATCATGTGGCCAGCTCCTCTGGTGCACCAAGTGAGGGGGAGCCTGCTCCTTCTAGCCCAGTCAGGCAACCCTCTCCTCAGTCAGAGATTCCATCCCTACCTCATACTCCAAAGAGTCCAGCCACTTCCTCAGATCAAGTCCCTCAAGACACTCTTCTGTCCACAGCTGCTGTCATAGATGCCATGATTGCAAAGCTTACTGAAGATGTGCTTCCCCCTCCTCCTCCTCTATCTCCTCCAGCTCCAACCACTGAACATCACAAGGACTTGTCTCCAGCATAGTCTCCTGCCCATTCTCCAGCCAGAACTCCAACACCTTCTCCTCCTCCTCCCGCAGATAAGCCAGACACCATTTTCATTTCTGATGAGCCTTCTCCTGAGCCAGCTGAGGCCCCTCTCAGAAACCTTGATTTCTCCATCCCCCATGGTACAGAAGAATTGGATGCTGTCATTCCTACCACCAGAGCTCTCAGCTCAGTACTTATTGAAGAAATAGATCCTTGGGTACCTCCTCCTATCCCTACTGTTGCTCCCTTTATTGCTGCTGCTACAGTTTCCTCCTCCTCAGATCTGCTGCAAAGTATTGTCATTCTTCTTCAAGAACAAAGACATCATTTTGACACCTCTCTAAAGGTGTTCACTGATAAGGTCACTGCTCTTGAGACTGAGATGAGCAGAGGTTTTGCTGAAATTCAGCATAACACTGACAAGCTCAAGTACCTGTTCCAACTTGGTGGTAAGGCTCTTGACCATACTATCACTAGTATTGGCAATGTCATGGAACAAGGTGTAACCTTGGCAAACAATCAGATTGAGCTAGATAAGAGGACTGAAGCCAACAAGATGAAGATATGTGAAGAGGTTGGCATCTTTAAAGATGACACCATAGAGACAGTATCTGTTGAAATCAGAAATGGGGAGGGTTTGATAAAAGAACTCAAAGCCCAGGTAGAAAAATCTACTGCTCAGAAGACAGTTGAATGGGAAGCTCATATAAAGACCATTCATGATGATGTGCTTGCCCAGATACAGAGTGTCAAATTTCACACCTATGACACTGCAGTCTGGATGCACAACCAGATCTTGCCAGATCTTGCAGTTGACCCAAACATCATTCCCCATCATCTCAACCCACTGGCCACAGATGTCACTGCCCCAGCTGTTCCTCAACAACCTACCTTCTCCCCCAGGCCTGGAGACTCAGTTGCTCCTCCAGACACTTATATTCCAGGCTGGGAAGAAGAAGATCCTGCTGATATATTCCTTCAAGCCCCTCTAGAGATCAGAATCCACAAGAAGAAAAGGAAATATGGTGAAGGTCCCTCTGCCAGCAGGACAGCTCCTCCTAATGCCCCTGAACATGCTGAAGCCTGGTCTCCAACTTCAAAATCTCTCATCTTGGACACACTCAGGTTGGTCATGGATCATAATGAGAACAGGAACATGCACTACAGTTCCCAAGAATGGGAGTTATATGAGAAGTCTATGCTGAAAAGGAAGATCCATGATAGAGAATTTGGGAGAAATAACCCTGCTGCTCCTCCAAGGCCTCCTAAGTACTTTCCTAAGCCTTTCAGCTACCTAAGGAGACAACAAGAGAAGATGGATAAGCAGCAATCCCAAGCCCAAACCTAAAAAGATGATGAGAAATTGAAATGACTAATTGTAGACTTGATGTTCTTGGAAACTTATATATATATACAACTCTTCATTCTGTCTAATTATCTTTTTCATTATCATTTGCTTACCTGCCCATATTTTTCTACTTAGTTTCTTTTATGTCCATAATTCACCTTAGTGTAAAGGGTTCTGACTTCAACAAATATGGGGAGATTGTTGGGTATTTCATCCACATGAACCCAGATTTGATGAAGTCACCCTGGAACTAAGATGAATTAAGTTGTATTTGATGCTTGGTTTGAGCTATATGTTTGCAGGAGTTTCACTGGGAAGTGTAGGCCAATGTCAGCCCACAGTGGGTCACCAAACATAGAAATTGTGCATATTCCAAGGTGTTGACTCATGTGTGGTCTCTCTATTGGGATACACTTCATATTCAAGCTGTTGGACTATGGGAAAGGAATTGGAAGTTGGCTACTTTAGAAGAATCAGTTTTTCCAACATCAGAAAATTTCTAAGTGTTTTACTCGAGTAGAGCTTTCACCTACTCGAGTAGTCTGGGTATAAGTTACTCGAGTAAATGGATCTTGTACTCGAGTAGACATAGTCATATACTCGAGTAGCTAAGTCACCTACTCGAGTAGACCAAGTCATATACTCGAGTAGCATGCTTATATACTCGAGTAGATCACTCATCATACCCGAGTGCCATAAGGTTTTTCTCATCTAAATTTCTCTAAGTCATATACTCGAGTAAGTATACTCACATACTCGAGTAGATAGGTACATACTCGAGTAGTTCATTTTACCTACTCGAGTAGTTCATGTGTCACCCGTGTACCTTGCTAATTCCCTTCTCCAGAATTTTTTCTAAGTCTTTTACTCGAGTAGAACCTTCACCTACTCGAGTAGATTACTTCCTCTCGAGTAGTTTAGTTCAACCACTCGAGTAGTTGCCAGCAGATCTCTTCAGAATTTTTCTAAGTATTCCACTCGAGTAGTACTTCATGTACTCGAGTAGTTCATGTACTATACTCGAGTAGCTCTTCCAAGTACTCGAGTAGATCCTCTATATACTCGAGTAGGTCTCTTCACATACTCGAGTAGTTCTGTCTGCCTACTCGAGTAGTTGATCTCTATATACTCGAGTAGTTCTTTCTATACATACCCGAGTATGTTTCCCATCATATACTCGAGTAGTTATTCAACTACTCGAGTAGTTATTGACTTACTCGTGTAGTTGGCTGAGTTTTTCCGAAATTTTGCTAAGTCATTTTTCTGACGGGATTTTTCAAATCGCGCGACATGATTGGTCCACGTGTACATCATTATGACTGATTACGACCGTTAGTCTCTCCTATATAAGGTCATATCAGAAAATTACAAACCCTAAGTATTCTCAAAGCTTTCTTGTAATTTCTTTTTCGAGAAATATTCTTCAGCCGCCTCCTCTCTGACCTTCGCGAAACGGAAGCCGCCTCCACCGCCTTCTTCTCCGGCCAAAGCTTCTACTTTCAGAGGATTATTCTGAAGAAAAGTTACAGATCGAGATCGACTTCACTGATCACATTCTCTCTCGATTTCTGTAAAAGGAAGTAGATCCAGATCGAGGCCGAGACCTTCTTCACCAATTTCTGAAAAAGCTACAAAGTTGAAAAGAAGAAGATCCTGGCCATTTCCTTCAGATCTGAGTGATTTACTGTTTGTATTCTTGTAAACTCTTTATTAATCTTGTAGGAGAAATCTTCTCCGAGTGTAGGAGTTTTTCACTCCAAGTTTGTAGGAAGTGCTATCTTCCGAGGTGTAGGTCCGTTTTGTTTGGATCGAGTTTGTAGGAACTTTGTTCCGAGGGTAGGATCAATTTTTGATCCGAGATAGTGGAGTAGCCGAGTCTAGTTGATTGCTAGATCGGTGAGGGAAAGTGGATGTACCCAAGGTTGGGGAACCACTATACATCTTGTGTTGTCTGTGATATTGGTAGATATTTCTGTGTTGTGCTCTAATTATTTTTTATTCCGCAAAAGACGCACAAACCACCTATTCACCCCCCTCTAGGTGATTTAGGTCGACAACAGTTTTCTTTCAGAGGGGACGAGGTCAGGCAAGGCCTTTTATAGGCTTGGGGATGGTGGTCATCCCTCCCATAACCGATGTGGGATAAATCCCCATGAGGGGAGGAGCTCTTCCCCTCCCCTCCACTTGGGCTTGCCAGATGGCACCTTTAGGGTGGCCCCAAGTGGCAACAAGCAAAGAAGGAGGAGTGGGCTTGGGCCTTGGTCTATAGGGATAGAAGAGGCAGTGGGGGAGAGGACTTGGGCCTACCTTGGCCCATGGCCCATTCCCACTATACTTGCTAATTTGAGTGCCCAATTGGTGAGAGGGGTTGCCTTAGCCAATCAATGAAGAAGGGTGAACACGTCTTTGGAAACAAAATCCAAATATTGAATTTTTAGGGGGTTTGACCAAATTTAACCCTAGATTGTGTCCCCTATGCTGGTCAAAGTCAAAGTGGGTCCAAGACATCGGGGTCGGGTCAAAGTTGGGGAGTCGTGTCATAATTTATGTGCGCACGCTTTTCAGTGCATGAATATGCTTGATTTGATCTCGAGTTGACTATTTGTCATCAAAATTGCCCGGGAAGACTTCTGTTGACTTTGTATTGACCATACGAGTCCAGATCCACTGACTGGGGTTGAATCGGAGTCCGTTTAGTGAAAGTCCAAAATCTGCGCGTCGCGGTGAGCTAAAATGGTCAGAGTGCCTATATTCTTTGTTAGACCTTGGATTACAACGTAACGAGTTCTGATGCACTCGTATTTGGTCATACGAGGCCACAGGAACTGTCATAACTCAAATCGGAGTTCCCTGGCTCGATATCCCCGTCTAGGGTTACCTCCTACCTTGGTACGGGCCACGGGCCACGGGTAGAGGTACGGGTCCCTTTTATTGGGCCCACTAGTGTTGAAACCAAAACCTTAGTCTCTGTGGAGTTCAGGGTCCCTAGAAAGGGGTGACCTCACACCTACTACACTCAAGAGAACGTCACGGACCAAAGGATCAAGAAGCTAGGAACAGACCCTCGGCTCTAGCGCGGAGGTCCCACATCACACCCGGAAGGCTACCTGAGAACTTCCCCTCCCTAGCAAATGCTCGAGCTAGGGTGCCTTGAAGAGCTCTCTCAACTCTACCAAGAAGAAGCTAAGGGAGCAGAAAAGCTCAAAAAACGGATCCTCTCCAAGGCACCCAAGGGGGTCTATTTATAGTTTTCCAAATCCATTGGGCCAAAAATGACCAAAATACCCCTACGGCCAAAAGGCCTCGGGCCAATAGGAAACCGCCACGCTGGGGGGTAGAGAAGGAAAAACGCGTCACCTAAAGTAAATAGGGGACCCACCCTGCGGGACGGGGCGAGACCCGGCCCGGGGGCCGGTCTCGCCCGTCCTACCCGCCGGGCTCGGCGAGACCCGGCCTGGGGGCCGGTCTCGCATGGCTGCCCGCGGGGTGGGGCGAGACCCGGCCCGAGGGCCGGTCTCGCCCGGCCTACCCGCTGGGCTCGGCGAGACCCGTCCTGGGGGCCGGTCTCGCCTGGCTGCCCGCGGGGCGGGGCGAGACCCGGCCCGAGGGGCGGTCTCGCCCGGCCTACCTACCGGGCTCGGCGAGACCCGGCCTGGGGGCCGGTCTCGCCTGGCTTCCCGCGGGGCGGGGCGAGACCCGGCCCGAGGGCCGGTCTCGCCTGGCCTACCCGCCGGGCTCGGCGAGACCCGGCCTGGGGGCCGGTCTCGCCTGGCTGCCCGCGGGGCGGGGCGAGACCCGGCCCGATGGCCGGTCTCGCCCGGCCTACCCGCCGGGCTCGGCGAGACCCGGCCTGGGGGCCGGTCTCGCCTGGCTGCCCGCGGGGCGGGGCGAGACCCGGCCCGAAGGCCGGTCTCCCCCGGCCTACCCGCCGGGCTCAGGGCTGGTCTCGCCGGCCTGAGGGAAAAAGGGGGAGGGGGAGGGCCTGCTGATCCCGCCTCCACACCCAATTGGCCCGGGCGGGTGCCTACCAACCCGTCGCTCTCACACTCCAACTAAGGGGCCGCGGGGGGAGGCCGATTTCTCCTCCCCCTACTAGTATATTTCCAAGCTAGAGCCAAAATTGGCCATCAAGAGTTCAAAATACTCAAAAAGCTTAAAAACTAAGCACGCCTCATTTAGGGTCCACTCTTCGCGAATACGGGGTTGTACACAATCCCCGCTCTTTTTGAGGTTGACACAAGCTCGGAAAGAAACATCCAACCCAACGTATTCGCGGAGTGTAACTTCCCTGCGGGGTCAACCTGCCATGCCAGCTATGGGAGCCTGGGTGGCGAGACCTCCTCTGGGTGAAAACACTTACCCTCCCCGAGGGGTCAACCTGTCAAGCCGGCTAATGGGAGCCTGGGTGACGAGACGGCCTCGGGGTGAAAACACTCAACCTCCCCGAGTAGTCAACATGTCAAGCCAGCTAATGGGATCATGGGTGACGAGACGACCTCGGGGTGCAAACACTTACTCTCCACGAGAGGTACTACCGGCCCTGTCAGCTAGTGGGAGCCTGTCAGCGGGACCACCTCGGAGAAAAGGGACTTACTCTCCACAAGAGGTATCACCGGCCCTGTCAGCTAGTGGGAGCCTGGCAGCGGGACCACCTCGGAGCAAAGGGACTTACTCTCCACGAGAGGTATCACCGGCCCTGCCAGCTAGTGGGAGCCTGACAGCGGGACTGTCTCGGAGCAAAGAGAACTGGGGCTCCTACGAGAGGTACCACCGGCCATGTCAACTAGTAAGAGCCTGACAGCGGGACCGTCTCGGAGCAAAGGGACTTACTCTCCACGAGAGGTATCACCGGCTCTGCCAGCTAGTGGGAGCCTGGCAGCGGGACTGTCTCGGAGCAAAGAGAATTGGGGCTCCTACGAGAGGTACCACCGGCCCTGTCAACTAGTAAGAGCCTGACAGCGGGACCATCTCAGAGCAAAGGGCTTGGGCTACCACGAGAGATCAAAATACCCAGTCAGCTAGTGGGAGCCTGGCGGCGGAATCATCATCGGAGCAAAGGAACTTGAGCTTCCACGAGAGATTAACCTGCCCTGCCAGCTAGTGGGAGCCTGGCCGCGGAATCATCATCGGAGCAAAGGGCTTGGGCTACCACGAGAGATCAACCTGCCCGGCCAGGTAGTGGGAGCCTGGCCGCGGAATCATCATCGGAGCAAAGGACTTGGGCTACCACGAGAGATCAACCTACCCAGCCAGCTAGTGGGAGCCTGGCGGCGGAATCGTCATCGGAGCAAAGGACTTAGGCTACCACGATAGATCAACCTGCCCTGCCAGCTAGTGGGAGCCTGGCCGCGGAATCATCATCGGAGCGAAGGGCCTGGGCTACCACGAGAGATCAACCTACCCAGCCAGCTAGTGGGAGCCTGGCGGCGGAATCGTCATCGGAGCAAAGGACTTAGGCTACCACGAGAGATCAACCTGCCCTGCCAGCTAGTGTGAGCCTGGACGCGGAATCATCATCGGAGAGAAGGGCTTGGGCTACCACGAGAGATCAACCTACCCAGCCAGCTAGTGGGAGCCTGGTGGCGGAATCGTCATCGGAGCGAAGGGCTTGGGCTACCACGAGAGATCAACCTACCCAGCCAGCTAGTGGGAGCCTGGCGGCGGAATCGTCATCGGAGCGAAGGACTTGGGCTACACAATCAAACCTTACCGAATCCTACATCCTCAAATGGGGAAAATGGATGGGTTACATGATCCCCCCGACTCAGTTGGTCGGGGTTAGACTCATTACAAGATAAGACTCATACAGGACTCTACCGGGGCGAGGCTTCCTCAGGTGGTATGGGCCCGGTGGTCGTCATCCGCTTCCTCCTCGCCGGACACTTCCATCCTGCTCAGGCTCTCCATGACCTTCTCCATCTCCTCTGCCTTGGCCCACCATGAGATGGTGTTGACGGCCGTGACGTAGCACTGCCTTGCCATCCTGGAGTCTCCCTTGACTCTGACCTAGATCCCTCCTGAGCTGAACTTGAGGTATTGGTGGAATGAAGACGACACGCAACGGAAGGCGCTGATGAGGGGTCTTCCAAAGATGGCGTTGTAGCTGCTTGGAGCGTCAACAATGACGAACCGACAGTTCCTCGAGACTCCTCCCAATTTTACTTGGAGTCCAACTCCACCCTCCACCTCCTTACTCTCCCCTGAAAATCCGAACAGGGGTCCGTCCGAGGCCAACACCCTCCTTGGCTCCACCTTCATCTCGTCAAATGCCTTCTTGAAAATGACGTTGACGGAGCTTCCGTTGTCAACCAGGATCCGGGAGACGGTGTAGCCTTCGATGGCTGTCTGGATGACCAGCGCATCATAGAACAGATTCTCATGATCCGGTAGGTCCTTCACCGAGAAGGTGATCTTTTCCTCTGGGGGCGGGGTCTGGGAGGTTGAGGCGACGCTTCTTCGGTACATGATATGGAGGTTTGCCTTCTGGGTGGCCTCAACCCCCACTCCACCGTGGATCACTCCTATACCGCCTCAGGTTCCCACATCGACCCGATCCTCGCATATATCATCACCCCCTTCTCCGGATAGAACCTCTTCTACTCGTACCGGCGGCTGCGGCTGGGCAGGGCCTCTCTCCCCCCTCACCTCCAAGAACTCGGGGCAGGTAGCCGTGGCGTGCCCCTGCACCTGGTGGAAGCCGCAGTAGAGCAGCGCTCTTTCTCCCCTCTTTCGGAGGGCTGGACGCTCTCTCCTGTTACCTCTTCCCCCTCCTATCGCCAAGGCTTGCTGCGGCGGGGGTAAGAGTTGCCTTGGGGCCTGCCTTTGGAAGTTGAACCTCCCTTGGCCCCCGTGGAAGTTCCCCCCTCCTTGGATGAGAGCTCTTCCTGGACCTTGGGCAGGTCCTCCCTGCTGCCTCCAGCCTGGTTCCGGACCCTCCTGTCCTTGGAACCCCTGAGCTCTCTGCTCCTCTCTCCTTCTTCCTTCCTGATGCCTTGAGCCACCCTGCTCCTTTGGCTCCACCTCCGTCAACTTTTCCAACCTCTTGACAAATGCCGGGTTGGCTGCCTCCATGGCAATCTCCTCTGCCGCCCTTTTCCATCAGCTCCTCGAAGGAAAGGGGGGCCTTCCGGGTCAAGCTCATCTTGAAGAAGCCCTCCTTTAGCCCAATGGTGAAGGACATATGGAGAGCATACCCTGGCATCTCCCGGACCTCCAGGATCTCCTCTTGGAACCTGTCAACGTAACGGGCCAACGACTCCTCGACCCCCTGCCTTATCAAGAAGATGGACTCAGGACTCCTCTTCCGCTTTTTGGAGGTGGAGAAGCGGAGCTGGAAGCTTCAGCTCAAGTCCTCGAACCCATAGATCGACCTCGGAGGGAGTTGATGGAACCAGTCCCTTGCCTTCTCCTTTAGCGTGATCGCAAAGAGGCGACACTTGAAGGCATCCGTCATCGGCCTGATGGAGACGACATCCTCGAACCACTGCAGATGTTGGACGGGGTCATCCTTCCCCGTGTAGTAAGCCATGTCTGGCTCTCTGAACCCCTCGGGAACGGGAGCTGAGATGACCAGCTCGCTGAAGGGTGACCCCCTAAGGGGTGGTCTCGCCACCTCCCCTCGCGCGACCTGCTCGCCTGGGAGGTTGGCACTTGCCGGGCTGGAGAACAGCTCCCGGCCGGTGAGGTCTCGCTCGACCCCATCTCCCATCCTCTCCTTCCCGGGCCTTCTTCCTGGTGCACTTCCTTCTCCCCCCGCTGGGGTCATCTCGCCTAGACCCCTGGGAGTCGGCTCGTCGAGAGGGAGAGCTAGCTCCTGGGGGGTCGGGGTGGAGCTGCCACCCTGAGGAGCAATGCTTCGCAGCATCTCCATGATACCTTGGATGGAGGCCATGAACTCTTGCCTCCCCACAAAGGGTCCTGGGGTGGGGAGCTCGTCGAGATCATCACTACCTCCTTGACCTCCCGTCATGACACTCTCCCGAGATCTTCTGTGCTGGTCACTCTCCACGCTCACCGCACCAAAATGTTGAAACCAAAAACTTGGTCTCTGTAAAGTTCGGGGTCCCTAGAAAGGGGTGACCTCACACGTACTACACTCAAGAGAACGTCACGGACCAAAGGATCAAGAAGCTAGGAACAGACCCTCGGCTCTAGCGCGGAGGTCCCACCTCACACCTGGAAGGCTACCTGAGCACTTCCCCTCCCTAGCCAATGCTCGAGCTAGGGTGCCTTGAAGAGCTCTCTTAACTCTACCAAGAAGAAGCTAAGGGAGGAGAAAATCTCAAAAAAAGGATCCTCTCCAAGGCACCAAAGGGGGTCTATTTATAGTTTTCCAAATCCCTTGGGCCAAAAATGACCAAAATACCCCTACGGCCAAAAGGCCTCGGGCCAATAGGAAACTGCCGCGCCGGGGGGTAGAGAAGGAAAAATGCGTCACCTAAAGTAAATAGGGGACCAACCCTGCGGGACGGGGCGAGACCCGGCCCGGGGGCCGGTCTCGCCCGGCCTACCCGCCGGGCTCGGCGAGACCCGACCAGGGGGCCGGTCTCGCATGGTTGCCCGCGGGGCGGGGCGAGACCCGGCCCGAGGGCCGGTCTCGCCCGGCCTACCCGCCGGGCTCGGCGAGACCCGGCCTGGGGGCCGGTCTCGCCTGGCTGCCCGCGGGGCGGGGCGAGACCCGGCCCGAGGGCCGGTCTCGCCCGGCCTACCCGCCGGGCTCGGCGAGACCCGGCCTGGGGGCCGGTCTCGCCTGGCTGCCCACGGGGCGGGGCGAGACCCGGCCCGAGGGCCGGTCTCGCCCGGCCTACCCGCCGGGCTTGGTGAGACCCGACCTGGGGGCCGGTCTCGCCTGGCTGCCCGCGGGGCGGGGCGAGACCCGGCTCGAGGGCCGGTCTCGCCCGGCCTATCCGCCGGGCTCGGCGAGACCCGGCCTGGGGGCCGGTCTCACCTGGCTGCCCGCGGGGCGGGGCGAGACCTGGCCCGAGGGCCGGTCTCGCCCGGCCTACCCGCCGGGCTCGGCGAGACCCGGCCTGGGGGCCGGTGTCGCCTGGCTGCCCGCGGGGCGGGGCGAGACCCGGCCGGAAGGCCGGTCTCCCCCGGCCTACCCGCCGGGCTCGGGGCTGGTCTCGCCGGCCTGAGGGAAAGCGGGGGAGGGGGAGGGCCTGCTGATCCCGCCTCCACACCCAATTGGCCCGGGCGGGTGCCTACCAACCTGCCGCTCTCACACTCCAACTAAGGGGCCGCGGGGGGAGGCTGATTTCTCCTGCCCCTACTAGTATATTTCCAAGCTAGAGCCAAAATTGGCCACCGAGAGTTCAAAATACTCAAAAATCTTAAAAACTAAGCACGCCTCATTTAGGGTCCACTCTTCGTGAATACGAGGTTGTACAACTAGGGCTCTGGTGGCCCAATAAAAGTCAGGATGTTACATCACCTATCTCAGGCCAAAGGCCCTACCAATTAGGTTGGGAGGATAACAATACCTCAGAGCAAACTTTCTCCTACCTCAGAGAGAATGACTCTCCTATAGTTGAGGCCCAAAGGCCCAACCTCAAATCCAAAGGATCATACAGCTCAAACACAAGTGCCCTACAACTCAGAGAGAATGACTCTCCTACATCAGGCTCAAAGGCCCTACATCTCAGTGATCAAAAGATCACCTACCTCAGATCCAAGCTGGATGCTACACTGAGAGAGTAACACTCTCCTACAGCTCAGACACTTACCTCAAGCCAAATGCCCTACAGCTCAGATCCAAAAGAATCCTACAGAAATATAGTTGTTTTAATTAATTTGACACAAAAATTTCTCTGTGTCAACACCTTGAGCTGAGTTATCTCTGCTCTATCTTTCTTTACAACAGCAGGAAGATATTCTTCAATAGAAGACTGCCTCTGCTGGAAGTAACTCAGAATGTAGTTTCTAAACTTGTTGTAGAAGACTGAAGATCTACATGTCTTGAGTTATTCAAACAACTAACTGAACCTCTAGAAGACTGAAGACTCTCCTTGCTTTCTTTATTAGAAGTATTTCTGATCTTGCTGTAGCAAAAGAAAATACTACAGTTAACTGAACTTTTTGTTCTGCTGGAAGACTTAAAGCTTTTTCTCGACAGCAATGGCGAGGAAGATGAAGTCCAGCTGCTCTTTTTCTTGTTGAATAAAGCCCTAAAGGTTGCCTTCAACATCCGGGAGTTGTCCCTTTTATCTTCTGCCGATTAACGGCTCCAGGAAGCTTGTGGGGATCACCTACAACAGACAGCTACATCTTGCTTTAACGGAAGAAGTCGTACAGTAGACTTCCTGCAGTGTTTGTCGTGTTATGTAGCTTTCCCACACTTAATTTGAACACAATTGGCTTGTTGACTTTGCTGACGTCACCATTCTATGGACTTGGCCAAAATCAAGCACCATTAGTATAGGCGTTGAGTGAGTAAGATTCACTCAACGCCAAAACACTTGGATAGATTTTTTGTTACTAGGCGTTTGGTGAGCAACCTCCACTCAACGCCAAAACACTTAGAAAAATTTCTGTGTCATTAGGTGTTGAGTGAGTAAGCTTCACTTAACGCCAAAACACTTAGCAAAGTTTTCTGTCATTAGGCATTGAGTGAACACCCTTCACGCAACGCCAAAACACATAGAAAAATTTCTTTGTCTCTAGGCGTTGAGTGATTGAGCTTCACTCAACGCCAAACTGCTTAACTAGAATTCTATCACTTGGCATTGAGTGAGTCAGCTTCACTCAATGCCACAACAATTAGATTTTATTTTAGTTACTTGCCGTTGAGTGAGTAAGCTTTACTCAGCGCATTTGGACTTAGCCAAATTTCTATGAAATCACAGTCTCTGACTGACTAAGGTTTAGTCAACGCATTTTATCACATGTCGTTGAGTTAGTAAGTTTCACTCAACGCTTGTGGACTTAGTCAAATATCTACATAAATTTTTTGTAGCGTTGACTGTCTGAGTTATACTCAACGATTTATGTTATATGACGTTGAGTGAGTAGATTTCACTCAATATCTGTGGACTTAGTCACATTTCTGCCCGTTTCTTCTTAGTCTTTGACAGGTTCAGCATTACCCAACACTTTTAGTTGTATGGCGTTGAGTGAGTAGACTACACTCGACGCTTGTGGACTTAGCCACTTTTCTATCTAGCCAACAGTTAGACTTAGACTAACCAAACTATACTCAACGCTTTTACTTACCTGGCGTTGAGTGAGTAAGCCTGTGGACTTAGGTGATTTCCAACCTATCCAGCATCTTCCCTTGCATTTGGAGTTGAGTGAGTAGACTTCACTCAATGCCTGTGGACTTAACCGAAATCCTGCACCTGGCGTTGAGTGAGTAAGCTTCACAGAACGCCTGTGGACTTAGGCAAATTCATGTCTGTCCAACAACTATGTTTGTGTCCACCCGTCCAATCACTTGGAATTCCCATCCTATCAATGTTTCAAGGACAACCTTCATGCATGAACTTAAGCACACATCAAATACAAGTTTATGTATATCATTGAGATGGTTGACTTCTTCAAATCTGGGACATTGTGGGCAATGGACCCAACATGTAGCGCCCGTCCCCGCTAGGAGCCCGCCCCCGCCAGGGGCCCGCCCCGCCACGCGTCCGCCCATGTTAGGGGCCCGCCCCTGTCAGGGCCCCGCCCTCGCCAGGCTTAAGGTGTAACTGGGTCGACGAATCAATCAAGTCCTTCCATTCTAATAACCAACAATCCCCGCTCCCTCGCTGTCGTTTGATTCAATCCCTTGCGAAATTATGTTTGGGACAAAATACTTAGGGCCACAGCCGCCGCGCTTTCATGTAAGTTTTGTATTTGTTTTCTTTTAAAACAAAATATTTAAAATATTTAATAAATTTTGATAATTTTAAAATTATATAATTGAAAAATAAATACAAAAAACAAATATATAGTATAATCCAGTCTGTCCGACAGTCCTCCCTGGCGGCCTCCAGAGCACGCCAGGGGCGCCTGGGTACTGTCGAGCTACTTTAGGATGGACGACTGTGATTTAATTGACGACATTTGTCATGGGGAGAAAGACGGTATATTTCATAAAATATGTTTTTATGGAAATCTAATATCAAGCTAAAGTTTACCATGGAAAGAAGCTGAATAGAAGAATTAAGTTAAACTGATAATATTTTGTAAAAATGTTCGATATGTAGAGTTTAAGAAACCCACGGCAATAGGATTCAGTTAGATTGTGTTATCTTTTCACCACACGCCAACTGTCTCCTTCAAGATAAATATCGCTCCCTCGCCGAATTTTCACATTTATGAGAGTAACATTTGATGAAAATATGTCAGCATTTAATCATGTTATCTACACTTTTAAGCACACGACGCAATATATCACAAGATTGGCTCTATCCGCTAAGAAAACGGTACTCGCCCGCGTTACTTGCAAATGTTCATTTACGACAATGAACATGAAGTAGAGAATAGGTTGTTCAAGAGCTCAGACCATCATATCCAAACACTTGAAAAGATTTCCACCATAATAGATGCGGTAAACCCTTTCGTACAGAATTTCAGATAGCTTGCAAAACAACCAAACCTTCAACAGTGCAAATTAATAATTATGAAATGACCTTCAGTTGAGCGCCAGTACTCACTCCCAACGACATCACATGTTGCAGCGATATTAGTAGGAGTTGATGACTTTATAAAAGCCAATGACTGAGATATATCAAAACAACTTCAGACATTCTAATTCTTATAAAGGAGTACTTTGACTATTACGACCCTCTACAGTATCCTCTACTCCTACCGCATGGGACATACGGTTGGCGTGGAGACGAACTAATTGATCGTGCAGACCGAACTAGCTGTGTGACTACTACTCATACTTGCTACATGTACAAAAAAACATAACAACACATATTATATGCATCCCATTGTTTATAAGTACCTGCTAATTTAGAGATTCTATATGCAACAACGCAGAAACACCTTTCGTACTACATACTGGGCATTTACTGCAACAATACATGGTTGATATGTATATAAAAGTTGAAATACAAAAACTGCCTTGGATTCGGTCCCACCAAAGTGATATTAGGACGAAACATTATCAGAGTTTACAAGATTGTTTATATAATAGTGAAAACAATGCAGGTACATATATTATCAATTAAACTGGATGAAAAGTCATTTTCTATAATTTAGGATTCTACCATATTTATAAAGTAATTCTATTTAATAACTTTATAGGTAACGTGGGACGAAGAACAATCTTACCATCATCTTTTATTGTATGCCCCGGAGATATGCACCAGCACAGTACCAGGATGCTATGACAGTTGTGCGCAATTTTGGCAAACTAGATATTTTTCTAACAATGACTTGCAATCCTTCGTGGCTGGAGATAATCGAAGAGCTTTCTGATGGCGTCGACCCGGTTCCACTCAACAACCTGCCACGCGGCTACGACATTCGCCCAATACAAGGAAGTCATATCGCGACATGCTCCACAAATTTCTAAAAAAGTATTTGTCACTTTATTTCTTCGTATTTTCAACATTTCCGTCCGCCCGGCTCGACCAAATTGTTAGGCGGTCAAAAGCCCGTTTTATTTCTGTAAATTCTGCATTTTATTGCTGCCAAAAAAACTGATTAGTGGCTAAGATCCGTCATCGCGATGTGGGGCTAGGAAGGCTCCTCTTGGGAGTATATATACCCCCTTATTGTATTAGGGTTGGGGAGGATTAATTTTTTGACAAAAAAGGTGCTCTCTTTTTCTCCCGGGACAGGATCAGCCGACCTAGGGCCGATCCGAATCCTCGGCCCCTCTTCCCATCGGCGCGACATCGACGGCTGCCCGCCTGGCGCGACACTGACGACAAACCCCCTCTCACTCCGGCGTGAAACCGGGGGCCATCTTGGTGGTGTGACTCCATTCCTATCTCCCTCGACCTCCATCCTCCACCGTCGACTGGCGAGCTCGTCCTCTTCCGCGACCGAACGAGAATCCGGCGCCCCGCTCTCCCCGTACCGATCCGCAAGGTCGGACTCCGACAAGGTCCCGACGTCGGCCGCGCCCCAGCGTGATTCCGACTAGCCACTCCTCCGTCGTCCGCGGTGTGATCTCTTGGGTCGATAGTCGCCGCGATCTTCTTCTCCGGATCACATCCGGTTGGGTAATGCCTTTCTCACCTCCACCTTGTGTATGCTTCGTCTACATGTTTGAGCTTTGTGGTGTGCGAACGAATTAGTGAGAGGCGAATGAATTGGGGCTAGACAAGGCCCGTCGCCGCTCTCCAACCAATGGGTCGGAAGGCTCGCGCTCGGTAGCTCGATCTCGTTGGGGACTTCTCGTTAATCGGTGAAAATCTCTATATTGAAATATTGCGCTCGTTATCTCATCGTTGATGGTTGAGTTTTGCATGCGTAGTGGTGTCAATTTGTTGTTGAAACTCGCCGATTGCACGCCACGTGTTTGATTAAATGTCGAACTCACACGAATATTTGGTAATTGTGCGCAAGCGGTAGTTTGTGCTGTATCAATTTGGTATCAGACTTCGGCGCAAAGATTTCTTAATCTTTGTCGGTCCTCCTGCGTCACTTTTAACCATTTATGCACACACGTTCCGGAAACGTATATTTTTCGCACTCACCCACGTCCAATAGCATGAACGACACTCACAGTACTAGGAAAGTCACACAAGCCCACCTAGCGGCCGTCCAACGCGATCTCACCACCCAAATCGCTCAATTAACCACGACACTCACCACATTGACCCAATTGTTCTCTCATGGTTTCCAAAACCCACCCCCATCACCACACTCCTCGCATTAGGCTAAATGCGCCTACGTTTGATGACCACAGACACCCAAAATTTTTTTTGGATTGGCTAGCGAAAATGGATTTATTTTGCTAGGCACCACTTGGACGACCTCTAAAAGGTTGTCGTCACTCGCGCGAACTTAGAAGACCGTGCCCAAATGTTTTGGTTAAATGAGGAGCATCGTGTTGGTGGCATTCCACACACATGGCCGCGCGCAAATGCATAACATATTCACAACTCACTTTGACCTCGCTTACCTTCGAGCCAATACACTCGACACATTCACCTCGTCACGACAGGGCACTAAGTCAGTAAGTGAATACAAATATGTCCCCTCCTACCACCGAACATCCCACCCTTCTCGTGGTCAATATACCCACATGGACGACCAAAATTCTATTATTATCCCCGCTATGACAACCAACATTACCGTGGGTGAGCGTATACTCACGCAGAAGACTAGCAAGGCCGATGTTACATGTTCTGCTTGCAACCAACCCGCCCACTCCGGGTTCGCATGTCCAACTCGTCTGGAGTTAGTGACTTTGATTGACCCCTCCATCGAGGTGGATGATATCGTCTATGAAGAACATAGTTTCGTTGAGGCGTCGGAAACCGCAAGCGACATGGTTGAGGACTCTCCCTCCGAATTACCTTCCCATAAGCATGTTGGGGTTTCTCTATGAGGATGGCACAACGCTTGTGCACGCAGCGGAAGAATAAAACATCAAGAAAACCCAAAAGAGATGGGATCGGGCCATGGTAGTTGAATCAAGAAGTTAACATACAACTAGGCAAAAATTACCTCGGTGGCATTGAGTCACAACTCAACGGAGATGCTCCAAGCTTCCTGTTTTGCTGGTGGCGAGTTCTACGTGGAATGATATCCACGTCTCTGCGTAAATCCACACGAGCGGGAGAACACCGATCTTTCCGTCGCACGAAAAATCGGGGAGGAGAAAGACCGCACCTTGCTTCTCCACGGACTGCTAGGCCCGCGCCAGGAAGAGCAACACCAGCGACGATCGCCGGAGAGGAGGAGGTCGAGGAAGCGAGCTCGGCGGCGGAACGATTCCGTCGGCGGGATTCGGGATCGGCGGAGCGAACGAACGTCGGAACACTTCCGTCAGCTTCGATTCGATTAGCACGCACAGATCTAACTTCCCGAAAAACCTAAGTGTCCTTTTATACCAAAGGCATAAATAGTCTTAGGAATATCACTATCCGCAGACCACCAAGAAAATTAGGGTTCCAGAATCGGCGAGTATCATTCGGCGAGAATCGGCGAGAATCATCTTGCAGATTTGGCGAGAATCAGTCGGCGAGTATCACCAAGAATCGGCGAGAATCAGTCGGCGAGTATCACCTAGGATCAGCGAGAATCAGAGCACAATACTCGACGATTCTCGCCGAACATGGGTGGACTATACTCGTCGACCGTCGACCCGCGGTCGACGATACTCGACGATTCTCGTCGATCGTCGAGCCGCGGCCGACGATACTCGTCGAACTTGGGTTAACGACACTCGTCGACTCACGCCGAACTTGGGTTGACGATGCTTACCAATCCTTCAAGGCAACATTTGCCCAATCCGACGATCCTTTAAGGCAACACTTTGCATATAGCCCCATTCAGGTCGGTGATTGGTAACCTTTACCAACACAGTCGATCATTCAACTTCTCCACATCTCTTATGTGCGACCCTGCAGGCTCATATCGCGTTGGCAGTGAGATTACATGTTTGACCACTTCTAGATCACAATGGTAACTCCAATAGACTCCCACTTGATCTTGAAAGTATCAAACCAAAAACCTCACAAACAATGAGCGGCATCTAGCAATGCATCATTGCTCCCCAAGCAATAAGAGTTTATAACTCATAAGCCTTTATGACCAACGTATCAGCGTTGTCTTTGTCCCTTTGTCCCTTACATCCGGAAAGAACTAGAGGCATGGACCGTGTCACCCTCGTAATAGCTCAATCCAAGTTTCTTGATCCAGGACGGACTTCCATAGAATGGTGAGTCCAATATCACATATTGACTCAACCAAGCATGGCCATGCATTTCTCAGTCCAGTTCCATCAAGGGGCCCATGGATGCAACTCCTGTCATACAGGAGGACAAATCCCATATTTTCTCGCACACAAACACCCAAATGATTCGTAACATGCCCAACAACCACCCTTATCATCAACCTTTCTCAAGGAAGACTTTAGATGGCATCAAAGCACGATCTTCCTCACTTGATGAATGTTGTGACTTCAGGTTAAAGGACCACAACACCATTGTCAATTGAGACCTACTCGTGACACGATTGGATGACAATCCACAGAGTAGTCTCAGGTTGGGTCTGTCCAGTACAACTTATTCACTAACAAGTACCCACGTGATGACTTGATATCACAATATCATGACCTGTGAGAACCAGTCATCAGTCAACGCATGTGCTAGCCTTCATGTACCATCATCACCCTTAGCTTCTATGATGATACTCAACCAGTGACCTTTTAAGAATGAAGCTTCAAATAAATCATAGGCTCTCACATTCAAGTCACGTACTTGATATCCCATGGAAGCGAACATTCTAAGGGTATCTATTATGTTAACATTTAACTATCATATAGAAAAACTCATAACAAAAGAACTTGCCATTAATTGTAAGAGAAAAACTAGGTACACTGTTCATCATATGAACAAATGGCCAACAAAATACATGTTTACATGCAATCCAACAGATTCTCACTAGAGTTGATCATTTAGGTATCGTATACCCATCGATCTAGTATGACCATCATGCTTTCTCTGCGCGAGAGGCTTTGTCAGTGGATCCGCAATATTCTCCTCAGTCGGCACTCTGCAAATGTTCACATCTCCTCGTTCGACAATCTCACGAATAAGATGAAACAGCCGAAGTATGTGCTTGGAGCGCTGATGGGATCTAGGTTCCTTAGATTGTGCAATTGCACCATTGTTATCACAGTAGAGAACTACAAGACCAACAATTCTAGGAACTACATCAAGCTCGCCGATGAATTTCCTAATCCATACAGCCTCCTTCGCCGCATTAGCTGCGGCGATATACTCGGCCTCTGTTGTAGAATCAGCAACTGTCTCTTGCTTGGAACTCTTCCAGCTCACAGCTCCTCCATTCAGGCAAAACACAAAACCTGATTGAGACTTGGAGTCGTCTCTATCAGTTTGGAAGCTAGCATTCGTGTAACCACTTACAACGAGCTCTTCCTCTCCACCATACACCAAGAACACATCCTTAGTCCTTCTCAAGTACTTCAGGACATTCTTGACTGCAATCCAGTGACACTTACCGGGGTCTGACTGATACCTTCTAGTCATGCTCAAAGCAAAGGAGACGTCGGGTCGAGTACATAACATCGCGTACATGATTGATCCAATTGCCGAAGCATATGGAATCAACTTCATGCGGTCCTTATCTTCACAAGACTTCGGACACTGGTCCTTAGAGAGATTCACACCATGAGACATGGACAAAAATCCTTTCTTGGACTCAAGCATGTTGAACCGCTTCAACACCTTTTCGATGTACGTACTCTGGGTCAAACCCAACAACTTCTTCGATCTATCTCTATAGATCTTAATACCGAGTATATAAGTCGCTTCACCCAAATCCTTCATTGAAAAGCAGTTCCCTAGGTTGTTCTTAACAACTTTCAGGGTAGGAATGTCATTCCCAATCAACAGTATGTCATCTACATACAATATCAGGAAGACAACAATGCTCCCACTGATTCGCTTGTAAACACAAGGCTCATCTTCATTCTTGATGAAACCAAACTCTTTGATTTTCTCATCAAAACGAAGATTCCAACTTCGAGAGGCCTGTTTCAGTCCATAGATGGACTTATTCAGCTTGCACACTTTAGTGGCTTCATCTGGGGATACAAAACCCTCGGGTTGTGTCATATACACTTCCTCAAGGAGGATTCCATTAAGGAAAGCCGTTTTGACATCCATCTGCCAGATCTCGTAGTCATAATACGCAGCAACAGCAAGCAATATCCTTATGGACTTTACCATGGCAACAGGGGAAAAAGTCTCATCATAGTCAATACCATGAATTTGCTTGAAACTCTTAGCCACCAGTCGCCCTTTGAATGTCTGTACATTCCCATCCATGTCGGTCTTCTTCTTGAAGACCCACTTGCACCCTATGGGTCGTACCCCTTTAGGTGGTTCCACCAAGTTCCAAACTTGGTTTGCATACATGGAGTCCATTTCGGATTTCATAGCCTCAAGCCATTTGTCGGAGTCCGGTCCATTCATAGCCTCTTGGTAGGTTGCTGGTTCATCATCATGATCCATAAGCAACACATTACCTATTTGAGATACGAGAAATCCATATCTCTCAGGCTCAAACCTCGGTCTACCAGATCTACGTAGGACTTGTGTTCCTTGAGCAGGTTCTCTAGCTACAACATCTTGTAGTCCTGTCTCAGAATCCAATTCCGGTTCATTCACTACATATGGTTCTTGAACTTCTTCAAGCTCTACCTTTTCAGTCTTTCTTGATAAGAACTCTTTCTCCAAGAAGACACCAGTACTTGCGACAAACACTTTTCCCTCAGACGGTAGGTAAAAGTAATACCCTTTCGTTTCCTTAGGATATCCCACTAGACAACATTTATCCGATTTGGGTTCCAGCTTGTCAGGCAATTGACGTCTCACGTATGCCTCACAGCCCCAAATTTTAATGAACGACATACTAGGACGCTTCCCAGTCCATATTTCATATGGTGTCTTCAGAACCGTTTTCGTTGGAGCGCGATTTAATGTCATTGCTGCAGTCTCTAAAGCAAAACCCCAAAAGGAAACCGGCAAGTCTGCATGACTCATCATCGAACGTACCATGTCTAACAGAGTACGATTTCTCCTCTCAGACACACCATTATGTTGTGGTGTTCTAGGTGGAGTGAGCTGTAATACAATACCACACTCTTTCAGATGATCACGGAACTCATGACTCAGGTATTCGCCACCTCGATCAGATCGGAGTGCTTTAACCCTTTTACCCAACTGGTTTTCTACTTCATTTTTGAACTCTTTGAACTTTTCAAAGGTCTCGGATTTGCACTTCATAAGATACACATATCCGTATCTACTGAAATCATCAGTAAATGTAACAAAGTAGAAATACCCACCTCTAGCCATGGAACTCATTGGTCCGCATACATCACTATGTACAACACCCAAGAGATCCTCAGCCCTCTCAGTATAACCAGTGAAAGGAGCTTTAGTTATTTTGCCTAACAAACAAGATTCGCATCGCTCAAATGATTCATAATCAAATGAGTCCAAAAGTCCATCTCTATGGAGTTTGGATATGCGCTTCTCGTTGATATGGCCCAAACGACAATGCCAGAGAAATGTAGGGTTTGAGTCATTTGTTCTTAGTCTTTTATTATTTTCTACATTACAGATTAGATGGTCCAAGTTCAAAACATAAAGACCATTAAACAATTGGGCTACAGTATAACAAACATCATTCTTAAATATAGAACAACAGTTGTTCTTAATTATAAAAGAAAATCCAATCATGTCCAAACATGAAATAGATATAATGTTTCTAGTTATGGCCGGAACAAAATAACAATTATTTAGTTCTATTACAAGCCCACTGGGCAAAGTAAGACGGTAAACCCCTACGGCTATAACAGCAACTCTTGCTCCATTGCCGACGCGGAGGTCCACCTCCCCTTTACTCAGCAATCTTTTCCTTCCCAGTTCCTGCACATTTGTACAAATGTGAGAACCACATCCGGTATCCAATACCCAAGATAAAGGAGCAGAAAGGTTTATCTCTATAACGTAAACATTTGAAGCGGAAGTCATACCTCCCTTTAATTTCTGCAGACCTTCAATGTACGAAGGACAGTTCCTCCTCCAATGACCAGCCTTGCCACAGTGGTGGCATTTCCCTTCCTTCACCGTGCTTTTCCTTTTCATCAATGCTGAAGACTTGGGCTCAAGATATGACTTAGGTCCCACCTTCGTCTTCTTAGAGCCCTTGGCCTTGCCCTTGCCCTTATGCACCATCAGTATGGGGCTGGCAGGCTTGGCCTTCTTCATATTGATTTCGGTAGTTCTCAACATGCCTAGGAGTTCGGGCAGTGTCTTGTCTATTTCATTCATGTTGTAGTTCAAGACGAACTGCTCATAACTGTCCGGCAACGATTGCAGGATCAAATCTGTGGCTAACTCTTGACCAAGAGGAAAACCCAGCCTTTCAAGGTTCTCAATATACCCAATCATCTTGAGTACGTGAGTCTCTATTGAGTCTCGAACTCCCATCTTGCACTAAAACAACGCTTTTGTGACGTCGAACCTTTCTTGACGAGCCTGCCCTTGAAACATTTTCTTGAGATGCTCGTCAATCTCCTTGCACCCCATGTTCTCATATTGCTTCTGAAGCTCAGAGTTCATAGTGGCAAGCATAAGGCATTCGACATCTAAAGCATCATCAGTATACTTCTTATAAGCATCCTTCTCAGCACGGGAAGAGTTCCCGGTCGGCACCTCGGGGGCTTCTTCTTCCAAGACATAGAGCTTTCGCTCTTGCCTAAGAACAATTCTCAGGTTCCTGTACCAGTCCATGTAATTAGTCCCACTGAGCTTATCCTTCTCAAGGATGGCTCTCAGAGACAACGTGGAGTGTGAAACACTTGCCATGGAATTCTACAAGAATTTATGCAGAATAAAATCAGTACCAAAATTTCAAATACAATTTATTTTAATTTGGACTTCAATTAAAACACTCCCACTATTTTATTCGAAATGATAGCCCTCACTAACAATTCGGAGAGTTCATGCAAGTTACTCTCTTAGTGGACAAGATCCGTATTTCACCAACACAATGAGTCAGCTTTGGCTTTCCTCTCACGATGCGGTTATTTAGGTAGGCAACGCTTGCCAATTGCATCCTCATGCAATTCTTGTATGGTTGGTGAATAACTCCTTACTCGCATCCATCATATGGTGCATGCCAACCCTATGCCTCTAGGCACTCAACCTTTGAGGCCACCTAGTTAAGCTGGACCCGATGTCGACAGTGGGATATCACAATTATCCGCTCGCACCCTTAACAAGATAGATTAATGCACCTTGCTTTGGCAAGCCCACACTTCATCGATCGAGGCAGGAAGAGTGTCATCCATCGGAAGGCATCCGAACACTTAATATTTGATGAAGGGATTTTGATTATGGGTTAACAGTTAACCATGATCAACATTTGATCAATGTGCACATCCAAAGAAAAACAATTTTTCTAAAACCACATGCATCCCTTATGTGCACAACCTGACACCATCAACATTTGATAGAAGGAAGGGATAAATCTGAACATCCGGAAACTTCCAAATCCTCAGATTTACATGCATTGGACAAAAGCAAAGACAACTCAACTTAAAGCAGTAGACAAGCTCATCTCTCTATGTTGGATTCAAAATCCAAAACAAACTCGAGGGATGGTTACTGCTAAGGAGACTACAATTTCTAACAATTAGAAATTTCCACGAAATTCCAGAAGTTCTTGGCGGGGTACCAAGACTAAATCTAGACATTTAGAACACTTCTAAATCTCTAGGTTTACACGCACTGGAATAACAAAACTTCCAATACAACAATCATGGTCGCAACCTGCCTCTGATACCACTGTTGGGGTTTCTCTATGAGGATGGCACAACGCTTGTGCACGCAGCGGAAGAATAAAACATCAAGAAAACCCAAAAGAGATGGGATCGGGCCATGGTAGTTGAATCAAGAAGTTAACATACAACTAGACAAAAATTACCTCGGTGGCGTTGAGTCACAACTCAACGGAGATGCTCCAAGCTTCCTGTTTTGCTGGTGGCGAGTTCTACGTGGAATGATATTCACGTCTCTGCGGAAATCCACACGAGCGGGAGAACACCGATCTTTCCGTCGCACGAAAAATCGGGGAGGAGAAAGACCGCACCTTGCTTCTCCACGGACTGCTAGGCCCGCGCCAGGAAGAGCAGCACCAGCGACGATCGCCGGAGAGGAGGAGGTCGAGGAAGCGAGCTCGGCGGCGGAACGATTCCGTCGGCGGGATTCGGGATCGGCGGAGCGAACGAACGTCGGAACACTTCCGTCGGCTTCGATTCGATTAGCACGCACAGATCTAACTTCCCGAAAAACCTAAGTGTCCTTTTATACCAAAGGCATAAATAGTCTTAGGAATATCACTATCCGCAGACCACCAAGAAAATTAGGGTTCCAGAATCGGCGAGTATCATTCGGCGATAATCGGCGAGAATCATCTTGCAGATTCGGCGAGAATCAGTCGGCGAGTATCACCAAGAATCGGCGAGAATCAGTCGGCGAGTATCACCTAGGATCGGCGAGAATCAGAGCACAATACTCGACGATTCTCGCCGAACATGGGTGGACTATACTCGTCGACCGTCGACCCGCGGTCGACGATACTCGACGATTCTCGTCGATCGTCGAGCCGCGGCCGACGATACTCGTCGAACTTGGGTTAACGACACTCGTCGACTCACGGCGAACTTGGGTTGACGATGCTTACCAATCCTTCAAGGCAACATTTGCCCAACCCGACGATCCTTTAAGGCAACACTTTGCCTATAGCCCCATTCAGGTCGGTGATTGGTAACCTTTACCAACACAGTCGATCATTCAACTTCTCCACATCTCTTATGTGCGACCCTGCAGGCTCATATCGCGTTGGTAGTGAGATTACATGTTTGACCACTTCTAGATCACAATGGTAACTCCAACAAAGCATACCCAACAGGCCCTCGACCTTATTCCGGATTTTTCACTCCCCCACCTTTCCCCTTATCCACTTAATTCTAGTGCGCATGTGGAACCCCGAACTCTATCTTTAAATTGTTTTATGAACAAAAAGTTGGGAATTTAGTAGGAGGCTCGCCTTATTTTTAACTTCTCCGAACATGCCCATCCAATTTTCACCATTCGGGCCACGAGTATTTTTCCAAATGACGTATATGGTTCCTATTCACGTGTGTTGTTTGCTTTGATCTCATTACCTCCCGCATATAAATCAAGTCAATTTGCAAATGACATTGCTCATCACTTGCAAGCATTGCACCACGAGATCCACCATCGATTAACCACTACATACATTGCATACCGCTCCTACGCGAATGTGCACAAACGAGCTTGAGTTTATGATGTTGGAGATTTTATCCTGGTTAAGTCAATTCCCGAACGGTTACCCACGGATTCCGTAATGAAATTGGTCAACCGGCGTGCGAAACCTCTTAAGATTTCAAAAAGGTTTGGCGATAACGAGTACGTGCTTGACTTGCCTACCGATTGGGGTATACACCCAGTGTTTAATATTTCTGATCTTACACTCGTTCGTGAACCACCATAGGAGCTACTTCCCCCCTCTTCTTCATCTCTTCGCGACCATTCTATTGGGTTAGAGAGTGATTCCATGCCCCAACATTTTTCTAACTTGGAGTTGCCCCCTTCACCTACTAGAGGGGTTCCAAGTGATATTATGCTTCTTCCTAATACTTGTCCCAGGTTCCAAAAGATTCTCTTTGTTCCAGCTCAGATTTTGGATGCTCGCCCCTTTGCTCCCACTGCTGGCGGAGCTCTCTGTTACTTGGTTCGTTGGAAGGATCTCCCCTGCTATGACACCTCATGGGTGCCCGCCGCGGAGTTGGAGCGCCTTGATGCTAACATGCTACACTGTTACCGCTTAGACCACTCACCGGTGTTGAGTGATTTTGAGCGGGGGAGGATTAATGGCGCCGACCCGGTTTCACTCGACAACGCGCCGTGCAGCTACGACATTCGCCCTAATACATGGAAGTCATATGGCGACATGCTCCGCAATTTTTTAAAAAAGTATTTGTCACTTTATTTCTTCGTATTTTCAGCATTTCCGTCCGCCCGGCTCGACCAAATTGTTAGGCGGTCAAGAGCCGGTTTTATTTCCGTAATTTCTGCATTTTATTGTTGCCAAAAAAACTGATTAGTGGCTAGGATCCGTCATCGCGATGTGAGGCTAGGATGGCTCCACTTGGGAATATAAATACCCCTTATTGTATTAGGTTGGGGATGATTAATTTTTTGACAAAAAAGGAGCCCTCTTTTTCTCCCGCGACAGGAGCAGCCGGCCTAGGGCCGATCCGAATCCTCAGCCCCTCTTCCCGTCGGCGCGACATCGACTGTCACCCGCCCGGCGCGACACCAGCGGCGAATCCCCCTCTCACTCCGGCGTGACACCAGGTGCCCTCTTGGTGGTGTGACTCCACTCCTATCTCCATCGACCTCCATCCTCCACCGTCGACCGGCGAGCTCGTCCCCTTCCCCGGCCGAACGCGACTCCGGCACCCCGCTCTCCCCGTGCCGATCCGCAAGGTCGGACTCCGACTAGGTCCCGACGTCGGCTGTGCCCCGGCGTGATTCCCTACACACGCCGGTCGCTCATTTTGCGGCGTGCACAGGAGTTCGCGAGGGATAGGGAGAACACATTTTTTATTTGTGAATATGTGATCACATTTTTTAATATAAAAAAAGACAAATTTAAAACACTATTTTAAAAAAATAAAAATAGGTAAAATAGGAAATTGAATGTTTAAATAAAAGGTGTTTTTCCCTACACGCGTGCGCGCGCGCACACGCACATACATGCACACGATCGCACGCGCAGGCACGCGCACGCCCGCACATGTGCGCACACGCACGCGCACACGCACGCGCACACACACGCTCACACACACGCACGCGCACGCACGCGCACGCACACACGTGCTCACACACACGGACACGCATGCGCGCACGCGCGCACACACACACACACACTCACGCGCGCGCGCACACACACGCACATGCACACGCACACGCACACAAGAGTGTGATGCAGGCCCCCCGATTGGGTCTCACTCTGGTCAACTGAATTCATTTAAAAAATATTTTCCAAATAGCCTTTCCCAATTCCCGATCGATCTCTTTCTCTCCCGTAACTTCTCTCTCGCCCGCCCTTTTTCTCCCGCAGGTCGCCCTCGCCTGCAGCCCCCCTCTTTGGTTCTTCTTCTTCAGGCATGTCCTAGAAACGTGTTACAACCAGATTACTCTCACATGAGGATCGGACGACTGGAAACCCATCCGTTTGTTATTTAGCTGAAGGTAACAATAGCTTATGCTACTTCGCCGAAGTACTGGCTCTTCAATTAAAGCAACGGCTCAGATGGATTCATCATCAGAAAATAAAGCTCAGGCCGACACGTGGCACATAAAGACCACCCATTTGAAACCCGACCAGCTCAGCAGGAGATCTCCTCTTCATAGCCGTTGTAATAGCTGTTCTTGTAATAAACTATATATATGTGAATCAGGATGTAATATTTTTTTTAAGGAATAAAGTAAAGTATGTTCATCTTCCTTCTCCCCTGACTTCTTCTCTCTCCCACCTGGCCCTCTCTTGGCCATTCTTCCCTTCCAGAGAATTGCTCCATCCCATATAGTAACATTTTGGCGCTCTCGTCTCGAACTCCTTCTATGGCGGGCGGCACCAGATCCCAATCAACGGAACATCTTCCCGTTGATGTATCTCAGGCCCTCCAAGAAGAACAACGGGCACACCAGGCACAGATCGACTCCGTCCGCAATGAATTGCAGTCCCAAACCAAGATCTTAACTCAACAATTCTTGGCCTCCAGAGACCAGACACAGGAACAATAGGAGGAAATCTGGCAAGAAATGCGCTCGTTTATGGAATCGATTCAGCGTTCTTTCGACTTGCAAAACGCACGCCTACAAAAACAACCGGACCTGTGCACAGGACATTCTTCAACCGGCATTTTGGGCGTTTCGCCCCCTCCAGAGCCCCCAATCCAGGTTGTTTCTGCTCAACCTAAACTAATTTCAATTTCTTGCCCACGCTTTTCCGAGGGAGACCCAACGGATTGGCTCTATGACCTTAAAATGTTTTTTGCATATAACACGGTCGATCCCCAGGAATATTTACTATACGCCGCCTTACACTTAGACAAACCCGCTTCCCGCTAGTACCAAGCACTCCTATCTGACGATCCAGCCCTTAACTTCGACTTCTTTGTTAAAGCAATCATGCAATGATTTGGCCCCAACCCATACGAGAACCCGCAGGGGGCCCTCACCAAACTCACTCAAACAACAACAATTTTAAATTACAAAACAGAATTCGAAGAGCTCAAAAATAGGGTTCCTGGGCTTGACCCAACTTTCGTCACCAATATGTTCATTTCCGGCTTACAACACCATATCCAAAGTCAAGTTATGATCCACGAACCCACAGAATTGGATCGGGCCTTTGCAATGGCCCGCATGTTTGAGGCCCAACATCTCAAATATCACAAACCACCTCCACAACAATATAAGCCTGGCCCCGACTATACCTCTAAACCACAAACCTGGATTCCAACTTCCACCACCAAAAACCCGACACAACACCCTAAACAATTTATTAAAAAATTAACCCCCCAGGAACTCCAATATCGCCGAGAAAAAGGCTTATGCTACAACTGTGATGAGAAATATCATCAGGGTCACAAGTGCCGCGGCAAAGGAATTTTATGCTATTTTCAAGGCACTGAAGATGAGGACCCCCAAGAGGTCATCGACCAACTCTCCGATATTGACGACGATAATCCAACCTCAGCTGTTTTAATACAAACACTAACAGATTCGTCCCCCACACACTTTATTCGATTCACAGGACATATCGCACAAGAACCCCTAGAAATATTAGTTGACAGCGGCAATTCCCACAATTTCATCTCCCCTCGCATGGCCAAATACTTAGGCATTCCGATTTATGTTATACCCGAATTTCCTATCCTAATGGGGAACGGTACATCCATTAAGTGTAAGGGCATTTGTAAGGATATACAGTTGCTCATTCAGGCCATCCCATTCTCAGTATACTTATATGTACTAGACATCACAGGAGCGGACGTTATTTTGGGAGTACGATGGTTACGACCTTTAGGACCTATAACCACCGATTACTCTACCTTAACCATGTCCTATGTAAGCGATAAGGGGCCAGTAACTCTTCAGGGACATACCAATCTTCATGATAGCCAGATTTCATCATCACAATTCTCAAGATTGTTATCCTTACAGCCTTTAGCACTTTGTTGGTTAATTATGTCCGATACTTTATGAAAGAACTAGTGCCTAAACACCTAGAGGGGGGTGAATATGTGCACTTAATCTTTTTAAGCTTTGATGGCAGAAACACAGAATTATATGCAATTCTTCACAGCAATATAGCAGTAATACAACACATACACCACAGCAATCACATAATAAAGCACAGACTGAGAACACACAGATTTTATAGTGGTTCCTCAAGGTCTGGGTACATCCACTTTCCCCATTTGCCTATCTAGTAGTGTACTAGATTCAGCCAAACTTCTCCACTACTCCTCAGATCCTCAGATCTTACAGCTCAGAACCCCAAACAAGTTCCTACAACTCAGAGTGATCCCACTCCTACAACTCAGGCACACATCCCTACCACTCAGTCTTCACCAAGACCTACACTCAGCCAACAAGGCCTACACTCAGCCTTCAACAAGGCCTACACTCAGAGAAAAGTATCTCCTACACTCAGGCACAAAGACCCTACCACTCAGCCTTTATAATTTCAGGCTTACAACTCAGATTCCTTAGGATCCTACAAGAAATTAAAATTACAAAGTATATACCCACAACTCAGAATGAGAGAGAAGAGTTGACAGGTTTCTTGATGAGTTCTTGGAAGAACTTTGCCGAGATCAACCTCCCTTGGCTTTCTTCAAAGCTTCTTGAATTAGAATACAGTAGGGTTGAAACTCTATGCAGCTGATCTTCAGACACTGATGACTTAAGAATCAGATCTCAATCTGAAACTTTCTTCACAGCCTGGTTCAACAGCTGTCTTCTTAGAAGGAGCTCTCTCTCTCCAACTTCTTAGATCTTCACTTGAAGGTCTTCTTCTTTTAGTGTTGTTAGATCTTCAATCTGATTGTTGTTAATCATCATCTTCTGTTGACAGAATAAGCCTTTATATATGCTTTCTTCATGGTGACCGGCTGATCCAGTTTCTAACAACTTTCTGACAGCTCTGACAGATGTAGTAGACTGGCTGGAATGGAAACTGTCAAGTCATCCAGTCACTTCTTGAATTTTCTATAACTGTCTGAAAGTGTCGAGACAGTCAGTCTTTAAGTGTCGACACTGATAGACCAAGTGTCGACACAAGTAGACTAAATGTCGACACTAGCCTTCATGGTGTCGACATAACTCCTTGTGTTGTAGAATCTGCTTCTCGACACTGCTTCTTCAACATGTGTCGACACTGATATTGTGTGTTGACACAAGTCCTTCTTCTTTAGTACTTAGTTGATTTCTGCTAAGTGTCGACACAACTCCTTTATGTCGACACATCTTCTTGTGTTGAAACTTGCTAAGTGTCGACACATCTTCTTGTATCGACACATGCCTTCTGTGTTGAACTTTTGCTGAGTGTCGACACATCTCCTTTGTGTCGACACATGTACTTAGACTTCATTGAAATTTGCTGAGTGTCGACACAGCCTCCTAGTGTCGACACTTTCTTCATGTGTTGAGACTTTTGTTGTGTATCGACATATTCTTCATTATGTCGACACTTGTACTTAAACTCTGTTGAAGTTTGCTTAGTGTCGACACAGCCTCCTAGTGTCGATACTTGTACTTGAACTTTGTTGATGTTTTGCTGAGTGTCGACACAGCCTCCTAGTGTCGACACTTTTTGATGTCGACAAAGTTCCTCTGGGTGTCGACACTGCTTTTAAGTGTCGACATTGATTCTCTAGACATTTCTTCATTGAGTGTCGACACAGCCTGTATGTGTCGACACTTTCCTTCTGGTGTCGACTCTGCATTCCTGGTGTCGACACAATTACTCCAAGTGTCGACACTGCTTCTCCAGGTATCGACACAAGCCTTCTTAAGTGTCGACACTTTTCTTCTGGGTGTCGACACATGGACTTAGAAATTTTTCATGCTTTCCCTGCAATTACTTAACCTGCACAACTCAACTCAAAATTCATCAAATACATCTTGATGTATATCATTGAATGGGGTGAAGCTTCTTCAAATCAGGTACATTTAATCAAATGTACCCAACAATCTCCCCCTATTTGGAAAAGTCATAACCCTTAGTCAATGATATACACCATACATAACAATTCACAGTATGATGTAAAACAATATTAAATGACAGGGTAAGTACATAAACATGTATACACAAATATCACAGAACAGTAATGTAATAGATTTAACACATATCACATTGTTCTAAGAACTTCAACATTTACATTATTCAAAAGTTTACAGAAAGTTGAATGCAACTAATTACACATAGTAAACTTAAGAAAAATTTCTATCCTAAGGCAGCTCAGGCTCCTTGATCACAATGTCCTTTCCTGATTGTATCTTTGCTTGTACAGGAGCTTCAGTATCTTCAGCAGCAGCAGACTTCTTCCCTTTAAGATCTTTCTTTTTTAATTCTTCAGCCTTGATCTTTTGCCTTTCAAAGTAATGATAAGGCTTTGGGAAGTACTTGCTAGGCTCCTGTGCAGTAGGAGGTAGCTTTCCCATCTTAGCCTTTCTTTTGTATTGAACAATAGCCTCTTGCCTGTTCTCATGTTTCCTCCACTCCAGTTCAGAATACCACTTGTTTCTATCCTGGATATTATCCTTGGCAGCCTTCCATGCAGTCAAGATGATATTCCTGGAAGTGGGGCTCCATTGTTCAAAATCAGGCCTAAGTTTAGCTTGCTCTCTGAATCTTTTCTTAGACAATTGAGTCTCTTGTTCTTTTAGTAAGGCCTCTTGTTCTTTCAGTATTGCCTCTGGCACAGGCTGAACCACTTTCTCAATGATGACATTCTGAATTCCCTCAGGAGGACTGTACATAGTCTGGATTTCTTGATGTATCATGTCAAAGTCTGCTGGAGGGTATATTACCTGAGCTACTTCAGCTTGCTCTCCTCCAAGATATGCAGGATTAATACCAGACTCTGCAACATTGTCATCATCACATAAGGGTGGATATCCAAGGGTGGCTCTGATGGAATTTGAAATTCATTTGGCATGATCAGAGCCTGCCTTGACTAATACCCTCTCCCCCTTTATGACTTCTCTCTCAATGTGATCCCTCAGATCATCTTTCTGAAACCTTATCTGTGTATTCAGATAGTTTACTCCATCCTTATAAAAAGTTTCAATCTTTGGAGCTTTTCAGTAATTGTCTTCTGAGAGTCTTCTATAGCAGTTTTAACAGCAGTGAGGCTCTCTTGCAATGCTTTATCAAATTCAGCCTTGTCAGTAGCACTTGTTGTAGTCTGACCAGTAGCTATATTCTTCATTTCAGTTATAATAGCATTATGTGAAGCAGTGAGATTATCATTCATCCTTATCTGATTCTCCAGGACATAGTCTTGCTTCACTTCTAGCTCATCAAGTTTTGTCTTTAGTTTCTCTTGATGTGTAGCCAGATAGACTACTGCATTCCCTCCCTTATGGAAGCAGTCAGTCATTTCCTTCTTGTTAAGATTTACTTCAAATCTGATAGATTTGATATCTTGTGCAAGATCAAACTGCAGAGATTTATTTCCTTCATCCACATACTTTTCTAGAGCTTGTCTTTGCTCATCTAGCTTGATTTGTAAAGCCACCATCAATGAACTATAGTCAGTAGATGGGGCAGGCTGTGGAGTAACTGTTTGTAGGGCTTTCTTATAATTCTGGCTCCTTCTCTTAAAAACTTGGAACTTTCTCTTCTTGGCTCTAGCAGTTTCTTCATCTTCAGAAGTAGATGTGCTATCAATATTCACTCTATCTTTAGGACTAGGATGAGAATCCTTCTCAGTCCTTTGTGGTTCTTCAGCATCCTTTGGCTTCTCTATCTCTTGTCACTACACCATTTCCGGCCTTTAGTAACACTTGAAAACTGTTGCCTAAAACTGCAAAGTGTTGCCAAAATATCAAAAACTGTTGCCATAGGGGTGTCTCAAATAGGTGTGTTGCCCAAGATCTAAGGCAACATTTTTCATACCTTTAGGCAACACTATACAAAAACTGTTACCTAAACCCTTAGAATAGGAAACAGTTTTTTGGTTGAACTATTGCAACATTTTAGAACTGTTGACATGTACTGTTACAATTTAAAAACGTTGCCAAAATCTACAAAGACAACACTTTAAAACTGTTGTCAAAAAATTGCGATTTTTTTTAAAAAAAAGGCCAATGCCGCCAGAGGATGTTGAGCGTAACATATAATGACATGTTTGGAAATCACTAGAAGTGTTTGAAATAGAGGTATATAAATAACCCCAAAACTGAAATGATAATTTCACAAAATTGCATTTAATAAAAGAACAACTCATAAATTTATTGTACTCCAAAAATTTATATTTGCATCATGCATCATGCATTGATTAGTCACTAACATTGAAATGTATATAAAATGATAAAGCAAACAAAAATAGACATACTGAAACATTTACCACCTATAAAGCACCAACTATTACTCTGGAGTCGGAGTACATTTCCAGTACTAGCCTGAGTACTTATACACTGACAAGTACATAGTCATTGTACATATTGTAATAAAATAAGAGTAAACAGCAGTGCAAACATATCATAATTGTTGTCTATAGTGAATCCTCGTGGGCAACATTTCAAAAATGTTCCCTATAAGGGATTAAAGAACAGTTTTTGAATGTTGCACAGAAAATATTACTTAAAGATGTAAACCTATTGCAACACTTATAAATTGTTCACTAACAACGTTTAGGCAACATTTTTATAACTGTTGTCAAGTCAGGTGTTGCTAAAGACCAAAAATGTTGTAGTGTGTGTAGCAGTTTTCTCTATATTCTCCATATGCTCCCCCTCAACATTGACCTTCTCCCCCTCAGTAGCATCTTTCTCTTTCTCAAAATCTGTTTGGAGAAGATCTGGGAATAGCTCCTCTAAGGTAAATTCCTGTTGTGGAAGGGTTGAAGAATCTCTTATCTCATCAACCACTTGATCAGCAACAGATGTGTCTTCCATGACAACATCCTGAGGTTGACTAAGAATCTGAGGTTGCTGATTAACATCAGCTAATGTGTCAGTCATAACTTCATTCTCAATAGGGAAATCTAATTGGTTGATTTCAATTATTACTTCAAGTATAGTTTGAGTAGCTTGTTCACTCTCTAGTGGAGTTGGCTCTTCCACAAGTAGAGGCTCCCCCTGGATTGAATCCTGGTGAAATGGGCTTGCTGAGGGTAGCTCCCCCTACCTCTGTGTATCTTTTTGTCTAGCTGGAGATTGTCCAGCATTTCCAGTTTCTTCCTCATCAGGAGTAAAAATAACTTGCTCTTCAGAGCTGCTTGAGGATTCTTGAGTCACAGTGACTGTTTTCTTCTTCTTTTTCTGGGGTGTTTCCTTACTGGAGATGACAGTTCTTTTGTTAGGACTCTATCCCACCTAGAGAAGATTCTCAAATCCATTCTCCTCATGCGGTTAATCTTAGATCCAGCAGCTTGATTCATCACCTCTGGTATACTACCAGCTAGGTATAGACTCGGTATTCTTCCCAAATTGGGCTTCTTTATACTCTCTTTTATCTTCTCAAACACAACTGCAGACCAATCAGTTTCTAGTTTGAAGATAATCCTAGTCATTAGACTAAACATATGAGCTGAAATTCTATCATGCCCTCCAGGCTTTCACAGTATTACCTTTCCAACTATTTCAGACAAGAATTTTCCTTGGCTGTTCATTCCTTTTATGTTGAATACTGATCCAATTTTCATGTTTGAGTCCAGTCCACACCATGTCAATGCTTCTCTAGTCTTAGAAGCAGAAACATCTTCCTCTTCCTTTGTCCTTGGTAGTTGTAGAATTTTTCTTAGACTTTTAGATGAGACCTTCACCTTTGCCCCATGAACTCTGGACTTAATCTTGAGGCCTGATTCATCTAGTGTTGCTCCATTCAGAAATTCCAGGACTTACTTCTTCCATATCTTGGTCAGTTCTGAAACAAGAAATTCTAACCCAGTCTCTTCTATTAGGGTTATCACGCCTTTGATCTCGGGTTCCGCGTCATCAAATGCGTGTTGCACGAGTTCATATCCTTCATTCACATTCTCTTTTAGCTTGTGCGTCATTAAGGTTTGAAGAAATTTGAATCTAGAGAAGAGAGATGTCGACACACAAGTTTGGTCTCGAAACTTTGGTGAGTGTGTCGACAGACAATGGCGAAAACCTATTTATACCTTTCTAGAATCGAAGATGAAAGGGCGCGTCAAAATACTTAAATTATGTCGACACTGTTGAAAAGTGTCGACACTTACTTATAATGTCTTGACAACAATGTGTCGACACAAGTATAGTCGACAGAATATATGTGTCGACACTTATATATGTGTCGACACCACTCAGCTCGATACTTAGTCGAGACTACACTAGTCTAATTTAGTGTAAATCCTAAGTGTCGACACCACCATGAATGGGTCGACACCTATACTGCATGTGTCGACACAAATTCTCTGATGTGTCGACACAGACTTCCTAGAAGTGTCGACACCATTTCTCTGAAATGTTGACACCACTTCTATGTGTCGACACAGACAACTCTGTGTGTCGACACCTTTTTACTTAGCCAATTTTGAAAACTTATTCTGAGTTTATCATCCCTAATTCAATTTTAAATTTATTGAATTTGGTTTCATCTAAGGGCTTAGTATACATGTCAGCTAGCTCATTATCTGTACTAATATACTCTAGTGAAATATCTCCTTTTTCAACATGTTCTCTTAGAAAATGGTATTTTATTTCTATGTGCTTAGTCCTACTATAGGAGACAAGATTGTTTGCAATAGAAATAACACTAGTAGAATTACAAAATAGAGGTGTTCTACTTACATGAATACCATAATCTTCTAGCTGATGTTGAATCCATAAAAGTTGAGCACAGCAACTTCCTGCAGCAACATACTCTGATTCTGCTGTGGAGATAGCCACACTTGTTTGTTTCTTGCTACTCCATGATATCAGCCTTCCACCTAGGAATTGACAGGTTCCATTTGTACTTTTTTTATCTTCCTTACATCCTGCAAAATCTGCATCTGAATAACCTGTCAGTTCAAAATTTCCATTCCTAGGGTACCAAAGGCCTAGATAAGGAGTGCCCTTAAGATATCTCAAAATTCTTTTGACTGCTATCAAGTGAGATTCTTTAGTGCAAGCTTGGTACCTAGCACAGACACATGTAGCATACATGATATCTGGTCTACTTGCAGTCAAATTTAGTAGGGAGCCAACTATCCCTCTATACAAGGTTTCATCTACAGGTTTCCCTGCATCATCTTTGCATAAAGACATTGTTGACCCCATAGGAGTTTTCATGGTACTGGATGATTCCATACCATACTTCCTTATCAACTCTAGGGTGAACTTAGACTGACATATGGATAAACCATCCTCAGTCTATCTAACTTGGAGACCCAAGAAGAACTTAAGTTCCCCCATACTGCTCATTTCAAATTGTCCTTGCATAAGTTTTGCAAACTTTCTGCAAAGACCACTTTCTGTAGACCCAAATATGATGTCATCTACATATATTTGGACTAAGATGATCTTGCCTCTGGATTCCCTAAGGAATAGAGTCTTCTCTATTTTCGCCCTTGAGAATTTGTTCTCAATGAGGAAACTAGACAGGGTTTCATACCAAGCCCTACGGGCTTGTTTTAACCCATACAAAGCCTTACTAAGTCTATAAACATAATTAGGTTTAGTAGAATCAATAAAACCTGATGGTTGTTCCACATAGACTTCTTCCTTCAGATTTCCATTCAGAAAAGCTGACTTAACATCCATTTGGTATACTTTAAACCCTTGATAGGTTGCATAGGCAAGAAACATCCTTATGTCCTCCAGTCTGGCTACTGGAGTAAAGGTTTGATCAAAGTCAATACCTTCTTCCTGCCTATATCCCTTAGCAACCAGTCTTGCTTTGTTCTTTATAATCACTCCATGTTCATCCAACTTGTTCCTAAAGATCCACTTGGTTCCAATTATGTTGTGATCTTTTAGTTTAGGAACTAGCTCCCAGACTTTGCATCTTTTGAACTGGTTCAGCTCCTCTTGCATTGCCTCAATCCAATGAGGGTCTAGGATGGCTTCTTCAAATTTCTTTGGCTCTACCTGGGATAGAAAGCTGGAGTAGAGTACTGAACTTAGATTTCTGCTCCTTGTCTGTACCCCTTGTCTGAGATCACCAATAATTTAATTGGCTAGATGATATTTTAGATGTCTATTTGCTGGAGGCATCCTATTTTCTGGTTGTGCACCTATAGCTTCTTCATTCAGCAGCTCCTCTTGATCTTCTTCATCAACTGGAGTATCTTGTACTCCCCCTGGATAACAACCACTATCATCCACATGCTGACTTGTAGTAGATCCTTCTTCAATAATAAGCTTGTCCATCTTCTCAGTCACACCTGTAGAGCTGCAAACACTTCTAGACAATTCATTATTAATGAGTCTAGCTTCATCAAACACTACATGAATAGACTCTTCTACAACTTGAGTAGTCAAGTTGTAGACCCAATAAGCCTTACTGTTATTGCTGTACCCAACAAAGATCCCCTCTTGAGATTTGGCAGCAAACTTGGTTAAGTAAGACTTACCATTGTTAAGTATATAACATTTACAACCAAAGATCCTGAAATAGGATAGATTTGGTTTTCTGCCTTTCACAATCTCATAGGGGGTCTTATTGTGGCTCATGGTGATAGTAGCCCTATTAATTACATGACATGCAGTGTTTACTGCCTCAGCCTAGAAATATTCAGGGAGAGATGTGTCACTTAATAAGGTTCTACCAGCCTCTATCAAGGTCCTATTTTTCCTTTCAGCAATACCATTTTGCTGAGGTGTTCTTGGTGAGGAAAATTCCTGAAATATCCCAAACTCTTCACATAGCTTTGTCATACTATCAGACTGGAATTCAGTACCATGGTCACTTCTTATTTTGACCACTGTACTGTCTAACTCATTCTGAATTTATTTGACAAAACTATAAAAGATACTAGGTGTTTCAGACTTTTGTCTTAGGAAGAATACCCAGGAATACCTTGAGTAGTCATCAACTACCACAAATGTATAGACCTTTCTACCTAGGCTGTGAACTGGTATAGGACCAAAGAGATCCATATGCAAGAGGTATAAGCACCTCACATCATCTTTGTTCTCAATGCTATTAAAGGTGGATTTGGTCTGCTTGCCCTTTTGACAAGCTGAGCATATCCCATCCTTAATACACTTAACCTGAGGACCATTCCTCACTAACTCTTTACTATAGAGTTGACCAATTGTCTTGTAGTTAAGATGAGCTAGCCTCTTGTGTCATTTGACACAATGAGAGACTTTCTCATCAGCTATAAGACACACAGGAGAAACATTGTTCTCACACATAATGTCTAAACAATAGACATTTCTCTTCCTATAGCCTGTCAGAATGATCTTTTGATCATTTGACCTTCTGATATGACAACCATCTTTGACAAATGAGATGTCATATCCAAAATCACTCAGCTGACTTATACTAATGAGGTTGTGTTTCAAACCTTTAACATAAGCCACTTGAGTAATTGTAATAAAGTTGCTAGAAATGTTACCAAAGCCTTTGATGATTCCTTTTTCAGAACCACCAAAGGTGACTTTAGGACCATCTTTGATTGGTGTATAGTCCTTCAGCAATCCCCTAGTTCCAGTCATGTGCCTAGAACATCCACTGTCCAAGTACCATATTGGGGCATGGTCACTTGGACTCACCTGCAAAACAGATTAGTTAACCTTAGAACCCAAAGAATTCTTGGGGTCCTTGGTGCTAGTTAGTTTGCCTCTTAACAAAACTACATGTAGCTTTTCTAGCAGGCAGATTGCTACTCACTTTGGCACTTGAATTGTGCCAACAGTTTATGACAAAGTGGCCTACCTTGCCACAACACCAGCACTCAAATCTGTTGTACCTTTATTTAGGTACAACCCTGGCTGTTTTATTTACAGCAGGCTCCTTGTTGAGTACTGGGGCTTTGGCCTTAGACTTGGACTGTACAGTCCTGACAGGTTTAGTAAACCCCAATCCAGTTTTACCCTTTTGAGAAATGAACTCATCTATCAAAGGTAGAACAGACTTTGGTTTAGAAAACCTTGCTACTATATCTCTCTCTTTCTGAAGACTAATCTCCAGATTTCTAATTTGATCATTTTTAAATGTTATAGTCCCCATCTGAATAACAGTAATATGCTTCAGTCTGGCTATTTCATTTAATTTCTGATCAAGCAACTTGTCAAAATCTGTTGCAGCAACTTTAAGACTGGCAATCTCCTTAGCCTGACTCTTGGCCAAGGATTTGCTTTTCTTCAAAGCTTGCAACACTACTCTATATTCATCACTTAATTGATGAATGTCTCCTTCAGATTCACATCCACTAACATCACTTGATGCTGATGTATCTGAATCTAACTAAGTACTAGAAATTGAACTAGCAGAACAATTTTGTACCTGACTTGGTCCATGTTGATCCTGGATGTTGTCTCCTTCTGATAAGGCCATCAGTCCCTGGCACTGATTGTCCTCATGCTCATATATAGAGTTCATTAACTGGATGAACTCCTCGTCCTCTTCTTCAACAAACAGTCCAATATAAGCTTCAGCTTCTGAATCAGTTTCTGAAGAAGACATGTCAGACAGACTTTTGTCCTTCTTAGCAACAAAGGACCTTTCCTTTTTGCCCTTGATTTGAGTCTTCTTCTTATCAGTTGACTCTTTCCTTTTCTCTGGACAGTCAGCAACAACATGTCCCTGTCTGTTACAACAATAACAAACTATCTTTGAAGATGTAGTTTTACTTGACTTGGGCTTTCTCCTGTCATACTTTGATGACTTCTGTGAAGTGGATGGCTTAGACCTCCACTGTCTCTTCTTTAGAAACTTCTGAAAATGTCTTGTGAAAGCTGCAAAGTCATCGTCACTCTCACTGCTTTCAGAATTCTTGCTTTCTGACTCATCTGTCTCAGTCTCAGCAACTTTTGGAGGTGGAGATGGAGACTTACTTTTATATTTCCTAGTGGCTTCTGTCTTGAAAGCCACATCTCTTTCTTTGTCCTCAACTCTGGTAGTTTTCTCTTCCTCCTTCCTTACCATTAACTGCATCTCATATGATAACAGTTTTCCAAATAATGTTGGAGGAGGAATGTCTGCTAATTTGGCCATTTCCCTTATGGCACAAATCTTAGTATCCTAGTCTTTAGTTAGGGATCTCAAGAACTTATCATTCAGCTCATAATTGCTGAATTCTCTTCCATAGGACATTAACTCATTAACTATCCTATAGAATTTCTTGTAGCACTCAGTTATGCTATCAGACCTTCCTTGTCTGAAGCTCTCATACTCTTGGTTTAATAAAGACTTTCTGTCTTGTCTAACTTCTTCAGAGCCCTCCATGTACACTATCAGTGTGTCCCACATTTCCTTTGATGTTTTACAGTGAATTAAATTCTGGAATGTGGCATCATCTATTGCACTTACAATAATATTCTGAGCCCTCTTATCCATAGTGGCCAGAATAATCTCATCCTTGGTCATTTCAGAATAGTCTTTTGGAGTTCTCTGATTTGCATCTAACACAGATTCTTTCATTGGCACATATGGCCCTTTTTTGACTGTGATATAGATTCTAGGGTCAGAGGCTTCCATAAAAAGTCTAACCCTTTCTTTCCAAATGCCAAAAATTTCCTTTCTGCAGATTGGCAACTTAATGGATCCAAGTTCTTTGTGATTCTCTGTTGAACCCATTTTCTTGATTCTTGATTATACTAAATCTGCCAACAGGATCTTTACTCAGACTGTTATGTCCTTTTTGAGCAACCTGGCTCTAATACCACTTGAAAGAACTAGTGCCTAAACACCTAGAGGGGGGGTGAATATGTGCACTTAATCTTTTTAAGCTTTGATGACAGAAACACAGAATTATATGCAATTCTTCACAGCAATATAGCAGCAATACAGCACATACACCACAGCAATCACAGAATAAAGCACACACAGAGAACACACAGATTTTATAGTGGTTCCCCAAGGTCTGGGTACATCCACTTTCCCCCTTCGCCTATCTAATAGTGTACTAGATTCTGCCAAACTTCTCCACTACTCCTCAGATCCTCAGATCTTACAGCTTAGAACCCCAAACAGGTTCCTACAACTCAGAGTGATCCCACTCCTACAACTCAGGCACACAGCCCTACCACTCAGTCTTTACCAAGACCTACACTCAGCCAACAAGGCCTACACTCAGCCTTCAACAAGGCCTACACTCAGAGAAAAGTATCTCCTACACTCAGGCACAAAGAACATACCACTCAGCCTTTATAATTTCAGGCTTATAACTCAGATCCCTTAGGATCCTACAAAAAATTAAAATTACAAAGTATATACCCACAACTCAGAATGAGAGAGAAGAGTTGATAGGTTTCTTGATGAGTTCTTGGAAGAACTTTGCTGAGATCAACCTCCATTGGCTTTCTTCAAAGCTTCTTGAATTAGAACACAGTAGGGTTGAAACTCTATGCAGCTGATCTTCAAACACTGCTGACTTAAGAATCAGATCTCAATCTGAAACTTTCTTCACAGCCTGGTTCAACAGCTGTCTTCTTAGAAGGAGCTCTCTCTCTCTCCAACTTCTTAGATCTTCACTTGAAGGTCTTCTTCTTTTAGTGTTGTTAGATCTTCAATCTGATTGTTGTTAATCATCATCTTCTGTTGACAGAATAAGCCTTTATATAGGTTTTCTTCATGGTGACCGGCTGATCCGGTTTCTAACAACTTTCTGACAGCTCTGACAGTTGCAGTAGACTGGCTGGAATGGCAGCTGTCAAGTCATCCAGTCACTTCTTGAATTTTCTGTAACTGTCTGAAAGTGTCGAGACAGTCAGTCTTTAAGTGTCGACACTGATAGACCAAGTGTCGACACAAGTAGACTAAGTGTCGACACTAGCCTTCATGGTGTCGACATAACTCCTTGTGTTGTAGAATCTGCTTCTTAACACTGCTTCTTCAACATGTGTCGACACTGATATTGTGTGTCGACACAAGTCCTTCTTCTTTAGTACTTAGTTGATTTCTGCTAAGTGTCGACACAACTCCTTTGTGTCGACACATCTTCTTGTGTTGAAACTTGCTAAGTGTCGACACATCTTCTTGTGTCGACACATGCCTTCTGTGTTGAACTTTTGCTGAGTGTCGACACATCTCCTTTGTGTCGACACATGTACTTAGACTTCATTGAAATTTGCTGAGTGTCGACACAGCCTCCTAGTGTCGACACTTTCTTCATGTGTTGAGACTTTTGATGTGTATCGACACATTCTTCATTATGTCGACACTTGTACTTAAACTCTATTGAAGTTTGCTAAGTGTCGACACAGCCTCCTAGTGTCGATACTTGTACTTGAACTTTGTTGATGTTTTGCTGAGTGTTGACACAGCCTCCTAGTGTCGACACTTTCTGATGTCGACAAAGTTCCTCTGGGTGTCGACACTGCTTTTAAGTGTCGACACTGATTCTCTAGACATTTCTTCATTGAGTGTCGACACAGCCTGTATGTGTCGACACTTTCCTTCTGGTGTCGACTCTGCATTCCTGGTGTCGACACAATTACTCCAAGTGTCGACACTGCTTCTCTAGGTGTCGACACAAGTCTACTTAAGTGTCGACACTTTTCTTCTGGGTGTCGACACATGAACTTAGAAACTTTTCATACTTTCCCTGCAATTACTTAACCTGCACAACTCAACTCAAAATTCATCAAATACATCTTGATGTATATCATTGAATGGGGTGAGGCTTCTTCAAATCAGGTACATTTAATTTAATGTACCCAACACTTTATCCCCAACATCAGTAGAGGACCAACCACCACTACCACTGCACTTTACCTCCCTCCTTAAAAATTATGATCACTTATTCCAGGAACCTTCAACATTACCACCAAAACGTGACATCGACCATCAAATTGATTTGGAACCAGGAGCCCATGCCCCCAACCTCAAATCATACCGATTCCCGTATTACCAAAAAAATGAGATTGAACGTTTAATTGCTGAAATGTTACACAACGCTTCTCAAAAAGACCACCTTTTGCATCTGAGCCAAGCCTTGGAGGTTTTAAAACAAAATAATTTATATATTAAGCACAGTAAATGCTCCTTTCTGACCACCACAATTGATTTCCTGGGCCACCAAATAACTCAAGGACAAGTAGGCCCAACTAAATCAAACTTAGAGGCCATCCAAAACTTTCCGGAACCTAAAACCCAGAAAGATATACGAGCATTCCTGGGATTAACGGGCTATTATCGCAAGTTTATCAAGGGATACGCCACCATTTCTTATCCCCTGACGGATCTGCTCAAACAAACACCATTCCTCTGGACACCGACAACACAAACAGCTTTTGAACTTTTAAAAACCAACTTAAGCAATCCTCTGGTTTTAACTTTACCAAATTTTGAAATACCCTTTGAAATAGAGACACGCATCGGGGAAGGGAATCGGCGCGGTTTTAACCCAACTTAAACGACCAATTGCCTTTTATAGCAAAAAACTGACGCCACAAATGCAACTTAAATCTACCTACGTAAGGGAAATGTATGCAATCATTTCAGCAGTAGCAAAATGACGCCAATATCTTCTGGGCCATAAATTCACCATTTACACAGATCACCAAAGCTTACACCATCTATTAACTCAAGACTTACACACTCCAGAACAACACAAATTTTTCTCCAAGTTACTGGGTTACGACTACACGATAAAATATAAAGCTGGCCAGAATAATATTGTTGCTGATACCTTATCTAGGGTAGACACACCCCCAGAACAGCCACCCTTAATGTGCCTAGCCACATTAACAGCTCCAGTCTCCCCACTTTTGAGTGGACTGGAGCAGGCTTATGCCACCGATAGGTTTTCACAACAACTCATCCAGAAATTGAACACATCACCACAGTTAATTCCTACTTGGTCCATGAAAGGACCTTATATTTATAATAAGCACAAATTATATATTCCAGAAAACTCAGACTTAAGGCAGACGCTAGTTAAGGAAGCACATGTCAGCCATTGGGGAGGCCATTCTGGCGTAAAGGGAACAACATTCCGTTTACAGCAACAATTTTATTGGCCCAACATGCGTACACTGATCGAAAAATATGTCCAACAATGTGAAATGTGCCAGCGGGCCAAGCCCAGTAACCATCTACCCTATGGCTTGTTACAACCACTAGAAACACCTAACAAACTATGGTCAGATCTTACCATGGATTTCATAACTCAACTACAAAATTCATACTCACATACAATCATTATGGTAGTAGTAGATAGATTTTCAAAAGCAGTTCATTTTGCATCACTTAAAACATTAGCTGCACCTATTGTAGCTAGTTTATTTTGGGAAACAGTAGGAAAACTTCACGGTATTCCAGAAACTATAATTACTGATCGAGACACGATTTTCATTAGTAATTTCTGGAAAGAATTATTTAGGCTTCAGGGAACAAAATTGAAATACATTTCAGCTTACCATCCTCAAATAAATGGATTAACTGAACGAATTAACAGATCCCTGGAGCAATACTTATGCCTATTTTGTCAGCACAATTATAAGAAATGGACATTATATCTAAGCTTTGTTGAATACTTTATAAACACAACGTTTAACTCGGCGACCAGAATGACCCATTATGAGGTCATGTTCGGTCGAACACCTCCTCGTTTATTATCCTACAGCCCCGGAAGCACAACAAATGAGGTAGTTGCAGCGACACTGGAAAAGCGAGAGAAAATTCTACATCTACTTAAAGACAACCTGCATGTTGAAGCCAAAATTGGCTTCTGTGGAGTTCGGGGTCCCAAAAGAGGGGTGACCGCGCACCTACTACCCTCAAGCGAACGATCTAGGTACAAGATTAGGAACACAAGGGACAGACCCAAGGTCTCAGCGTGGAGGACCCACCGCATACCCGGAAGACTAACAAACTCTTCCCCTCCCAAGCCAAAGGCTGAGCTAAGACACCTTCGGAGGGCTCTCTCGGCCGACCGGAATATCTAAGGAGGATCCAGATGTGTCTCCTTGGGTCTACACAAAATGCTCCTCACCCGCCCTACTGATGGCGCGAACTCGTCGAGCAATTCCACGACACGCTGCCCAAACTGGGCCACGAACAGCGTAACTCTGCTGTCCTAAAAGGCTGTCAACATGCCATGAGGGGCTTCCCGGCAACTATACCTCGGGGCCCCCACGGGGCGAGCGGTTTTCGAGAACACCGCCCGCCTAATACGAAGAAGAAAGCTACACATCCTCAGAGCATGACAGATATTAAAAGAATATTACAGGAATATGAATTCCATACTTCGGCACGCAGGCCGGCAATATAAACAAAAAAGGCCTTCGAGGGTCGGCACAAGCTTGGGCTTAAGCCCGCTACTCCCCGCCTGGTACTGCAACACCTGTACGCCAACGTCTCGACAAGCGGTGGTCAGCTAAATGCCAGTTGGTCAACATAAGTTGGCCGAACATATTGCGCATACCCCTTTTTCGGGGCTATGGTGCGCATTCCCTGCAAATGGAAAATATACAACTTCCTCGGAGTCTTCTCTGGGAACCCCAGAATATCACCAATCCGGCTCACACGTCCGGATGGGCTTCACACAGCATGCCTAAACCCGTACTCATGCTTCCGGGTGCTAACACAGTTAATTGCGGGGACGTACACGTCAACCCGTCGGAGAGCTCCCTTCCTCCACCCGTTGGTGGAGAGGGGCTTCCATGCAAATATGGAAACTGACGGCTTCACCTGCCCAAGTAGAAATTTCGTTACCCTTGACGCGTGCTTGGCGGCGTTGCCGGGAGAGGAGCCCGTGGCTAGCTTAGTCCTGAGTGGTTGCGACGGTGGCCGATCTCCACTCCAGGCCGAGCCTTGCTCTAGTTGTAATCTTGATCCCTCCTGGGGGATGAAATCCCCATGCCCTCTTTGACCGAGCCCCGTTGGGAGAGAAGAAATCACCTCCATCTCTCTCTTGATGGCTGGCTCGAGCTCCAGGCAGCGCCGAAAGGGAAGCTCCAGGCCGGCCTTGCTGTAAGCGGCGCCGGTAGAGGAGCTCCCTGCCAGCCTCGCTGTAGGCGGCGCCGGGAGAGGAGCTCCTGGACGGGCTTGCCTTGCCCTAGGCGGCGGCGAAGAAGGAGAACTGAGAGAGCCGAGCTCGGGCTGCCCCTAGTGGCCGGCGGTGAGAGATGGGGAGAAGAGCTCGGCCTTGCCTTGCTTAGGCGGCGGCGGGGGAGAGATCGGGAGGCGGGAGCTCGGGTCGTGCTTGCCGGCGTAGAGCAGGTCGGGGGAGAGGGTGGCGAGGCGCGGCTCGGGCTGCTGCTTGCCGGCAGCGGGAGAGAGAAAGGGAGTGGGCGGGTTTCTTCTTCTTACTCGAACCCTAGCGGGGGAGAGAGCCAAAAATGCCTGCTGCCCCACCTGCTGCTTCTCCTTTTTTTTATTTTTTTCCTCCGCCTGTACCACCCTGCTGCTATTCTTCTTTTTCTTTTCTTTTGGACCGAGCCACCTGCCCCTTTCCACAAATCTCATCCCCTCTCCTATATATATATATATATATATAATATATATAAACATATAATATATATAAATATATATTACAACAATAAACTTATATATATATATATATATATTAAAGACTATGCACACGAAACCTTCGCACGCACACATGAGCACCCGCGCGTCTTCGAACGGGGCGGCACCACATTGCCGCTCATAGTATGTCCCGAGTGCGCCGTTTGGGGAGGATCCCTCTCGACCGGATACATGGTTGTACACAATCCCCGCTCTTTTCGAGGTTGGCACAAGCTCGGAAAGAAATGTCCAACCCCAAGTATCCGGTGAGTGGGAGCCGACCCAAAGAAAAATTTTAGAGAAAAACTCACTTGGAGATAAAGGGAGCTCCACACCAGGGCTTAGATTAGAAACAACTCACTATCTTGAATATGCTGTAAAAACCAACCGATTTATCAAAAATCAAACCAAATTAACAATTGACGTGGAAAGCAACGACAGTACATGTTTTGAAATGCAAGAGGCTATTACTTCAGATGAGCGCACGTTTTATAAACACAATTATTCTTTTTGAATCTCTTTCTGTAACGGTGGTATAACAAGGAGCAAATTTTATGAGAAACTAGCATAGAATGAGGATTTAAACGCAGGAGCAGGTAAAGGTATAGAAGGACCGATAAATCTTAGCATAGCCGCTCGATCAGCATGGACAGGTAGAGATCAATCATATAATGATTTATTAACACGACCAATAGTTACTCCTCTAGTTCCCATCACTACAACCTTTGCTAATCCCTTAGATGAATCCACTAATATGTTCAATATGGATGTTGAAACGCTAGATGATAATGAAGAGGAATATGCAACAGCTTTATCAAAGATAATAATTGGTGAAGCACTGCTGAGAATCTGGAAAACAAAATGTTTAAAACATTATTCCATAATCTAGATACACGAGCTTATAAGAACCCTTAAGCAGCAGGAAAAAAAACATCAGATGTAGCTATAATCAGTAGGTTTTTGAAGATTGTCCGCATATGATAAGACATTAAAAATCATTAGCTGGCAGAATTACTTAACAAATACATTTTATGATAGTTATCTGTTGTCGTCATGTAGTCTGAGTCGTATATCGTATTATATCGAGAATTACTTTTGATCGAGTCATGTTCGTTGACAAGTATGTATGTTTATATTTCAATATATAATGAACCTTCATCCGTTATAAACATACATCTATTCCAAAACCAAGAACCAGGACCTCTCCCTCGCAGGCGAGCCTTCGGACCTGCCAGCAAAATGAGAGTCTGCGCAGCGGGTCTACCTGGGGCCGAGCCGAGCTCGGGGTGCCGATGACGATTCCACAACAAAAAACCTATCCCCCACAGGCGAGCCTACGGACCTGCCAGCTAGATGAGAGCCTGCGCAGCGGGTCTACCTGGGGCCGAGCCGAGCTCGGGGTGCCGATGACGATTCCACAACCAAAACCTATCCCCCACGGGCGAGCCTACGGACCTGCCAGCTAGATGAGAGCCTGCGCAGCGGGTCTGCCTTGGGCCGAGCCGAGCTCGGGGTACCGATGATGATTCCACAACCAAAACCTATCCCACACAGGCGAGCCTACGGACCTGCCAGCTAGATGAGAGCTTGCGCAGCGGGTCTACCTGGGGCCGAGCCGAGCTCGGGGTACCGATGACGATTCCACAACCAAAACCTATCCCCCACAGGCGAGCTTACAGACCTGCCAGCTAGATGAGAGCCTGCGCAGCGGGTCTACCTGGGGCCGAGCCGAGCTCGGGGTGCCGATGACGATTCCACAACCAAAACCTATCCCCCACAGGCGAGCCTACGGACCTGCCAGCTAGATGAGAGCCTGCGCAGCGGGACTACCTGGGGCCGAGCCGAGCTCGGGGTGCCGATGACGATTCCACAACCAAAACATATCCCCCACAGGAGAGCCTACGGACCTGCCAGCTAGATGAGAGCCTGCGCAGCGGGTCTACCTGGGGACGAGCCAAGCTCTGGGTGCCGATGACGATTCCACAACCAAAACCTATCCCCCACAGGCGAGCCTACGAACCTGCCAGCTAGATGAGAGCCTGCGCAGCGGGTCTACCTGGGGCCGAGCCGAGCTCGGGGTGCCGATAACGATTCTACAACCAAAACCTATCCCCCACAGGCGAGCCTACGGACCTGCCAGCTAGATGAGAGCCTGCGCAGCGGATCTACCTGGGGCCGAGCCGAGCTCGGGGTGCCGATGACGATTCCACAACCAAAACCTATCCCCCACAGGCGAGCCTACGGACCTGCCAGCTAGATGAGAGCCTGCGCAGCGGGTTTACCTAGGGCCGAGCCGAGCTCGGGGTGCCGATGACGATTACACAACCAAAACCTATCCCCCACAGGCGAGCCTACGGACCTGCCAGCTAGATGAGAGCCTGTGCAGCGGGTCTACCTGGGGCCGAGCCGAGCTCGGGGTACCGATGACGATTCCACAACCAAAACCTATCCCCCACATGCGAGCCTACGGACCTGCCAGCTAGATGAGAGCCTGCGCAGCGTGTCTACCTGGGGCCGAGCCGAGCTCGGGGTGCCGATGACGATTCCACAACCAAAATCTATCCCCCACATGCGAGCCTACGGACCTGCCAGCTAGATGAGAGCCTGCGCAGCGGGTCTACCTGGGGCCGAGCCGAGCTCGGGGTGCCGATGACGATTCCACAACCAAAACCTATCCCCCACAGGCGAGCCTACGGACCTGCCAGCTAGATGAGAGCCTGCGCAGTGGGTCTACCTGGGGCCGAGCCGAGCTCGGGGTGTCGATGACGATTCCACAACCAAAACCTATCCCCCACAGGCGAGCCTACGGACCTGCCAGCTAGATGAGAGCCTGCGCAGCGGGTCTACCTGGGGTCGAGCCGAGCTCGGGGTGCCGATGACGATTCCACAGCCAAAACCTATCCCCCACAGGCGAGCCTACGGACCTGCCAGCTAGATGAGAGCCTGCACAACGGGTCTACCTGGGGCCGAGCCGAGCTCGGGGTGCCGATGACGATTCCACAACCAAAACCTATCCCCCACAGGCGAGCCTACGGACCTGCCAGCTAGATGAGAGCCTACGCAGCGGGTCTACCTGGGGCCGCGCCGAGCTCGGGGTGCCGATGACGATTCCACAACCAAAACCTATCCCCCACAGTCGAGCCTACGGACCTGGCAGCTAGATGAGAGCCTGCGCAGCGGGTCTACCTGGGGTCGAGCCGAGCTCGGGGTGCCGATGACGATTCCACAACCAAAACCTATCCCCTACAGGGGAGCCTACGGACCTGCCAGCTAGATGAGAGCCTACGCAGCGGGTCTACCAAGGGCCGAGCCGAGCTCGGGGTACCTCTACCCGCTACGTCCACCCTCCTGAGAACGAGTGTCGATCATATAATATTCTCCCTAAGGCACGTTTTGGTCTCCAGGATCGAACATCCTAGCGACAAGAGGGAAATGGGAGGGGACTTGTTTCATCACATGACCTTGGTCGTCACTTGGTTCCTCTTCTATAGCCGCGACGTTCGACAGAGTTTTTCTGTACTGGTCACTCTCCACGCTCACCGTACCATAACTGTTGAAGCCAAAATTGGCTTCTGTGGAGTTCGGGGTCCCAAAAGAGGGGTGACCGCGCACCTACTACCCTCAAGCGAACGATCTAGGCACAAGATTAGGAACACAAGGGACAGACCCAAAGTCTCAGCGTGGAGGACCCACCGCATACCCGGAAGACTAACAAACTCTTCCCCTCCCAAGCCAAAGGTTGAGCTAAGACACCTTCGGAGGGCGCTCTCGGCCGACCGGAATATCTAAGGAGGATCTCGAGATCGACTCTCTCCTATCCAGATGTGTCTCCTTGGGTCTACACAAAATGCTCCTCACCCGCCCTACTGATGGCGCGAACTCGCCAAGCAATTCCACGACAAGCTGCCCAAACTGGGCCACGAACAGCGTAACTCCGCTGTCCTAAAAGGCTGTCAACAAGCCATGAGGGGCTTCCCGGCAACTATACCTTGGGGCCCCCACGGGGCGAGCGGTTCTCGAGAACACCGCCCGCCTAATACGAAGAAGAAAGCTACACATCCTCAGAGCATCACAGATATTAAAAGAATATTACAGGAATATGAATTTCATACTTCGGCACGCAGGCCGGCAATATAAACAAAAAAGGCCTTCGAGGGCCAGCACAAGCTTGAGTTTAAGCCCGCTACTCCCTGCCTGGTACTGCAACACCTGTACGCCAATGTCTCGACAAGCGGTGGTCAGCTAAACGCCAGTTGGTCAACATAAGTTGGTCGAACATATTGCACATACCCCTTTTTCGGGGCTATGTTGCGCATTCCCTGCAAATGGAAAATATACAACTTCCTCGGAGTCTTCTCCAGGAACCCCAGAACATCACCAATCTGGCTCACACGTCTGGATGGGCTTCACACAGCATGCCTAAACCCGTACTCACACTTCCGGGTGCTAACACAGTTAATTGCGGGGACGTACACGTCAACCCGTCGGAGAGCTCCCTTCCTCCACCCGTTGGTGGAGAGGGGCTTCCATGCAAATATGGAAACTGAGGGCTTCACCTGCCCAAGTAGAAATTTCGTTACCCTTGACGCGTGCTTGGCGGCGTTGCCGGGAGAGGAGCCCGTGGCTAGCTTAGTCATGAGTGGTTGCGACGGTGGCCGATCTCCACTCCAGGCCGAGCCTTGCTCTAGTTGTAATCTTGATCCCTCCTGGGGGATGAAATCCCCATGCCGTCTTTGACCGAGCCCCGTTGGGAGAGAAGAAACCACCTCCATCTCTCTCTTGATGGCTGGCTCGAGCTCCAGGCAGCGCCGGGAGGGAAGCTCCCGACCGGCCTTGCTGTAAGCGGCGCCAGGAGAGGAGCTCCCGGCCGGCCTCGCTGTAGGCGGCGCCGGGAGAGGAGCTCCCGGCCGGGCTTGCCTTGCCCTAGGCGGCGGCGAAAAAGGAGAACTGAGAGAGCCGAGCTCAGGCTGCCCCTAGTGGCCGGCGGTGAGAGAGGGGGAGAAGAGCTCGGCTTTGCCTTGCTTAGGCGGCGGCGGGGGAGAGATCGGGAGGCGGGAGCTCGGGTCGTGCTTGCCGGCGTAGAGCAGGTCGGGGGAGAGGGTGGCGAGGCGCGGCTCGGGCTGCTGCTTGCCGACGGTGGGAGAGAGAAAGGGAGGGGGCGGGTTTCTTCTTCTTACTCGAATCCTAGCGGGGGAGAGAGCCAAAAATGCCTGCTGCCCCACCTGGTGCTTCTCCTTTTTTTTATTTTTTTCCTCTGCATGTACCACCCTGCTGCTATTCTTCTTTTTCTTTTCTTTTGGACCGAGCCACCTGCCCCTTTCCACAAATCTCATCCCCTCTCCTATATTATATATATATATATATATATATATATATATATATATATATATATATATATATATATATATATATAATATAATATATATAATATAATATATATAATATAATATATATAAACATATAATATATATAAATATATATTACAACAATAAACTTATATATATATATATATTAAAGACTATGCACACGAAACCTTCGCACGCACACACGAGCACCCGCGCGTCTTCGAACGGGGCGGCACCACATTGCCGCTCATAGTATGTCCCGAGTGCGCCGTTTGGGGAGGATCCCGCTCGACCGATACGGGGTTGTACACTGCAGAAATCTCAACAACGAATGAAGACCAACGCCGATAAAAAAGGAAGGAGCTGCACTTACAACCAGGGCAGTGGGTTCTACTCAAATTGCACCCGTACAGACAACTCTCACTGGGGCGTTCTTATAACAAAAAATTGGGCCTCAAATACTACGGCCCATATCAAGTTCGGGAAGTCATCGGACAGGTCGCTTACCGACTGGACCTCCCTCCGGAATCAAAGATACACCCAGTTTTCCATATCTCCTTGCTTAAACCATTTATAGGAGAACCAGGGCCTCAGCCGGTTGCCCTTCCAGAGAATCATTGGAGAAACAACCCACTTCATCGGCCATTAGCAATCATTTCTACACGGACAATCTCACAACAAGGATGCGAAATACAGCAAGCCTTAGTGCAGTGGGAAGGACTTCCACCAGAGGACAGCACTTGGGAAGATCTCGCCAACCTTAGGGTTTTTCCCAACTTAGGCACTCAAAGTAATCAAAAAGCAGAACCAAAATGGAAGAACAAGGGCCAAAGAAGCAAGAGAAAATCAAAGACCAGATCACACGAGAACAGGCCAGCAGAGCATGGGGAACTACCCTCCAGCTGCGATTAAGGGGCCTGCCTCGCGGGAGGGGGGGGGGGAAACAAAACCAAAAACAACACAAAAAAATAAATAAACACATCGTCAACACATCCAGAATAGAGACAGATCCAGCATCATCTACATCGGAATATTACCTCGCCTAGCTAAGAGTAGCAGAATCAGTTCTGGAAATAACTTAAGATCATCCGGCATATCTGCTCTCATCAACATCAACTTCTGTCGTCTACCATTAGCCAGCCAGGAAGATTCAACATGCCGGAGATGTGTATTGTTCCTTCTCCATCGCTAGGGTTGAGATTGGGAGGCAAAATGATGAAGACGCTGAGGACAGCGTGTTTTTATAAGGGGAGGGTAAATGTTACAACCAGATTACTCTCACCTGAGGATCGGACGGCTGGAAACCCATCCGTTTGTTATTTAGCTAAAGGTAACAATAGCTTATGCTGCTTCGCCGAAGTACTGGCTCTTCAATTAAAGTAACGACTCAGATGGATTCATCATCAGAAAATAAAGCTCAGGCCGACACGTGGCACATAAAGACCACCCATTTGAAACCCGACCAGCTCAGCAGGAGATCTCCTCTTCATAGCTGTTGGAATAGATGTTCTTGTAATAAACTATATATATGTGAATCAGGATGTAATATTTTTTTTAAGGAATAAAGTAAACTATGTTCATCTTCCTTCTCCCCTGACTTCTTCTCTCTCCCACCTGGCCCTCTCTTGGCCATTCTTTCCTTCCAGAGAATTGCTCCATCCCATATCGTAACAAAACGCCATCGATTCTGCAAACCTGCAAAGGTTGCGATTGAGCGTCGAGCGATTCTATGATTCTGCGTGGGTGATTGGGCGAGTCTTTGATTCAACATTTATACGATTGTGTGAACCTGCGAAGCCAACGCTCTGCGAATCGACTTCGTGGAGACGCCATCACTACTTGCGTGCATGCGAGCCTGGGACGACGCCGATGAGAATGATCTATAGACGGTAGATCCGTAGATAACTTGAGGTAGATCAAGTTTCAGGCAGCGATGACGTTTCTAGGGTTCGCACTTTGCAGGTCCTCAAATACAACTCTGCAATTTTTGAGTTAGATCTTGTTGGCAAAATGTGACACATGGCTCGATGGTATTTGTTGGCACTTCCTATGATTGGATGCTTGCGAGTAAATGTCGTAGCATTGCAAGGTGGCGTGAAAGAGCAGGCGGAAGTTTGGAAAAACTGCGGACTGCTACTTGCGAATAGAAATTTTAGGGGGACATAAGATATTGCCGAACTCCTCCTTTCGGATAGCAAACTCTGCGAGTAGAGGAAGTGATCAGCTCTGACGAATTGCTTTTGAGGACTGATTTTGAGAACTACGGACCGCTCTTGGTGAACAGTCCTGCGTTGCGGACAGCAGCTCCCGCAGTGATTTTTTTGCTTATATTAGTGTGTTGTGTTGTGGAGTAATAACTCGTGAAGACTAGTTATTATCTTTGTATTTTGTAACCTCCTGTTGAGATTAATACTAGAAGTTGTTTGCTCCTTATTTTGCGTTGTGCCCTTTGTAAATGTTTCTAATAGTGGTATCAGAGGGAGGTTCTGAACCTTGGAAGTCCCTCAGAAAAGTTAAAGACTTGAAGTGATGGAGATTATAAATGCTATGCCGGGTCAAGTTCCCAAGTTAACGAATACGAACTATGAGAATTGGAGTATCTAGATGAGAGTGCTTCTTGCCTCAAAGAGCTATGAGAGATCGTGGTAGATGGATATGAAGAGCTAACAGCTGAAGTAGAGGCGGCGTTGACTAACGCTCAGAGGACGATGCTACAAGAAGCAAGAAAGAGAGACAGGAAGGCTTTGTTCTTACTATATCAAGGGGTTGATGAAACAACCTTTGAGAAGCCCTCAGATGCTAAAGGTTCTAAAGAAGCATGAGAGTCCTTGCAATGCTCCTTGCATGGAGTTGACAAGGCAAAAAAAGTGAAGATGCAATCTCTCCAAACAGAGTATTAATTTATGAAGATGCAAAACTCTGAGAAAGTTGGTGACTCATCCGCGGATGCTTGAAAACGAAATGAAACACAACAAAGAGACAATTGATGATGTGAGTTTCACGGAAAAACTTCTACGGTCGATACCAAAAAAGTTAATTATATAGTAGTGGAAATAGAAGAGTCGAAGGATCTCACTCAGATATCTATTGATGAACCAATAGGCTCTCTACAAGCTCATGAATACCGTATGCTACAAGATGAAAAGTCAAGTGGCTTAGAAAAAGAACTTCAGACTCAGCTAAACTTTGGAGAGTGTTCAGGAAGAGGAGGTGGCTAGCGAGGCTGAGGCTACTAAAGCAGAGGTAGAGGAAGAAGAGGAGGAAGAGATCAGGGAAGAAATCAGAACTTCCAGAAATAGGAGAAACCTCAAGTAAGAGGGCAGGAAGAAAGAGGAAGAGACCGAGGAAGTGGTCGTGGTGGAATGACTCAAGTCCAATGTTACAATTGTAACAAGTTTGGGCGCATGAATTCTGACTGCAGATTTCCGAGGAGGAAATAGTAGAACAATCACTATGCTGAAGCAAACAACACTGGTGGTGATCCAATGATGTTCTTGACTTATAGAATAGCGGAAGGTGGTAGAAATAAAGTCTGGTACTTAGACACAGGAGCGAGTAACCATGTGTGTGTTGAGAAGGAGTTGTTCACTAACCTTAAATCAAGTGCTGGTGAGGTTAGCTTTGGAGATGCTTCAAAGATATTGGTAGAAGGCAAGTGGCTGATAGTGTTCACCATAAATGGTGAGAAGGTGCATCTCAATGATGTGTTCTATATTCCCGGCTTGAAGAGTAACATCTTAAGCCTTGGACAGTTGGTGGAGAAAGGCTACTACATTCAGTTGAAGGATGGTTCGTTTGGTATGCAGAGCCATCGAGGAAAAGAGGTGGTGAAAGTAAAGATGACGACGAATCGTATCTTAAAGATGGATGCCGAGGAGATGACATACCTAGCAAGAACTGAAGAGGAAGAAGAAGCTTGGTTGTGACACCATAGAATGGGTCACTTGAGCTTCAATGGTCTGAAGCTTCTATCATGTACAAAGATGGTGGAAGGTTTGCTTAAGATCTTACCACCACAAAAGATCTGTGAAGCTTGTACGAAAGGCAAGCAAAAGCAGCAGACATTTGAAGGTGGAAAGTCTCAAAGAGCAAGGAAAAAACTTGAACTGACTCACTCGGAACTTACTGGTCTGTTTGATATTACCTCAGTTGGTGGAAGCAAATACTATATCACCTTCACTGATGATTTTAGTCTAAAGTGTTGGGTATATTTCTTGAAGGAGAAGTCTGAGGCACTTGACAAATTCAAGGAGTTCAAAGCAATAAAAGTGAAGGAGAGTGGGCAGTACCTGAAGGTACTTAGAACTAATCAAGGTGGGGTGTACACCTCAAAGTTATTTGATTCATTCTGCAAATGGCATGAGATTGATCATCAGTTGGCTGCAACTTACTCAACTCAACAGAACGGAGTTGCTGAGAGACATAACTTGACGATTCAGAATATGACAAGGAGTATGATAAAGGGCAAGCAGTTGCTGAAGATGTTCTGGGCTGAAGCAGTACAATGTGCAGTGTACTTGCTGAACAGATGATCGCCGAAGATTGTGAGGTTCAAGACTCCATATGAGTCATAAAGTGGATGAAAGTCAAGTGTGCAACACTTTAGGGTGTGTGGGTGTGTAGCTTATGTTCACATTCCTGAACATAAGAGGAAAAGCTTGATGATAAGAGTGAGAAGTGTATATTTGTAGTCTATGCTCCGATGAGTAAAGATTACAAGTTATACAATCCTGTGACGAAGAAGACAATAATCTCTAGAGATGTGCTATTTGAATAAGATAGCTATTGGAGTTGGGATGAGAAGGAGAGAAGTGTTAAAGGAATTTTCCATGACAATGATGAAGAAGAAGGTGGTCATGAAGCTGAAGCTGAGGATGATGGAGCTGAACTACCGTCACCACCGAGCAGAGACTCAGGGGGAGCTTCAAGTCATTACTCAAGTGGAGTAAACACCAACATAAGAAGTTTTGATGGTGCAAGCACTAGTAGGATAAGCTCTGAAAGTACTCAACCTAGGATGAGAAGGTTGGAGGAGATCTACGAGGAGACGTAGCCGATTCATGCTAATTTTTTTTGTATTGTCTTTTAGCATATTACGAGCCATACTCATATGAAGAAGCTGCACAGGAGAAGACTTGGATAAAGGCGATGGATGAAGAGATGACATCTATCAAGAAGAATGATACTTGGGAGGTGGTCACTTTATCGGCAGGTCACAAGCCCATTGGTGTGAAATGGGTGTACAGAGTGAAGACCAACACAGATGGAGAAGTAGAGAAGCATAATGCAAGACTCGTCGAGAAAGGCTACCGATAAGTCCAAGATGTATACTATGACGAGATCTTTGCTCTAGTAGCTCAGATTGATACCATCATGCCGATCATCACACTAGTAGCTCAGTATAAGTGGAAGATCTGTCAGATGAATGTAAAGTCTGCTTTTTTGAATGGATACTTGGAGGAGGATGTGTATGTCCAACAACCGCCTGGATATGGTGTGAAAGTTCGAGAGAAGAAGGTTTAAAAGCTAAAGAAGACATTGTATGGGTTGAAGCAAGCGCCTCGTATGTGGAATGAAAGAATAGATGCATACTTTCAGAAGAATGGGTACATGAAGAGTCCGTATGAGTATGCACTCTACAGGAAGGTGGAAAAAATGGAGATGTCATGGTTGTGTGCTTGTATGTTGACGATATGATATTTGTCGGAAACAACCCTCTTATGTTTGAAGAGTTCAAGAAGACGATGAAGAAGGAGTTCGAGATGACTAATCCGGGAGAACTCACTTACTTCTTGAGCATTGTGGTACAATAGTGTGAAGATGAGATCTTTATTTCTCAGAAGAAGTATGCCGAGGATATTCTGAAGAAGTTTCAGATGGTGAATATCAAGGCTATCTCTACTCCTGCAGATCCAGGGGTGAAGTTGAGGAAGGATTCGAAGGAGGAAGATGTTGACTCTACGTTGTTCAAGAATCTAGTTGAAAGTCTACGCTACCTGACTTTCACTAGGCCTGACATCATGTATGCTGTTGGAGTTGTCAGTAGATACATGGAGGAGCTGAATCAAGATCACTCCACATTAGCGAAGAGGATATTAAGGTATGTGAATGGAACGAGAGATCATGGTTTGATATATTCTCTTGCAGAAGAGTTGAAGCTGGTCGGGTACTTTGATAATGATTATGGAGGAGATGTAATTGACCGAAAGAGCACTTCCGGGTATGCTTTTCATGTGAGAACAGCTGTGTTCTCATGGAGTTCGAAGAAGCAGACAACGATTGCTTTGACTACCTACGAAGCTGAGTACATCGCAGCAGCATCATATACTTGTCCAGCAATTTGGTTGAGAAATCTCTTGCAGGAGTTGCACTATGCACAGGATGATCCAGTGACTGTGAATGTTGACAATATGTCTGCGATTCATTTGACGAAGAATCCTATACTGCATGGGCATAGCAAATATATTGAGACGAAGTATCATTTTCTTCGTGAGCAGGTACAGTAGAAGGTGGTGGAGTTGGTTTTGCCCCACAGGAGTGCATATGACAGACATCTTCACGAAGGCGTTGAAGACTGAGACGTTTTTGAAGTGCAAAAGCAAATTCGGTCTGTGTTGCCGTGTTTGAGGGGAAGATTGTTGGCAAAATATGATATTGACCGAAGTCAATGGTGTTATATATATATATATATATATATATATATATATATATATATATATATACGATAATATATATATATATATATATATATATATATATATATATACGATAATATATTATATATATATATATATTAATATAAAATATAAAAAGGCAAAACAGCCACGAAGGTGACGTGAAACCTACAAGAAATAAATGGCGGAGTTAATATTTAGTGACACGTGGTTTGCTGGTATTTGTTGGCACTTCCTATATATAGACTTGATTGGATGCTTGAGAGTGAATGTCGTAGCATTGAAAGGTGGCGTGAAGGAGCAGGCGAAAGATTGGAAAAACTACGGGCTGCTACTTGCGAATAGAAATTTTAGGCGGACAAAAGATATTGACGAACTCCTCCTTCCAGACAGCAAACTCTGCGAATAGAGGAAGTGAACAGCTCTGACGAACTGCTTTTGAGGATTGATTTTGAAAACTACGGACAGCTCTTGGCGGACAGTCTTGCGGTGCGGACAGCAGCTCCCGCAATGATTCTTTTGCGTGTATTAGTGTGTTGTGTTGTGGAGTTGTAACTTGTGAAGACAAGTTATTATCTTTGTATTTTGTAACCTCATGTTGAGATTAATACTAGAAGTTGTTTGCTCCTTATTTTGTGTTGTGCTCACTGTAAATGTTTCTAATAGATCCATAGATCCATTATCCATTCCTCTCTAGTTGATCCATTCAGCAATTCCTCTCATAGTATGTTGCCCTATTTTCCTCGCAGCAAACTGAGCAGAGGATTTTGAGAATGTTTTTTTGCCTAGTATAAGCAACTTAGATTCAAAGGATGAAAGGAACAACTTTAGTCTTCAGACTTCAGGCTTCAGGTATAATGATCCTTGAAGTCTTGAAATGTATGGAATTGCTATGCATGGTTATGTCATATGTTATGCATATATATACACGTTACACTTCAATAATTATGGAAAAGCGTTGCAACAAACAAAAAATCCCCAAAAATATAGCTTAAAATAACTTCAATTTTATAGATAAGTACAAGCCAACAATATAACAAGGAGTATCATTACACCGACAAAAATTCTAAGAAATAAAAGTCAATAAATGATTAAAATGATAATTAATATTAATTTACTTTAGTGCATCCCATAACAAAAACAGTCATCATTAGCAAGCTAATAGGATCATAGGGTAAAGCATAACTTCCTTCCATGAAGGAATTGTGAACCACAAACATATGCTCATAGCTATTTGTCTAACGGCCCCTTACCTCAAAATCATGTGTAAATGTTCTTTATTTTAAAAAAATTGTACCCTACTAATTTGATGTTGGCTAAAATCATAAGAACCACTTTCCATTTGATGTTTGTTTCTCCCAATTAAGTGTCTTTTTTTTTATTAATTTTCTCATTCGTTATCTCAAACTTAAAGAAAAAAAAACTCAAAATAATTAGATATTCTAAACGATGAGAACTGATGAAGATTTCTATTGTTGCTTTCATCTGATTAGCTCTTCTTTCTTCTTTTCAAATTACTCTCTTTTTTTGGGGCTTATACATCTATTATATTGTGGTTGCACAGTTATATAAGTTTGGTTGAAGCTCATGCACTCAAGGTATATCTGAGTATTTTTATTATATTATTGACATTGGTTTACATGAAATATCTATTGTCCAATGACGTATCTAGGAAATTCATAATGGGGGTGTACAATTTTTTTTAAATAAAATAGTATAAACATTTATTATATCCTTTTAAATTAAAGGAACATTTTTTCAGAAAATCTTTGAAGTACGATAATGAGGGTGCACAATATTTTTTGCCCTATGTCAGCCCCTCACCATAGGAATGCGTCACTGGGTTCTAGAAATTTTAACAAGGGGGGGATCAGACATTAAATTCTTCCATTTTTTTAACAATTTAATCTTATCAGAGTTGTTTCTCTCCATCTGACCACCATTTCTGACGTAAAAGTAGTCAAAATTAATTGTCTCGACGAGAAAAATCCAAATTCATTAATCATTTTGAAAAATAATGGGGGGGGGGGGGGCAGTGTTCCTCGAGCTCCCCTCTGGATCTGTCCCTGTTATTGTCATTGAACTAATTAACATGCCCATTTTAAAAATACAATGTCCTCCAAAAATGGCTTCATTTTTACTTCTTTTCATTAATTTACTGCTTAAAATAACTTTTAGAGTTTACGTGGTGATTTTTTTGCTCAAAACATGTAGGAGGTAAATGGAAGCCACGTTACAAGGGGAGAGAGGATATACCAGAAAATAAAATGAGGTTATATTTCTTAGATTTTTCATCAGTTTTAGGGTTTACCTTGAATTGAATTTCTAGCTTCGTCATTGATTTTGTCTGATCCATCCCAGATTGTCTGTTTGTTAGTCATTGTCGTCAATGAACCGTATCGACCTTGTGCTGCGGAATATTGCAAAAACACAACAATCAGAGGAAACCCTCGTTCATCACTGCCCTAAAATTTCGTCGGAATTGATTCCAACCCAACGCTGTCATTCTATTCGTCAGCATTCGATTGCCCCACTATTGAGTCAGACGTTTGTGGCAAGCAATCTTGCACGTTAAACAAAATTTTGGAGGATTGGATCAAGATCTAACTGAAACTGATCGAGGATGACATGCGCCCTCATATCTAAATCGATCCGTCAGTGCCACTGTGGAGCAAGCATCCCGATTCGTCCGCGTCAGCGTGACATCAAGTACATGCCAGCTGTCTTGCAACAGAGTCTTCTTTCTTTTTCATAAGTGTATCATCAACTCAATATAGAGTAGAAGGAAAAAAGAGATTTCACTTGTACGTTAGCAACTTTGAATTTTGTTATTATTAATATTTTTTTGTTTCTCCTGAGTTAGAGATAACAAGGAAACAAGGGATATAGTGATTTCTGATATTGAGGATACGAATCTCTGTGTTATAATCATTGCAGGAAAGTGCATCAAGTTTTTCATAAAGATCTTCTATCAATTCATCATAATAGACTTAGGAAATCAAACTATAAGGTCGTTTTCTCATCATTTGATAAAAACTAATTTTAGAAAGTCATTGTTAATTTTCCTTAGAATTTTAATTTATTTTCAAAATCTCTCAAATTAATTCACTTGAATTTAAAGAAAAGATTTGCAGGTATTTGCGACCGTCAAATTAATCACTCATCTGTGAGAATGATCTTTATTCACTTTATATTACTTGAACCGTCACACGCTCTTGCGTAATTTACATATCCGTTTGGGGCATATCAAGTTTTTGGCGTTGTTGTTGGGGACATATCAAGTTTTTGACATCGTTTTCGGGGACATATCAAAGAGCACACATGTAGTGAATACCTACATGAATTCATTAAGCTGGGGCGCTATGCAGGGTCTATGTTGGAAGATGAGGAGACCAAGATCAACATGTTTTATAATGATCTACGAGATGATTTATGACTACTATTGGTGGGTCCAAAGTTATTTGGATTCCATGTCTTACTGACGTCGGTTAGATCATTGGAGATGGACTTGGAGAAAGTCCAATGAAAAAAGACTTGGGTGTCAAAAAGTCTGGGTATCAAAGATTCAAGAAGAAGTTTAGTTTTTCAGAACCAACTTCTTATGTTGTTTCAGGTGCGATGACTAGGCAAGGTTTGATTATTTGCTATATTTGTGGCAAGTCAAGACATATAGCCCGAGAGTGTTGTAGTGGTCCACCAAAGATGGATAAAAGACGAGTTTGTTAAATAAGGAGAAAGGGAAAGTAGTGGAGCCAACTGCATCCCAGTACACTATAGCACAACCGAGAGTCTACTCCCATGGCCAGTATGAGGCCTTTCAGCAAAACGTTGTTACAGGTATGAGTTATTATATAGCTGTTATAGCTTGTTGTACTTTATACCTTGTGTGCGAATGCATGTTTTACATGTTTGTCATTAGGCTACGTCCTAATACTTGCCTATCCAACAAGAGTTCTCTTTGACCAAGAGCGTCTCACTCCTTTCTATTTAAAGACTTTATATTATATAGTGGAGCGTGTTCGTCCGTAAAGGTTAGATTGGAGATAATGCTGCCACATGGATAAAAGGTAAGTGTGGATAGGAGGAATTGTTCGAAGGTGTAGATAGGAAGTCATTTGTTTGAATTGGAAGCATCGATGCTGTTGATATCTGAATTTGATGTGATCTTTGATATGTAAAAGCTTTCGGAGTAGCATACATGCATTGATTGCAATTCAAAAGAAATCACATTGGGGGAAAAACACTGAATGTGAGAGTACATTTGCTGGTATTGAAGATTGATGTCCGCTCTCCAAGTGATCAAGGCAGTTCGGAAAGGTGCAGAGTTGTTCTTCAAGCAGTTGGAGGCTTTAGAGTCCATGCCCAGTTTGAGTGATGTTCTTATTATATTGGAGTATGCTAATGTATGTCCAAAAGCTCTCCCTAGAGTTTCACCTCGGCGAGAGATCGACTTCACTATTGAACTGTTGCTGGGGGACAAACCAGTATCACGCTCGTTGTACCGTATAAATTCAAAGGACAGCGGAACTAAAAGCTCAGTTACAAGAGTTGCCAGAGCAAGGCTATGTATGTCAGAGTTCATCCCCTTGGAGTGCACTGGTCGTCTTTGTGACGAAGAAGGATGGAAGCTTGTATATGATTATCGACTACTGAGAACTGAATAAGATGATAGAGAAAAACAAATATCTAATTCTGAGAATTGAAATCTTCCCATGGTTTTTGAGAGTAGTCTTTTACAACCAATCGAGCATTATATGTAGAGATAACTCTAGTTTCTGCAGACTTGGTTTTAAAGAGTCTTTTAAGTCTGATAGTAACTTTGTTGGAAGCAAGTTTAGCTAATTCCATGTTTTATTTTGATATATAGTTTTCCATTCTTTATACATTGCAGTTTGCCATTTGGAATCCATATATATTTCTTCATAAGTAAGAGCAGTGGCGGAACTAGGATTTTGAAGTCGCACTGGCACAATCTAAGTACTGTCAATTCGGGGGGGTTCGGGGGGCAGCGCACCCTGAGCGGGGGTTCGGGGGCAGCGTCCCAAAATTTTTTTTTCATGCTCTGAAAACGTGAAATAATAGTTTCTGTTGTAATACTATCGGCAAAGATATGGTCTGTTGTAATTTCTAAAGATAGAGGGATGCAACATGTAATTATGCTAACTCCTAAGGGAGGTTTGGGTAATTAATAGTAATAAAAACATCAAAATAAAAGGAGGAGAAAAACTACCAAGAAAGCTACTGTTTTGTCAGTTCCTGTTCTAGCTTTTGCAAGAACATTTTTGCCTAAAAAGAACACGATAAATAAAATAAAATACTACAATAAGAAGAGCGTTACAGTTATCCATAATGCTTTAATGTAGAAAACAGTAATAAACAACTAAAAAAAGAAAAGCAGAAGGGTGTATGCACATGGACTGATCATCATTATAAACAATCATCTCGTCCCAACTAGTTGGAGTTAATTTTATGAATTATCATTTTTCATTCATTCACATTAAATGATAGAGGTGTTAAATGTAAATTACACAAATTAATTCGAACAACTTCTATCCACATTACCTTAGGTCTACTCCTTCACATATATCATACTTCTAAATTAATTATATATACTCACCTAAGTGGTATATTTTCTAAATTTTGTGAGGCATATCAAAACCAGTTTCATTATAATAATGGGCTCCATCTCATCGCTAAAAAGTGAAATTGTGCAAATACATTTGATAAATGTCAGATTATTATAGCTTTCACTTGGTTTAAATTTTTTTTTGACACTTAAATAAAGGCAAAGGTTGCTATGGCTGAAAGGATAAAAGTTCTCAAAAAAATAAAAGATCAAACATAATTGCATAAAGTATTTATCCATGCATTCCCTCCAATATGTTACTAAAATCAGCAAATGGAAAAAATTAGAATCTGTTTCTGAAATCAGGAACAAAAAACATGAATTGAAAAAAATCTGAATTAGGAATTGAAAATATCTAGAATATGTTTCTGAAACGAGCAACGAAAATTGAAAAAAAAATATGAATTGAAAAAAATTGGAATCTGGTTCTAAAATCAACAACAGGAAATAGAAATTGAAAAAAAAGACAGAAATTGCAAAGAAGAAGAAGAAGGCAAAGAAGAAGAAGAAGAAGAAGGCAAAGAAGAAGAAGAAGAAGGCAAAGAAGAAGAAGAAGAAGAAGAAGAAGAAGTAGAAGTAGTAGTAGTACCGACGAGAGTCGGAGCCGGAGCAGGGAGCGGCGTCGCAGATCGGGAGCAGGAGGAGCAGGGAGTGGTTATTTAGCGATAAAAAACCCAAAAATCGGTCGGGCACGTGCCCTACCGTGCCCAGGGCTAGTTCCGCTGGTTGAAAAATGTTGTCTGAGTTTTTGTTTCTTGATAAATATCTTCTAAACTGTCGCTTTTACTGGTGATGAAGGTGAAGTAGGACTTGATTTTGAAGATATATCTTCATGACGACAATCTTCTTCAAGGTTACCAGAATTGTAGTGGAGGGGGCTCTGCAAGTGCTGAAATTTCATTTTGGGTTGATCAACCTTCTAAACCTCAGATTCTTATTCCCAAGTTGCATCTTCATTGGATAGTACTTTTTTAGATATTATTAACTTGTTGGTGATGGGACTAAAAGTTGATAGGCTTTGGATTGCTCACTATAGCCTATAAAAATACACTTTTCACTTTTGCTATCAAGCTTATATATATTTTTAAGTGGAACAAGTGTATAAGCTAAGCATCCGAAGATCTTAAGATGGTCAACTGAAGGGTTTCTCTGTTTTAACATAAAATGGGGAGTAGTACTGGTAATTGCCTTTGAAGGTACATGATTTAGAATATAGATGAGAGTTTGAGTAGCTTTTGCCCAATATGTTTTATTAAATTTTTTTGCTTGTAACATAGTTCTTGCCATCTCCAAGATAGTGCAGGTTCTCCTCTCAACCAATCCACTTTGTTGTAAAGAACAAGATGCTGTCAACTCTCTTTTAATTCCTTCATTTTGGTAAAATTTCAATAACTGGTTGGAGGTAAATTCACTACCTCGGCTAGTTCTAAAAGCTTTAATTTTTAACACCATTTCTATTTTGACTTGGAGCTTTAATATTTGAAACTTTACAAAGGCTTCTGATTTATTAGTTAAGTGAAACATTCATATACAACGGTTAAAGTCATCTACTAAGAGCAAGTGGCAAGCACCTTTTACCTCCAAAAGAGGTATGAGAAGTTGGCACCCATAAATCCCTAAGAATCAGTTCCAAAGGCTTGAATGTTCTGAGAAGTGCCTTTTTGGGAAAAGATGTAGTCTTCACAAAAATTATTTTTTTTGTTTGGTTTTTCTGGGAGTTTTGTAACTAAAGATTTGCTTTCATTAGCTGTATTGCTTGTCAATGAATGTGTCCAAATAAATGTCGCTTAAGAGAGTGTTGACGAATGCAACTATATTGTTGGCAGTTGAAGGCATGCTGCCTAATTCTCGACACGTGGAGGATAAATAATCGATTATTAGTGAGTTCTGCTGAGTCTAACAGGACACCCGAGGCTTGATGTCGAATATGAGCTCCAAAATCATCACAAAGGATAATGTATTCTTTATATATTAGTTGTTTAATGTTGCGGTATATTTATATGTATGGTAACGAGTCTTTATTGGCTTTGGTTATGATCTAGTAGGAATCTAATATCTCGTCAAGAATTTAGGGTTATACCTATAAATACTTCTGTTGGTGGCAACATAAAGATTGTTCCAAACTTGACGGTAACACGAGATGCTTCGACACAGTAACATTCTCGAAGGAAATCATTTTTGCGCCCTACCCCCCTCTCGCGTAATCGGCCGCCGCTCTCGATTTTTTTTTTGTTGGCATTTTTCGATTCTTCTGCTTGAATCCCGATCACATCCTGTCACCGATCGTAGATTTGGGAGAGCCTTTCCTTCCCGTCGAGTGCTCTGCATCAGTGATCACTGCTCGATTGAAGGAAGAGATCCGCCCTTGTTGCTGATCACGGCTTCTTCTCCTTATCACCGTTCAATAGAAAGAAGGGGAAGCCCGCTCTTTTTTTGCGATTTTCAGCGCCGCCGCTCCCGAGTCCGGGCATTTTTCTGCCGCCGCCGCGGGTGTGCCGCTTAGATCGGAAACTTTCCCGTCGCTGTTTTTTGCATGAAGGATCACACTCGTCTGTCTTCATCGATCGTGATCTAGGTCCTCAGATCACAGATCTGTGTCTTTGTGCACCATTACTGTCGATCGGAATAGGAGGAATCACGAGCTCTACTTTGGACCGACTGTTCTTTCTCTAGTTTGTGCCGTTCTTAGGAGGAGTGGCCTTCTCCTCTGTTGTTTTCTTTTCCCAGATCCGTGGAAGACCAAGGGAAGGTGATCGTGAGTCCTTCCTGTTCTCCTTTCTTGGACTGCAATAGATTGGGAACTCAAGATCGGCTGCTGCAAGTCTCTGAACCAGATTCATATTGGAATCTTTGCTGTGTCAGATCTTAAGAAGGTTTTTTTGGTGGTGTGTTTGGAGGCCTCTCCTTCATCTCCTTCTGTCAGATCTGATCCGTTGGAGTTTGGTTCTTGCTTGTTGTTTGGTCCTGAAGGAGCAAATTCCAAGTTCACTTCCACTAAAGTTGCTAGGGGAATTCCGGAGATTTTGAAAGGCATCCATAATGTCGGAGGGAAATTCTCCTGTGGTGATGATCAAGTTGGAGAAATTCTCTAACTCAGAGTTCGGTGCCTGGAAGCGGAACACACAGTTTGGCATGAAGTATTTGAACATCTTTTACATTGTGCAGTCCGACTTTGAGTCTTTTAAAGGAGGTGAAGATGAGGAACACTGGATTAACGATTAAGATTTTATCGTGATTACCTCCTCAGTTGTCTCTCCAGCAGACTGGTAGAGACATACGGTAAGATGAAAACTGCAAAATAGATCTGAGATGCTCTGTAGGAGCAATTCAAAGAGGAAGATAACATATCTAAGACGCACCTAGTGGATAAGTTTATGACTTTCACCTTCATTGAAGATAGGGAAATACTTCCTCTGGTTGTAGATTTAAGTGTCACATGGACAAGCTGAACAGTGAGAACATCCCTCTGCAAGATAAATTTGTTGCATGAGCCATCATTTTCAAGCTTCCATCGGCATGATACTCCTTTAAGATGAAGATGTATCAGAATAAAACACAAGTTAGTTTTAAAGACCTCAAACGTTTCATCTACATTGAGGACGAGAACCAGACTAGACATGCTTTAGAGACAGTTAGTAAGCAGAAGTCTACTGCTAACATGATTACACATCCTAAGCTAATGCCTACGACTGCAAAGACTTAACAGTCCACCAGTGCACCCGCAGTTACTGGCACTAGTAGGAAGATCAAGAAATTTAAAGATAAATCCTATAACTGCAAAAAGTGGGGTCACTGTGCTTCCGAGTGCAGACAACCCAAAATGGGTGAGTCCAGTACACCTAAGACTGATAACAAAGCAAAAATGTTTTATTAGACTATGCCTACCAAGTTTGTTGCCATGGTTGAAAAAAGGGAAGATCAATACTGATTGGTGGTTAGATTCAGGTGCTACCTGCAATGTCTGCAACAATTCTGTGCTTCTGAAGAATACCACTGTAGCTGATGAGACAGTTACTGTTACGAATGGAGATACTGCTCAGGTACTTCAGTCTGGGACTGCGGATATGCTACTCTCTTCAGGTACACATTTAATTTTGAAAAATGTTAAATTTATACGTACATTAGCCCTTAATTTAGTTTTAATTAGCCCGTTATGCGATGTTGGTATGTCGTTTAACATTAATGCTGATAGAGTAATTTTAATGGTTAACTCGCATTACTTTGGTTGTGATTATGTCGTAATTGAGATATATAGATCGAGTCTAGCAAACGAAGTAGTAAATCAGGTTAGTTCAAATCTGATAGATCCTAATACTTTACATGCAAGAGTAGGACACGTAAATTATAGAAAACTACCAATACTAGCTAAAACTTATAATATCCCCTTATACACAATAATCAAGTTTGATAAATGTGAAATTTGTGCTCAAACCAAGATAACTAAAACGCATTTTAGTCTGATTTCTATGAGCATACAATTACTATAGTTAATACATTCTGACATATGCGACTACAAAAGCTTTGCCACATTTATCTTTTTAAAATCAAAGATGAAGCTTTTGAAAGATTTCGCATATTCAAAAATAACGTTAAAAATCAACTTGACATGAAAATTAAGAGGCTAAAAAGTGATAGATGAGGAGAATATATATTAGGGGAGTTTATAGATTTTCTCGCCAACAATGACATTATCCCTGAAACCACCGCCCCATTCTTACCTCAATCCAACAGTATTGCTGGGAGGAAAATAAAACTTTAACATAAATGTTGAATTATATGTTATTGACTGCTAGCATGCCTGCGACCTATTGGGGTGAAGCTGTCTTAACTTCAAATCACATTCTTAATAATGTTTTACATGCAAAGTTGAAGTAAACCCGTTATAAGCATTGCTTTAAGAGACCTCCTATATTTGATAATCTTAGGACATGAGGCTGTATCGCTTATGCTAGGATACCTAACTATAAGAGAGCTAAGATTGGATTTAGGACAAACACATGCATCTATCTAAGATGTGCAGATGATAGTGTTGCAGACAGATTTCTAGATCTATCAACAAATACAGTATTAGAATTTAGAGATGTTTTTTTAAGGATAAGTTACTTAAAGATAAAAAGCTGACTCTTCCAGGTCTGCTAACCACTAATACTGAAACTACTGTTGAGCCAGAACTAAGAATCTCTGACACTGATCCAATAAACACTAGTGGTTTAACATATAAAAAGTTATCTAATAGAAAATGAGTGACTAAAAGCTTCGGTACAAAATTTATGACTTTTCATGTTGAAGCTGATCCATCTACCTATAAGAAAGTGATACGATCTAGGAATTATCTAATAGAAAATGATTTTTTTGGTGGTGTGTTCTTATTGGATTTGGTTAGGATCAAGTAGAAATCCAATAACCCGTCGGGGATTTAGGGTTACGCCAATAAATACCCCTGCTGAGGGTAATGTGGAGGTCGTTCCAAACTTGACGGCCACATGAGATGCTTTAGACACAGTAATATTCAATACTTAATAAATTTTGGGTTAAGATTGACACATAACAAACATTTGTAATCCGTTTTGATTCACCCGTGTGGATTTGAACATAAATTATACATTTGCCCTCTATATGGACTGAAACTCCATTGCCAAGTAAAAACTGAGATACAGAGGTTTCATCCAACTGAATAAATTTGGATTAATCATTATTCATATGACATGAACACCCATTGTCTAAGTTTCATACATCAAATTTCTCTTCTGGGGCTTGGGTACAGCAACAAAATATTTTCTCTATGTTTTGATTTCCTATTTAAGAGAATTTAACTTCTTTTGTTTTATGCCAACAGTTCTGTTATGAATGATTAGGAACTCGACATTCTTTTGCATCAAAAGAAGCAATTTTTTGAATAGTGATTGCTCTTTTTGCATATAATGTGGTTTTTTATCTTGAGTTGTTAAACTTTTCAAAGTTATAATTAAAAGGCAATTTACTTTTACCATTTCCAGGCTCCCAATTGTTAAAATTTGATACTTTGTGTTGAAGGAGTGGCTTCTGATTTGTAATCCTTCTTTACTGTCTCTGGTATTAATTTTGGATAACTACAATTTAACTTGCAAGGTTTGATCTATTGGTTAAGTCATTTGATTCAATCTTTCTTCATGGATTTTTAAAGAAGCCATTGGAGCAATTAACGAAAGAGTTCTTAAGTCCTTGGTGGGCACAATTTTCTTATCTTCAATCATATCCCTAAAGATGTGAATTTACAGTTTTAGCTGTTTTGGTACCCATAATTTGCGCAAAAATAGTTTCAGATACTCCCAGGTAAATTATACATGTGGATCATGCATCTTTCTGTTTTCTTCTTCAATAAGATTTAATTCTTTGGGCAGTTCAATAGTTTTACTTAGGGGTGCAACTCGGATCGTTTCGGTTCGGTTCCGCTCAGAACCAAGAACCGACCCGTATTGGTTCGGTTCCAAATTTTTGGAACCGGAACAGACCCACGGTTCTACAATGTAGAACCGGAACCGAACCGTATATATCGGTTCGGTTCCGGTTCGGTTCTCGGTTCCTTAATATAATTTTCATATCAATTAAATTATCTTTTTTGTGGGGACAACGAATTATTTCCCTAGACATTTGTTTCTATTTCCATAGATATAAAACTTCCATTCTTCCATATATCAAACGATATGTCAATTTACTAAAATGTTTCATGCATGATAAGAATTATTCACCATTTAGTAGAGAACAAAACCTGCAAGTGATGTTGGCAATGACGGAGTCGGTAGTAATTTGTCGTTCGGCAGCAATCTTGCTAGCAACTAGATCGGGTCATTATGTTCCAGCGGTTAATGCTGTAATTGCTATAACATAAGAATTAATCCCTGCAAATACAAGGTAAACTTTATTTATATCTGCTGATTCAATTTGACGTGTAGCACACGAGAAAACGTATGAAGCAAACCTGTAACGAAGCTATTAGATCTATAAATGAGGGAGCAGATAAAAGCAATCCACTTATCCACCCATGAGCTATTTCACAAAGGGGCATAAAAGCAAATAGCAATCTCCGGGGAAGTAACAATGAACACCACAAAATATTTGCACTTTCAAATAGATAGGCAGATAGCATTAAATAGATAGCATTAACATTAAACAAAATGATTTAAAAATTGCTATTAAACTACATAAATGGACAAACATTAAACAAAATGAGTAGCAGATTAAGCAAAGAAAAATGGATAAACATTAAACAAAATGGACAACTACATAAAGTTTCTATTAAGGAAATACGGAATGTTGAGTAGTAGATCACTCCAATTTTCAGCACCTATCAATCTCTTTCAAGTGCACATCCATACGTTTTACTGCAATAGTTACATGCAGCTTTCTTAGAATTTTCACCCTCTTTTTTCTTAATCTTAGAAAAATGACCCCATATATTAGACTTATACTTGTAATCTCTCTTCTGCGCATTAGATGTGCTAGGCACAGTACTCCCATCTACAATTGTAGTGGGCTCATCTGTAACAATTAGAGCACATGCTGCGGCGATAACTTCATTTGTGTCTCCCACGCTAGACATATTAAAGACCTAATATATAAATAATTTTTAGACCCAATTTCATAATGAAAAATACATAACTTGATAACCATACACACGTCAGTTTCAATTTTATAATGTGCGTTGTGCACACAACACAAGAACACATACACACATTACTTTCAATTTATATTTTATAATGTGCACTTGCACATTACACACAATGACCCATGCAAGTTAACAAGTTAATGAATTGTATTCAAGTAAATGCATACACACATGACACATGTCACACATCCACATGCACAAATCCGCTTGCAGCAAAATAGAAGAAGGAAGAAGACTTACAACGCGACTATGCAAGTAGAAACAGAGTTCTGCAAGAAAATAGTTCCGTAAATCCTCAAAACAGAGTCGGAAGGTTGGGCATAACCAGCGGAGGAGGAACACAGAAATCTGGAGAATTTACTAGATTTTATCAACTTGATCGTAACACAAAAATCTGACTATGGCTAGGAAGAGTTACCAGATTTACAGAAATCTGGAGGAACACAAAAATCTAGAAGATGGCGAGGAAGAGTTACCTTAATCGACGTCGGCGGGAGACTTCGAGCGTTCGGTCGGCCTTCACGGGAGACGGGGACGGGAACTCTAGCAACTAGAGGTGCTAGCTTGGAGCGTTCGGACTTCGATTGGCCTTCACGGGAGATGTGGACGGGAACCTCGCAGTCGCAGTCTCGCAGGACAGCGGCGCTAGGGTTGGGACTTGGGAGAATGAACAGCAAAAGTGCGGAAGTCGAAACTTCACGGGAGATTGAAATGAGAAATGTGAACTTAAAAGGTTAAAAACTTAATAGTTAATATGTTAATATATTAAAATTTTAAAATGTTCCATTATTTTATATTAAAAAATTTGAGATAACGTGCAGTGCAGCCGGTTCATTATTTTATATTAAAAAATATACTAATTGAATCTTTGATAGTGATGCAAATGTGCAGTGCAACCGGTCTAATGCGGGCCAAAAAAAATTATTAAAAAATACGGTTCGGGTCGGTTCACTGGTACCCGACCACGGGACCCGAGAACCGAACCGAACCGATGGTTCTAGTTTTTTCAAGAACCGTACCCGAACCGACTATTGTGGGAACCGACCCGAACCGTCCGGTTCAGATCGGTTTTGGTCCTGTTCTCGGTTCTTCGGTTACCTTTGCACATGCCTAGTTTTACTTGTGGGATATGTTAGTGAGGCCGTTTGAAACAACATCCCATAATCCTTGCGAGATAAAGACTGCTTGCATATGGATGCTCCAAAAGTAATACTTTTAACCATTAAATTCTGGAATACTGGTTTGTGAAATAAAGAATGTGCTAGTAGAAGCCATGAACTCCAATGATGCCCTAAGATTAATCGAGCCTCTGATACACGTTACAGTACTAAAGGTCTTACAAATTTTTTATTTATCATCTTAGGCTTTGTTTGGCATGGTGGTGGCGGTCATGAACATGAGTGTAAATTGTCATTCGTTAAAGCACACATAAGTGTTGAAACCAGGAAAATTCTCAACCTCAGAAATCGGATCAAGCCAGCCTAAAGTTACTGGCTCCATGACCAGGCTGAACGGCTAAGATTACTAGAATGAAGAAGAAAGTCAACAAACAGGACCCCAGATGCTACGACGGAAAGGTCCCACCACCTAACCGGATGCTTGGAAGAAGCAACCCCTCCACAACAAGAATTGGCCGAGCTAGGTGTAACGGCCCAAATCGAATTAAGGAGACGAGTGTGAAAATGAATTCACAAGAATTAACTTTATATGCCTATCGAGTATGATAATACGTAACCAAGTTTTACATGACCATAAAAATAGCTATATGCAAGGACGTCTAAGTGGAAATTGATATTATTTTGTTTTTCTACATGGGGCATACTCATGAAATGACGTACTCTACATTATTACGGTGATTCATGTTAAAACAAATTGAAGCTATAAGATGGTTGAACACGTAATGAAGAGTATGCAAATGACGAGTTGTACATTATTTAGCTTCAATAGAACTACTGTCACATATTTGTACAAAATGTAAACAAGATTTGAAGACTATGAGAAAAAAAATGTTATCATTGTACGTCGCCTCGGTATCAAGTTATTATTATTTACACTGGGACTGGAAATGTTGGATAAAAAACTGCGATAATCACGTAAATAAATGGTGAAATTTGTGTGTGATAGCAAAAGCAACAAATTGTCATGATAAATGTCCAATATTGAAAATGATGCAAAGAATTATAATGAAATATGACTTCGGCATTGAACACATGATATTGCTTTTTATCACAACAGTTTAAAATATGAACATGTTGATAGGACATGAAAAGGTTCAAAGAACATAATGACAGTATGACAAGTATACAAAATTGGGTGTTAAAACCCAAATTGATGTACAACGTGATAGGGTGAGGTAGGATGGCATATGAGTCGGTAAGAGAAACATGTGAGGGTTCATATTGTGATGTAATGAACTTGATACCAGTATCAGTGCAAGATATATGTGATATACGAATATAGATCAAAGCCCAACAAGATATGCAAGATTGAAACAAAGAAAGGTGAGCGAAGGTTAGATATTGGGAAAGTAGTTTGTGAAACAGTTAGAATTAAAATAAAACTGTTAGAGTATACATTGATTCATGTGTATAGAAACTGAAATTCAAAATGATGAAAAGACCTATGATGTGATGTGTGATGACGATAAATTTGAACTGTGAAAGAAAATATGATAGCAGAACATGGAAAAAAGTGAAATTGTTTGGGGTCAGGTTATTTGCATGAAAGACGACAACAAATGAATTAAAAGACACATATACAACATGTGTTGTTTATAACAATGTTATGCATAAAACAATGTTCACCTTGATATTGGTACACAACATGAATTGTAATTCAACGACCCAAATGTGCATAGATGAAAGAGCAAGACTAATAACACATTTATTATATCAGGTCATGTTGACTTCATGGTCAAATTGATATCGTGTCTTGTTTTCGAGGAATGACTGACCCAATCAGCCTTCACTAAAATTTTGTATAAATATATATATATTGTACCAATTAACACTCCCAATTAGGCACCAAATTGAAAACCCCCAACATTAAGAGATCTTCCAAGTGAATCCAAGAGAAGACCCATAAAAATCAAAAGCAGGACTGAATAAGGTAACAACTGAAGATACTTAACTGTGGCTAAATCATCCAAGCTAAGTAAGGAAAAGAATTCCCCAAAGAAAATCACGGTAAAGAAATTGGCCAAACAACAACCATGGGCAACAACAGCCAGTAAAACCACCAACCCAGAAACAGGCATCTTATTCCAGATATGAAAGGAAAACTGAAAGGACTCATCATAGTTTCCAACACCAAAAAGAAAACTCAGAGGAATAAATAACAAAAACATATGTTCTATGAAATTAGACCGATCTGACCAATTAAACATGAGAAACTAATCTCAACTGGACTTAACATTAAAAAAATATTCCTGAAAATTACTCCCACTAGCAGGAATAATGGCACAACCAAGTAATCCGAAATCACACCAAAAACCTACATGATCATGCTCTTCCATTACTGAACAAGGTAAATAAGGGAGAGGAAGCTTACAGTGATATTAAAAGGAAATCTGAGTACTGCTTCAAGTCAAAACCAACCGATCCCAAACCAAGCGCAACCAAGCTCAGCTCATGTGAAGCCTTGTCGGCCAAGCCCTACTCCAGCAACAACAAAGAAACCCCGGGAGAGAGAGGGAGATGAGGAGAAGAGAGGAGGAAGAACGGCTCCATCACCAGGAACCCTAAAAGCGATCTCGGCTCACCCAGCTCCAAGCAATCCGAAATGAGATAGATATTGGGGGAAACAATAGGGATTAGAATGAATAGTGCAAAGCATCACCGCTTCCAGCCATCACTCATTAATTTTCACCGCCACATTTAATTGCTCACTAACCTTCATTAACTCATAATACCCAACTCACTTAACTACTGTTAATAATATTGAAACCGACCGACTTAAAAATCTAGCCACTTGCAAAATACAGATATCGCAAAGCATGACATCTCAAGACAGGCGCGAGGATGACACAAAGTTCGGTAAATGGAAGGAAAGGTTTATGGTGAGAGCTACTTGTTTAATCTTATGTTTTATTGCTCTCTTTTTCATTATGTACACTTGTATTAAATCACTGATAATGATTATCGCTATTATGTATGACCTGGTACAAAAGCAAACAGACGATTAGTTTCTGAGGGGATTAAGAAATCAATAAACCCTATATATATTAAAGAGTTGCATACAACGAACATAAATAAAAGTGCATCGATGCATGAAAATATTAAGGGTATAACTGAACGTGTATGCGCATAAAGGATACTGATGGTTTGCCAAATCAGTCGGCCGAAAGCCATAGACGCGTGTTGAACGTACTAATTTGGACACGGTTGACCCCGAGGGATCGGGCCCAAAGACTGAAATACTTAAAGATGGATACTGATACTGTTACAGTTACCCTCAACATTACCTAATGTAAAAGATAACATTAGAACGAACGATTATACAGTCACACTGAGACATTGCTAATGAACAAGCGAACAAATATGGTTTTACGGTTACATTACGTTCATGATTACCTTGTCTCATATTTGAACTTCTTGCATTGATACTGGTATACCTTACTTACACTGTTACATATATCTTATAATGTTTTATGATTACTAACATTTCAGTTATAATATTGCTTTACAGTTTCATTACTGTTACAGAAACAGATTAGTATAGCAATTTGTTGTTGATATATTTTATCCTTCATATTATATGTACAACAAATAAAGAGGTATTCACCTCACTTAGTCATATTTTTATGACCAAGTCCGTCGCCATTTTTGTTCAGGTATGTGACATGACTTTGGGGACGTAAAGAAACGTGAAGTTGATTGTGGAAAGGCCGAAAAGACTCATAGAATCCTTCAATTTATGTGGTACGTCTTATTATGTGTTTTATTTTATACTCACTGCCCTTACTTCGTTCTGGGACAACTGTCATGAAAGTAGCTTAGATACAAAAATAGGTGGGGTCTACAATGGGGGCTTCACAATTTGGTATCAGAGCCAGATTTTCAAGAAGTTTGGCCGTGGTGAGTACAAAATATTTACACATGATTTGACGTTAAGAGTACACATAGAGGTCTAATTTACGGAATCGGTCCAAATCGAATTAAGGAGACGAGTGTGAAAATGAATTCACAAGAATTAACTTTATATGCCTATCGAGTATGATAATACGTAACCAAATTTTACATGACCATAAAAAGAACTATATGTAAGGACGTCTAAGTGGAAATTGTTATTATTTTGTTTTTCTACACGGGGCATACTCATGAAATGACGTACTCTACATTATTACAGTGATTCATGTTAAAACAAATTGAAGTTATAACATGGTTGAACACGTAATGAAGAGTATGCAAATGACGAGTTGTACATTATTTAGCTTCAATAGAACTGCTGTCACATATTTGTACAAAATGTAAACAAGATTTGAAGACTGTGAGAAAAAAATGTTATCATTGTACGTCGCCTCGGTATCAAGTTATTATTATTTACACTGGAACTGGAAATGATGGATAAAAAACTGCGATAATCACGTAAATAAATGGTGAAATTTGTGCGTGATAGCAAAAGCAATAAATTGTCATGATAAATGTCCAATATTGAAAATGATGCAAAGAATTATAATGAAATATGACTTTGGCATTGAACACATGATATTATTTTTTATCACAAAAGTTTAAAATATGAACATCGTGAGTTGACAGGACATGAAAAGGTTCAAAGAACATAATGACAGTATGACAAGTATACAAAATTGGGTGTTAAAACCCAAATAGATGTACAACGTGATAGGGTGAGGTAGGATGGCATATGAGTCGGTAAGAGAAATATGTGAGGGTTCATATTGTGATGTAATGAACTTGATACCAGTATCAGTGCAAGATATATGTGATATACGAATATAGATCAAAGCCTAACAAGATATGTAAAATTAAAACAAAGAAAGGTGAGCGAAGGTTAGATATTGGTAAAGTAGTTTGTGAAACAGTTAAAATTAAAATAAAACTGTCAGAGTATACATTGATTCATATGTATAGAAACTTAAATTCAAAATGATGAAAAGACCTATGATGTGATGTGTGATGATGATAAATTTGAACTGTGAAAGAAAATGTGATAGCAGAACATGGAAAAAAATGAAATTGTTTGGGGTCAGGTTATTTGCATAAAATACGACAACAAATGAATTAAAATATACACATATACAACATGTGTTGTTTATAACGATGTTATGCATAAAACAATGTTGACCTTGATATTGGTACACAACATGAATTGTAATTCAACGACCCAGATGTGCATAGATGAAAGAGCAAGACTAATAACACATTTATTATATCAGGTCATGTTGACTTCATGGTCGAATTGATATCGTGTCTTGTTTTCGAGGACGAAAATCTTTATAAGTGGGGAAGAGTTTGTAATGGCCCAAATCGCTCAAATCGTAAAGTGACTAAATAAAATAAAATAAAATAAAATGTGATAGTAATATCCCCTATGATGATAATATATAGACACGAATGTTATTGACATAAGTTATGTTTATGGGCATCACTTATCATTGGCAAGTGGCTGGATTTTTAAGTCGGTCGGTTTCAATATTATTAACAGTAGTTAAGTGAGTTGGGTATTATGAGTTAATGAAGGTTAGTCAGCAATTAAATGTAGCGGTGAAAGTTAATATGAGTGATGGCCGGAAGCGGTGCTGCGTGACACTATTCATTCTAATCCCTATTGTTTCTCCCAATATCTATCTCATTTCGGACTGCCTAGAGCTGGGTGAGCCGAGATCGCTTCTAGGGTTCCTGGTGACGGAGCCGTTCTTGCTCCTCTCTTCTCATCATCTCCCTCTCTCTCCCGGGGTTTCTTTGTTTGGGGTCAGGTTTTTTGCATGAAAGACTACAACAAATGAATTAAATGACACACATATACAACATGTGTTGTTTATAACGATGTTATGCATAAAACAATGTTGACCTTGATATTGGTACACAACATGAATTGTAATTTAATGACCCAGATGTGCATAGATGAAAGAGCAAGATTAATAACACATTTATTATATCAGGTCATGTTGACTTCATGGTCGAATTGATATCATGTCTTGTTTTCGAGGACGAAAATCTTTATAAGTGGGGAAGAGTTTGTAACGGCCCAAATCGCTCAAATCGTGAAGTGACTCAAAAAAATAAAAATAAAATAAAATGTGATAATAATATCCCCTATGATGATAATATATAGACACGAATATTATTGACATAAGTTATGTTTATGGGCATCACTTATCATTGGCAAGTGGCTGGATTTTTAAGTGGGTCGGTTTCAATATTATTAACAGTAGTTAAGTGAGTTGGGTATTATGAGTTAATGAAGGTTAGTGAGCAATTAAATGTGGCGGTGAAAGTTAATATGAGTGATGGCTGGAAGCGGTGATGCTTGGCACTATTCATTCTAATCCCTATTGTTTCTCCCAATATCTATCTCATTTCGGATTGCCTGGAGCTGGGTGAGCCGAGATCGCTTCTAGTGTTCCTGGCGACGGAGCTGTTCTTCCTCCTCTCTTCTCCTCATCTCCCTCTCTCTCCTGGGGTTTCTTTGTTGTTGCTGGAGTAAGGCTTGGCCGACAAGGCTTCACATGAGCTGAGCTTGGTTGCGCTTGGTTTGGGATCGGTTGGTTTTGACTTGAAGCAGTGCTCAGATTTCCATTTAATATCACTGTAAGCTTCCTCTCCCTTATTTACCTTGTTCTGTACTGGAAGAGCATGATCATGTAGGTTTTTGGTGTGATTTCAGATTACTTGGTTGTGCCATTATTCCTGTTAGTGGGAGTAATTTTCAGGAATATTTTATTTAATGTTAAGTGCAGTTGAGATTAGTTTCTCATGTTTAATTGCTCAGATCGGTCTAATTTCATAGAACATATGTTTTTGTTATTTATTCCTCTGAGTTTTCTTTTTGGTGTTGGAAACTATGATGAGTCCTTTCAGTTTTCCTTTCATATCTGCAATAAGATGCTTGTTTCTGGGTTGGTGGTTTTACTGCTTGTTGTTGGCCATGGTTGTTGTTTGGCCAATTTCTTTACCGTGATTTTCTTTGGGGAATTCTTTTCCTTACTAAGCTTGGATGATTTAGCCACAGTTAAGTATCTTCAGTTGTTACCTTATTCAGTCCTGCTTTTGATTTTTATGGGTCTTCTCTTGGATTCACTTGGAAGATCTCTTAATGTTGGGGGTTTTCAAATTCGTTCCTGATTGGGAGTGTTAATTGGTACAGTATATATATTTTTATACAAAATTTTAGTCAAGGCTGATTGGGTCAGTCATTCCTATTTTCGTTTAGTGCTTTTGAGCTTGTCTCTGTGTTATGCAAAATAGAGGGTTGTTAATTGTCAACGTCAAGAGGTGCAACCCCGATAGAACCAATGCCTAATAATACGATTCCTAAATACAGATATCACAAAGCATGACATCTCAAGATAGGCGCAAGGATGACACAAAGTTCGATAAATGGAAGGAAAGGTTTATGGTGAGAGCTACAGATCGCCATGCAACTCCTGGAGCGGCCTTCCTCGACGCCATCGTGCTGTCTAGGAGCGCATATCGCCATGCTGCTGCTCGCGCCTACCTGGAGTTAGAGACCAAGTTCGACCAACTCACCATTTGCGAGCCTGATCACCAGATTTCAGCTTTGGAGATGAGGATGGCGAGGATGGAAGAACTTTGGGCCAGCCTAGAGAACTCCGAGGCCCGCTTCCACATGATCAGCAAGATCGATCGACGGATTGCGATGAACGACCGCCGTCTTCAGGTTGCTCTCGATGAATTGGCTGGGAATCTGGGATGCGTGCGAGCATGGGCTCTACCGGTCGACTGGCGAGGATGGAGGAACAACTCCGGCTCGGCGATGACGCTATATCGGTGGCGACCGAACATTATCGATGAGCTCGCGAGATGGGCTGGGCTGTGCGACATCCTTACCCTCCAGAGCGGCCTCCTAGGACTTAGTTTTTTCTTTTCTGCCTTTTATTAGCTGAACTTGCCTCTGACGATCATGTAATGAACAATATTCTTTATTTGTAATAAGCGAGTTTGAATAGGAGTGTAACTCGGATCGGTTCGGTTTGGTTCTACATAGAACCAAGAACCAACCCGTATAAGTTCGGTTCCAAATTTTTGGAACCGAAACCGACCCACGATTCTAAATTATGAAACCGGATCCGAACCGTTCGGTTCGGATCGGTTCTGGTTCGTTTCTCGGTTCATAACACGAGACTAATGAACTACAAGGAAAATATCAAAATAAGAGATTTGTACTTTTAGGCATTAAATAAGATTGATTTGTTAAATTGTAAAATAACATCTCCAATTAAGCCCTCCGCGACTCACGCTAGCGCCCAACGCCCAGCCGACCCAATCATTATAGTTAAAATTTGTAATAATACATATATTCTTTAAAGTTAAAATTTATAATTTATATTCGGTTCGGGTCGGTTCTTGGGTACCTGACTGTCGGAACCGAGAACCGAACTGAACCGAACCATCGGTTCTATATTTTTTTTGGAACCGTACCCGAACCAACAGAAATAGGAACCGACCCGATTCACCCGGTTCGGTTCGGTTCCGGTCCGGTTTTCGGTTCTTTGAGTATTTTTGCACACCCCTAAGTTTGAATCTCGCGGTGATTTTGTTGATGGTCGCTCTTTTTTCTGTAAGCTCTTCTTTCTTCGACTTTCTGTGTATGTCTTGTGCAGTTTCTAGCGAGGTCCCGGAAAGCCTTATGCGAGATAGAACTAGGAATTAGAGTTGCTCTTGGCCAGTACGCGACTTAGGTAGACGCTTGTGTGAGGTTGATATAATCCCCCCTCCCTTCCTTGGAATATAAATAGAGGGGGTAGGTAAGTCAAAAGTATGTTGCTGCGGTTTCCTAACTTTTACTCGAGAGTAACTCCTCATACTCGCCTCCCATTTACTTTCTCTCTACTCGCATCTCCTTTGCTTTCTCTCTACTTGCATCTCCTTTTCTTTCTCTCTACTTGCATCTCCTTTCTCGCAAAACTAGCTCGCTTAAGATGCCGGGGATGATGCTAGCGTCCGCCGACAAGCCCATGCCGCGAACTTCAGTGATGCCGCCTTCAAGAGATCTATAACCTCGGAGCGAGATCTTGAGGAATTTTGTCAGCGCCATTTCGTCGAGGGCTACTCGGCCAGGCTCCTCGCGCAGTCTGAGCGATTAAACTCTTACATCGAAGGCGGATTGGTACTCTCTCTCCGCCACTTCGAGGCTGGCCTGCGACTTCCGCTATGGCCCGAATATCGACAGATCCTGCAATACTTCGGTATCGTGCCAGCCCAAATCAATCCCAATGGTGTGGCGATCATCATGGGGTTCTTGTGCTTCCTGCGAGAAGAGCGGATCGCCTTCGATCTATCTGTCTTCAGGAAGGTGTTCGCCTTCGCGACGACTCCGGACGAGATCGTCTTCTTCAGCAGCCATGTTTGCACGCTGGTCGGGACGACGAACAAAGTCCACCGGTGGGGCGAGTATCTAGTAGTCGTCACCGGCGACTTCGACGACGTGCTGCAGAGGTCACATCAACCTGCTGACGTCGTCTTCTTTCCACCGATCTTGGAGGGCGCCCGCGAGAAGCTAGTCGAGGCTTTCCACGACAGACGTTTTGATGTCAATCATTGACGAATCAACGTCAATGTTCTTTTAGAGATCCACCACTGTGCAAGTAAGTCTTCGAAGTTTGATCATACTCGCCTACTTCTCTTATCTTGCCATTGAGAAAGTCGCACTAATTTGATTTTGATGCTCGCAGTACCGTCCGAGCTCCCGACGAAGCCGCTTCCTTCGGCCAAGGAAGTCGCCTCATCACACCCGGGACCCTCCAACCAGCCGCCGGAGGTTGGGGAGAAGAAGAAGCTTGCTAAGGGAAAGGAGAAGGTCAGGCCGCCGGACCATGCGAGCAAGCGAGCCAAGTTATCTCGCCAATTGTTCGAGGACCGAGAATCTGCGGCTGATGTCGGGGCGTCTTACCTTCACCCAAACTACAACCTTGGGCGAGAAGGTAAGGATGCCTTCGGCTGCCCGCTAGTCTCCTGGTCCGCTGGCGAGCATCAGGTGATTTTTAAAGGGATCCACAATGTCAAAGGGAAATTCTTATGTGCCGATGATCAAGTTGGAGAAATTCTCTAACTTAGAGTTCGGTGTCTAGAAGTGGAACACACAGTTTGTCATGAAGTATTTGAACATCTTCTACATTGTGCAGTCCGACTTTGAGTCTTTTAAAGGAGGAGAGGATGAGGAACACTGGATTAACGATGAAGATTTTATCGTGATTACTTACTCAATTGTCTCTCCAATAGACTGGTAGAGACATACGGTAAGATAAAAACTGCAAAGTAGATCTGGGATGCTCTAGAGGAGCAGTTCAAATAGGAAGAGAACATGTCCAAGATGCACCTAGTGGACAAGTTTATGACTTTCACCTTCATTGAATATAGGGAAATACTTCCTCTGGTTGCAGATTTTGAGTCTCTCATGGACAAGATGAACAGTGAGAACATCCCTCTGCCAGATAGGTTTGTTGTAGGAGCCATCATTTTCAAGCTTCCATCGGCATGGTACTCCTTTAAGATGGAGATGTATCAGAAGAAAACACAGGTTAGTCTTAAAGACCTCAAACGTTTCATCTACATTGAGGACAAGAACCAGACTAGGCACGCTTTAGAGACATTTAGTAAGCAGAAATCTAGTGCTAACATGATTACACATCCTAAGCTAATGCCTACGACTGGAAAGACTAAACCGCCCACTAGTGCACCTGCAGTTACTGACACTAGTAGGAAGATCAAGAAATTTAAAGACAAGGGTTACAACTATAATAAGTGGGGTTACTGTGCTTCCGAATGCAAGCAATCCAAAAGTGGTGAATCCAGTATACCTAAGACTGATAATAAAGCAAAAATGCTTTATTAGACTATGCATACCAAGTTTGTTGCCATGGTTGGAAAATGGAAGACCAGTACTGAGTGGTGGTTAGATTCAAGTGCTACCTGTTATGTCTGCAACAATTCTGCGCTTCTGAAAGATGTCACCGCAGCTGATGAGACAGTTACTATTATGAATGGAGACACTGCTTAGGTACTGCAGTCTGGGACTACGGATATGGTACTCTCTTCATGTACTCATTTAATTTTGAAAAACGTTAAATTTATTCATATATTAGCCGTTAATTTAGCTTCAATTAGCTTGTTATGCGATGTTGGTATGTCGTTTAACAATAGTGGTGGTAGAGTAACTTTTATGGTTAACTCGCATGACTTTGGTTGTGCTTATGTCATAGTTGTGATGTATAGATTGAGTCTAATAAACGAAGTAGTAAATCAGGTTAGCTCAAATCTGATAGATCCTAAGAATTTACATATAAGAATAGGATACGTAAATTGTAGAAAACTACTCATACTACCTAAAACTCATAATATCCCTATAGACACAACAATCAAGTTTTATAAATGTGAAATTTATGGTCAGAACAAGATAACTAGAACACATTTTAGTCCGATTTCTAGTAGCACACAATTACTAGAGTTAATACATTCTGATATATGTGATAACAAAAGCTTTGCCACATTTATTTTCTTAAAACAAAAGATGAAGCTTTTAAAAAATTTCGTATATCCAAAAATAACGTTGAAAATCAACTTGACATGAAAATTAAGAGGCTAAGAAGTGATAGAAGAGAAGAATATGTATTATGGGAGTTTAGAGATTTTCTCGCCAGCAATGACATTATCCATGAAACCACTGCCTCATACTCACCTCAATCTAACGGTATTGCTGAGAGGAAAATAAAACTTTAACATAAATGTTAAATTTTATATTATTGACTGCTAACATGCATGTGGCCTATTGGGGTGAAGCTGTTCTCACTTCAAATCACATTCTTTATAATATTTCATATGCAAAGTTGAAACAAACCCGTTATGAGCATTGGTTTAAGAGATCTCCTGGATTTGACAATCTTAATACATGAGACAGTATCGTTTATGCTAGGATACCTAACTCTAGGAGAGCTAAGATTGGACCTAGGACAAACACATGCATTTATCTAAGATGTGCAAAGGATAATGTTGTAGGCAGATTTCTGGATCTCTCAACAAATACAGTATTAGAATTTAAAGATGATGCTTTTTTTTAGGATAAGTTCCTTAAAGATAAAAAGTTGACCCTTCCAGGTCTGCTAACCACTAATACTGAGACTACTGATGAGCCAGAACTAAGAATCTCTGACACTGAGCCCATAGACACTAGCGGTTTAGCATCTAAAAAGTTATCTAATAGAGACTGATTGACTAAAAGCTTAAGTACAAACTTTATGACTTACCAAGTTGAAGCAGATCCATCTACCTATAAAAAAGTGATACAATCTAGGGATTCTCTATTATGGAAAAAATCTATAAATAATAAGATGAATTCTCTCCTGCAAAATCACACTTGGATCTTAGTTGACTTGCCCAAAGGGACTAGAACAATTGAAAATAAGTGGGTCCTGAAAAAGAAGCTAAATTCTAATTGGAGTATCACCAAATACAAAGCACGTTTAATTGCAAAAGGCTTTACTCAAGTGAGCGATATAGACTACTTTGATATATACTCGCCTATTTGTCACATTACGACAATTAGGATTTTTCTCGCGTTAGCATCTATTGAACATTTAATTGTTCATCAGATGGATGTAAGACTGCATTCTTAAATGAAGATTTGACTGAGAAGATCTATATCCACAAACCTGACGGACTTGTCGGAGAAGGTCTAGAAAATAAGGTTCATTACTTGATTAAGTCACTCTACGGATTGAAGCAAACACCAAAATTATTATACGAGAAATTTGACCTCTGTTAAAGCCATGTGTTTTAAATCTAACTTATCAGATAAATGTCTTTATGTAAAAATAAGTTCAAATAAAGTGACAATTATATGCTTATGCGTTGATGACATTCTAATTCTAGGTACTGATCGGTCTGAGGTAGAAGATGTGAAAGTTACCTTGATGATACAATTTAGCATAACAGACTTAGGTGTGGTGAAAATCATCCTAGAAATGGAAGTGAACTTCACTAAAAAGGGTATTATCCTAAGTCAAAGTCATTACATTAGAAATCCACTAAAAAGTGGGTTACGATAATAACAAAAATATTGAAACTTCATACGATTATAACAATAGACTAAAACCAAATGAAGGTTCATCTATTAGACAGTTGAATTACTCCAAACTCATAAGAAGTCGCATGTATGCTACAACCTGCACTAGACCTAACACCACCTTTATGGTCGGCATGTTAAGTAGATTCACTAGTAACCCTGGGAAGCACCAATAGGATTCCTTAGAAAAACTAATAAGATATTTAAAGTACACTAAGAAGTATGATTTATGTTACATTAAATATCCTCTAGTGCATCAAGAGTATTCTGACGCCTCCTAGTGCTCAGAAATTGGTGATAGTAGATCCACTATTGTTTTGTGTTTACACTAGGAGGAGCTGCAGTAGTCTGGAAGTCAAAGAGGCAGATATGCATTGCACTATTCTTTATGGAATTAGAACTGTATATTCTAGCTTCAACATGAGAAAAAGTAGAGTGAATAAGAGATTTGATAATGGACATTCCAACCACAACTCTGAAAATGCATTATATTTCGATCTATTGTGACACTCAAGCCACAAAAAGCATTGCAACAAATATGTTGTTCAACGGAAAGCGAAGACAACTAAGGATGAAACAGACATGCTTGACTTATCTCACAAGTTAGGGGATAATCTCTCTATTGGACGTGAGATCAAAAGATAATATAACAGATGCCCTTACCAATGACTTATGTAAGGTTCTAATAACTACAACATCGAGAGAGATGAGATTAAAATCTATTTAGTGGACATATCTTATATTTTAAATTGTAAAACTGAAGTCTGCTTATATTCAAACATCTAGAGTGAGCACGCTGAAGTATTTCAGATGCTATCTGATGAAAATCAGAGATCAATAGTTGTCATTCATTCCAAACTTGATGACTTACGAAATTATTTTTATTCAATTGTTGATTTGGGTATCATTTCAAAAAAAATACTGAAGTTGCTGATATGTATCCTATATTGTGATTATTAGTTATATCTGCAAAAAGAGGAATAGTGATGACAGTTTTTGCAGATAATGCAGTTTTTTCTCTTGAGTTGTTAAACTTTTCAAAGTTATAATTAGAAGGTTAATTACTTTTACCATTCCCAGGCTCCCAATTGTTAAAATTTGATACTGTGTTGAAGGAGTGGCTTCTGATTTGTAATTCCTTTTTTAGTGTCTCAGGTATTAATTTTGGATAACTGCAATTTAACTTGCAAGGCTTGATCTATTGGTTGAGTCATTTGATTCAATCTTTTTCATGGGTTTTTAAAGAACCCATTAGAGCAATTAACGAAAGAGTTCATAAATCCTAGTGGGCATGATTTTCTTATCTTCAATCATATCCCTAAAGCTGTGAATTTGATTGATGATATGAAGTGTTCTTGCAAGTAGATCTTAGATACTTTCTCCCGATTTCATTGATAAGTTCTCAAAGTCTTTCTACAAATTTTGAAGTTTCAAAGTATTTGCAGTCTCATCCCCTTTATATTCCTCTTATAATGAATCCCAAACAGTTTTAGCTGTTTTGGTACCCATAGTTCGCGCAAAAATAGTTTCAGATATACTCCCTGGTAAATTATACATATGGCTAGGGCATCTTTCCATTTTCTTCTTCAATTAGATTTAATTCTTTGGGCAGTTCAATAGTTTTACTTGTGGGATATGTTAGCGAGGCTGTTTTAAACAACATCCCATAATACTTGCGAGATAAAGACTGCTTGCATATGGATGCTCCAAAAGTAATACCTTTTACCATTGAATACTGGAATACTGATTTGTGAAATAGAGAATGTGCTACTAGAAGCCATGATCTCCAATGATGTCCCAAGATTAATCGAGCCTCTGATACAAAAAACATGGCTGAGGAGAAAATACTAATACACGTTACAGTACTAAAGGTCTTACAAAAGTTTTATTTATCATCTTAGACTCTGTTTGGCATGGTGGTGACGGTCATGAATATGAGTGTTAAATTGTCATTCGTTATTGCACACCTAAGGAACTTCACACACTTTTATGTTCAAGCGGATGATGTTTGTTACGTATTTCTTAACAAATAACGTTTTAATCCATGCGTTTACGACCCCCACCACTATGTCATAGTTTTATTTCCTACATACAGAAAAGTCCTTTATAATAGGTACTGAGTGGAGATTTACATCTCTGATAAAGTACTAGATAATATATTTAATGCATTTTCTTGTGTTTCTAACATTTGGCAGTGGCAACTATTGGTTTCTTCAATTGACAATAGCTACAAGACTTCTTCAAACAACAGTAGCTACTTGATTTCTTCAAACGATCACATTTACTTGATTTCTTCAAACGTCAGTAGCTACTTGATTTCTTCAATCGGCTTAGGTCATCATAGTCAATCCGTCAGGTCAGGCAAACATAGATTTGAACCGCTAAATGGATACTATCCATTCCACTTGTAATGAAGAGAACCCTAAACACACACACGATATTATCCATTCCACTTGTAATGAAGAGAATCCTCATACACACACACACCTGTTTCATGACACACACACCTGTTTCATGACACACACGATACTATCCATTCCATTTGTAGTGAAGAGAATCCTGATACACACGCACACACTTGTTTCATGACACACACACACGATACTATCCATTCCACTTGTAGTGAAGAGAATCCTGATACACACACACTTGTTTCATGACACACGCACACGATACTATCCATTCCACAAGTAATGACGAGAATCCTCATACAAACACACACTTGTTTCATGCCGGAACAATCCTAAGAACTCGTTTTATATAACTAATTTGGTTAACGATGATCCCGGAACAAGAGCGTCGCCGAGATGGAAGAAAAAAGCAGCTCAGCTTCTTCCTCAGCCGGACATAAAACTTCGGCTTTCTACTCCAGAATCCTCGGTTCTTGCCGCCGGAAGATTGATGACTTGTTGTCGAGTCGGCTTGTTCCAGCGTTCTGTAGATCAAGAACCTCGCTCTTCGGCTCCGCTTCTCCTCCAAATCTTCCTTTTCGATCTCCACGTACTTCATCCTCATGAAGCTGGGAAGCCACTAGCTGCTGTTATATTATGTGCAGAGTATTAATGAGATGAATTTATAGGGAAAGTTTATGATGGATTTGAATCTTATAAATATAAAAATGGGGGGCGTGAGAAATTATTTAAGCTGAGCTCATCGATAATGCCTGGGGTTTTCGATGATTGGTGCTTTGTTTAATCATGGAGCAAAGTCAGTGGAGTGGGTGGTTAATTGCTTTCAAGTTCAATGTCAACCCGGAGGCATGCTCTTGTTTTTTGTGCCCGTTACTTTAAGGTCCAGAGCAATGTTATTAGTATCATTGGACTCGCTAGCTATAAGCTTAGGGCTGATTGTTATTTTGTTTGATTCGGATCCGGGTCCGCAGATCCGGACCCACTAGCCTAGGTTTTATTTAATATAAAATCTAATCTCTCACCTCTCCCATGCCTGAGAAAAATCAGGATCCTCTCCATTTCTGACGAAATGGAGGGGATCCTGTTCATGGCCATGATGGCTTGCATCTTGATCCAACGGGTTCAGTCATTCCTAGTCTTTTATATTTTTTTTATTCTAAAAAATCTCATCCACAGGATATTATTTGGACTGATCTTGATCATTAAAGGATGAAATGGATCCCCTCCATTTCATTTGAAATGGAGAGGATCCGGATCCGCCTGAGAAGTACAGGAGCTGCCTGGGAGAGGTTTTAGCCGCCAGCCCTCTCGGTCATGGAGAGCTTTCTACCGGCCTTGAAGGATAGCTATCAGCGTTGGACGAGGTGAGTTGCCGTCGGTCTTGAAGTAGATAGCTGTCGGCGTTGGTGAAGAGTGTCGTCACCGGTCTTGGTGATGTGTAGCTGTCGGACCTTGCGAGAGGTGGAGCGAGGAAGGTGATGCTGTGGAGAGGAGAATCGTGGTTTGATACAACTTGGATTCCTTCTTTGGTGGTCGTGCGGTTGGACGCCGGATTTTGACGTCGAAGGTATTGGTGAACCTTGTGTGTCCACTAGGCGGTGTTGAAATCGTTGAAGTGGTAGTGGAGGTGGGAGGTCTGAAGTGACAGACCGCACAGTTCACCGAGACCGCCACGGCCTGACGGATTGAGTCGGCGGATAGCTGGGTTGACTTCTTCTCTCCTCCGGTGGTATGGATCAGCAAGCACCCTTGGTGAAGTAACCGAGCGGTTAGGGTTGTCTAATCGTGGTTGTAGTAGACTCATCTGGAGTTCGCCGAGTCCGACATGTTTGTTCTTGCGAGCTCATTTGGAGCTCGCCGAGTCAGGCTATCTTTTGTGCTTGCGGTCTAATTTTGAATGTTGAATTTTATGATGTGAAATTGGCGGCCTGGGCGGTCTGTCCGCGCGGACTATGCGGACATAGGTGACGGTTAGTTAGGTCGGCAGAGTGTTGCAGTCAGCTTGTTCCCTGGAGGTAACCGAGCGGATAAGTTTGTTATCCGCGCAGTTTGCCGATTTGGGCGGACTGTCCTGTGGTCCGCCAGTTTTGTTCAGACTGGTCTTTGTATCCGATGGTACTGTGTTCGCACTAGGGATGGCTGGTGGTGTGGACTTGGTCTGTTTCTGTACCAAGTCAAGGTGTGCTCAGTCCGGAAGGTCGCGGGGTTAGCAAGGGCAGCTTTCTTGTCCGCCGAGTTCGGCAGCTGTCATCTTTGTGTGCATTGGTTGCGGGCTCGGAGTGTGCGGACTAGAGTAGTGTCCGCAGGTACATGCGAACTGGAGTTGTGCCCGCTTGTGTGCAGACTGGTGGTGTGTCCACATGGTCTATTGGTGTGTGGGTCTAGTCCTGGCTTGGTCTTATGACGGCAAGACGGACTGAGCTTGTGTCTCCATCCTGGCGGATTCGCTCAGTGCTCACCACAAGATAGGGTAGTGATCCTATCAGATAGGGCGGTGATCACACTCCTCTTCGTGCATATAAATAGGACCCCTTATGACATCCACAGTACATCTGAATGAACAGTAAGTGAGCTCGGATAGTTGCTGCAGACAGGATTTTCTATTCGCGCGGTTTGGAGAGTTGATCGGTTTGTGCTGTGTAGGTTGTGCATATAACACTAGAAAGCCAAGGACTTGATTCTGACTTCGGTCAGGGACAGAGCGAACTCTGCGGTTAGCAACCAGCGGTTAGCAGCAGGTCGCGGCTTACGACCAGACGGTCTTCTCTTCTGCAACTCTTTCCCAGTTCAAAAAGTTGTCTGCTTTTGGCAGCTTGTTCAGTTCGACAACACTGTTTGCGGCGATCTGACGACTAGGCGATCTCGCGGTTAGACGGCTTGTAGATCTACAGATAGAGTTCTTTTTCAGCATTAGAATAACGGGTTGTCCGCGCGGTTAGGTTATGGTCTGGCGACTTGACGACTTAAGCGGACTCCGTAGGCAGCTCGACAGAGTCTGAGGCTTCTCGTTGAGACTGTGCGGCTAGCTTTGTATTTCTTGTTTTTTGCTTCCATCGGGTATATCGACGAATCATGTTTTGTCATGTATACCTCGCCTTGTAAAGATTGTTGATAGTACAAGGTTTCTCTTGCTCTTCTAGTGCATTTGGTTTATTTGGCTTCAGATAGGTCGAGTGTTCTTGCGTCTGGTTTTTCGTTTTCCGCGATTCACAAATTTTTTATATTGAGATAGTTGAGATTGACACAGTTTCTTGTTCTGTAGATCACCTGGAGACCACACTATCTGGATAGAGCAACTGCAATTGTGTGAACTGGTGTTATTATTCAATAATGGCGTGAACATGTTCTCAGGTGTCGCAGTTACCGTGAAATTTGCTTGTTTTGGACTTGGTCACGAGAGTGTGATAAATCTGGTTGTTTCCTAGTCCGCAGAGATTGCCTAGGGCGCGGTCTGGTTGCAGAGTCCGCCGAACTACGCTGATTGGATGTGGTGTTCAGTAGTTTGTCATTAGCGCGAGATGGTCAAGACGCATGACTGAGGTGTCCAAGTCTATGTGGACTGATGGTATTATCCAACCCAGCTATGAGGACTGTCAGAGTTGTCTGCATTGTCTTGAGGGTTGGTTATGCGGATAGAGTGGTGTGTCAGCATTTCTTGCGGACACCTCTTTCTTCAGTGGCAGACTTATACTTGTATCTGCACTTGTGAGTATACGTGATGCTAGCTGCATGATTGATGAATGGTTTTCCTATCGTAATGGGCGGTGACAGCACTCCTCCCATCTATAAATAAGAGTCTCTGACTCGTCAAATAAGATAAAGAATAGTGAGAACTCAGCTCACGCTTAAAACTTGCGGTTATGTTTTTCTAACAAGCACGACTAAGTGAGGTTGGCTATTTGTGTTGGTTGTACGGCTAGCATCAAGCGTCTAGACAACTTGTGGAAGCTTGGTGTGGAACAGTTCGCGGATTACAATCATTAGATAATAGCATGTCGTGACCTATGTGATTTGAAGTCACCTTACTCGGGGTTGCAGATAGTGTTTGGAGTTCGCCCGGTCTATCAACGGATTCTGCTCAAAGTCCTTCAACATTCAATAACAGGAAGTCCGCGCGGCTAGTTGCGGACAAACGACTTGGTCGGTCTTGGCAGACTGGGCTTGCGACTTAAGCAGTTCGTACGGTTATAGTTTCTTTCAGCACGGTTTCTTCTTTGCCTACAGTTGTATTTTTCTATTTTTCTTGAGTACATTTGCAAAATCATGTCTCGCAATATATTTCTCTCCTTGTAAAGCAGATTGAATTCCAGTTTATGACTCTTGTGCCTCTGTTGTGCTGATTACTACTTGCCTTCTGGTGTGGTTGAGTGTTCCTGTGATCTCTTTCGGCTTCCAATCATAAATTTTTACATGGTATCAGAGGGGTGTTGAGGCACAAGTAATAATTCAACATTATAGGTGTGCTTTCCTCGTTGAAGTTCAAGTTAATCAGGAGAGAGCAATGGGGGCTGGTTATACACGAGGTCTTGGGATCGAACTATTGATGCATACCAACTTTAATAAGTGGAGGTCTTGCATGAAAGTTATATGATTTGTGAGGACCTTTGGGAAGTCATCAGTGGAGACGACATGCAAGAAGCAGTTGATGTCGTCAAGAATGTTGTGACGATGATAGCTTGAAGGAAGGTGAATGTTAAGGCAGAGTTCACTCTCAAGCGTGCAATCTCACTTTAGTTGTTCGATCACATCATCGGGTGTCGATCAGCGGATGAAATCTGGATGGCCTTGGAAGGCCTATTCAACAAGAAGAATATTTTTCGGCTATAGTTCTTAGAGAATGAGTTGGCTAAGGCCACTCAGGGAGACTAGTCAGTGTCATCATTCTTCTTGAAGATGACAAATCTTTGCGCTGAGATTTCTGCGTTAGACCCGGAGGAGCCTATCTTAGAGGTAAAGCTGAAGAGGCACATCATTCACGGTCTGTGGAAGGAGTATGCTGCTTTTGTTACTTTTGTTCATGGCTGGGCCACTCAGCCATCCTTGCTCGAGCTAGAAAATTGATGGAGATTATTTATAGTTTTAAAAATATTTCAAACTATAATTTCGAAATAGGCAAGTGTACCTATCGAAATATAGTATAGAAATTGTCGTATTTAGACTCGGAGGACTTTTGAGTACTGATATTCATGCAAATTAATATTATTTTATCTAAATAGAAAAAGAGATTAAATTAAACTAAATGAAGCAAATAAACTAAAAGCTAGCTCTTAATCTAGACTCACTTAAAAATAACCCTTTCATGAAAGCAAACTTCTAAATTACCTACTTCGACCGTGGAGGTTCCTAAATTACTAAAGCGTCTCTCTCGAGAATATGCTCTCGACTAAACTTAGGTTGATCGATTAAGACCTCTCGGACAGTCGAAACCCCTAAGCTTGCCTTATGCGGTGAACCCCGCTATTGGATTTGACTCCAATCCGGAAGATCCATGACATCCTCTCTCGAGGAGTGCATGCAGCTCCTTCTACCTTTGAGTGATCTACTCGTATCCACAACCTCTCGGTAAATCTAGGATACAGATCTAAAATCGAAATCGAAGCAAATAAATCAAAGATAGATCGAATCGGAAATAATAGAATTTGACAAAAAGAAGATTATTTTATTCTAAAGCTTGTCAAGATCAAGTGCTAATAAAAAGAGTGATACATGTAAAGATAAACAAATACATGTCTGAAATAAAAGTGCTAGAAATAAAGGTTAACTATGAAAAAAAGTACATAAAGGAAAAATGCATGAAAACGATAAAATAAGCTACTAAAACTACTCCTATATGGCTACTAGACGACCCTAGATGCCCCCTTAGCTGTTGTCTTTATCTGGAATTTATAAGCATTTTTCTAGGAGGTCACGCCCCTCTGTCACGCTCATGACCTAGGGTTTGCAAGGCTCAGAAACCGTTATCTTGAAAGCCCAGGAATGTTGGAGAAAAACCGCCAAAAGTCGTCGTTTTACGGGTCACGCACCTCAGTCACGCCCGTGACCGAGGGCGTGTCAAGTCTGTTCCAGGTAACAGCGAGAACACGAAATGGTGGGAAATAACTGTAGCAGTTGTTGAAGGGTCACGCCCCAAGGTCACGCCCGTGACCTAGGGCGTGTAAGCTTGAACGCTCTACAACGAAACTGTTGATTGATGACTGAGTAACGCCGGGGAGTCACGCCCATGGTCACACCCGTGACCAGTAGGCCAAGCCCGTGCCCAGGGCATGTAACCCATAACCGGCGTGCGTTGTGAAACTACAGCTCCTTCTGGCGGCACGCCTTGTGTAGGATGGTCACGTCCAATATCACGCCCGTGACATTGGGGTGTGTAACTTTAATTGATGTGGAATGACGACGGAACATCACCTATAGGTCACGGCTCATGACAGGGGCGTGTACAAGGAAAAAATTCGGCTTTTCTCCAGATTTTCTCCTGATCAATTTTGTAAGCTCCAAATTGCTATTAGCAGCCCATATTGACCTGAAATAAGAAAACAAAGTATTTTAATAACAATATTAAATAAACTAAATAAAATATTATTATTTATTAAATAAAATCTATATATAAATAACTATAAATAATGACTTATTAAATACCTTCATACTTAATTTTTTGTTATTCCAGAGCAAAACTATGAGAAGTACTTATAATAAATTAATATAATTTTTTATTTAAACTAAAAATTTATTAAATCAAAAGAAAGTTAACTTAAGCTGTCTTCGGTTTCCATTGAACAACGTATTTGTGACAATGTTCTTTGTGGCTTGATTGTCACAATAAATCGAAATTGAGTGCATTTTCAGACTCGTCATTGGAATGTTCATTATCAGATCTCTTATCCACTCTGTTTCTTCTCCAGCTGAAGCGAGAGTATAGAGTTCTGATTCCATAGAGGATAGTACAATGCATGTCTGCCTCTTTGACTTCCAAGCTACTGCTGCTCCACCTAGGGTAAACACAAGACTACTAGTGGATCTACTATCAGCAATTCCTGAGCACCAGGAGGCGTCAGAATAACTCTCAAGCACATGAGGATGTCCACTGTAACATAGAGCATACTTCTCAGTATACTTTAAGTATCGCATTAGCCTTTCTAAGGCATCCCAGTGGTCCTTCCCAGGGTTACTCGTGAATCTACTCAACATGCCGACCGTAAAGGCTATGTCAGGTCTAGTGCAGAATGTAGCATGCATGAGACTTCCTATGAGTTTGGAGTAATCCAACTATCTAATAGGTGAACCTTCATTCAGTTTCAGTCTATTGTTGTAGTCGTATGAAGTCTCAGCCTTTTTCCTACTAACGTAATACGACTTTTCTAATAGATTTCTAACGTAGTGACTCTGACTAAAGACAATACCCTTTTCAGTGAAGTTCACTTCTATACCTAGGATGGTCTTCAATACTCCCAAGTCTGTCATGGTAAATTTAGCCATAAAGGTAACTTTCACATCTTCCATCTCAGACTGATCAGTGCGCAGAATTAGCATGTCATTAACATGCAAGCATATAATTGCGACTTTATTTGAACTTGTTCTCACATATAGACATTTATCTGATAGACTAAACTTGAAGCCCAAATCTTTAACATAAGCGTCAAATTTCTTGTGCCACAATTTCAGTGCTTGCTTCAATCCGTATAGTGACTTAATCAATTTACAGACCTTATTCTTTATACCTTCTACGCAAACCCTTTAGGTTGGTGCTTATAGATCTCCTCAGTCAGATCTCCATTTAGAAATGCAGTCTTGACATCCATCCGATGAACAACAAAATGTTCATTAGATGGTAACGCGAGAAGTATCTTAATTGTTGCAATGTGATAAACAGGTGAGTTTATATCAAAGTAGTATATACCACTCACTTGAGTGTAGCCCTTAGCAACTAGACATGCTTTGTATTTAGCGATACTCATATTAAGATTAAGCTTCTTCTTCAAAACCCACTTACTTCCAATGGTTTTAGCCTCTTTGGACAAGTCGACCAAAGTCCAATTATTGTTTTGTAGGAGAGAGTTCATCTCATCATCTATGACTTCTTTCCATAATAGAGAATCCCTAGATCACATCGCCTCCTTATAGGTCGATGGATCAACTTCCACTTGGTAAGTCACAAAGTCTGTACCGAAGCTTTTATGCACTCGTTCTGTATTAGATAACCTTTTAGATGCTAACTCACTAGTGTCTATGAGCTCAATGTCAGAGTTTCTTATTTCTGGCTCAACAATGAGCTCAGTAGTAGTAGCTTGCAGACCTGAAAGCATTATGTTTTTATCCTCAAAGAAACCCGCATCTCTAGATTCTATTATAGTATTGGTCGAGAGATCTAGAAATTTGTCTGCAGTATTATCATCTGCACATCCTAGATAGACATAAGTGTTCATCCTAGATCCAATCCTATCTCTTCTAGAGTCTGGTATCCTAACATAAGCGATGCAGCCATAAGTCTTAAGATTATCAAATCTAGGAGGTCTCTTAAATTAAAGCTCATAGGGTGTTTTAATGAACTTTGCATGAGGTACTTTATTAAGAATATGATTTGACATGAAGACGGCTTCACACTAGTAGGTCGCAGGTATGTCAGCAGTCAACAACATGGAATTCAACATTTCTGTTAAAGTCCTATTTTTCTGCTCAACGATACCATTGGATTGTGGTGAATACGGAGTAGTCGTTTCAGGAATTATGCCATTGCTGGAAAAAAATCTCTGAACTTCCACGAGACGTATTCGCCTCCTCTATCACTCCTTAGACTTTTAATTTTCATGTCTAGTTGATTTTCAACCCTATTTTTGAATATACGAAATTTTTCAAAAGCTTCATCTTTGGATTTAAGTAGGTAAATGTGACTGAATCTAGAGTAGTCGTCGATAAAGGTTATCAGATACTTCCGACCTACTCGGGTGACAAAACTTTTGTAATCACAAATATCAGAATATATTAACTCTAGCAATTGTGTGCTCCTAGAAACCTGAGCAAAAGTTGTTCTAGTTATCTTAGTTTGACCACAATGTTCACATTTGTCAAACTTAATGATTGTATCTAAGGGAATGTTATGAGTTCTAGCTATTAGAAGTAGTTTCCTATAGTTCATATGTCCTAGTCTTGTATGTAAAGTCTTATGATATATCAAGTTTGAACTAACCTGATTAACTACCTTGTTTGCTAGACTCAGCCTATACTTTCCATTTATGATATAAGCACAACCAAAGTAATGCTAGTGAACCATAAGGGTTACTCGGATGCCACTACTGTTAAACGACATACCTGCATCGCATAACAGATTATTAGAAATTAAATTAACAACTAACGTGAGTATAAATTTAACATTCGTTAAAAGTAAACACGCACCTGAAGAGAGAGTCAGAGTAGCATTCCCCACCCTCAACACATCATATACAACACCATTAGCAACAATGACAGTCTCTTTAACGTCTTTGACATCCTCCAGAAGTATAGAATTGTTTCAGACATGGCAGGTAGCACCTGAATCGAGCCATCAGTCTGAACTGGTCTTCCCCTTTCCAACCATGACAACAAAGTTGATAGACGCAGTCTAATAAACCATATTGGCTTTGTTATCAGTCCTGAGTGTGCTGGATTCGCCCCGTTTTGGCTGCTTGCACTCGGAAGCGCAGTGACCCCACTTGTTCCAGTTGTAGCACTTGCCTTTGAAATTTTTTATCTTTTTGCTGGTGGCAGCAAATGCGGGTGCCCTAGCCGGTGGTCTGGTCTTTCCAAGCTTAGGCTTGCGCTTAGGATGCGTGAGCATGTTAACAGCAGAGGTCTGCTTGCTAACCATCTATAAGACATGCCTAGTCCGATTCTCGTCCTCAATACATATGAAGCACTTGAGGTCTTTCAGGCTCACCTGCGTCTTCTTCCAATACATTTCAGTCTTCAAAGAATACCAAGGCGAGGGTAATTTAAAAATTATCGCTCCTGTAACAAACCCACATGACAGGGATGTTCTCACTGTTCAGTTTATCCGCGAGGGTCTCAAATTCTGCAACCTGAGGAAGTATCTCCCTGTCTTCAGTGAAGGTGAACGCCATGAAATTGTCCACCAGGTGCGTCCTGGACATGTTCTCTTCCTCTCTGAACTGCTCCTCCAGGGCGTCCTAGATCTCTTTGGCAGTTTTCATCTTGTTGTACGTCTCTGCAAGTCTGTTTGAGAGGCAGTTGAGGAGGTAATCACGACAAAACTCCTCGTCATTTATCCAGTTATCCTCGTCCTCTCCTCCTCAATAAGTCTCAAAGTCGGACTGTACGGTATAGAAAATATTCAGATATTTCATGCCGAACTCCGTGTTTCACTTCCAGGCGCTAAACTCAGAGTTAGAGAATTTCTCCAGCTTGATCATCGGCACTGGAGAATTACCCTTCGCCATCGTGTGTCTCTTTCCAAACAATAGTATTCTACTAGTAACCTAAATTACAAGCAGAAAAATTAGAAAGAGATCACCTGAGCCACGGAGACGACAAAATCTTCGGATCCAATCCAGTAAAATTGTTTGTTGATTTGCTCCTCTTCGGATAAAAAAGATCGCCAAAGACTCGATCAGGGCAGCGGAAAACTCATCAGATGCACAAAAACTTGTCCCAAGAAAAGATCTAAACCTGGCGAGAAACAACAGTATTCCTTTTCACAAATTCAGAGCAACTTTGCAGCCTATCCACTAACAATGTGATAGCAGTGCCCACAATATGACTGCACACAATGCCAGGTCTTTGACAGAGAGAAGTTCAGCTTCCCAAACTCACAAGTCAAGTATGAGAGAATGACCAGATCTCACTCTCCCTTGTGATCTTCCAATAAGCAATGACTACAGAGACTGAGAATAGGAATCGTTGTGTCCCAATAGCAAACAGACAAATATGGAATTCAAATCCGTTTATCTCCAAAACCAGGCAATCTGCTACAGGAAGTCTTCTTCTCGATCGACCAGCGGAGAAGAACAGCGAGAAGTAAAAAGAAGAAATCAAAGCCTTTCCCTACTCTCGGGCGGAAGCTTGTGACAGTCTGGGACGCCGACGACAAACACCCGGGAGTGGCATAGATTTAGGGTTTCTCCTTTCACGATCAACGACGAGAAACTAGATTTGCGGCGCGATCTTCCTATAGACCAGCGACGACACAGAGAACCACAAAAACTGGGAGTCGAAACGAGAGCAGCGGCTCCTCCTTCGGGATCGAGGGCGGCGCAAGACCGAAATCGGGAGAGCGGTGGGGCACGATTTCCTCCAGGCGGCGTGACCTACACGATCGGCGGCGGCCCGAATTATTCCTCCTTTTTCCGACCGACAAAAGCAACGACGCAGGATAACGAAATCGGGAAACAAAACCGAGAGCATCTACTTCCTGATCGGCAGCTGCGGGATCGTGAAAACGAGAGATGGGAGAGGGTGCTAGGGCAAGCGAATGAAGCTTCGAGAATGTTAGGAGTGCTCGAAACATCCGTGTGACCGTCAAGTTTGGAACGGACTACTCGTTGCCTCTAGCATGAGTATTTATAAGCAAACTCTAAATACCCGAATACGAGTTGTTGGATTTCTATCGGATTATAACCGTAACTCATTAAATATCCGTCACGCCTATTTTAATGTGAGGGAAATCAATAAATAATGGAAAGTCAAGTTGATTATTCAATATATTTAGTAATATATATACTGGAGCTTCGACCGAAATCAAATTAGTACTTGCACTCCGGGCGGGGATCGTGCAGAGCAGAACTTCAGAGGACGAGTTAGCCTGCAAGCCGTGCCCGTTCGGCAGAAAAATCCCAGCCCGGTTTTCCTCGGTGACCACCGGAATGTCGTCCGCCCGGATGACCCGCTGCCCCCTTCGGCGAACCCCGGGTCCCCTGTTCGCCGGCGGTAGCCGAAGGCGAACTATCCCCTCCACTCCTCTGCTTAAGTGGAAGTTCGAAGAGGTATCACATAGCTGCGAACGGCAGCCCAAAACCGGCTGTGAGAACCTCCGGAAGCCCAGAAAGACTTCCAGCACGCGGCCGTTTGCCGTTTCAGTGAGGTAGACTAACAGCTGGGATTTGGAGCCTCTGGATCCCCAAAGTCGTCGTGGGAGGGAAAATGAGTTCAGATTTGAAGGTTTGGAAATCTAAGATCTTAAAATGAATCTTCTTGTGGTTTCTGGTTTGCTAAATTTTTGGCATTTTGATGTTTTCCGGCGAGGTTGCATGTTTTCGGTTTCACATGTGTAGTTCCCCTTCCTTTCAATTATATGCTAACGATTGCTTAAAAATGAAAGCCAGATTTAGTTACTATTTATTAAAGTTCCTACATTTTTTTTGTATTTTTGTTGACTCTATGTATTAAATTAGATTAATCGGAATGCGGCGAACTTGTATGATAATCCAAAGTATCCAGAAAATCAGAAAGTCAACAGCTTTTATATTGTTTCTGCTCTCAGAACAGAGCTCGAGCTGGCTAGCTCCAGAGTCAGCTAGCTCGAGTCAGAGAGGAAATCTTCTAAGAAAAAACTCGACTGTTTTATGAGGAGAATTGAAGAGAAGAAAGTTTCATGGAGAAGAAAAGAACACATGAAGATCAAATCGATTGTTGAAGCAATGAAGTTTGAATTGAACAGAGAGAGGAAGGGAACCCAGAGACTAAAAAAATTGAATTTCAAGCTTCTTAACGAGCTTACAGTGGCCAAGCTATCCCCAAAGCGGATCTGGCAAGAATATGAAAGAGAGAGGAAAGCCCACGCGATTCTGAACGACATTTGCAATGAGATGGCTAACGAGATTGGGGACAATGAGGCTGAAGTCGTGGCGATGAAGTCCGAGTCGGCAAAGAACAACAAAGAACAGAGAGCAAGTTGAAGATGTTGAAATTGTTGAAGTGTAAGTGGCTGATCAGGCAAACCGCGCGGGTTGCGCGGACTGAGCGGACATCACAGCGGACTGGAAGCTGCGGTCTATGCGTGCTGCGGTGAGGCCTAATGTATAGAGAATGCCGTGAAGATTGATCTTGAGTGGCATATGCGGACTGAAGTTGGGGTTCGGGAGATCGCTATTGGTCCAGCGGATTTGGCGGTCTGATGCCTTGTTCATATTCTTGTTGTGAACTGCCTTGCCTACGTTCGGCGGTCTTGGCGGACTTGACGGACTTGACGGTCTGTTGCGAGCTGGAGTGGTGTCCGTAGGTGTTGCGGACGGGTCCTTATCTAGGAGTGTTGTAGGCGGGTTGGCTTGCGGACCGACCATGTCCAAGCGGACTGGGCGGATTGGTGATGGCTGATTGCGGGCTAGGGGAGGTGATCCTATCAGCTAAGGCGGTGACCACATCTCTCTCCGTGCTATAAATAGGACCCCCGGTGACAACATATCCATCGAAGAACAGTAAGCACAAACTCGCGTTGGAACCTGCAGTCTGATTTTTCTGATCGCGCGGCTTGCTGAAATAACTTGTCTGTGCAGGTTGTGCGGATAAGACCAAGTAGCTTTTCTTCTAGCTGGCGACTTGGGGCAGTTCGCGGATAGCAATCTGTGGAGTGCAGTTCTGAAGCGGCGATCTGGTTCTGGAGGTTGCGGACTGTGTTCGTGTTCGAGCGGCTAGTGCAGTGTGCCGATCTTGGCGGTCTGACAGACAGCAGTTGTGGTTTGTGGCGGTTTCGGCGGGCTCTGTTCTCTGGTCGCAGTTATCTTTCTGTTTTTTGTTCTGTTGTTTTTCATGCTGGCGAAATCATGTCTCGCCATGCATGTCTCACTTTGTAAGAAGACTGTTATCATCAATAAAGAACTCTTGTTGCTGCATGTGTCTCTGACTGTGATCTAACTTTTTGGTTGATATAACTCCTGCTCATTCCAAGATCTGGAAATTTTTACATGGTATCAGAGGGAGGTTGGATTGGACAAACATTGATCAACTAGAAGTTGTTGTTGCTCTTGAGAAAAGAGAACCAGTGTTAGAGCCATGGAAGCAGGATATGCAAGAGGTCTAGGTATTGAACTCCTAACACAGACTAAATTCAAGAAGTGGAAGACTTGTATGAAGAGCTATCTTTTGGGTGAGAACCTCTGGGAGGTGGTTGAAGTAGATGATACTCAGGAAATAGTTCTTGCTGGTGATAATGCTCAAAAAGTGAAGACTTGAAAGAGAACAAATGCAAAGGCAGAGTTCACTCTCAAGAGAGCTATCTCACCTGAACTCTTCGATCACATTATTAGTTGCAAATCAGCTGCTGAGATCTGGATGGTCTTTTCAACAAGAAGAATGTAGCTCGGCTACAGTTCTTATAGAATTAGTTGGTGAAGGCCACTCAAGGTGATTTACCTGTCTCCACTTTGTTTCTTAAGATGAAAAACCTCTGCGCAGAGATTTCTGCTTTGGACCCCGATGAGCCTATCTCTAAGGCGAAGCTGAAGAGTGATATTATCCGTGGCTTGCGGAAGGAGTACCTCGCCTTCGTGACGTCTGTTCAGGGATGGGCAAATCAGCCATCCTTGTTGGAGTTGGAGAATCTGCTTGCATCGCAGGAGAGCTTAGCAAGACAGATGACGTGGGTGTCTATCTCAGGAGGAGAGAACGAGGTGCTGTTTTCTGGAAAGAAGAAGAAGTGGGAGAAGAAGAAGCCTTCTGGAGGCGATGTGCCTTCATCTTCAGGTCAGCAGGAGAGGAGCTATGCTCCTAAGTCTGAGGGGAAGAAGAAGGAAGGGCTTAGGTGTTACAGGTGCAACAAGCTAGGTCACTTTAGAAAGGCCTGCAGAGTTAATCTTCAGCCAGGGCATGCTGCAGAGAAGGAGGAACCTGATGCCAGGCAGGATGATGGTTGATGGGGAGGAGCCTTCTCGGCTACTCTTTATGCTTCTGCTCTTATAAACTATCAAGTGTACTGGATTGTGGACTCGGGGTGTGATCATCACCTCACTGGAGATCAGTCAAAGTTCTCTTCATTGCAGCCATACTCAGATAATGATGCTATTATTACTGTTGATGATAGTGTTCACGCAGTCGAGAAGGAAGGGGTATATCACGTGTCTGGTAATGAAAAAGAACCTCTTCTCCGTGACCAACGTTGTTTATGATGGGTATCATGTTTTGTTTGGTCTAACAGAAGTGAAATTTCTTCGAAATGTATCAGCCGTAAAAGCTGATGTTGTTCACATTGAGAGGAGAGCAAAAGACTTGTATGTTTTATCTACAAGTTCTTATGTTGATAAGATGAGTAATAATGATAGTGCAACCATTTGACATGAAAGATTGAGGCACGTATGAATGGACAAATTGAAGGCTATGACGGTGAAGAGCCTGGTCAAGGGCTTGCCTAGCTTGTCCTCCTACAGAGACGGTCATGTTTGCGTGGGATGTCAGTATGGTAAGTCTCATCGACTTCCATTTGATAAATCACAAACCAGAAGTAAAGAGCCGTTGGAGTGCATTCACGGGGATCTTATGAGACCAACTATCACGTCAAGCCACGGAGGCAACAAGTATATGCTTGTTTTAATTGATGATTACACCAAATATGTCTGGGTGTATTTTCTGAAAGAAAAGTTAGAAGCGTTCGGGAAGTTTGTGGAGTTCAAGGAGCTCGTGGAGGGTCGACTAGGCCTGCAGATTAAGAAGTTGAGAACTGACAATGGTGGGGAGTTCACCTCTGCCGAGTTCTCTAACTTTTGCAGGAAGAGCGGTATTCAGAGAGAGCTTACTTGTGCACATACTCCACAACAGAACGGAGTTGCAGAGAGGAAGATCCGTCATCTGACGGAGACCTGCAAGTGTTGGCTTCATGCCAAGAGTATCCCAAGGTACTTCTGGGCGGAGAGAATATCTTGTGCAGCTTATGTTATTAAACAGATACCTCTAAGTCCAATCAACATGATGACTTCTCATGAACTGATGTTTAAGGAGAAACCAAGTGTTGCTCACCTTCAGGTATTTTGGTCAACCTGCTATGTGCATGCCCCTGACACTTTTCGGACGAAGCTAGATGCGAAAGAAAGGAAGTTAGTCTTCGTGGGGTATGATGACAGGAAGATGGGTTGGAAGTGCATGGATCCAGAGACACGGAGATCTATTGTCTCTCGGGATGTGGTGTTTGACGAGCTGACATCTTACAAAGGGAGTTCAGGAGTTGAACTACCTGGGAGCAGGGTTGACGAGCAATAAAAAGTTGCTGCGAATCTTCATGTAGATCTGCCTGTTTCACCAGGAGCTCCAGCCGTGTCTAGCTCAAAGGCGGAAACTTCTGGTTGTGGAAGTAGGGGGAGTGATGCTACAAGCGCGTCTGGAAGAGAAGCTAGTACAAAAGAGGCAGCTGAGGAGGTGGTTAGTCAAGAGCCAACTTTGAGGAGATCAAAGAGGACTTTCAAACCACCAGCTCATTACATAGAAGGAAACATGGTGAGTTTCGTCTCATGTTTCTTTGCTGGTCCTCTGGATGAGCGGGAGCCATCATGCATCGAGAAGGCCACAAGAGTCAAGGAGTGAGACTATACTATGGAGGAGGAGATGACTGCTCTCAAGAAAAATGAGACGTAGTCTCTTGTACCTAAGCCTGAAGATATTACTCCAGTGACTTGTAAGTGGGTCTAAAAGTTGAAGAAGAAGGCAAATGACAACATCGAGCGGTACATGGCTCGCCTTGTAGCTCGAAGATTTTCACAACAGTATGAAGAATATTATGAGGAGACGTTTAGTCCAGTTGCTAAGATGACTTCAGTACGGGTGGTTATTACCTTAACAGCGTTCAGTGGATGAGAGATTTGATAGCCGATGTGAAGAATGTCTTCTTGTACGACGAGATTGACAAGAATATCTTTATGATACAGCCGCCTGAGTTTATTTCTGAAGAGCATCCAAACTACATCTGCAAGCTGAAGAAGTCCCTTTACGGGCTGAAGCAAGCGCCAAGAACATGGTATGGGAAGATTGCGGAATATCTCTTGTTCTGCGGGTTTCTTGCTTCAGACTCAGACTCTAACCTGTTCGTCAAGAAGAGGGGGGAGCTTCAGGTCATCGTACTGTTGTATGTGGATGTCATGATTGTCACCGAAAATTCAAATGAGGAGGTAGCAAGGCTGAGGGCCGAGCTTGCTATCAGATTTGAGATGAAGAACTTGGGTGAGTTCCACCATTTTCTTGGACTCGAATTACAGAGGTGGGAGAACAGAGTGCTTGTGTCCCAGACTGGCTATGCAGAGCAGATCGTACAACGATTTAGCATGGAAGGGGGTAAAAACAGTTCTACACCTCTAGAAGCAGGTCTGAAACTTCGATGTGATGGGGGGAGAATTCTTTCTGATCCATTGGTGTTCTGAGCTCTGGTTTGGAGCTTGATCTACCTGACGATCACTAGGCCGGATATTGAATATGCAGTTAGTTGGCAGGGTGAGTCGGTATATGGCGGAACCATGGAAACCTTATCTGGTGACAGCAAAAAGCATTCTGAAGTATGTAAAGTCAACCTCAGATATGGGTCTCCTTTATAGGAAAGGCATCGATTTCGAGTTGCATGACTACACGAATACTGATTATGGGGGGAGATTCGGATGATCGGAAGTCGACGTCTGGATACGTCTTTATGCCAGGCCCAATATTTGTATCCTGATGCAGCAAGAAGCAAGACTCGGTGTCTGTCTCTATCACAGAAGAAAAATATAAGGCTTCGGCCTTGGCAGTTCAAGAAGCCATCTGGCTCAGGAGATTGGTGGATGACATCCATATAAAGGTTCGAGGTCCTACTCTGCTCCGCGGGGACAATGAGAGTGCTCTCAAACTTGTGAATAATCCAGTTTGTCACGTAAGAACCAAACATATAGAGATCAAACACCACTTCATTTGTGAGAAGGTGTTGGTGGGATCTCTCATGATTGAGCATGTTCAGAGTATGGACAATGTGGCAGACATCTTCACGAAACCGCTAGCTAAGGGACCGTTCACCCGGTTGTGTAGTTTGCTTGGACTGATTTCCACTTCCCACTTCAAGGGAGGAGTGTTGAAAATGTTGAAGTGTAAGTGACTGATCAGGCAAACCGCGCGGACTGAGCGGACAACACAACGGAGTGGAGGCCGTGGTCTATACGGGCTGCATTGCGGCCTAGTGTATAGAGGATGCCGTGAAGATTGTTCTTGAGTGGCCTATGCGGACTGAAGTTGGACTTCGGGAGATCGCTATTGGTCCGATGGGCTTGGAGGTCTGATGCCTTGTTCATAATCTTGTTGTGAACTGCCTTGCCGACCTTCAGCGGACTTGGCGGACTTGGCGGTCTGTTGCGAGCTGTAGTGGTGTCTGCAGGTATTGCGGACTGATCCTTATCCAGGAGTACTGTAGGCGGGTTGGCTTGTGGACCGACCATGTCCAAGCGGACTGGGTAGACTGGGCGGACTGGTGAAGGCTGATTGCGGGCTGGGGGAGGTGATCATATTAGTTTGGGCGGTGACCACATCTCTCTCCGTGCCTATAATTAGGACCCCCCGGTGACAGCATAATCATCGAAGAACAGTAAGCACAAACTCGCGTTGGAACCTGCAGTCTGATTTTTCTGATCACGCGACTTGCTGAAGTAACTTGTCTGTGCAGGTTGTGCGGATAGGACCAAACAGCTTTTCTTCTATCTGGCGACTTGGGGAAGTTCGCGGATAGCAATCTGTGAAGTGTAGTTCTGAAGCGGTGGTCTGGTTCTGGAGGTTGCGGACTGTGTTCGTGTTCGAACGGCTAGTGCAGTGTGCCGGTCTTGACGGACTGACAGACAACAGTTGCGGTTTGTGGCGGTTTCGGCGGACTCTGTTCTCTGGCCGCAGTTATCTTTCTATTTTTTGTTCTGTTGTTTTTCATGCTGGCGAAATCATGTCTCACCAAGTATGTCTCACTTTGTAATAAAACTACTATTATCAATAAAGAACTCTTGTTGTTGCATGTGTCTCTGGCTGTGAACTAACTTTTTAGTTGATATAACTTCTGCTCATTCCAAAATCTAAAAAATTTTACAGAAGATGAGATTGTGGAATTTTTGAGGTCAAGGAGTGGGAATCAGCATGATGTTTCAGAGATGAAACAAGCAGAATCACTTAAAGAGGCGATTGAGGCTCTGTTTGGGACAGCTTATGCTGATGAATAATCTCTACTTAAAACGCAAAAGTAGTTTTTCAGCTGTTTGTTTGTGCAGCTTATAGAAAATCACTTATTTTAAAATGGATGATAAGCTGATTTTTCATAAGCTATTCGGGTCCAGCTTATGATTTCTCATAAGTGCTTATCCCTTAAAAAAACTCAAAGTTGATTTTTTCGTCCATGCGTGATTTTTTCGCAAGGGTGCATTTTTTTCGCCAGAGCTCATATTTTTTGCCTGAGAGCGTATTTTTCGCCTTTGCGTGATTTTTTCGCCAGTGCGTGAATTTTCCACCCGGGCGCGAATATTCCGCCCGTGTGCGAATTTTCTGACCCGACGTAAATTTTTCGCCCGGGTCCGTTTTTCCACCCGTACGAGGTTTTTCGGCCGGGTCCGTTTTTCCACCCGTACGAGGTTTTTCGCTCGGGCGCGATTTTTTCGCCCGGACGCGTTTTTTTCGCCCGGGTGCGTTTTTTTCGCTCGGGCGCGATTTTTTCGCCCGGACGCGATTTTTTCGCCCTGCCGCGATTTTTTGGCCCAGGCGCGATTTTTTCGCCCGGACGCGGATATTTCGCCCAGACGAGAATATTTTCGCCCTGGATCTATTTTTCGCCCGGGCGTGAATTTTTTGTCCGGGCGATACTTTTTCCGAACGGACGCGATTTTTTCGCCCGGGAGCGATTTTTCCGGTCGGGCGTGATTTTTTCAGACGGGAGCTGTTTTTTCGCCCTGATGCGATTTTTTCGCTCGACAGTGATTTTTTCGCCTGACAAAGATTTTTTTCACCCGAGCAAGAATATTTCGCCCACGTGCATTTTTTTCGGCCGGACGCGATTTTTTTGACAGAATGTTTTTTTCGCTTCGGTGCAAAAATATCGCGTGCGAGCAAAAATATCCGTCCAGGCAAAAATATCGCGTCCGGGCAAAAAATCACGCCCATGCAAAAAATTCACTCCCAGGCAAAAAAATTCCCGCCCGGTAAACCTTCGCGCCCGGACGGAAAATTAGCGCTCGTGCGAAACATTCGTGCTCGGTCGAAACATTCACGCCCAAATATCGCGTGCGAGCAAATATATTGTGTCTACGCAAAAATATCGTGTCCGGCTAACAAATTGGCGCTCGGGCAAAAAATTCGCATCCGGGCGAAACAGTCGCTCACGGACGGAAATTTCACGCCCGGGCAAAAATTCGTGCCCGGGAGAAAATTTGCGCCGGGCGAAAATTCGCGCCCGGGCGAAAATTCGCGCCCGGGCGAAAATTCGCGCCCGGGCGAAAATTCGCGCCCGGTCGAAAATTCGCGCCCGGTCGAAAATTCGCGCCCGGGCGAAAATTCGCGCCCGGGCGAAAATTCGCGCCCGAGCGAAAATTTGCGCCCGGACGGAAATTTCGTGCCCGGGTGAAAATTCGCGTCCGGGCGACAATTCGCACCCGGGCGGAAAATTCTCGCCCGGACGAAAAATTTACGCCCGGGTGAAAAATTCGCGCTCATGCGAAAAAAGCGCGCCCGGGCAAAAAATTTGCGCCTGAGCGACAAATTTGATCTCGGGCGACAAATTCGCGTCCGGGCGAAAAAACCACATCAGTGCGAAAAAACCGCGCCCCAGTGAAAATACCGCGTCCGAAAAAAAAAAACCGCGTCCGAGAGAAATATTTGCGCTCAGACGAAAAAATCGCGGCCGGAAGAAAAAATCGCGCCACTGTGAAAAATTCGCACCCATTGAAAAAAAATTGTCTGAATGAAAATCCCATCCGGACTGAAAAAACGTGTTCAAATGAACAGACTTTTACGAATGAATGGAATTTTAGATAAACACTTATAGACAACTATCCAAACAATGTACTACTTATTCATCATTGTTTTTATATAATCTCTTTCAAATCATCAAATTTTCATAACAACTTATTCATCATTATAAGTTGTCCCAAACAGAGCCTGAGTCAGCTAAAAATCAAAATTTGATAGAGTTTCGTTCCGTTGGCATTCTTCAAATTTTAGAAGGGATTGAAGAAAGACCCATGAAAAGGTATGGCAACATGATGTTTGATGGAAATTGTGGTGCTGAAGATGAGAGATGCTGGGAAATTGTTGCTCTTGAGGAGGAGCAGGGCTCCAGCAAGTCGCCAGGCGGCAGTGAGCCGTCTGTTAATGGCTGGTTTGTCAACAGCCAAGCATTAGTTTGGAGCACACGCGACGGGGACAAGAGAAGTCAGCGAGATTTGCTCTGCAGCCACAAGGCTGTCAAGAAAGAAAGGATCTTCCATGTCTAGGCTCTGGAAATCACTGGGTGCTAATAAGGCTGATGATTTCAAGAAAAAATCATCGGGCTCTCCTTATTTACAGAAGCCTCATGCCATGAATGAGCAAGATTTGATGGTGAAGCTAATGGAGGAAGGAATTCAAAGTCAGAAGGTTCAGATTCGTCAGATCCTGAGAGAGAAGATCTGAGACTGCTTGGGTAATGTTTCTGTTGAATTTGATAGTTTTTTAAGGGGGTGATGTTAATTTCTTTCAAGTGATTTGACGGATCGGGCGTTTGCCATTCCGGCCAGCTCCGGTGTAGGGTTGTATTGGTCTTTGGTGTTTGGTGTTCTGGTGCAGTTCTCTATAAATAGAGGAGCCCTCCTTTGGTGTTTACATAAGTAGATTGGTGGATGGAGAGAGCTAGGGGGCATAGTTTTGGAGTGGGAGTGTGGGAAGGTGGCTCTGTGTGTAAAATTTTTGGATCTTGGAATGAGCAGAAGTTATATCAACTAAAATAAGTCAGTTCACAGTCAGAGACACATGCAACAACAGTGGTTCTTTATTGATAATAACAGTCTTATTACAAATCGAGACATACATGACAAGATAAGATTTCGCAGTATGAAAAACAACAGAACAAAAACAAAAACAGAAAGATAATTGCGACCTCAGAGCACAGTCCGCCGAAATCGCCACAGGCCGCAACTGTTGTCCGTCAGAGCGCCGAGACCGGCACACTGCACTAGCCGCTCGAACACGAACACAGTCCGCAACTTCCAAGACTAGACCGATGCTTCAGAACTGCACTCCACAGATTGCTGTCCGCGAACTGCCCAAGTCGCTAGCTAGAAGAAAAGCTGCTTGATCCTGTCCGCACAACCTGCACGTATAATTTACTTCAGTAAGCCGCGCGGTCAGATAAAATCAGGCCGCAGGTTCTAACGCGAGTTTGTGCTTAATGTTATTCGATGATTATGCTGTCACTGAGGGGTCCTACTTATAAGTACGGAGAGAGATGTGGTCACCGCCCTAGCTGATAGGATCACCTCCCCCCAGCCCGCAATCCACCTTCACCAGTCCGCCCAGTCCGCTTAAACATGGTCGGTCCACAAGCTAACAAGCCTACAACACTCCTGGATAAGAGGCAGTCCGCAACACCTGTGGACACAACACCAGCTTGCACCAGACCGCTAAGTCTGCCAAGTCCGTCAAGATCGCTGCAGGTAGGCAAGGCAGTATACAACGAGACAGTGAACAAGACATCAGACCGCCAAGTCCGCAACACTTGCGGACACGACTCCAGCTCGCAACGGACCGCCAAGTCCGCCAAGTCCACCGCAGGTAGGCACGTCAGTATACAACGAGAGACTGAACAAGACATCAGACTGCCAAGTCCGCCGGACCGATAGTGATCTCCCGAACTCCAACATCAGTCCGCATAGGCCGCTCAAGATCTACACGACATCCTCTATACACAAGGTCGCACCGCAGCTCGCATAGACCGCGCCCTCCAGTCTGCTCAGTCCGCACAGTTCGCGCGGTTTGTCTGATCACCCACTTACACTTCAACAATTTCAACACTCTCACTTGAAGTGGGAAGTGGAAATCAGCCCAAGCAAACTCCGCAACCGGGTGAATGGTCCTTTGGCTAGCGGTTTCGTGAAGATGTCTGCCATATTGTCCATACTCCGAACATGCTCAACCATGAGAGATCCCTCCAACACCTTCTCACGAATGAAGTGGTGTTCGATCTCTATATGTTTGGTTCTAGCGTGACCAACTGGATTATTTACCAGTTTGAGAGCACTCCCATTGTCCCCGCGGAGCAGAGTAGGATCTTGAACCTTCATATGGATGTCATCCACCAATCTCCTAAGCCAGATGGCTTCTTGAGTTGCCAAGGCTGAAACCTTATATTTTGCTTCTGTGGTAAAGAAAGACACTAAGTCCAGCTTCTTGTTGCACCAGGATACAACTGTTGGGCCCGCCATAAAGATGTACCCAGACATCGACTTCAGATCATCTGAATCTCCCCGATAATCAGCATCCATGTAGCCATGCAACTCGAAATCTATGCCTCTCCTATAAAGGAGACCCATATCTGAGGTCGACTTCATATACTTCAAGATGCTTTTTGCTGCCATCAAATGAGATTTTCATGGTTCCGCCATGTACCGACTCACCCTGCCAACTGCATATGCAATATCCGGCCTAGTGATCGTTAGGTAGATCAAGCTTCCAACCATTGCTCGAAACACCAATGGATCAGAAAGAATTCTCCCCTCATCACGTCGAAGTTTTAGACCTGCTTCTAGAGGTGTAGAACTACTTTTCCCCCTTCCATGCCAAATTATTGTACGATCCGCTTTGCATAGCCAGTCTGGGACACAAGCACTCTGTTCTCTCGCCTCTGTACCTCGAGTCCAAGGAAATGGTAGAGCTCACCCAAGTCCTTCATCTCAAATCTGATAACAAGCTCAGCCCTCAGCCTTGCTACCTCCTCCTTTGAATTTTCGGTGACAATCATGTCATCCACATATAACAGTACGATGACCTGAAGCTCCCCCTTCTTCTTGATGAACAAGCTTGAGTCCGAGTCTGAATCAAGAAACCCACAAAACAAGAGATATTCTGCAATTTTCCCATACCATGCTCTTGACGCTTGCTTCAGCCCGTAAATGGCCTTATTCAGCTTGCAAATGTAGTTCGGACTTCTTCAGAGATAAACCCAGGTGGCTGGATCATAAAAATAGCTTTGTCAATCTCACCGTACAATAAGACATTCTTCACGTCGAGCTGCCAAATTTCCCATCCACTGAACGTTGCTAAGGCAATAACCATCCATACTGAAGTCTTCTTAGCAACTGGACTAAACGTCTCCTCATAATCTTCCTCACACTGTTGTGAAAATCCTCGAGCTATAAGGCGAGCCTTTTACCGCTCGATGCTGTCATCTGCCTTCTTCTTCAACTTGTAGACCCACCTACAAGTCACTGGAGTGATGTATTCTGGCTTAGGTACAAGTCACCATGTCTCATTCGTCTTGAGAGCAACCATCTCCTCCTCCATAACACAGTACCATTCCTTGACTCCTGTGGCCTTCTCGAAACATGATGGCTCTAGCTCATCCAGAGAACCATCAAAGAAACATGAGATGAAACTAACCATGTTTCCTTCTGGGTAACGGGCTGGTGGCTTGATAGTCCTCTTTGATCTCCTCAAAATTGGTGCTTGATTGACCACCTCCTCAACTGCCTCTTCTGTACTAGCTTCTCTTCCAGACGTGCTTGGAGCATCGCTCCCCCTACTTCCAGAAACAGAAGTTTCCGCCTCTAAGCTAGACATGGCTGGAGCTTCTGGTGAAATAGGCAACTCTACTTGAAGATTCACAGCAGCTTTTTCTTGTCCGTCAGCCCTGCTCTAAGGTAGTTCAATTCCTGAACTCTCTTTGTAAGATGTCAGCTCATCAAACACAACATCCAGAGAAATAACAAATCTCCGTGTCTCTGGATTCATGCACTTCCAACCCTTCTTCCTATCATCATACCACACGAAGACTAGCTTCCTTACTTTCGCATCTAGATTCATACGAAGAGTGTCAGGAACATGCACATAGCAGGTTGACCCAAATACCCGAAGGTGAGCAACACTTGGTTTCTCCTTGAACATCAGTTCATGAGGAGTAATCATGTTGATTGGACTTAGAGAAATTCGGTTAATAACATAGGCTGCACAAGACATTCCCTCCACCCAGAAGGGCCTTGGGATACTCTTGGCAAGAAGCCAACACTTGCAGGTCTCTGTCAGATGACAGATCTTTCTCTCTGCAACTCCGTTCTGCTGCGGGGTATGTGCACAAGTAAGCTTTCTTCAAATACAACTTTTCTTGCAAAAATTAGAGAACTCGGCAGAGGTGAACTCTCCACCATTGTCCGTCCTCAACTTCTTAATCCGCAGGCCTAGTCGACCTTCCACGAGCTCCTTGAACTCCACAAACTTCTCGAATGCTTCTGACTTCTCTTTCAGAAAATACACACAGACATATCTGGTGTAATCATCAATTAACACCAGCATATACTTGCTGCCTCCGAGGCTTGGGGTGATAGTTGGTCCCATCAGATCCTAGTGATACACTCCAACTTCTCTTTACTTCTGATTTGTGATTTATCAAATGGAAGTTGATGAGACTTACCATACTTTCATCCCGTGCAAACATGACCATCTTCGTAGGAGGACATGCTAGGCAAGCCCTTGATCAGGCCCTTTACCACCATAGCCTTTAATTTGTCCATTCCTACATGCCCTCAACCTCTCATGCCAAATGGTTGTGCTATCATTCTTCCTCATCTTATCAACATAAGAACTTGTAGATAAAACGTACAAGTCCGTTGCTTTCCTCCTAATGTGAACAACATCAGCTTTTATGGCTGATATATTTCTAAGAAATTTCACTTCTGTTGGACCAAACAGAACTTGATACCCAGCGTCAAAAACGTTGGCCACGAAGAAGATATTCTTTTTCATACCAGGCACATGATATACACTCTTTAGAGTGAGTGACCCTCTATCACTGCCTATGAAGACAATCCCTTCCTTCTCGACTGCGTGAACAATATCATCAGCGGTGATAATAACATCATTACCTGAGTATGGCTGCGATGAAGAGAACTTTCACTCATCTCTAGTGAGGTGATGACCACACCTCGAGTCCACGATCCAATCCTCCTGATAGTTGATAGGAGCAGAATCACAAAGAGTAGCTGAAAAGGCTCCTCCCCAACCACCATCCTCCTCCCTGGCATCAGGTTCCTCCTTCTCTGCAACATTCCCTGCCTGAAGATTAACTCTGCAGTCCCTTCTGAAGTGACCTAGCTTGTTACACCTGTAACACCTGAGCCCTTACTTCTTCCCCTCAGACATAGGAGCATAGCTCCTCTCCTGCTAACCTGAAGATGTAGGCCCATCACTTCCAGAAGGCTTCTTCTTCTCCTCCCATTTCTTCTTCCCAGAAAACATCACCTCGTTCTCTCCTTCTTAGATAGACACCCCCGCCATCTGTCTTGCCAAGCTCTCCTGCGATGCAAGCAGATTTTCCAACTCCAACAAGGATGGCTGATTTGCCCATCCCTGAAAAGACATCACAAAGGCGAGGTACTCCTTCCGCAAACCGCGAATAATATGCCTCTTCAGCTTCGCCTCAGAGATAGGCTCATCGGGGTCCAAGGAAGAAATCTCTGTGCAGAGGTTTTTCATCTTAAGAAGGAAAGTGGAGACAGGTAAATCTCCTTGAGTGACCTTCGCCAACTCATTTTCTAAGAACTGTAGCCGAGCTACATTCTTCCTGTTGAAAAGGCCATCCAAGACCATCAAGATCTCAACAACTGATTTGCAACCAATGATGTGATCGAAGAGTTCAGATGAGATAGCTCTCTTAAGAGTAAACTCTGCCTTTGCATTTGTTCTCTTCCAAGTCTTCACTTCATGAGCATTATCACCAGCAAGAACTACTTCCTGAGTATCATCTCCTCCAACCACCTCCCAGAGGTCCTCACCCAGAAGATAGCTCTCCATACAAGACTTCCACTTCTTGAAGTTAGTCTGTATTAGGAGTTCAATACCGAGACCTCTTGCAAATCCTGCTTCCATCGCTCTAACACCGGTATTCTCTTGACAAGAGCAACAACAACTTCTAGTTGATCACTGCTTAACCACTCTAACCTCCCTCTGATACCTTGTAAAATTTTTGGATCTTGGAATGAACATGAGTTATATCAACTAAAATAAGTCTGATCACTGCCAGAGACATATACAACAACAATGGTTCTTTATTGATAATAGCAGTCTTCTTACAAAGCGAGACATACATGCATATACATGATTTCGCTAGTATGAAAAACAACAGTACAAAAACAAAAACAGAAAGATAACTGCGGCCTCAGAGCACAGTCCGCCGAAATCGCCACAGGCTGCCACTGTTGTCTGTCAGATCGCCGAGACCGGCACACTGCACTAGCCGCTCGAACACGAACACAGTCCGCAACCTCCAGAACCAGACCGCTGCTTCAGAACTGCACTCCACAGATTGCTGTCTGCGAACTGCCCTAGTCGCCAGCTAGAAGAATAGCTGCTTGGTCTTGTCCGCACAACCTGCACAGACAATTTACTTCAGCAAGCCACGCGGTCAGATAAAATTAGGCCTCAGGTTCTAACGCGAGTTTGTACTTACTGTTCTTCGATGATTATGCTGTCACCGAGGGGTCCTATTTATAGGTACAGAGAGAGATGTGGTCACCGCCCTACCTGATAGAAACACCTCCCCTAGCCCGCAATCCGCCTTCACCAGTCCGCCCAGTCTGCTTGGACATGGTCGGTCCATAAGCCAACACGCCTACAACACTCCTGGATAAGAGCCAGTCCGCAACACTTGCGGACACAACACCAGCTCGCACTAGACCTCTAAGTCCTCCAAGTCCGCCAAGATCACCGCAGGTAGGCAAGACAGTATACAAAGAGACAGTGAACAAGACATCAGATCGCCAAGTACGCAACACCTGCGAACACAACTCCAGCTCGTAATGGACCGCCAAGTCCGCCACCGGTAGGCAAGGCAGTATACAACGAGACAGTGAACAAGGCATCAGACCGCCAAGTCTGCCGGAATAGCGATCTCCTGAACTCCAACATCAGTCCGCATAGGCTGCTCAAGATCTACACGACATCCTCTATACACAAGGCCGCACCGCAGCACGCATAGACTGCGGCCTCCAGTCCGCTCAGTCGGCGCGGTATGCCTGATCACCCACTTACACTTCAACAATTTCAACACCGCGTGAGCTGTTAAGGGAGAAGGAGGGGGCCAATTATAATGGTGGAGGTAGGGAGTGGAGATAGTGGAGGAAATTTACGAGAAGTTCCTATATTTTAGGAAGATGGACTTAGTGGGGTAGTAGAGAGGTAGTTATGAGGTGGTGGTTGGCTGGCCAAAGGTGTTGGTGATGTTGGTAGTGGTGGTTGGAGATGTTTTTCGAAAATCTTCAAAAAATTGAAAATGAGAAATTGTATTTGCCATGGTTGAGGGGGTTTAAGGAGATTGTGGAGACTTAGGCTCCGTTTGGGAGGATTTATTTTCACCGGTCAAGCGGTCACGACCGCATGAACCAGGACTTAATTAAGGTCTGATTCATGCGGTCGTGACCGCTTGACCGGTGAAAATAAGTCCCCCCAAACGGAGCCTTACTCAAGGTGCCCAAAATGGTTTTTCGGTGATCATCAAAAAAGAAAACTTGAGGTGATTGGAGACGTGTTGAGGGCTATCTTTGGAGGACTATGAGTGGGTTGGAATGGGGACAGTTGTAGGTTTGTGTGGGTGAATTGGGCAATTGACTATTGGATTTTGAGGGAGGGGATGATGGGTGGCCGGCTATGAGGAGAGAGTAGGGGAGGGAATAACTATCAAGCTTTGACCCTGGGATTTCGGCTTCAGCATCGGGTGATAAAAACGAACACTACAACTAAATGGAGTTATACAACAACGCATTGGCGACATTTGTTCAAGCGTAGCAAAAGATTTCGCGGCGCTTGAAAAACTTCACGAAAGAAATAAAAGAAATGCAACGGTAGATCTGTTTCTCTTGTGGAGAAATCTTTTCTTTACTCAATTTTCCAATGCCTATAAAATGAACCTCCCACCCTTTTATATAAACTAATGTGTCATCACGAACAATCAAGATTCTCCGATCACGAGGCACTCAAAATACATGAAAAAAATACAAAATAGATAAGAATAACTAAAAAAACTCATTAAAAAAAACTCATACTATCTAGGGGTGCAAATCAGATCGATTTGGTTCGGTTCCCCTCAAAACCAAAAACCAACCCTTGTATGTTCGGTTTCAAGTTTTTGGAACCGGAACCGACCCACGGTTCTAAAATATAGAACCGGATCCGAACCGAATTGTTCGGTTTGGTTCCGGCTCGGTTCTCTGTTCTACTCGCCTTCAACAAAATATTGAACCATGAATATTTATATGTGAAAAATAAAGACAAGTGAATGCTTACTTTACAGACTTGTTTGTTCAATAAAGTTATAATAAAATATGAATTAATCAAATCTTGAAGAACAAAGAAAAAACTAAGTCATTCAATTGCTTGTTTGCTCAAAGGTAAATTACTAAAAGATGAATAATCTGAGTGATAATGAGTGACCTTATAAACAATAGAGGAAATAAAACATAAACACTTAAACATCAAACCTAAAATATATACAATTTTAAAATATAAACAATTTTAACAAAAAAAATTAAAAACGTTGTCATCCCCCCTTCTTCGTTAGACGTTCGTCGTTCGTCAAACGGGTCGACGTTCGTCGAACGGGTCAACCCGATAATTAAAATTAATTTTTTTTTATTTTTTTGCGTTATATTATTATATTATATTAATTTTTAAGCATTTTATTTAAAATTTAATTGTATAACCAAAAATAAAGTAAACATTATATAGTTAAAAAAATTACATTTGCAAATAATACTAAAATTCTGGGAGGTCACCGTTGAGTTCGCTACGACTTCCGTGTGTGCTTCACCCGTGTTGTTCTCCTTCATACCGACTGAGTGCTGAGTCGCTGACCGGCATGACCGTGTGAGGCTAAACGGGGTTAGTCGCGACCCGCATGATTATAGGTTTTCTAATTGGTTTTAATTTCTGAATCGGATTATAGGTTTTCTAATTGTTTTTTTTAAAAATTAATTATAGGTTCGATTTGGGTCGGTTCTCGGGTACCCGACCACAGGAACCGAGAACTGAACCGAACTGGCGGTTTTAGTATTTTTTAGATTCATACCCAAACCGTGTAAAACGAGAATCGATCCGTACCGTCGGGTTCGGTTCGGTTTCGGTCTGCTTCTCGGTTCTTCGGTTATTTTTGCACAGGCCTAATACTATCGATCCACATAACATGAACGACTCTGCTCGTCATACAAGCTGATGTGTCACGATCTCCATCATTGAGTCTACTAAAAAATTATTTACACACATAATAGCTTTATAGACGGAAACCTTGGATAGCAAGAATTAGAATTGGAAAAACAAAATAGAGTTCCATTTTTATGATGAATTAGAATTAATTTTAATTCCAATTACATTGCCTAGGTAGACAACAAATTCATTCACACAGTTCTTGTGAGTATTGTAAAACAATGCAAAATAATCTAATAATAGTAATTTTACCTGTACAAAATATTTATTAAAATAATAATAAAACAGCAATATAGTATTAAAAGTATAGATGACGTTCCCTGATTTTTTTTCAAGTCAAACCGGTATCACTTGGGCCTAGGGTATTCAAGTAATACGACTCAACCGAGCGAGCTAGACGCCGTGCAAAACTCGTGCTAGCCCCCTTGTGGAGCTCCCTTGCCCGGCTCCCGCGTGCGCACTAGCGCGCTACCAGCGCGCGCGCCGCCGCCCGCCGCCGCCGCCGGGCAAGCTGCCCGAGCCATCCGGACTACCCGGCGGCATGTTCATCATTTCATGAAAATTAGTGATCCAGGTGACCGCAACGGAGCGATGCTATTCGCCAACTCAAGACAACCAAACCACGCTTCTCCAAAAGACAATCAGAAATAAGAAGCGGAGGGTAAGACGCGCTGAGCACGCCTCCGAGCCTCAAAGCACCAGAGATCAGAACGTGTACATCAAGCTGCTCCCGCCTCCAGGAATTATTAGAAGACTCCAGAATCCAACGAGCGCATCGCTCCCCGCAGTACTCGAAGAAATAAATAGTCATGTGAGTGGTGGCCTGTTACCCTTCAGGTTCTCTCTCTCTCCCCCAAAAGTTGTAACGAGTGGCGGTCTGTCGCCCTCGAGTTCCTTGAAAAGCCCTGTAACAACACTCAGATCTAGTGGAGGTTTGGTCGGCACAGATTCGACCACGTGGTTTTCACCCAGTTGACGAATTTTCCACATAAAAATTCTCTTGTCAGCTCTTCTTTTCTGTGACTGTGTGCGCGCTCGACCGTTCCGAGAGCTAATACGGTCCAAATATTACGGCCCGACCGGGACGTCGAGTTAGACTGCAACAGTTTGACGCCGTCTGTGGGAAGCGAGTTCCCAACATCCTTAGAAGACGGTACCATCAACACAGCGGTACTCATGACTAGAGACTATGGCGGGAGAAGTTACCCGCATTGCAGAAGGGATGATCCTTGGGGGGGTACGTCGGTCTAGTTCCCCATCACTTGTCTGTCAACATGCTTGAAGCAGAATCCTCCTGTGTGGATATTCAAGGCCGCGAAGCCCGTCCGGCCAAAGAACCTGCAGCTCAAAATCACTGCAACCACCCTGAAGTAGAGGGCCTCGATGAAAGGCTCACATGCAAAGAAGTTCTCAACTTAATCACACAAGAGTGCGTGCGAGCCATGCAGCTTGACACTTTGGCAAGTCGCCCTCTCCATCATTGCTCGTCGTTCGCATCTGAAGTTCAGGCACATCCAATCCCCCACAGCTTCAAGCTCCCAAAGATCGAGACATACTACGGGATGGGAGACCCGTTAGAGTACCTCAGGCACTTCGCAATCATGATGTAACTTTGCAATGCCCTAGATCAACTATTGTGCTAAGGTTTCCTGACAACTATGAGAGGGCAAGCTCGCACATGGTTCATGTCCCTGAAGGAAGAAGAAATCAAGGATTTCGCAGAACTAAGACAACAATTCACGGATCAGTTCATCGCCAGCCGCTGAATATTCAACGATCCTTTCCACTTGTCCAGTATCTGTCAAAGCGAAGGGGAAACCCTTAAAGATTTCTTCCGTCATTTCACCACTGAGGCATGAAGAATCCCTAGAATAAAAGCAGAACTCCTACGGGGGTTTATTCTTGGAGGGCCCTGCCCTGGAGGCTTCCACTCTGCACTAGTACGATAAACTATACCCAGTTATTTTGATCTTGTTCAACAGATCGATGCTTAGATTACCACTGATCATGCAGTTGAAGCACACTGCCAACAATTCAAAAGCAACTCAAAGAGACATCGAGTGCAGGGGTTGACACCACTGTTGGTTTCCAAAAAGAGCAACTCACGCCGTGTCAACTATCGATGGGCCGGGGGGGGGGGGCATCACCAACATCAAGACTTCACTCCCCTCAACACTTTACGAGCGAAAGTGTTCCTCACCATACGTAACCATCCATCTCTCCAAAGGCCAAAGGCTCTTACTACAAATTTAGGGGACCAATCTAAATATTACGACTTCCATCAAGGTCACGGGCACAAGACAAAAGATTGTTCAAGACTGAAGATAGAAATCCAATGATTCGTTCGCCTTGGGTACCTCGAGAGTTCTCTCCAAAACAAAGGATCTAAATCAATATGTCAAGAATGATCTCACACAAGAACAATCCCCAGGATGAACATCTCAAAGAAGAGTTTCCTTTCTGCCAAATGGGCATCTAGAGCTCCATCATCAGTACTTGTATTTTGTATTTTCAACATTCGTGGAACAAACAACAAGTGTTATTTCCAATCTTATTGTTGACTGCATTGCAGAGTCTTCGGTGATCCCAACAAGCGACTCCGGCCTCTCCCCTTACAGAGTGTTCAGTGATCCTAACAAGAGATTCTGTCATCTCCCATTACAGAGTGTTTGGTGATCCCAAAAAGAGACTCTGGCCTTTCCCATTCCAGAGTGTTCGGTGATCCCAACAAGGGACTCTGGTCTTTCCCCTTATAGAGTGTTCAGTGTTCCCAACAAGGGACTCTAGCCTTTCCCCTTATAGAGTGTTCAGTGATCCCAACAGGGGACTCTGGCCTCTCCCCCTACAGAGTGTTTGGTGATCCCAACAAGGGACTCCAGCCTCTCCCACTACAGAGTGTTCGTTGATCCCAACAAGGGACTCCACCCTGTTCCCTTACAGAGTGTTTGGTGCTCCCAACAAGAGACTCCAGCCTCTCCCCTTACAGAGTGTTCAGTGATCCCAACGAGGGACTCCGACCTCTTCCCTTACAGAGTGTTCAGATCATCGCAAAGGGATCCTGGCCTCTTCAGCTCATAGCCCGGCTAACCCGCGCAAAACGATGTCACAAGCCAAATTTACAAAAAACAACATTTGTACAAAAAATGGACAGAAGACACCAAAGCCGCCACACCTGGGTTAGAAGAGGCAGCAACATCAAGAGAAACAATTGGATCCTCGCCAACTAAGGAACCCTTCTGCCTTAATGAAGATGGAGGAGCCACATCCACATCCTAACATCTCTCAACAACAGGTTTCCTCCTCCGACCATGTGCGCATGGTACCATGATGGCAAACTCGAGGGCACCAAAAACTCACATCTCGACAACCTATTATCTTCCACAAATGAGTGCTCAATGCGCCAAGCATATTGCACCCTTACACACAATCAGTGCACATTGCACGCGTTAAGCACACACCGCTATCATTGCACCTCACATGCACAATGCCCATTGCACCCCACACACACGCTGCACACATTGAGTTATGCACAGTCGTCGCATGCAGCACACAATTTTGCGCTCTAAGCACCATACATATTACACCTTGCACACATCGCGCATGTTGCACGCATCACGCACAACACCCGTTACACATCATGCACATCGCGCACGCTGCACGCATCATGCACAACACCCATTACACATCATGCACATTACGCAATGCGCACGTCACACTTAGTGTATGTGTCACGCATCTTGCACCTTGCGCATACCGCGCCATGCCCACATGAAGTCCAAAAGTGCACCTCAGACATACTGCGCTCGCCACACACATCAACACACGATGCTCACCGTTCACATTCCCCTCACCACGCCCTCAACATGCTCATCACCACGCAATGCACCCACATTTTCTAGTACCTTGGTAAAACAACATGTAAATGTTTGTTTAAGGATTGAGAGTGACCTAGAGGGGGGTGAATAAGTCCAATTTGAATCTTAGCTTCCTTTTTTTATTTAGAAAATTTTTTTTCAGTTAAATATCACAGTCAAATAAACAAGATAATTTTACCAGCAATCTAGAATTATCACAACATATCAAACACAACATACACAGCACAACACACATAATTTTATAGTGCTTCCCCAATTTATGGGTACATCCACTTTCCCCTTCACCTATCTAGCAATGAACTAGATTCGGCCAAACTCCTCCTTCCTTTTCTCAGATCCACAGATCTTACAACTTAGAGCACAACTGCCTCCTACAACTCAGACTTGTACAAGTCTTACCACTCAGATCACCAAGATCCTACACGTCAAGTTCTTCCCATGAACTCTACCTCAGAATGCATCCACATTCCTACTTCTTAGACAAATGCTGCTCTACCACTCATATAAATTTCCTCTTCTCCTACCTCAGGAAATCCCTGTCCTACCTCGGCCTTTATAATATAGGCTTACAATCTCAGAGAAAATATTTCTCCTGCACTCAAATTTAGTGGTAGATCTTACAATTTAATAAAAGTAAAAGAAATTGATTGAAAACAAGTCAGCCAGCAAGAAAGGAATGTGTGATTGCTTCTTGATCTGATCCTGATCTGTTTGCTTCCTTTGATCTTGAAGTAATAGATTTGATCCTCCCCTTCTTAGCTTTTTAAAGCTTCTTGAAGTTGAAAATATGGTAGATCTAGGCTGGAGGATGTTGAAGACAATTCTTGATCCGACTTCTCTCCATCTTCTGTATTCTCGAAGATAACTTCTTAGATCTGGACTTGCCAAATTTTCTCCCTTTTTTGAAGTATTTGATCCCTTTATATAGGCTCCGTCAAAGATAACTGGCTGATCCGGTTAATAACTGACATCTGACAGTTCTAACAGTTCTGACAGTTCTAACAGTTCTGACAGTTGTCAGACCCTCTAACTTGATTTCTGTACTTAGGAAACAAATCTGCTTGAAGTGTTGAAACTTGACTGTTGGATGTGTCGACACCAGTCTTGGGTATAGACACTACTCTTGTAGTGGTGTCGACATACTTTTTAATGTGTCAACACAAACTTCATCTTGTCTCGACACAGCTGATGTATAATATGTCGACACTAGTCCTGAGTGTCGACACTGCTTGCTTCCAGTCTTGACTCAGCCTGTGAAGTGTGTCGATACTTCTCTTGATTGTCGACACAATTGTCTTTAGTCTCGACACTGCTTGTATAGAGTGTGTCGACACATGTCCTTAGTGTCGACACATCTTCTCTCTATCTCGACACAACTTGTGCAGTCTATGTCAACACTAGTCCTGAGTGTCGACACTATTGTTTTCTTATATCATAGTGTCGACCCAAGTCCTGGATGTCGACACAACTTCCTCCTTGATTCAACACTTCTTGTTCGAGTGTGTCGAAACTAGTCCTGAGTGTCGACATAACTTTCTCCTTTTCTCAACACATCCTTGACAAAGGCGTCGACACATGTCTAGTATCTTGACACTTTTATACTTAGCTTTATTTGTCTGCACACATGAACTTAACATTTGTCAAATACAACTATGTGTATTTCATTGAACTGAAAGGGCTTCTTCAAATCAAGTACATTGTGACCAATGTACCCAACAATCTCTCCCTATTTGGAGAAGTCATAACCCCAATTCAATGATATACAACATGATACCAAAAAATATATTATGATAAAAACATTTAAAAGTTTAGTGTAGTACAAAATGTGAAATAACACAGATAAAATCAAACATATATTTAAAACCAATAATGCTGAATCAGAAAATAAGACAAACTATTGAAATCCTAATTAATACATGAAATGTTGAGTACAATAAAAATTTTCATTGAATGTTCACCACAAGGTTTACAGCTACAAGTTTTGGTTATACAATAGTTACATAACAAGTTTTTTTAAGAAATACAAAACTAAGAACATTCTATGGCTGCTCTGGTTCTTTTATGACTATGCCTTTCCCAGATTGAATCTTTGCCTTCACCTCTGACACCTTGTCATCAACAACCTTTTTCCCTTTGTCATCCTTAGCTTTAGCATTTGCTATGGGTTCTTCTTTCAGTCTTTGTCTTTCAAAATAATGATATGACTTTGGGAAGTATTTACTGAGCTCAATTGACTTAGCAGGTTGCTTTCCTTTCTTCAGATCATATCTGAACTTCTGGATAACTTCTTGCTTCTTTAAATATTTTGCCCATTCCTGTTTTGAATACCATTTGCCTCTATCTGTCACATTTGCATTTAATGCCTTCCATGTAGTGAGAATTATTGATCTGCAGGTTGAGCTCCACTGCTCAAAATCAGATCTTGTCTCAGCTTATTCTCTGAACCTTTTCTTGAAAGTTGTGCCTCTTTTTATTTGAGCAGAACAAATTCAGGCATCTTCACCTTTTCACAAATAATATTTTGAGCTGATGGTGGAGGATTGTACATGTGAGAGACAGCAGCTTGGATAGTCTCAAAGGTAGCTTATGCTGCATGACTGTATATGGTTTCCACCTCAACGTGAGTACCAGTGGCATGAGGTGCTTCAAGGTGAGCTGGTTGACAACCAGACTCAGCAGTCTGATCTCCATCATACCAAAGGGGATGAAAGCCTAAAATGTCTCTGATATTATTTGATATCTAGGTAGCATGTTCAGAACTTGCTCTTATCATTACCCTCTCCCGCTTTATGACTTCTCTTTCAATATGATCTCTCAAATCATTCTTACGAAATCTCACATGTCCATCTAAGTAATCGATACCTGAGGTGACAGTATTCTTTACTTTTAGTAAATTGTTGTCCAAACTCTTGTCAGGAGCCTTTATATCTTTAAGCAAGGAGGCTGAGTGGTCTGCCAGCTGAGTTTCTATGGCATTTGTAGCAGCAGCTAATTTGTTGTCTAGTTCAGTAGACTGCTCAATTAATTTAACCATTGTCTTTGTATGTAAGACTGTCATATTTTCATCCAAAATTCTTTCATTTTCAAAAACATGATCTTGTTTGACAACCATCTCATCTGCAGTTGACTTGACCTCTTGTTGTTGTTTAGCAAGATATACTACAATTTTAGCTCCTTTCTCAAAGAAAGTAGTCATTTAAGATTTCAAAAGATTGACTTCAAATCTTATTGACTTTATATCCTAAGCCAGTTGAAACTGCAGCTCTTTATTGTTGTCATCTACATACTTTTCCAGATCCTGCCTTCGCTTATCCAGCATTATTTAAATTTGTACTAGCAGAGAGCTAGTGTCTTCTGTATGAGCAGCTGGTGTCCCAGATTGAAAATATTATTTGTAGCTTTTGCTCCTCTTCTTCATTGCAGACAACTTCCTTTTCTTTAGTTGAGATTCTTGTGCATCATTTGATTCAGAAGAACTTACCTCTTCAACTTGAGGTGACTTTGTGGTTTTGGCACTATCTGGGGACAAATCCCCCTCAGTTCTTGTATTTGTCTCATTTATATTGATATTCTCTAAGTTATCATCTACAAGCTGAATGTCAGCATCAGGAAGTGCAATCTGGGGAATTTCATCTATCTCCCCCTGCAAGTTTGTTTCTTTTAAAAGAAGAACTTCTTCTTCTATCTCTTTTGGAATTTATGCATCCATCTCTTTCCCAAATATTTCTTGGTCAGATATCTTTGAGTGTTCCAGTTCCTGTACAACATCCATTATTATAGTTATAGCAGTATCCATTGGCAATTCATTAAGGTTCTCCCCCTTAATTTGTTCTTTTTCAAGAATGTTATCCCCCTGCACCTGCTCACTAGTTCTAGGTGAGAGTCTTGGAGATCTTCTTGGTTCTTCCTCCGCATTGTTATTTGAGCTAAACTCTATATGATCTTCAGAATTACTTGTGGATTTTTCTTCTTCTATTACTGCCTTCTTTCCTTTTAACTCCTTTGTCTTTTTGGGTTCTAGAGTGTCCTTAGACATGACTCTTTCCCATATGGACAAAATTCTCATGTCCATTCTCCTTATATAATTTATCTTGGATCCAATCTTCTGATTGATACTATATGGAATTGCCTTTAACAGATAGAGACTAACAATTCTGCGCAAATTGGGCTTCTGAATCCCCTCAGCTATTTTATTAAAGACTACCTTGTTCCAATCAGTCTTGATTCTGAAAATGATCCTAGTCATCAAGCTAAGCATATGAGTTGAAATTATGTCATGTGCTCCAGTCTTGCAGAGGAGCACCTTTCCAATTACTTCAGACAAAAAATTCCCTTGGGAATTCATTCCCTTCATGTTCAAAGAACTTCCAAACCTAGTGGTTGGAGCCAGTCCACACCACTCTAAAGCCTTTGCAGTCTTGCTTGAATTTAGTTCTTCTTCCTGTGTTGTTGTTGGAATCTGAAAGACTTTAGCCAGTATTTTGGATGTGACCTTTACTCTTGCTCCATTAACATTGGATTTGATCTTGCCTGATTTAGGGTTTAGTGAGCCATTGGAATAGAATTCAGTCTCTTATTTCTTCCAAATTTTAGTGGGTTCTAAAAGTAGATATTCAAGACCTGCCTCAGTGACAAGGTCAACCACTTTCCTTATTTCTTCTGGTGTAGAGACGAAGGCATGTCACACAAGTTCGTAACCCTCGTTAATGTTGGCATCCATCTTGGGTGCCATTCTAGTTGAAAGAGTTTGAGATGAGAGGTGTCGACTAAGAATTTCTATGTCTCGACACACAACGATAACTTTCTCAAGATTTTCTGTAAGTGTAGACGACAATTCCTTTCTCCTCCTATTTATAGTAACTATCTATTGAAGGTGAAAAGGTGCACTGCATTTAGTAATTTTCTCAATATTGGGAAATTTCTAGTGTCCACATGGAAAACCTACTTTGTCGAGTTGTGTTGACTTAAGTCATTACAAGGTTCATGTCTCTCGACACAGACCTCCAGGTCTCGACACTAAATTATAGTGTCTTAACACACTATCAGGTGTCTAGACACACGACTACTTATTGTGTCGACACACACTATGGTGTCTCGACACAATTATTTGACTTTGACAAAATTTTGTATACTGAATATAATTTCTTATTTTTGTTGCTATTAATTGACAAGATCTATTCAATGTTTAACATGCCTAGTTCAAATTTAAAGTAATTGAACTTGCTTTCATCTAGGGTTTTGTAAAGATGTCAGCGACTTGTCTATCTGTTGGAGTATATTGTATGCTAATATTGTTTTTCAACATTCTATATAAGAAAATGTTATCTAATCTCTATATGTTTAGTTCTACTGTGTGAAACAGGATTATTAGCAATAAAAATTACACTAGTAGAATCACAAAACATAATAGATTTACTTAGCTATACACTATAGTCCAGAAGTTGATGCTGAATTCATAACAACTGTGCACAACAGCTTCCAGCAGATATGTACTTTGATTCTGTTGTAAAAATTACAACACTTGTTTGTTTCTTGCTACTCCAACTTGTGAGTCTTTTTTCCCAGAAATTGACAAGTTCCAGAAGTACTTTTTATATCCTCTTTACACCCTGCAAAATCTGCATCTGTATAGCCTGTAAGTTCAAAATCACTATCCCTAGGATACTAAAGCACAAGATTGGGTGTACCCTTAAGATATCTTAATATTCTCTTCACAACAATATAATGAGACTCTTTGGGGGCATGCTTGGTACCTTGCACAGACACATGTTGAGAACATAATATCTAGCCTACTAGAAGTCAAATACATGAGAGATCCAATAATGCCTCTATACAAGGTTTCATCAACTGGTTTCTCAAATTCATCCTTGTGTAGTGACACAGTTGAACCCATTGGAGTTCTCATGGTAGAAGAATTCTCCATACCATATCTCTTAATCAATTCCTTAGTGAACTTAGAATGAGAGATGAATATATCATCCTCAGATTGTCTAACTTGGAATCCCAAGAAAAACTTTAGCTCACCAATGCTGCTCATTCCAAACTTGCTTTGCATAATCCTGATAAATTTTCTACACATCTTCTCATTAGTAGACCCAAAAATTATATCATCTACAGAAATCTGGACTAGGATGCTTGAACCTTTGATGTCCTTAAAGAATAGTGTCTTGTCTATCTTTCCTATAGAGAACTTGTTCTCTATAATAAAGGTAGACATGGTCTCATACCAAGCCCTATCTCTCTATTTTAACCCATACAAAGCTTTATGCAATCTGAAGACATAAGTGTTGTGTTTAGGGTTGACAAACCATGGTGGCTGCTATACATAGACTTCCTCCTTCAGTCTACCATTGAGGAATGATGACTTTACATCCATCTGGTAGACCTTGTATCCTTTGTATGCTACATGAGCTAAAAACAATCTTATGGCTTCTAGCCTAGCTACAGGTGCAAAGGTTTGATCAAAGTCTATCCCTTTCTCTTGTTTATATCCTATAACCACTAATCAAGCTTTGTTCCTAACAATAACTCCATTATCATCTAGTTTATTCCTATAAATCCACTTAGTGCCTATGATATTGTGATCACTAGGTCTAGGAACTAGACTCCATACTTTGCATCTCTCAAATTGATTGAGCTCTTCTTGTATATCCATAATCCAGTTAGGGTCTGAATTGGATTCTTCAAACCTTTTAGGTCCTACCTGAGAGAGAAAACTAGAGTATAGAACCTCATTGTGATGTCTACTTCTAGTTATTACTCCTAGCCTGACATCACCTATTATTTGGTCCATAGGATGATCTTTAAGATGCCTAACTGCTACTCGCAGGTGCCTACCATTACCTAGTTCTGTAGGAGGGTTAGGATGATTCTCTTCCTCCCCTTTGGCAGTTATTGTATCTTCTATATAAATTTCTACATTATCTCTAGTGTGTAACTCTAAGTCTAGTGAACCACATATATTTAATTTTTCCATCCTAGAGTCTATATCACCTAGACTAGAGTTGTTAGAATACTCATTATATAAAATAGAAGTTTCATCAAAAATTACACTAATTGATTCTTCTACAACTTGATGTTTCAAATTATAGATTATGTATGCTTTGCTATATTCACTATACCCTATAAAGATTCCTTCATAGGATTTTTCTGAGAACTTAGTTTGATAATTTTTCCAATTGTCCAAAATATAACACTTACTACCAAATTCTTGAAGTATGATAGATTTGGTTTTCTGACTTTCATTAGTTCATAGGGAGTCTTGTTGTGATTCTTGTTGATCAATGTTCTATTATGAACATATCATGCTGTGTTTATAGCCTCAGCCCAGAAATATTTTGGAAGAGATGTATCACTCAACATTGTTTTGGCTGCCTCAATGAGAGTTCTATTTTTCCTCTCATCAACTTCATTTTGTTGTGGTGTTCTTGGTGAGGAGAACTCCTGAAAGATCCCAAGTTCTTTACAGAAATTTGTCATCTTTTCAGATTGAAATTCTACACCATGGTCACTTCTTAGTTTGACCACAGAACATCACATCTCATTCTGGATATGTTTGACAAAATTTTCAAGGATATTTAGTGTTTCAGTCTTTCTCCTTAAGAAGAATACCCAAGCAAAACAAGAGTGATCATCCACAATCAAATAGGTATAGGACTTCCTACCTAAACTAAGAACTTTCATAGGACCAAATAAATCCATATGTAGTAAGTACAAACACCTCTCAGTGTCTTTGGACTATATGATCTTAAAGGAGACTTTTGTTTGTTTGTATTTTTGACATGCAGGATATAAGACTTCTTTGGAGCATATGAGCTGTGGACTATTTCTAACTAATTCCATAGAGAATAGTTTGCTCATTGCTTTATAATTTAAATAAGCCAGCCTCTTGTGCCATTGTACACATAAAGATTCTTTCTCATTAGCTGCAAGGCATACAGGTGATTTCTTATTTATACTTAAAAAATTTAGAAAATAAATGTTCCCACTGTTAGTGCCTGACAAGATGATCTTTTGATCACTTGGATTCCTTATCAGACACTTAATTATTGTGGAAAATAATTTCATAACCAACATCACAAAGCTTACTTATGTTTATCAGATTGTGGATCAATCCTTCAATATAAGCCACTTTGGTGATGGTAACTAGGCCATTAGAAATGTTATCATATCTCTTGGTGCCTTTCTCTGACCCTCCAAAGATGACTTTAGATCCATTCCTTACTGGAGTATAATCCCTTAACAAAATCCTTGTTCCAGTCATGTGCTTGGAACAACCACTATCCAAGTACCATATTGGCCTTCCTGTGGTACTTGGTTCCTCCTGCAAACACAGAATTAGTTTACCTTAGACACCCAAATAGTTTTGGGGCCTTGGCTATTGTTAGACTTTACTGTGTGAAACACAACATGCTTTCTAAACAAACCTGGTTGAGTCTTGTATGAAGGTACTGTTGGATTATACCAACAATCTAGGGCAAAATGTCCAACCTTCCCACAACACTAACACTCAAATCGATTATATCTTTTCTTTGGTTGCACGTTTGAAGTTGTTCTTTTGTGCAACACAGAATTGTCATCCAACTTCCAAAGTAGTGGTGCAAAATTCACACCCTTACCTTTCAGATTTAGGTAAGGTGCACTGTGATCAGCTCCAAGAATTCCCTGGTTTCTTGGATTGATCACCCTTTATGGTGGTTTTAGTCCTATATTGCCTTTAGATGTCTGTCCCTTCCAGCAAGGTTCTTTATTGACCTCGCTGGCAGAGCACTAAGACATCATGTGTTGAGGAACACATGATCTCAAGCATCTGTTAGAAGACAGATACTTGATTGGTTGCCTCACTGGACAAATTTGGGCTTTATCCTTAGGTACAGACTTCTTTTTGAACTTTTTGTTCTTTCCATACCCTACACCACTTCTAAATGGTGCAGAGAATGTGTCTATGATAAGTTACATTGACTTGGGTTTTGAGAATTGAGTCAGGAGCTGTATTTCCTGGGTTAGCTTTGCTTACAGGACTTTGACAGTCTTGACCTGTTCTACTATTACCTCTGCTTGGCCATCTATCTTATTGGTTAGTTCAATAAGCTTCAGTTTTTGCAGGTCCAACTTTATGCTGGTGATTTCCAACTGAAAAGATACAACCATCAGGGATTTTAATTCTCTGGCTTGATCCTTAGCAAGTTGTTTGCTTGCAATCAAGGCCTTGGGTAACTTCTCATATCTGTTGATAAGAGATTTAAAATCGACTTAAATGTCTGAATCATGTTCTTTTTAGATGAGTGTGAACATGATTCATTATCTGATGCAGAAAAAGAATCTGAGGCTAAACTGTGAGATATTGATTTTACCTTTACAGGATCTGAACAATCCTGATCTCCTTCTTCTGATTGGGTCTCCTCAATAGCCATCAGGCCCATGAGAGCCTCCTCCTTTTTTAATTCTGATGAATCAGATTCGCTGTCAGATAGTGTAGATTGTTTCTTTTCCAAGAGGCTTTTATCAGCCTTCTTGTGATGTCCATCCTTCTAGTTCTCTATCTTTTTTTCTTTCTTTTTTTGGGCAATCAGCTATGACATGTCCTTTCCTGCTGCAACAATAACAAACAATATTAGTCTTAATATATTTGTTCTGTAAAGAAACATACCTGTCCCCAGATTTCTTTTTCTTGGGCTTATCTAGATGATTGGTCTTCTTGAGAGAAGAGTCTCCAACCGGTCCCTTCCAGCTGCCTTGCTTTCTTCTGCTCAACATCTTCTTAAACTGTCTTAAGACGAGAGATAGTTCCTCCTTAGTTAGGTCTCCTCCTGATGAGGATGATTCTATACACTCAGATGCTGTTTCTTGTTTCTCTGAGAGTGATGATTTTTCTATGACCTTCCTAGAAGTCTCAGCCTTTAGGGCCAATGACTTTTTTCTATTGTGTGTTCTAGCTGAATCTTCTTCAGACTTTCTGAGGTTGAGCTGTAACTCATGGGACATCAACTTGCCAAAAAGAGCCATTGGCTAAATTGCTCATTTCTCTTATAGCACAGATCTTGATGTCTTATTCCTTGTTCAGGGACCTCAAGAACTTGTCATTAAGTTCATAGTTAGTAAAGCTCCTTCCATAAGTCCTCAGGTTGTTCATAATTCTGAAGAATTTTTCAAAACAGTCAGCCACTGAATCTTTCTTATCCTGTCTGAAGGCTTCATATTGTTGGTTTAGCAGAGATTTTCTATCATATCCGACCTCCTCAGTTCCTTCCATGTAGACTATCAGTGACTCCCACATTTCTTTTGATGTTTACAATGAATTAGATTTTGAAAAGTGGAATCATCTATTGCACTCACTATAATATTTTGTGCCCTCTTGTCCGTAGAGGCCAGAATGATTTCATCCTTATCCATCTCCATATATGTCTTGGGTGTCTTAATGTTTATATTAAGAACTAATACTTTCATGAGAATGAAAGGTCCTTCAATCACCGTGATATAAATTTTTGGATCTGCTGCTTCCATAAATAATCTGACTTTCTCCTTCCATATTTCAAAATTTTATTTGGAGCAGACAGGGAGCTTGATTGAATTATTTTCCCCCTGAGCCATGATAAATCTTTCTTTCCAATCCTTAGGATTCTCACTAGGTTGTTATGCATGTTTCAGTGAACCTCCCTCTAATAACAATTGTAAATGTTTGTTTAAGGATTGACAGTGACCTAGATGGGGGTGAATAGGTCTAATTTGAATCTTAGCTACCCATTTTTATTTAGAGATATATTTTCTTTCTGTTAAATATCACAGTCAGATAAACAAGATAATTTTACCATCAATCTAGATATATCACAACATATCAAACACAACATACACAGCACAACACACACAATTTTATAGTGGTTCCCCAATTTATGGGTACATCCACTTTCCTTTTTCGCCTATTTAGCAATGAACTAGATTTGGCCGAACTCCTTCCTTTTCTCAGATCCATAGATCTTACAGATCAGAGCCCAGCTGGCTCCTACAACTCAGACTTTACAAGTCTAACCACTCAGATCACCAAGATCCTACACCTCAAGTTCTTCCCAAGAACTCTACCTCAGAATGTTTTCACACTCCTACTTCTCAGGCAAATGCTGCCCTACAACTCAGAGAAATTTCCTCTTCTCCTACCTCAGGCAATCCCTGCCCTACCTCAGCCTTTATAACATAGGCTTACAATCTCAGAGAAAATATTTCTCCTACACTCAAATCTACTGGTAGATATTATAATTTAATAAAAGTAAAATAAAGTGATTGAGAACAAGTCACCCAGCATGAAAGGAATAGGTGATTGCTTCTTGATCTGATCCTGATCTGTTTTCATCCTTGATCTTGAAGTAATAGATTTGATCCTCCCCTTCTTAGCTTTTCAAAGCTTCTTGAAGTTGAAATTAGGATAGATTTAGGCTGGAGGATGTTGAAAACGATTCTTGATCCGACTTCTCTCCACCTTCTGTATTCTACAAGATAACTTCTTAGATCTAGACTTGCCAAATTTTTCTCTTTTTTTGAAGTGTTTGATCCCTTTATATAGGCTCCGTCAAAGGTAACTGGCTGATCTGTTTAATAACCGACATCTGACAGTTCTGACAGTTGTCAGACCATATGACTTGATTTTTGTACTTAGGAAACAAATCTGCTTGATGTGTTAAAATTTGACTGTTGGATGTGTCGACACCAGTCCCGGGTGTCGACACTACTCTTGTGGTGGCGTCGACATACTTTTGAATGTGTCGACATAACCTTCACCTTGTCTCGACACAGCTGATGTAGAATTTGTCGACACTAGTCCTGAGTGTCGAAACTGCTTGCTTCCAGTCTTGAATCAGCCTGTGAAGTGTGCTGACACTTCTCTTGAGTGTCAATACAGTTGTCTGCAGTCTCGACACCACTTTTATAGAGTGTGTCGACACATGTCCTCAGTGTCGACACAGCTTCTCTCTGTCTCGACACAACTTGTGCAGTGTGTGTCGACACTAGTCCTGAGTGTCGACACAGTTGTTTTCTTGTATCATAGTGTCGACCCAAGTTCTGGGTGTCGACACAACTTCCTCCTTGACTCAACACTTCTTATTTGAGTGTGTCGACACTAGTCCTGAGTGTCGACATAACTTTCTCCTTGTCTCAGCACATCCTTGATAAAGGTGTCGACACTTGTCTAGTATCTTGACACTTTTGTACTTAGCTTTATTTGCCTGCACAGATAACTTAACATTCATCAAATACAACTATGTGTATATCATTGAACTAAAAGGGCTTCTTCAAATCAAGTATATTGTGACCAATGTTCCCATATAACAAGTATGGAACAAGGTAGTCTCGCAGTCGCTCGCCCTGTTAGAGGAGTATTTAGAGGGCTGCTTTAGGAAAATTTATGAGCCCATTTTCTAGCAAGATGACCTCCGAAAATTTGGGGCATCTGATGGTGCTCCCTGTACCCAGTCCGGTCAAGTCGCGATCTGTCAAACGCAGCCCGAGTTATCAGCCGCATCCTGCCTATCCGTGCGAAACGCGGCGCACTGTCTGCTCCCGCGCACTCACGCGGGGGAAGTGCGTATCTGGGAGTGCGCACGCTCCCAGGGCATGCGCATCTAGGTTTGTGTGATCATAGGTTCGCGCGTAGGATAGCCAGCAACATGCTTTTTCACACTGCCGTGCCGCTCTGGCCGGGCGGCTTCAAGGCCGTCCGACCTCCTCGCCTCCCTGGCAGCCCGGTTAAGGCGGCCAGATTCTCTTCCGGGGAGGGCTATCCAACCGGTCGTCCTCCCCTCCTTCCTGCGCCAGGAAAGGGCCATCGCCCCTAACAGGAGCTGTGGCCTTTTCTGCCAGATGGGCGGCGATTTGGCCTCCCATCCGCCATCGTCTGCCCTTAGTTAAGGGCGGCCAGATTCCCTTCCAGGGAGGGTGGCCCTATCGGCCACCCTGCCCTCCTTTTTGCTATGCCAGAGAAGCGTCACATCCCCTAACAAGGGCAGTGGCTTTTTCTTCCAGATGGGCGGCAATTTGGCCGCCCATCCGCCGCCGACCTCCCTATGTTAAGGGCGACCGAATTCCCTTCCGGGGAGGGGGGCCCTACCGGCCGCCCTACTCCATTTTTTCCTGCACCAGGGAGGTGCCACTGCCCCTAATAGGGGTGGTGTTTCCTTCTTCCTGACGGGTGGCCATTTGGCCGCCCGTCCGCCGCTCGCCGCCCCTAATAGGGGCGGCCTCTTCCTCGCTGGGATGAGTGGTCGTTTTGCCGCCCGTCCTCTTCCGGCACCTCCAATGGACGGTTTCCTCTTCCCTTCGGCAAAGTTCCTCCGATCGAGCATGACCTTCACCGGTGAGCAACCTTTCCCGCCCCCACCATCGCCTGTCATCCATCATGAGTATTCTCCACTGTCCGATCACACTCCTATGATCATCACCGTCGGTTACCACCCACGTAATCACCCGCATGATCCCCCGTAATGGAGATAATGCGCTGCAAAAAATAGATTGGTCTATGTTTAATATAAATTATAAAATTAATGTGCGTATTAAACCATAGTCCTATAAAATTAATTATAATATTTCGGCCTATTAATAGTGGTCATGGTGGTTATGGGATGCAAATAACCGTGTAACCTCTGAAGCTTAAAATATGGCCCCAGATCCCCTTTTAATTCTCATTCTCCTACGGGTTTTCTCTCTCCTTCCACCTTCAGCTCCTTCTCCTTCTTCGAAGGTCTTCAAGCACTATTTGAAGATCTCCTTCGTCTTAAATGTCTCCTTCGAAGATCTTCTTCTTCCACCTCGAAATCCTCCCATGAATTTTATCTCTCATCGATTTCTCTTCCTTGCGCGCATTGCCTTCCCGATGCGCTCCTGCGCGTGTTGCCTTCCTTGTGCGCTCTCGCGCGCGTTCTCTTCCTTGCGCGCTCCCGCACACATCGCCTCCTTGTGCGCTCCCGCGCGCGTCGCCTCCTTGCACTGTCTCCGGCTCATTGCTTCCTTGCGCGCTCTCGCGCGTGCCTCTCCCTCGCGCGTTCTTGCGCGCGTCTCTCCCCTGCGTGCTCCCACGCGCTCTCACACACGTCGCTCCCTTAAGCGGGTCTCTTTCCTCCACGCTCCGCGCACTCTCCTTCTGCAAGCGCCCCGCGCTCTCTCTATTTACCCACAACTGCTCAGCGCGCCCTCCTCCAGCAAGCGCCTAGCGCACTCTCCTCTGGAAAACTCCCAGCGAGTTCTTTGCCAACAAGCACACCACGCGCTCCAGAACAAGCACTCCATCTACCGATAAGACAACCAAACCATGCTTCTCCTAAAGACAATCAAAGATAAGAAGCGGAGGGTAAGACGCGCTGAGAATGCCTCCGAGCCTCAAAGCACCAGACATCAGAACGTGTACAGCAAGCTGCTCTCGCATCCAGAAATTATTAGAACACTCCATAATACAATGAGCTCATCGATTCCCGCAACACTCTAATAAATAATTAGCGGTGTGAGTGGTGGTCTGCCACCCTCCAAGTTCTCTCTCTCTCCCCAATAGTTGAAACGAGAAGCGGCCTGTGACCCTCGAGTTCTTGGAAAAGCCTGTAACAGCACTAAGATATATTGGAGGTTTGGTCGGCACAGATCCGGTCACGTGTTTTTTCACTCAGTTGACTAGTTTTCCACGCAAAAAATTATCTTATCAACTTGTTTTCTCTGTGACTGTGCGCGCACTTGACCGTTCCGAGAGATAAGACGGTCTAAAAATTTCGGCCCGACCGGGAAGTCGAGTTAGACCACAACAATATTTATGTTAATTTATCTCTTAACACATGCCAAAAATAAATGACCAAAAAAGTAAAGAGAATAAAAAACACACAACCAAAGATAGCCGAAAAATCGGTTTCAAAAGGCAGTACAAATTTGATTTAAATGAACACAAATTTGGATTGTCAAAATTGCTCAAAATAAGAGTTAATTATGACAGTAAAGACAATAAAATGTACTCAATATTTGTTGACGAATTAATAGAAATATTATTGACAACCAATTTTGAGTATATTTAGGAACATTATTTATTATCATTATAAATGTAATAAAATATGTCCGCATAAGAATTGTTAAAAATCCAATTATTTTATGTCATAATAACACTATTATGAATGCCTAAATAAATCTCAAATTTAAATTTAAAAAGTGGGCAACGGGCAATAATATATATATATATTATCGTGGTTCAGATTTGGAGCAAAGAATTGAGATTCTCATGAAACTTCAAATAAGTTCTTCGACAAGACAAAAAAACTAACACTCTGTTGGGCAAGGTGGTTTTGGTCATGAACATGGAGATTAAATTATCGTTTGTTAATGACCACCTAAGGAATTTCATCCATTTTTTTGTTCAAACGGATGAAGTTTGTTAGGTGATCCTTAACGAATGACGGTTTAACCCATGCGTTTACCACTGCCACCATTGTGCCAAACAGAGACTAAATATGCTAAAAAGAAACTGGTTATGTTTGTTGTTCATTACATTGGGATTCTAAGAATAACTATTCTTCTAAAACCCTAAAATACACTGCACTAATAACTAGTCTTCAGTAGCAATAGTTTCCGAAGTTCCAGCAATCCAATTTACACGCGGTCACTCCCAACTGTGTTAGGGCAACAAATTCTTTGTGCAAGACCGTTAGGCAGCAATTGTTGAGAAAGGAAGCAGTTATTACATAAATTGTGTAAGCTGGCTTGAGGTGAACCCCAACCTAAAAAATGCATAACAAAAGTGACAATCCATGGAGGAAATGAAAATTAATTTACTTAGTAAATTCAACTCAACTAACTCAATCAATTTGTAGGTTGATTTTATGATCAGGTGCATGACAACAATTGCGGATCTAGAAAATTAATAATGGGGGTACACAAATTGATAATAGGGGTGCACACAAATTTTTTTTTGAATGTGTCACTGTGTTCTAAAAATTTTAATATGGGGTCAGACATCAACTTCATTCAAAAAAAATTTTGAACGCTTCAATCTTATCGGAGTTATATTTCCCTCATCAGGGCACCATTTTTGACGTTTAAGTAGCCAAAATTCATTGCCTCGACGAGAGAAATTCAAATACACTAATCATTTTGAAAAATAATGTGGATATCAGTGTTCCTCGGGCCCCCCTCTGAATCCGCCCCTGCATGACAATCATGAATGAGAAGTAAACATCACACACCATTTCTATGAGCACTGAACATTATTGGCTGTAGATGGGTCCCACTTTGTAAGCCAGCAGATTGCCACCACATGCTTCCATATCCCGACATGTGGCTGACATTCCTCCCAACATTTCGGAGATATTTATTTAATCATTTATTTATTGGAGCAAATCCATCTGTTGGACTTAGGCTTTATTTGGTTCAGCGGTGGCGGGTCGATACGGCTGGTGGAAACGGAGTGTTCGAAAAGGAGGGGGCGGAGGTGGATGCTCCAAACGGAACTTTTGGGGCATTTCTCAGGGCGGGCGGGTGGAAACGTAGCAAACGCCGTCGGGATTCATTTGTTTACCCTTCTTCCGGCGGCGTTTGTCCAAAACGGAGCAGCAAAACGCCCAACAAATAGAGTCTTAGTGGAGGAAAACAGTTAAATTAGATGATGAATTAAATAAAATAAACTATTATTTTGTAACTCTCAATCAATGAAGTGAAAAATGTAAGATAAGAGCAGACCACCATGAACATGCAACAATTATGAGTCCTGTGGCCGCAGCTATCGAAGCGACGTTGTTCTTAAAATATCTTTAGGAAAGCATCTAACCATCGTAGTTGTCATCATCCCACGTTTTTTTATCATTATCGTGCCTGCACAAATGATTTTTGATGGGGTGGACCATGTTAGAACTAATAATCATGTTGCCCAAATATGTTAATTATGTGCATTGCTAGATTGTCATTAATATCAACCCAAGTTTAAGTGATGTAATTAATCGGGTCGAATACGTTTCATATTGCATGACGGTTCAAATAATGTGTGGATACCGGACGTCGTTTACATTTATATGATGGACTTAATTGTAAAATGGTCATATTATATTTTGTTATAAATAGGTTATGGTTCCCGGGTCAGAAGGTATGAAATAAAAAAAATCATTATCACTCTCATTTAGTTATAGCATCACATCGCTAAAGAGAGCCTAAGGAGGAAGAAGAGGAGTCGTCTTCTTAATCAGGACCTTGTAAACTTGGAAGATCCGTGACCGCAACAATTCAACCTCATAGATTCAGGTATGCTTTCGCTCAAGTTTTCATCTCCAAGTTTTGACTAGAGCGAATCCGTCTCGTTCATGATTTCACGATTCTCCCCGACAAGTGGTATCAGAGCCACTTTATGTCGTTTCACCGAGATTTTTTGGTGGGTCTCGGATTTCTTCCTCTCGGTGGATTTTAGTGTTTTCCCCCTTTTTATATTTTGTAATCGCTCGGCAACGAGATTGGATTAAACATTGTAACTGAGCGACTACCCAGTGGGGAATCGCTACAAAGGTGTTGCATACGCTGGCGGGGATCTAGGGATGTTTTTGCGGCGATGGCACCATCAACGTCTCTTCGTCAGAGCAGTGCTTGGCGGCAGTCAAGAGGTTCATGCCCAATCTGGCAATTTTTTTTGTTTTAGAACAGGCGGTTGGAATACGGCTTTTGACAGTTTTTTTGGCAGGTATATATATACATGTATACAGGGGCGGAACCAAGTCTGGGCACGCTAGGGCATGTGCTCGAGCGGTTTTTATCGCTAACTTAGGTCAGTTCCATCCCGCTCCCTCCTCCTCCTGCTTCCGCGGACCCGATCCCGTCGCCGCTCCCTGTTGTGCCCGTCGTCGCTCCCTGCTGTGCCCGTCGCCGCTCCCTGCTGTGCCCGTCGCCGCTCCCTGCTGTGCCCGTCGCCGCTCCCTGCTGTGCCCGTCGCCGCTCCCTGCTGTGCCCGTCGCCGCTCCCTGCTGTGCCCGTCGCCGCTCCCTGCTGTGCCCGTCGCCGCTCCCTGCTGTGCCCGTCGCCGCTCCCTGCTGTGCCCGTCGCCGCTCCCTGCTGTGCCCGTCGCCGCTCCCTGCTGTGCCCGGGCGGTACTTCTTCTTCTTCTTCTTTGAACTAGGTTTTACATGGTACGGATTCTCACACCTGTAATGCCGGTGCTTTTGGCCAATTTGCTAGTGGAATTGGGAACACTGATGCATGTTTTGTTATGGGCGCCGGAAAACTTCTACTTAAGGTTTGTAAATGCTTCGTTCACGCCCTTATTTTCTCTTGTTCCATTGATGAACTACTCTAAAATGTATTGTTTCATTGTCAATCATCAAGCTTTTCTTTAAAAAATTTTGCACAAGGCATTGAGCTTTATGTACCTTTTTTTTTCCTATAACTCATTATGATTGATGCTTAAATAGGTATGTTGATTTATTAATATAGAATTAGTATTTTGGAAATAATCATTGCCCCAGTTGTTCCCCCATCAATTTAGAGTGGTTAATCTGTCAATTATAGGTTCCAATAACAATGTGAATTGAAAAGTATCCCCCCACCTCAAATCAAGAACTTTTAGAAAACTTGTTATGCTAAAAAGATATTGTGTTTAATTTTTTATTTTAATATTGTGTTCAATGTTTTCCTTACATAAATATCTTTGCAAAAAAAAAAATTCAGGGACGCTGCCCCCGAACCCCCTCTCAGGGGGCGCTGCCCCCTGAACCCCCCGAATTGACAGTATTTAAATTGTGTCCGTGCGACTTCAAAATCCCAGTTCCGCCACTGCATGTGTGTGTGTGTGTGTATATATATATATACTTGAGTTAATTCTTCCATAATACATGTCAGAAATTAGACAAATAATATTTGCATTTCGTAGCCAAGAACGAGATTTACAACATTCATAGTCAATATTCGTTCAAAATTTGCACGTTTTGGCCGGATTCTCGCCCGAAAGGTTGCTGGCTCAAAATGAATATAATAATAATAAATTTCAAAATTCAAGTCAGCAATCTTTCATGTCAGATTCCGGATAAACCTTGGATATTTTGGAAAAAAAGTTGAACAGGAAAGGTATAGATCTTGTTTTTGACTATAAAATGCATATATTATTTACCTAATTTCAACATGTATTGTGAGAGAACCAACTCAAGTTTTTTTAGGCTTAAAAAAATTTGAGCTTATATATTCCAAACCATATATATATATATATATATATATATATATATATATATATATATATATATATATATATATATATATATATATATATATATATATATATATATACTAGCATCTTCGAACGGGCTTCGCCCGTTATCGATGCGTCGCTGCGGGCTTCGCCCGCTTGACCCCCGGCGGGCTTCGCACGCCGAAGCCCGTTCTCGATGCGTCGCTGCGGGCTTCGCCCGCTTGACCTCCCGGCCGGGGGCTTCGCCCGCCGAATCCCGTTCTCGATGCGTCGCTGCGGGCTTCATCCGCAATCAAACGGGCTTCGCCCGATTGACCCCCAGGCGGGCTTCGCCCGCCCCCGGCCAGAGAAGCCTAATTATAAAAATATTTAAAAGCATTTTAATTATTTTATTAATTTTAAAAACATATTAATTATTTTATTTAAAATCATTTTAATTATTAAATTAATTATTAAATAAAAAAACGAAAAAAATAAAAAAAAACCCAATCCCTGGTGCTCTCCCGCCCCCTCACGGGCTCACCCCCGCCGCCGCCGGCGGCCTGCCCGGCGCCCACCGGCGGGTTCGCCGGAGGCCGACGAACCCGCCGGGGGGGGGGGGGGGGGGGGGCTCCGGGCAGGCCGCCGGCGGCTCCGCCGGCGACGGCGGGGGTGAGCCCGTGAGGGGGCGGGAGCGCACCATGGGTATCGGGAAAATATTGGCAGTGAACAGTGATTGTTTTGAGAGATTTTGATATTAGCAGGTTCTTTGTTCAGATCCAATGGCCAGAAGCAAATTTTGGAGATCGGACTGTCCAGATATGTTTGATGGTGTGATTGAAGATATGCATATTGTATTATATAATAAAGATATATATATATATATATATATATATATATATATATATATATATATATATTATCCAACCCATATTCTTTGAGAGTGTACCCCTCATAGTCAGTCAGCAAGAAGTTAAAGTCAACATGTGAAGACAGAGATCAGAGACAACATTCAAGACAGTAGAAGACCTAGGCGATTATGACAAGCTCCCCTCGCATACTCGTCAGGAGGCGACTAGGGTAGTTTCTCGTCTGCAGCTAAGAGAGCTCCCTTAAAAGTCCCCAAGTCGCTGGGGAGTGGGGCTATAAACATGACCCCCCTTGAATTTGGCTATAAATGGGAACACAGAAGTACAAGGATCTGGACTTCGGAATCTCACAAAATATCTCGACCACCTTATTTCCTGGATATCGTGATGAGCCTTTGGATCCTTTATTCAAAGAGACAAGCTCCGAGCTAGCAATTATCCCTCTTAGTCGCCGCCCTGACTTGGTCACCAATATGAGTCGGCCTTGTACCCTACTCGACCATATTTGGTTGTGGAGGGGAAGCTTCTTCAAAACATTCGGGCACGTGGTGAGACCTCCCTGCCGCAACACTGTCCATGTTTCTGCGTTCTAGCCCGCTAAGCCGTCGAGTTGAACCGCTGGACTAGTAACCTTAGGCTTCCTTGATCTTAATTTTGGAGTAGGGATTTTTACGGCTTAAACACTTTGGTGCGGTGAGCGTGAATCGTAGCCGAGGAGAAAAGTTTTGCGAGTAGGAAAAATGGTGAATGAATGCGAGAATGAGGAGATGGCCGACAACTCAGCAGGAGTTAGCAACTCTGCGAGAGGAGGCGTCTTTATAACTGTGGCAGTGTTCGAAGAGTTCACAAGGAGGAGCGAGAGGAGCATCCTAGCAGGGATCCTTCCTCGCCCCGATGTCACGGCGACCTCACCTCATCACGTGACACCGTCAGAGAAAGGGGAGCCGCCTAGGAGACTAGGGAAGGAATGAACAAGAGAGGATCAGAGCGACTGATGCAATCGCAGTACTGTCCAATGAGCTGTCTGGGGATCAAGTTCAAAGATGTGGAAGGGCCGACGAGATTCCAGGATACTCGGCCGAGTGCCAATTATGAGTAAGATAGTCGCGAGTTCGAAGATAATTATCGCTAAGGAGGTAGGAGCCCTTTCTGTGATGAAGTAATAGCAACCCCAGTTTTCGAAGACTTCAGAGAGCCCGTCCTGAGCTACTACTATGACAGAGATGACCCGGTCAGACATCTCCAATGGTTTGAGGATGTGGTGTCTATTCGTAGTATGGCTGATGCATTTATATGCATGTTCTTCTCCATCACCCTCTAGGGGAAGGCGAGAGACTGGTTCCACAAGCTGCCCGAATGTTTAATCTACCGCTTCAATGACCTGCGTCGGGGCCAGATGGCGAGGTTCACGAAGTCCAAAAAGTCAAAGAAGGAGGCAAACACTCTTTTCAAGATCAAGCAAGGGCAGTACAAGAGTCTTGGCCACTACATCGACCATTTCTAGGAGGAGGTTCTGGAAGTCGAGGAAGTGAATGGTTTCACCCTACAACCGGCCTTGAAGTTTAGCCTAAAGCAGGGTCTCTTCATCCGGGCAATCGACTCCAAGACCCCAAGATATTTTGAGGAGATGATCAAAAAGGCAAACAAGTTTGTGTAGGGAAAGGAGAAGAACCAGGACTTCTTGGCGAGACTAGATTGGGTGAGCCTGTGAAGCAGGGAGAGAGGAGAACCTTTGAAAGTAAGGGCCAGGGTCATTCAGGGAGGAAGGAAGACAAAAGAACAGAGGATCCGAGGAGAAAAGAAGAGCCCAAGAGGGTTGAGCAAAGAATGCAAGGGAGGCCTCGCAGACAAGAGGAGAGGAGTCCCATAGCGGCTCTAGTGAGAAGGGAGGAAGCACGATGATTCCAGTATCTCATGAACTAGCACCAGTGGAGGCCACTAGGAAGGCCCCAGTATCTGAACCAGGAGAGGAGAAACGACAACCAGCCAGAGAGGGGGTATGGAAGAGCTCAGGAGGAGGTGATGGCCATTGCCCGATAGGGGAATATGCATCGCAGGAGGATCCAACTAGTGAGGAATCAAGCAGAGGAATCCCCATTTACTGCGATTTCTATCGAGTAGAGGGGCTTGGAACCATGGCATGTCCCGAGTTTTGGGAAGCAAGAATGACGCTAGAAGCAGGAGCAGTGGAGAGGGAGCAATCGAGGAAAGAGGCTCTCACTGGGCCGATAGTTTTCCAAGCTCCAAGGAGGAGGAGGAATGATGACCGAGTAGACCATGACGGTCGCGGTGAGGTGGTCCGAGGCCTGGGAGGAGGGCAGGTAGGAGTGATCCACTGAGGAGCCGGGCTTGGAGCTTCCCGCAAGAGAAGTCTCCATCAGATAACCGCAAGAGCGTCTCCTCTACCTCTTAAGTACCACCACCATTAGAAGAGATAACTTTTTCTGAGGACGACATGTTGGGAATGAGAACCCTTTTCATGATGTCCTTGTCATATAAGCCGCCATCGATGACTTCTCTGTTGACCAAATCTTGACGACAATAAGAGCTTGGTGAATGTCATTTTTAAGAGGACATTTATCGGACTGCAGGTGGAAGCGTCTAGGATCCTAGCTGTGGATGAACCCCTCTTTAGTTTCTCCGTAGAGAAGAAGGAGGTGGAGAGAGGAGCAGATCTTCTTGTGACCCTTGGTGGCACCTCGATCCGATGCAGGTTTGTTATCATGGATGGGCCGAGCTGCTACAACGCGATCTTCGGAATAACCCTCATCAGCTACTTCAAGGTGGTCCCACCGTCATACCATCAATGCCTGAAGTACTACATGGGTGATGTCCAAGTGAGGGTCCGAGGCGATCACAAAGCTTCCAGGAATGTTATCTTAGTACCATCGATACCATCAGCTGGATGGAGGACGCGGAGAGGCTGCAGAAGATCCTGGAAAGGGAGGATGGGTTGAAAGCTGTGGAGGAGCTGGAGGAACTGTATATGATCTGCAAGATAGGAGAGCCCGGGCTGCTAAAGATTTGAGGATCCCTGATGTTGGATGGATAGGTGGAGATGGAGGCCTATCTGCAAGAAAACATAGACATCTTCACTCAGAGAGCCGCAAAGATTCCATAAATTGACCCAAAGGTTGCTTGCCATCGCCTTAACTTGGATCCCATGGTTTCCCCCGTCCATTAAAAGCAGAGGAAGTGCGCCACTACACTAGCTGAGTCGATTAGGGAAGAGGTGGAGAAGCTGATGGAGGTAGGTTTCATTTCGAAGATCTAGTATCCAGGCTGGGTCTCTAATGTTGTAATGGTTAAGAAGGTCGGAGGGGGTGGAGGCTATGTATTGACTTTCTATGTTAAATAAAGCTTGCTCGAATGATTGCTACCCCCTGCCTTGAATCAAAACGTAAGTTGATTCAACCGTCGGTTTTTCTGTGATGAGTTTTCTTGATATTTTTTAAGGGTATCAACAAATTCGGATGCGTCCCCCTAACTGTCAAGGCATCTCATTCATCACCGGCGACGACTGTTATAACTAAAGGATGATGCCCTTTGGGCTAAAAAATGCGAGCGCAACCTACCAAAGAATGATGGACCGGGTCTTCATGGAGGAAATGGGGAGGAATCTGGAAGTGTATGTGGATGAACTTGTAGTCAAGAGTAGGAACATCATGGAGAACACTAAGGATCTGGTGGAGATCTTTGCAACTCTGTGGAAGTATAAGATGCGGCTCAATCCGGTGAAGTTTGTCTTCAGAGTAAGAAAAGTGAAGTTCTTAGGTCGCCTCCTCACTCTAAGGGTGATGGAGCCTAATCTAGATAAAATGAAAGACATTCTTGAGATGACCTCCCTGAAGAATTCTAAGGAAGTTCAGCATTTGACTGGAAGGCTAACTGGTCTTAGCCGCTTCCTGTCTAAGGGGGAAGAGAAGTGCTCCCCATTTTTCTAAACTCTTCGAAGTAACCAGAAGTTCGAGTCGACCGGGGAGTCCGAGGAGGCTTTTGGAAAACTCAAGCAATAGCTAACTCAAGCTCCTCTACACCAAGGACCAAAAGAAGGCAGAGATATCCTCCTTTACCTAGGAGTGGGAGCGGGTGCAGTCAACTCTATGCTCGTTAGAGTAGATGGGAAGAGGCACCTCCCTATCTACTATGTGAGTGGGGTGCTGAGGCAGGCAGAGGCGAGGTATACTATCCCGGAGAAGCTATCTTTTGACTTGGTGATTTCGGCGAGGAGGCTCCGCCCAAACTTTCAAGCTCACTCCGTCAAGGTCATCTCCGGTCATCCACTGTGAAGTATCTTGGATGAATTGGAGCACTCGGGAATGTTGACAAAATGGGACGAAGATCTCCGTGAGTTTGATATCTCCTTCTCACCAAGGGTGGCGATCAAGGCCTAGATGGTGGCCAACTTCTTAGCCGAGGTGGGAGGAGACGGAAGCTTTTCCACCATAGTCATGTGGAAGACATTCGTAGATGGAGCTTCGGGCAAGAACTCAGTGGGAGCAAGCATTGTGCTAGTGGTCCATCAAAGAACTAGAATCAAGCAAACAGTCAAGATCCTCTTCCCTATCACAAACAACCAGGCAGAGTACGAATCCATGGTAACAGTCTTCTGTCTTTCCAAAGAGTTGGGGATTCAGGATCTCAAGGCCTTCACCGACTCAATGGTGGTCGCTTTGTAAATCAGGGGAGTGTTCGAGGTGCGTGACCCCATCCTGCAAAGATATTTGGCAAAGTTTAAAGGCTTGGTAAGAGGTTTCCAATCTTTCTTCATCGAGCATATGCCTAGAGGGACGGTGGGACTGTGACAGAGCTGTTTCGACCATCCATCGAGGAAGAAAAGATGAAGGAGATCGATCAGAGTGCTTCTTAGAAGGACTTGTTTGTTATTTTCTTAACGACAAGTCGGCTTCCAACCAGCAAGGGAGATTAAAGGAAGTTTCAGTACAAGGCGACCTACTATCTTTAGCACGAATGAGAGCTATATTGCAAGATCAACTCAGCCACACTAGCCAGATGCCTGTCAGAAGAAGAAATCCCTCGAGTGCTTAGAGAAATTCATTCAGAAGAATGTGACAGCCACTCTGGTACTCACACTTTGGACCAAAGGATTCTGAGGCACGACAACTTCTAGCAAACCATTTAGAAGGATGCAGAAGCTTTCTCAAAAAAAATGGCTGGAGTGTCAACTCTTCGCTCCACTCCAGTTGCAACCAGTCCAACAACTTCGCTCAATCATCATCCATTGGCCCTTCGCCATCTGGGGAATAGATTTGATAGACCCTTTCCTCCAAGATAGCGGTTAGAGGAAGTTTGTTTTCGTCATGATCGACTACTTCTCTAAGTGGATCAAAGTGAAATCTCTAACAAAGACCACATCACAGATCGTGAAGAACTTCATTTGGGGAGAGATTACCAGCAGAGTCCGGATCCCTCTCCCCATCATCACTGATAATGACCCACAATATGTCAGCTTGGAGCTGGAAGACTTCTACAAGAAGCTAGTGACGGATCTTTGATTTGCCTCTGTCCACCATATGCAGAGCAACAGACAGGTGGAGGTTGCCAACAAGCTGATCATTAACCTTCCGAAGAATAAGGTCACCAACCTGAAAGGAAACTGGGCGGAGTAACTTCCTATGGTCTTATGGGCTATAAGAATAACTCCTAACTCGGCCACAGGGAAAACACCTTTCAAGTTATCCCACGGTTCTAATGCTCAAATCCTAGTGGAGTTCGAAGTCCAAAGCCCGAGAGTCGTCATAGTAGGGGAAGGCAGTGAAGAATGACGCCTAGAGAATGAAGATGCTCAGAGGCTTTCTCTGGACTACATCGAAGAGCTTCGAGACCTAACCTCTGTCCGCTAAGAGGAGGTCAAGAGGCGAATGACAAAGAACTTTGACAAAAATGTTTGTCTCAAGCAGTACCTTGTAGGAGTTCTTGTCATAAAGAAGGCAAACACGGTACGAAGGGCAGCTGCCATTGGCAAGCTAAACCCTAATTGGGAGGGTCCCTTCATCATCCAAGAAGCTCTAACCACTGGAGGTTATCCTTTGCAGAATCAAGAACGAGATCTACTGAGAAACACTTGGAGTGGGGACGAACTGAAAATATTCTATCCCTAGCGGTAACATGTAAATGATTGCTTGTATGTAAAGTCACTTTTACAATTTAATAAAAATCCACGCCCCCTGAAATATGGGTTGGTTCGAGTTGTCTTCTTTGTTGGAATCGTTTCATGTTAGCTTGAAGGAGTGAAGTCAATCTCCATGATCTATTTTGGGAAACTTGCCTCTGACTTGATTTACAAAAAAACCCAGAGCGGGTGATGGCACGATGTGTTTCGTCTTAAAAGCATTCTTGTAAGTCCAAGCCCATGCATTGATGGTCGAGATCAGCTCCTCCCATGTATGTTGGCCTAGCTACCTGCCCGTTCACATGTAACAGCCCCGGCCGAACCTTCTAGTATATATTATATGAACAGATGGGGTTGTTACATCACACCTCTTATCTGACTGGAGGAACTATCACGAATAAGTCTGGACCCCAATATCACAAAATCGACGAAGGCTCGACCTCACAAAGAGACACCTTGTGTAAAGGCGTTTGTATAACTCATATTCGTCGAGGAGGGTCCCACCAAGGCCAGGTCAGCACAAATTATAAATGTTTACTTTAGGATTGAAAGAACCTAGAGGGGGGTGAATATGTCCAATTTAAATATGGTCCCCCTTTTCTTTAATCAGAGTACTACTTTAATTGAAATGATTAACTAAAATCTGATAATCAACAGAAACTTAATAGGAATCACAACACAACACATCAACACACATAGCATAATACACACAGTTTTATAGTGGTTCCCCAATTTATGGGTACATCCACTTTCCCCCTTCGCCTATCTAGCAATGAACTAGATTCAGCCAAACTCCTCCTCTTTCCTTTACTCAGATCAATAGATCATACAGCTCATAGCCTACCCGGCTCCTACAACTCAGTCTTCATAAGTCTTACCACTCAGATCACCAATATCCTACACCTCAAGTTGTTCCCAAGAACTCTACCTCAGAATGAATCCTCACTCTTACTTCTCAGGCAACAAATATCCTACAACTCAGAGAAATTTCAACTTCTCCTACCTCAGGCAATCTTAGCCCTACCTCAGCCTTTATAACACAGGCTTACAACAACAAGAGAATAATTCTACTTCACTCTGATCTACAGACAAATCTTACAAACTGAATTTAATAGAGAAATGAAATCAGAATATGTCACCAGAATGAGATCTGAGTAACTGTTTCTTGATCTGATCTTGATGATTATGCTTCCTTTGATTCTGACAAGATAGATCTAATCAGACCCTTCTTAGCTTTTCAAAGCACTTGAAGTAGAAATTAGGGTTGATCTAGGCTGGAGAGATGTTATAGATGATTCTTGATCAGACCTCTCTCCATCTTCTTGATTGTAGCTGAAGCTTCAAGGTTGTGCCGCTTCTTCTATTTTTTTTCTCTCTCTGTGTGTGTTTTTTTATTTCTTCTTCATCTCCTTCTTCTGAAGACAGCATCACTTTAAATATGCTCTGACAGGAGTAACCGACTGATTCGGTTAATAACTAACAGTTCTGACAGCTGTCAGTACCTCAGTCTTAATATCTGTACTTAGGAAATAAGTCTGCTGAAGTGTTGAGACTTGGCTATGAAATGTGTTGACATAAGGCCTGGTTGTCGACACAGCACTGTAGTGGTGTCAACACACTTCTGAATGTGTCGACAAAGCTCTGTAGTGGTGTCGACACACTTCTGAATGTGTCGACGAAGCTCTTCAACTTGTCTCAACACAACTTCTGTGTAATGTGTCGACACAAGTCCTGGGTGTCGACACAGTATTGTAGTGGTGTCGACACACTTCTGAATGTGTCGAAAAAGCTCTTCAACTTGTTTCGACATAACTTCTGTGGAATGTGTCGACACAAGTCCTATGTGTCGACATAGTTTTCTTCAGTCTTGTTACAACTTGATTATAGTGTGTCAACACTAGTCCTGAGTATCGACACGGATGTATTTAGGCTCGACATAACTTGAATAGAGTGTATCGACACTAGTCCTGAGTGTTGACACAGTTGACTTCAGTCTTGTATAATGTGTATAGAGTGTGTCGACACTAGTCCTGAGTGTCGACACAGTTGTCTTCAATCTCGACACAGTGTGTCGACACAGTTGTCCTTAGTGTCGACACACCTTTTCTTTGTCTCGACACAACTTGTTCAATGTGTGTCGACCCTAGTCCTAAGTGTCGACACATTGTACTTAGCTTTATTAACCTGCACAAATAAACTTAACATCCATCAAATACAACAATGTGTATATCATTGAGATGAGAAGACTTCTTCAAATCAAGTACATTGAGACCAATGTACTCAACAATCTCCCCTATTTGAATAAGTCATAACCCCAAAATAATGATATACAACAAGATACCACAACAATAAAAATAAAAACATTTAAACATATAGTGCAGTTTAGTAAGTGAATTAACACAGATAAACATACAAACTTAATAATAATGATTAGTAGAGCATAAGGCAAACAATTTCAGTCCTATTTAATCAACACATGAAATAAAGAATAAGCCTTGATTTTCATTAATTGTTTATCATAAAATTTACTGAATCAAGTTTTTAATAGTTACAGATCAAAAAGTCCATCAGAAATATAAAGAAAAGAAAATCCGAAGGCAACTCGGGTTCCTTAATCATTATGTCTTTTACTGATTGTATCTTGGCTTTCATTTCAGGCTCCTTGTCCAAAGCAACTTCCTTACCTTTGGCTTCCTTAGCTTTAGCTTTAACTATTGCTTCTTCATTCAACCTTTGCCTCTCAAAATAATGATATGGCTTTGGGAAATACTTGTTGGGCTCTATGAAATTAGCAGGAATCTTTCCTCTTTTCAAATCTTGCCTAAATTTCTGAATCACATCTTGCTGTTTTAGGTGTTTAGCCCATTCCTGTTCAGAATACCATTTCCCTCTATCAATAGTATTAGCATTCACAGCTTTCCATGATGTAAGAATGATTGATCTAGAGGTTGGACTCCATTGCTCAAAATCAGGTTTACTCTCAGCCTATTCTCTAAACCTTTTCTTTGATAACCGAGCATCAGTCCCTGGAGTAGTAGCAGGCCCGTCCACTTTCTCAAATATCACATTCTTATTTATGCCTTGAGGAGGACTATATATGTGGTGAACAGCTGCTTGAATAGACTCAAAGTTGGCTGGGGCTGTAGGGGTAAAGAATTCAGCAGGAGGTGCTTGAAGTAGAGCTGGTTGCTGAAAACCAGATTTAACTGTTTGATCACCCTCATACCATAGGGGAGGAAAGCCTAAAGTATCTCTGATATTATTTGCAATCCAAGTATCTTGTTCAGCACTTGCCTGAATCATGACTCTCTCCCCCTTTATGAATTCTCTCTCAATGTGATCTCTTAGATCATTCTTTTGAAATCTGACCTGTCCTTCAACATAATTGATGTCTGTTGTCACTATATTCTTAACTCTCAGTAAATTATTGTCCAAAGTTTTGTAAGAATCTTTGATATCCTTAAGGATAGATTCAGAATGACTTTGCAGTTTGGCATTAATATCTATTCCAGTAGAATTTATTTTGCAAACCAAAGCAGTAGTGTGAGTTTTAATTTCACCCAAGGTAGTTTCATGCATTACTATCAGATTTTCAATCAGTTTGTTCTAATTTTCAAGGACACAGCCTTGTTTGATTGCTACATCATCCTGGATTTGCTTGACATCTTGTTGTTGCTTTGCTAGATAAACAATTGCATGAGCCCCTTTCTCACAGAATGTAGTCATTTCAGTTTTCAAAAGATTTACTTCAAATCTTATTGATTTGATCTATTGGGCAAGCTAAAATTGCAACTCCTTGTTGTTTTCATCAACATACTTCTCTAAATCTTGCCTTTGCTTATCAAGCATGATCTGTATTTGCAAAATCAAAGTGCTGTGATCTATTGTAGTAGAAGCTTGTGGTCCATACTGAAGATATTGTTTGTAGCTCTTACTCTTCTTCTTCATTGCAGAAAGTTTTTTTTTCTTCTGTTGAGAAGCATCTGCATCCTCAGAGTCAGAAGAACTAACCTCATCAACTGGCGGTGTCTCTTTATTTTTCTCAGTAATAGGGGCCAACTCCCCCTTAATTTTTGTATCTTCTTGATGAATAGGAATATTATCCACTGTAATATCTGCATGTTGAACTTCAGCATCTGGTATGTCAATCTGAGAATTTGAAATTCTCTCTTCTTGAATATTGGTATCCTTTGTCTTTGGAACTACTTCTTCAGTCTCTTGGAGAGTTGATGTTGAAATTTGTGAAGTGGAAGTGGGTGACGGGATAGGCCGGGCGGCCTGGGCGGACAGCATTGGCGGACTGGGCGGACTGGGCGAACTGCGATGTGCGGCCTGGTGGAAAGTCTGGTGGAAGCCGAATGTTTTCTGAGCGGGTTGTTGCATGGAGTCCGCGGTTTGTGGGGCCTGGTATCTGCGGATAGAGAGGCTTGCGGACAGGTACATTGCTCAGTGGCCGTGGTGCGAGTTTGTGCTGATAGGCGGGTTGGCTTGTGTCCGCGGGAATCTTGCGGACTGATGTGTCCGTGGTTTTGGCTGTTGCAGACTGAGCTTAGAGCTTGACTGAGGCCTTGTCGAGCTCTGGTGTTACAACAGGTGTTTGCTGTGGAGATTGTTTGGTGGCCTGGTTTTGGTGTTCGGGAGATGACCGCTGCGATGGGGCAGGAGTGCGAGGAGCTCGCGGACTGCTGGCGGTCTGTGCTTTGGTGTTTTGGCGGACGAGGGTTTGCATCCGCCATGCTCGCATTGGCCTTTGATGGTTTTGGACCTGGTCACACTTTGTGCCAAGTTCATTATGTCCGCCGTATCCACCAAGTCCGCTGTGACCGGGCGGACTGTTGCTAGCTGTCTTTGGTCGTGGACTTGTGGAGGATTGAGGTGTGAGTCTTGCGTACTGCCTCGGGTTGGTGCGGACAGCCATTGAAGGGGGTTTGCTGTCCTGCAGTGGTTGGAGCTTTGTGGGCTGATGCCTTGTCCACTTAGCTTGGGCGGATTGGAGAGGGTTCGTCAATGGTTGCCTTGCTCCTGGCGGTTTTCCTTGGTAACCGGCCAAGTTCTTGCGGACTCGGTGGACGGTGTTCTGCGATCGCGCGGGCTGTGGCGGTGTCTCTATCTCTAGGGTGGTGACCATACTCCTCACCTCGCCTATAAATAGGACCCCCCGTGGCAGGTCTACAGTAACCTAAGTAACTTGAGTGAACAGTAAGTTGGGTTGTGCAAGGAGCTGCAGTCTCTGTTTGTCAGTCCGCGCGGATTGTTTCAGTGCTGACATTTGTTGTGTGCATGTCGCGCGGTTTGCTTCAAGGAGCCAGGAGTTTGGCTGTGACTTCGGTCAAGTGCTTGGAAGTGTGCGGTCTCTGCGGACTCAGCAGGAAGTCGCTCTGCGGCTTGTCAGTTCTGTTTCATATTTGCCAGCTTCAATAACCTGTCCGCCGGCTTCAGGCGGGTAGGGGTGTTCCTCAGTTCAGGTTCAGCAGGAGACGAATAACGGTGTGTCCGCGCGGCCTCGCGGAGTCGGCGGACTCCGTGGCTATTCGTCGGATTGCAGCTTAGTTCGGGCGACTTCGGCGATCTCGGCGGTCTCGGCGGACTCCGGTTCTGTCCGCCCGGCTTGAATTTTTTGGTGCTTTCTGTTTACAGCTGTTATACTAGCGAAATCATGTCTCGCTATGTATGCCTCGTGGTGTAAAGAAGTAAATGATTAATAGACCTGCTTGTGCTTCCATTGTTTGTTGGGCGTAACCCTTGTTCCTTGGTTTTCCGCTGGTTCAACATGAGAACTGGGTAGTTCCGAAGATATTAATTTGGCGTTTGGGCTATCTTGCTGACCACGTTGAGAAAATTTAACATGGTATCAGAGCGAGGTTCAGTTGCGTGAGCGGAAGTCAACCAGCGTTGTTACTCAGTGACTGAGTGGTGCTCAACCTGTGTTGTTGCTCGGAGCTTCTGAAAGGGTGCCAACAGGTGTTTGCAATGGAAGGGAGTTTTGCAAGAGTTCTGGGCATTGAAATCTTAACGCCGACTAACTTCAAGAAGTGGAAGTCGTGCATGAAGAGTTATCTTCTTGGCGAGTAGCTGTGAGAAGTCGTCGGTGGTGACGACAGACAGGAAGTTACTGCTGCGTTCGGTACTGCTGAGCAGGTTAGGCTCTGGAGAAGAACAAATGCTAAGGCGGAGTTCATTCTGAAGAGAGCTGTGTCTCCGGAACTATTTGATCACATTGTGGGGTGTGAGTCAGCTGCTGATATTTGGACAACCATTGATGAGTTGTTCAATAGGAAGAATGTGGTGCGGCTTCAGTTCCTAGAGAATGAGTTGGCAAGGGCAACTCAGGGAGACCTTTCCATATCCAAATACTTCTTAAAGATGAAGAGCTTGTGTGCTGAGCTGTCGGCACTGGATCTTGATGAGCCTATCTCTGAGGCTAAGATGAAAAGGCACATTATCCGCGGCTTGCGGATGGAGTATGTGGCCTTTGTTACATCTGTTCAAGGGTGGGCTACTCAGCCGTCTTTGCTGGAGCTGGAGAATCTGCTTGCCTCGCAGGAGAGCTTAGCAAGGCAGATGGCTGGAGTGAATCTGAATCAGGAAGGCAGCGAAGCTCTCTTCTCAGGCAAGAAGAAAGGATGGGAAGGGAAGAAGAAGAAGGTGTAGGCCGCTGGTGAGAAGGAGACTTCAACTTCATATCCGCCGGAGAGGAGCAATGCTCCTAAGGACTGGAAGAAGAACCTGAAGTACTACCGGTGTCATCAGCGAGGGCACTTCAAGCGGGACTACAAGGTCAAACTGCAGCCTGGGCATGCTGCCGGAAAGGAGGAAGCTTGCTCGAGAAGTGAAGAAGCAGAATGGGGCGGAGCTTTTATGACGGGCACTTGTGTCCGGGCCTTGTCTGCTGAGGACTTCAACGGCGAGTGGATCGTGGACTCCGGGTGTGGTCATCACCTCACCGGAGACAAATCAAAGTTCACCTCCATGCAGGCGTACTCAGGTAATGAAGCTATTATCACTGCTGATAATACTGTTTATGCAGTAGAGAAAGAGTGGGTCGTGTCTTTGGGTAGTGATCAGGGGCCACTCACGTTAATGAGTGTGTATCACGTGCCGGGCATGAAGAAGAACCTCTTCTCGGTGACCAATGCGATGGACGCTGGGTATCACGTTCTGTTTGGGCCAACAGACGCGAGGTTCCTTCGCAACGTATCAGCGGTTAAGGTTGATGTTGCTCATGTTGGGAGGAGGGTGAAGAACTTGTTTGTTCTTTCCACCAGTGCTTATATTGATAGAATGAGAGCCAATGATAGTGCTGCTATCTGGCATGAGAGGCTGGGGCATGTTGGCATGGATAAGCTGAAGGCGATGGCTAGTAGAAGTCTGGTGAGGGGGTTGCCGAAGTTGTCCTCCTTTGGTGATGGGCATGTTTGTGCGGGCTGTCAATATGGTAAGGCACATCGCCTTCCATTTGATAAATCATAAACAAGGAGCAAGAAACCATTGGAGTGCATTCATGGCGACCTGATGGGACCGACGGTTACTGCCAGCCTTGGTGGAAGCAGATATATGCTTGTCTTGGTTGATGACTACTCAAGGTATACTTGGGTGTACTTCTTAAAGGAGAAGTCGGAAGCATTCTGTTTGTTTGTGGAGTTTAAGGAGTTGGTAGAAGGCCGGCTTGGCTTGCAGATTAAGAAGCTTAGAACTGATAACGGGGGTGAGTTTGTCTCCTCCGAGTTTTTTAACTTCTGCAGGAAGCACAGGATCCAACGGGAGCTCACTTGTGCCCACACTCCACAACAAAATGGGGTAGCGGAGCGGAAGATCCGTCATCTGACGGAGACCTGCAAATGCTGGCTTTATGCGAAAGATATCCCAAGGTCCTTTTGGGTGGAGGGAATGTCTTGTGCTGCTTATGTTATCAACCGGATGCCACTCAGCCCTATCAACATGAAGACTCCAGTTGAGCTGTTGCTGAAGGAGAAGCCGAGTGTGGGACACCTTAGGGTATTCAGTTCAACTTGCTACGTGCATGTTCCGGATGCTTCACGGACCAAGCTGGATGCGAAGGCAAGGAAACTTGTCTTTGTTGGCTACGATGAGCGGAAGAAGGGATGGAAATGCATGGACCCTGTGACGAAGAAGTTCGTGGTATCAAGAGACGTTGTCTTTGACGAGCTAACGTCATATGGAGGTGGCTCAGTGGAGCTAACCGGAGATAGCAAGATTGAGGAAGCACCGGTGGTACCTGCTGAAGGCTTGGAAGAGGAGCTTGCTGTTTCACCAGCAGCTCCTGTTGCTTCGAACTTCGAGGCTGAGCCTTCTGGCTCAGGAAGCAGGGGGAGCACTGCTCAATGCTTACCCCAGGTAGGAGTGGAGCCTGAAGAAGCAACGGAAACCGTGTGCAAGGAGCCAATTCTTCGGAGATCGAAGAGGGTGGTTAAGCCACCGGCTCGGTACTGTGATGGGAATGCAGTGAGCTTTGTCTCCTGTTTCTTTGCAGGTCCTCTAGATGAGCGAGAGCCTGCAAGTTTCAACGAGGCCACTGGAGTGAAGGAGTGGGAAGGTGCCATGAAGGAAGAGATTGATTCTCTGAAGAAGAATGAAACCTGGGACCTTGTGCCCAAGGTTGATGGCATTACTCCAGTTACTTGCAAGTGGGTGTATAAGTTGAAGAAAAAGGCTGATAGGAGCATTGATAGGTTCAAGGCTCGCCTGGTCGCTAGAGGATTCTCACAGCAGTATGGAGAAGACTATGAGGAGACATTCAGTCCAGTTGCGAAGATGACTTCAGTAAGAGTGGTGATCGCCTTGGCTGCTAGCAAGGGATGGAGGTTGTGGCAACTCGATGTGAAGAATGCCTTTCTCTACGAAGAGATTGACAAGGACATCTTCATGGATCAGCCGCTTGGTTTTGTCTCTGAAAAGCATCCAGACTATGTCTGCAAACTCAGGAAGGCTATCTACGGGTTGAAGCAAGCTCCTAAAGCGTGGTGTGGGAAGATTGCAGAGTACCTGCAATTCTGTGGATACTTTGCTTCTAACTCGGATTCAAGCTTGTTCGTCAAGAAGAAGGGAGAGCTTCGTGTCTTGGTCCTGCTGTATGTGGATGACATGATCATCACAGGGAATTCGTAGGGGGAAGTAGCAAGGCTCAGGGCTGAGCTTGCTATACGCTTCGAGATGAAAGACTTGGGAGAGTTGCATCACTTTCTCGATCTGGAAGTGGAGAGGAAGGAGTGCGGGATTCTCATTAGCCAGAAAGGGTATGCTGATCGCATTGTGAAACGGTTCGGCATGGGCGAAGGGAAGAAGTGCTCTACTCCACTGGAATCTGGGCTGAAGCTTCGACGAGATGAGGGAAGGGTTCTTCATGATCCCTTGGTGTTCAGGGCTCTTGTTGGGAGCTTGATTTATCTGACGATTACAAGGCCGGATATAGCCTTTGCTGTTGGCCGAGTAAGTCGGTTTATGGCTGAACCAAGGCAATCTCATCTAGTGGCGGCAAAGGGAATTCTGAAGTATGTCAAGGTGACTTCTGACATGGGACTCCTCTATGGAAGGGACTCGGAGTTTGCGTTGCTCGGGTACACGGATGCTGACTATGGAGGTGATTCGGATGATCAGAGGTCTACTTCAGGTTATGTGTTCACTTACGGTTCAGCTAGCATCTCGTGGTGTAGCAAGAAGCAGGATTCAGTGTCGGTTTCAACCACGGAGGCGGAGTATAAGGCTTCGGCCTTGGCTGCTCGGGAAGCCGTTTGGTTGAGGAGGCTTATAGAGGATGTTCATGAAGAAGTGCAAGGGCCTACTTTACTCCGGGGTGACAATGAGAGTGCTCTCAAGCTGGTAAACAATCTAGTGTGTCACGCCAGGACCAAGCATATAGAGATTGATCACCATTTCATCAGGGAGAAGGTGTTGGAAGGATCTCTGCTGGTCGGGCATGTTCGGAGTGAAGATAATCTTGCTGACATCTTCACGAAGCCACTGTCGAAGGGGCCCTTTGAACGCTTGCGCAGCTTGCTGGGCTTGGTCACCACTTCTCACTTCAAGGGGGAGTGTTGAAATTTGTGAAGTGGAAGTGGGTGACGGGATAGGTCGGGCGGCCTGGGCGGACAACATTGGCGGACTGGGCGGACTGGGCGGACTGGGCGGACTGCGATGTGCGGCCTGGTGGAAAGTCTGGCGGAAGCCGGCTGTTTTTTGAGCGGGTTGTTGCATGGAGTCAGCGGTTTGTGGGGCCTGGTATCTGCGGATAGAGAGGCTTGCGGACTGGTGCTTTGCTCAGTGGCCGTGGTGCGAGTTTGTGCTGATAGGCGGGTTGGCTTGTGTCCGCGGGAAGCTTGCGGACTGATGTGTCCGCGGTTTTGGCTGTTGCGGACTGAGCTTAGAGCTTGGCTGAGGCCTTGTCGAGCTCTGGTGTTACAGCAGGTGTTTGCTGTGGAGATCGTTTGGCGGCCTGGTTTTGGAGTCCGGGAGATGACCGCTGCGATGGGGCAGGAGTGCGAGGAGCTCGCAGACTGCTGGCGGTATGTGCTTTGGTGTTTTGGCGGACGGGGGTTTGCGTCCGCCATGCTCGCATTGTTCTTTGATGGTTTTGGACCTGGTCACACTTTGTGCCAAGTTCATTGTGTCTGCCGTATCCGCCAAGTCCGCTGTGACCGGGCGGACTGTTGCTAGCTGCCTTTGGTCGTGGACTTGTGGCGGATTGAGGTGCGAGTCTTGCGGACTGCCTCGGGTTGGTGCAGACAGCCATTGAAGGGGGTTTGCTGTCCTGCAGTGGTTGGAGCTTTGCGGGCTGATGCCTTGTCCGCTTAGCTTGGGCGGACTGGAGAGAGTTCGTCATTGGTTGCCTTGCTCCTGGCAGTTTTCCTTGGTAACCGGCCAAGTACTTGCGGACTCGGCGGACGGTGTTCTGCGATCGCGCGGGCTGGGGCGGTGTCTCTATCTCTAGGGCGGTGACCACACTCCTCACCTCACCTATAAATAGGACCCCCCTGACAGGTCTACAGTAACCTAAGTAACTTGAGTGAACAGTAAGTTGGGTTGTGCAAGGAGTTGCGGTCTCTGTTTGTCAGTACGTGCGGATTGTTTCAGTGCTGACATTTGCTGTGTGCAGGTCGCGCGGTTTGCTTCAAGGAGCCAGGAGTTTGGCTGTGACTTCGGTCAAGTGCTTGGAAGTGTGCGGTCTCTGCGGACTCAGCAGGAAGTCGCTCTGCGGCTTGTCAGTTCTGTTTCATCTTTGCCAGCTTCAATAACCTGTCCACCGGCTTCAGGCGGGTAGGGGTGTTCCTCAGTTCAGGTTCAGTAGGAGACGAATAACGGTGTGTCCGCGCGGCCTCGCGGCGTCGGCGGACTCCGTGGCTATTCGGCGGATTGCAGCTTAGTTCGGGCGACTTCGGCGATCTCGGCGGTCTCGGCGGACTCCGGTTCTGTCCGCCCGGCTTGAATTTTTTGGTGCTTTCTGTTTACAACTGTTATACTAGCGAAATCATGTCTCGCTATATATGCCTCGTGGTGTAAAGAAGTAAATGATTAATAGACCTGCTTGTGCTACCATTGTTTGTTGGGCGTAACCCTTGTTCCTTGGTTTTCCGCTGGTTCAACGTGCGAACTGGGTAGTTCCGAAGATATTAATTTGGCGTTTGGGCTATCTTGCTGACCACGTTGAGAAAATTTAACAGTTGATTCTTCCATTACCTGATCAGATATTTCATGTGCTGTAGCTGGTTCCTTTTCTATGTCTTGAACTACATCCATGATGATTGTTGTGTCTGTATCCATTGGCAATTCTGTGAGGTTCTCCCCCTCAGCTAATTCTTTTTCTGGGATGATCTCCCCCTGCACTTGTGCACTAGTTTCAGGGAATTGCCTAGGAGACCCACCTTGGACTTCCTCTGGATTATTATCAGAACTGAAGTTCACATCTTCTTCAGAATCACTTGAGGATACTACTTTCTCTACCACTGTTTTCTTACCTTTTATTTCCTTTTGCTGCTTTGGTGTAGGAGATTCCTTAGTTAAAACTCTATCCCACCTAGATAAGATTCTTAGATCCATTCTCCTCATATGATTAATCTTAGTTCCAAGTTTAATATTGATGCAATGTGGAATTATCTTTACCAGATACAAGCTAATTACCCTGTCCATATTGTGCTTCTGAATTCCTTCAACAATTTTATCAAATAGCACTCTATTCCAGTCGGTGATGATTTTGATGATAATTCCAGTCATCAGATTAAACATGACATTGGAAATTCTGTCATGTGCTCCAGTCTTGCAGAGGAGCACCTTTCCTATAATTTCAGACAGGAATTTACCTTGGTAATTCATTCCCTTTCTGTTGAAAGAATGTCCAATACTAGTGGTTCGTGGTAGTCCACACCAAACTAGTGCCTCTATTGTCTGGGATGAATCCAAGTCATTATCTTATGAAATTCCTGGGTCTTAAAGACTTTAGCCAATCTTTTGGTATTTACCTTTATCCTTACTCCATTGACGCTGATTTAATCTTGTCATAGTTAGAGTTTAAGGAGGCATTAGAGAAAAATTCAGATGCCTCTCTCTTTCAGATCTTGGTTAGTTCTGAAAGAAGATACTCCAACCCTGCCACATTCACAAGGTCAATTTCTTTCTTGATATCTACAGATGCGGTGTCGAATGCGTCGCGCACAAGTTCATATCCCTCGTTGATGTGATCGTCCATCTTTGGTACCATTCTTGTTAAAAGATCTTGAGTTAGAAGGGTGTCGACTATGGATTTCTAGGTCTCGACACACAACGAATAGTCTCTCAAGATTACTGGCGAGTGAAGTCGATAAAACCTAACATCTACTATTTATATCATCAGTCTTTTGAAGGTGAAAAGGCGCACTGCAATTAGTGATTTTCTCAAATTGGGTAATTTCTAGAGTCGACAAAGAAAACCTAAGCTGTCGAGATGTGTCGACATGTGTCGACACAAGGTTTATGTTTCTCGACACAGTCCTAAAGGTCTCTACACAAACTTATAATGTCTCGACACACATCCTTTTATTAGTGTCGACACACATATGCTAATTAGTGTCGACACACAGGCACATGTCTCGACACACCTTTTCTACTAGTGTGGACACACGTTGTGTCTCGATGTTAAAGTTGGAGACCGGGCGGTCTGTCTTGGCGAGTTGGAGACCGCGCGGTCTGGCGGCTTGACTCGTCGGCTTGTTAACCGGGCGGTCTAGCGATCTTCACCGGCGACCTATCTGCTTCTCCTATGGTTAGCCGTGCGGTTAGCCCTTCTGTCTAACCGCGCGGCTTGTGCGGTTTACCTTGTACAGTCCGCTTAACTTGTATTTTTTAGTCCCACATCTCTTATTTGTACTCTCTCTTCTCTCCTCCATTCTATATAAGGGAGGGCATACCTTTGTAATAGACATCAATTTTGGATAATAAGATTTCGATTATTCAAAAGTTATTCTGCTTGTTCTCTCTTTTGCTGCTTTCTAACATGGTATCAGAGGACTCGATCTACTCCTCCTGATTCTGTGTCTTACTGTCTGCCCGGCTTGTAGTGCCGGTTTGCCTTCTATTCGCGCGGCCTATTCTCTAGCCGTTCGAATTCTTCTGCTCGCCCGGCCTGTTCTCTAGCCGGCCGACTTCTTCTGTTCGCACGGCCTGTCCTCTAGCCGTTCGACCTCTTCCCCTCTGTTTGTGTCTGCAGCTAGGTCGTGGCCCTTCTGGCCGCTGGATTTATTCCCTTGAGACCGCTGCCGCCCTTCTTTCTCTGCGTGGGTTGTTTCCTACCCGCTGCCTCCTATCACAGCGACCTGTTTTTTGTCCCTGCTCCTGTTCGTGCGGCTTGTCCTCTAGCCGCTCGACTTCTTCCCCTCTGCTTGCGTCTGCGGTTTGGTCGTGGCTTTTCTGGCCGCTGGTTTCTACCCTCGAGACCGCTGCAGCTTTTCTTCCTATCCGTGCGGGTTGTATCCTAACCGCCCGGCTTCCCCTGTTTCCAGCTGCGATGGCTAATTCTGATGCCTCTACTGCCACCACCTCTGTTGCCAATCCGGCACCTCCTCTTCCCCCTACTCCTTCCGGGAACCTTGGGACCGTTTCCAAACTTGTTGGCTCCAACTACCCGGACTGGAGCGTCTCTTTCACCTTTCTTCTTCGCTCACAACGCAAACGCCACCACCTCGTTGATGACCCACCTCCTATCACTTCCCCTCTCTTTGATGACTGGGATGCCAGTGACGCGCTTGTGCGTACTTGGCTTGCGAACAGTCTTTCTGATGAGTGCCTTCCCGTCATACGTCATGATGAGACGGTCAAGGCCGCTTGGCTTCATCTTGCCGCTTTGTACTCCAAAGGGGCTCAGACTTCCCGCATCTATACGTTGTATGCGGACCTCTTTGCCCGTCCCACCTTGTCTCCTGCTGCTGCCTACCAACAGGTCCAGGCTCTTGGGGCTGAGATTCTTCAGAATCGCCCCTTTTCTGCGGATTTGGCTCAACAACACAAGCACTTCCAGGAGCTTCTGGTTGTGTGTTATCTGCTCCGGCTTCCCGATACTTATGACATGATCCGCCAGCAAATTCTGGGTGAGGCTGACTCTCCCACTTTAGATGCCACCGCTGCCCGCATCGCTGCTGTTACCTCTCTCCTTCAGCGCCCGCTATTGCCCGCTCCTTCTCCCCCACCGGACCACTATTCTCATCACGCTCAGCGCAGTGGCTCTGGTAGTCGCGGCCATCAGACCGGCGGCCGTGCTTCTTCCCGCTACATCTGTTCTCATTGTGGCCGCACCGGCCATACTTTCGAACGCTGCTGGACAAAGCATCCTCATCTTCGCCCCTCCGGTGACTCTTCCAAGCCATCTGCCTCTGTTGTGACTTCTTCAGGTAGTGCCCACGTGGTGACTCAAGGTAAATGGCTTATCGACTCTGGTGCCACTAATCACATGACGGGCAACCCTCAGTGCTTCTCCTTGCTCGAACATCATGATCGGTTGCCCCGGTCCTAGTTGCGGATGGTTCTCCCTCCCCGGTTCATGGCACGGGCGTGGTTCATGTTACTCCCTCACTAAGCCTAGCGGACACTCTCTATGTGCCCAAGTTTCCGTGCAATCTGTTGTCTGTTACCTCTTTATGTAAACAGCTTCAGTGTTCTGTGACATTTACACCCACTTCTTGTTCTTTTCAGGATCCGAGCTCCCACCGGACGATTGCTACTGGGACTGAGAGCGGCGGCCTCTACTTCCTCGACAATGTTTCCGCCTTATCTGCCTTCTCCTCTTCCTGTACGGATCTTCTGCAGTGGCATCTCCGTCTCGGTCATCCTCCTCCCCGTATACTACATCAGCTTCTGCCGCACCTCCTTCCATCCAGTACTCCTCTCCAATGCGACGCCTGTCAACTCGGCAAGCATCACCGTTCCTCCTTCCCGCCGAAGCTCGGACGGGGTTCTACTCGCCCTTTTGATCTTGTTCACTCTGATATCTGGGGACCTGCTCCTACCCTCACCGTTGGTCGGGGTAGTTCTTATTTTGTAACATTTATAGATGATTTCTCTCGTTGTACTTGGGTGTATCTCCTCAGAGATCGCTCTGAACTTTTAGATGTATGGATTTCCTTTTATCAGTTGATTAAAAATCAGTTCAATCTTTGTATTAAAACTCTTCGTTCTGATAATGCTAAGGAATATCTCAGTCATGCTTTTACTTCCTTTTGTGTACAACATGGCATTATTCATCAGACTAGCTGTGTTTACACCTCCCAACAAAATGGGGTGGCGGAACGCAAAAACCGTCACCTCCTCGATGTGGCCCGCACTTTAATGACCCAGATGCATGTCCCTCGTTCGTATTGGGGCTATGCCGTTCTCCTTGCCTGCTACCTCATCAATCGTCTTCCCTCCACCCTTCTCCGCGGGAAAACGCCCTTCTCCATTCTCTATCCGGACAAGGAGCCCTTTCCTCTCCCTCTCCGTATCTTTGGCTGCACTGCCTTTGTCCATACGCCATCTGCCACCCGTGATAAGCTTTCCCCCCGCTCCACCAAATGTGTCTTTCTGGGGTACTCCACCACTCAGAAAGGCTATTGTTGCTTTAACCTGTTCTTCGTCAGCAGTTCGTCTCTGCTGACGTTACCTTCTTCGAGAATGCCTCCTACTTCTCCGCTCCCTCCTCCTCTCCTTCCCCACCTTCTGACTCTCCTACTATTCCCTTCGTTCCCTTGTCTCCTACCGCGATACCCCCTCCTCCTCCCTCTCCGTCTCCTCCTCTCGCTCCTCCTCTCTCCCCCCCGTCTCCACCTCCACCTCCATCTCCACCCTCTACGCCGCCGTCGCTCTCTTCTCTCGGGCCAGCTCTCTCTGCCACGGACGCTCCGGATCCCGAGGGGGCTGCCGACCTGGATCTCCCTGTGGCGCTTCGCAAAGGGGTGCGGACATGTACCCTTCACCCCCTGGCTGCTGTTGTTTCCTATGATCGTCTCACACCTTCTCGCAGGGCCTTTGCGCTGGCTATCTCTGCTACTGCCACGCCTCGTTCCTATCAGGAAGCCCTTGCGATTCCCCATTGGAAGCTGGCCATGGATGAGGAAATGGCGACTCTCACGGAGCGGGGGACATGGACTCTTGTTCCCCCTCCCTTTGGTACTGATGTTGTTGGCTGTCGCTGGGTCTTTGTGGTCAAATTTGGCCCCGACGGCACTGTGGATCGCTATAAGGCTCGCCTTGTTGCTAAGGGCTTTACTCAGACTTATGGGGTTGATTACTTTGACACCTTCTCCCCCGTGGCTCGTCTCAGCACTATCCGGGTCCTTCTCTCTGTGGCCGTCAATCGCGATTGGCCGATCTCTCAGCTGGATGTCAAGAATGCCTTCCTTTATGGTGACCTTCACGAGGCCGTTTACATGGAGCAACCTCCTGGGTATGTTGCTCAGGGGGAGACACGGGTATGCCGGTTGCAGAAGGCAATTTATGGCCTCAAGCAGAGTCCTCGAGCTTGGTTTGACAAGTTCAGCGGCATTGTGGCGGCTGTTGGTTTTGTGCGAAGCTCTGCTGATCACTCTCTCTTTATTCGTAAAACTCCTTCTGGGCTGGTGGTTCTGGCTGTGTATGTCGATGATATTCTTCTCACCGGCGATGACCAGGAAGGGGTAGCCCTGACAAAGCGACATCTTCGCCAACATCTCATCACTAAAGATATGGGCTCTCCAAAGTACTTCCTGGGGATCGAAATTGCTCGGAAGCCCGACTCCTTAGTTCTCTCTCAGCGCAAGTATGCCCTTGATCTTCTAAAAGAGGCAGGATTGACTGGAGCAAAACCTGCCCGATGCCCCATGGCCACTGGGGAGGACAAAACCTGGACAGATGATTCGCCTCCTCTTTCAGATAGTTCGCGGTACAGGCGTCTGGTTGGTAAGCTCATATACCTCACAGTGACCAGACCCGACATTTCCTATGCTGTAGGTAAGGTGAGTCAGTTCATGCAAGCGCCTAGGGAGTGTCATCTACAGTCCGCCTTGCGGATCTTGGAGTATGTCAAAGCAGCGCCTGGGAAAGGACTACTTTTTCAAAAGAATGGTCATCTGAGGATTGAAGCCTACTCAGATGCAAGTTATGCTGATGACAAAGGGGATCGCAAGTCAACCTCAGGGTTTTGCACATTTGTTGGGGGAAATCTGGTGAGCTGGAAGAGCAAGAAGCAGTCTGTTGTCTCCAGGTCCAGTGCAGAAGCTGAGTATCGCAGTATGGCGTCAACCACTTGTGAATTAAAGTGGCTGCGGGCTCTCATGCTAGACTTAGGAGAGGTGTACAACCATCCTCTACCTATGTTCTGTGATAACAAGGCCGTCATATACATCTCCAAAAATCCGGTATTCCATGAAAGAACCAAGCATATTGAGGTCGACTGCCATTTCATTCGTGAAGAGATTTTAAAAGAACAGATTTGCACTCTTTTGTCACGTCTGATAAAGAGCTGGCTGACATCTTCACCAAGCCAGTTTCCGCCTCGTTTCTGCATGTTTGTGACAAGCTGGGCATGGTTGATATATATGCTCCAGCTTGAGGGGGAGTGTTAAAGTTGGAGACCGGGCGGTCTGTCTTGGCGAGTTGGAGACCGCGCGGTCTGGCGGCTTGACTCGTCGGCTTGTTAACCGGGCGGTCTAGCGATCTTCACCGGCGACCTATCTGCTTCTCCTATGGTTAGCCGTGCGGTTAGCCCTTCTGTCTAACCGCGCGGCTTGTGCGGTTTACCTTGTACAGTCCGCTTAACTTGTATTTTTTAGTCCCACATCTCTTATTTGTACTCTCTCTTCTCTCCTCCATTCTATATAAGGGAGGGCATACCTTTGTAATAGACATCAATTTTGGATAATAAGATTTCGATTATTCAAAAGTTATTCTGCTTGTTCTCTCTTTTGCTGCTTTCTAACACTCGACACACCTGAACTAATAGTGTCGACACACACCCTGGTGTCTCGACACAATTCTGTGACTTAGACAAATTTTGTATTGTGACTTATATGTCCTGACTTATTAAAGTAAAATTTTTTAAACTATTTGCATTTCTAATTAGTCATACTTTTAAATATAAATATTTATTCAATATTCAGCATACCTAGTTCAAACTTAAAATAATTGAACTCACTTTCATTTAGGGGTTTTGTAAAGATATCAGCAATTTGTCTTTCTGTTGGAATATGTTGTAAGCTAATATTTTCTTTTTCAACATTCTTTTTGAGAAAGTGATATCTAATTTCTATATGTTTAGTTCTACTATGTGAAACAAGATTATTGGTAATTGAAATTGCACTTGTAGAATCACAGAACATAATAGATTTACTTAGCTGAATACTGTAGTCCAGTAGTTGATGTTGAATCCACAACAGCTGTGCACAACAACTTCCAGCAGATATGTACTCTAATTTTGCTGTAGAGATAACAACACTTGTTTGCTTCTTGCTACTCCAACTTATGAGTCTTTTTCCTAGAAACTGGCAAGTTCCAGAAGTGCTTTTTCTGTCTTCTTTATACCCTGCAAAATCTGCATCTGTGTATCCAGTAAGTTCAAAACCACTATCCCTAGGATACCAAAGCCCAAGATTGGGTGTGCCCTTAAGATATCTCAGTATTCTCTTAACAGTAGTATAATGAGACTCTTTGGGGCATGCTTGGTACCTAGCACAGATACATGTTGAGAACATAATATCTGGCCTACTAGCAGTTAAATACAGGAGTGATCCAATTATGCCTCTATACTAGGTTTCATCAACTGATTTTCTAGATTTATCCTTGTGTAGTTACAATGTAGGACCCATTGAAGTTCTCATGGTAGAAGAATTCTTCATACCATATCTCTTAATCAACTCCTTAGTGAACTTAATTAGATTGAGAGATGGATATTCTATCCTCAGATTGTATAACTTGAATTCTAAGAAGAACTTTAGCTCACTCATGCTGCTCATCTCAAACTTGCCTTGCATAAGCCTTGCAAATTTGCTACACAACATCTCATTGGTAGACCCAAAAATTATGTCATCTACATAAATCTGGACTAATATGCTTGAACATTTGATGTTTCTAAGGAATAGTGTCTTGTCTATCTTTCCTCTAGAGAACTTGTTCTCTATCAGAAAGGTAGAAGGGGTTTCATACCAGGCTCTAGTGCCTGTTTTAACCCATACAAAGCCTTGTTTAATCAAAAACATAATTTTTGTGTTTAGGGTCAACATAACCTAGTGGCTGCTCTACATAGACTTCTTCCTTCAGTGTACCATTTAGGAATGCTGACTTTACATCCATATGGTAGACTTTATATCCTTTGAATGTTGTATGGGCTAAAAATAATCTAATGTCTTCTAGCCTAGCTACATGTGCAAATGTTTGGTCATAATCTAATCCTTCCTCTTGTCTATAACCTTTAGTTACTAATATAGCTTTGTTCTTGACTATAACCCCATACTCATCTAGTTTATTTCTATAGATTCACTTAGTGCCTATAATATTGTGATCACTAGGTCTAGGAACTAGACACCAGACTTTACATCTCTCAAATTGATTTAACTCTTCTTGCATAGCCATAATCCAGTTGGGATCTAAATTGTCATCTTCAAACCTTTTAGGTTCTACCTGTGAGAGAAAACGAGAGTATAGAATCTTATTGTGATGTCTACTTCTAGTAATCACACCTAATCTAGCATCACCTATAATTTGATATATATGATGATCTCTAGGATGTCTAACAACTACAGGAAGGTGTCTATTATCATCTAGTACTGCAGGAGGATTTGGGTGATTTTCTTCCTCCCCCTGGGCTGATGCAATATCTTCTATAAGAACTTCTATATTGTCCCTAATGTCTAACTCTATGTTAGGTGAGTCACTTATTCTTAGTTTTTCCATTCTAGACTTTACACCACCTAGACTAGAACCGTTAGAGATATCATTACATAAAATAGATGATTCATCAAATACTACATTAATAGATTCTTCTACAACTTGATGTTTTAAGTTGTAGATCTTGTATGTTTTGCTATGAAGACTATACCCTATAAAGATTCCTTCATAGGATTTTTTGAGAACTTGGTTAGATAAGTTTTCCCATTTTAAAGGACATAACACTTGCTTCCAAAAAATTTGAAGTAGGACAAATTTGGTTTTCTGCCTTTCATTAGTTCATGGAGAATCTTATTGTGAAACTTGTTGATCGACGCTCTATTTTTGAACATGGCATGCTGTGTTTACAACCTCTGCCCAGAAATATTCTGGTAGAGATGTATCACTCAGCATTGTTCTAGCTACCTCAATAAGAGTTCTATTTTTTCCTCTCAGCAACTCCATTTTGTTGTGGTGTTCCTGGAGAGGAGAACTCCAGAAAGATTCTTAGTTCCTTACAGAAATTTGTCATCCTTTCAGATTGAAATTTTGTACCATGGTCACTTCTAAGTTTGACCACAGTACATCCCATCTCATTCCAAATTTGTTTGACAAAATCAGTAAGGATGCCTAGTGTTTCAGATTTTTTTTCCTTGAGAAGAACACCCAAGCAAACTTGGAGTGATCATATACAATCACATAGGTATAAGACTTCCTTCCCAGACTAAGAACCTGCATAGGACGAAATAAATCCATATGAAGTAAGTACAGACACCTTTCAGTGTCTTTGGACTGAATACTCTTAAAAGAGACTTTTGTTTGTTTGCATTTTTGACAAGCAGAACATATGCCTTCTTTGGAGCATTTTAGTTGTGAGCTATTTCTAACTAAATCCAAAGAAAATAGTTTACTCATAGCTTTATAGTTTAAGTGAATCAACCTCTTGTGCCACTGTACACACAAAGTGTCTTTCTCACTAGTTACAAGACATATTGGTGATAGTTCATTTATACTAAGAAAATTTAGAAAATAAATGTTCCCACTCCTAATGCCTGACAAGATGATCTCTTGATCACTTGAATTCCTTATCAGATACTTGTCATTGTGGAAGATAATTTCATATCCTATATCACAAATCTGACTTATGCTTATCAGATTGTGGTTCAATCCTTCCACATAAGCAACTTTAGTGATGGTAACTAGACCATTAGAAATGTTACCATATCCCTTGGTGAGTCCTTTCTCTAACCCTCCAAAGATGACTTTTGGTCCATTCTTAACTGGAATGCAGTCTCTTAGTAAACTCCTTGATCCAGTTATATGCCTGGAACATCCATTATCCAAGTACCATATTGGCATATTAGTTGTACTTGGCTCCACCTGTAAACACAAATTTATTTCACCTTAGGCACCCAATAAGTTTTGGGGCCTTGGTTCCTGTTAGGCTTTGCTGTGTGAGATATAACGGACTTTCTAAATTGAGGTGGTTGAAATCTATATGAAGGACCTGTTAGATTATACCAACAATCTAAGGCAAAATGTCTAACCTTCCCACAACACTAATACTAAAATCTATTGTATCTTCTCTTTGGTTGCACATTTGAAGTTGTTTTCTTGTGCAACACAGAATTCTCATCTAATTTCCAAGGTAGAGGTGCATAATTCACACCCTTACCTTTCAGATTTGAGTGAGCTACACTGGCATCACCCCAAGAATTCCATGGCTTTTTGGATTGATCACTTTTTGTGGTGGTTCTTGGCCTATATAGCCTTTTATCATCTGATCCTTCCAGCAAGGCTCTTTATTGACCTTGCTGGTAGAGCACTCAGAAATCATGTGTCCAGGAACACATGAACTCAAGCATCTGTTAGAAGGAAGATACTTGACAGGTTGCCTATCTGGACCACTTGGAATTTTATCTTTAGGTACAAACTTATTTTTAGATTTTATATTCTTACCAAACCCTACACCACTTCTGAATGGTGCAGAAAATGTATCTATAATAGGTAGCACTCACTTAAGCTTTGAGAACTGAGTCAGAAGCTGTCTTTCCTGAGCAAGCTTTGCTTCCAGGTCTTTAACAGTCTTGACTTGTTCAATTATCACTTCTGCCTGACTAACTATCTTGTTGGTTATTTCAATTAGTTTTAGTTTTTGTAAATCGAACTTTGTGTTAACACTTATCAACTGAGAAGATACTCCTCTCAAGGAGTCTAACTCTTTGGCCTGATCCTTAGCAAGCTGTTTGCTTGCAATTAAGGCCTTTAGTACCTTCCCATACCTGTTGATAAGGGAGTTGAAATATACTTTGTTGGGTACATTGGTTTAAATGTACCTGATTTGAAGAAGCCTCACCCTACTCAATGATATACATCAAAATGTATTTGATGTATTTTGAGTTACTTGTGCAGGTTAAGTATTTGTAGGAATGAAGCAAAAAAGTTTCTACGTCCATGTGTCGACACCCAGAGGAAAGTGTCGACACTTAAGAAGACTTGTGTCGACACCCAGGCAAGCAGTGTCGACACTTGGAGTCATTATGTCGACACCAGGGATGCAGAGTCGACACAAGACACAAAGTGTCGACACTTGGAGCTGTGTCGACACTCAATGAAGAAAAGTGTAGAAAAGCAGTGTCGACACAAGAAGCTGTGTCGACACCCAGTGGAATTGTGTCTACATCAAAAAGTGTCGACACTTAGAGCTGTGTCGACACTCAGCAAAAGTTAGCAGAGACTAAGTGTATAAGTGTCGACACCAGAACAATGTGTCGACACACAACAGAAGAGTCAACACTTTGAAGTAAGTGTTGACACCCAGAACAATGTGTCGACACACAACAGAGGAGTCAGCATGAAGAAAGTTGTCGACACAAGGAGGAATGTGTCGATACTCAGCTGAAGACTCAACACTTGAAGAAAGTGTCGACACATGGAGCTGTGTCGACACTTAGCAAAGATCAGCAAGTTCACAAATTATTCTAAGTTACAAGTGTCGACACTAAGGGGATGTGTGACACCCAGCTGAAGTCTCAATAGAAGAAGATGTGTCGACACAAGGAGTTGTGTCGACACTCAGCAAGTATCAACACTAAAGACAAGTGTCGACACCAAGAAGCAGTGTCGACACTGACAAGATCAACACATGAAGATGTGTCGACACAAAGGTGTTGTGTCGACACTTAGAAGAATTCAGCAAAATAAAGAAGTACAAGTACTTGTGTCGACACTCAATTTTAGTGTCGACACATAAAGAAGAAGCAGTGTCGAGACATATAATCTACAACACAAGGAGTTGTGTCGACACCTTGTAGACTAGTGTCGACACTTAGACAACTTGTGTCGACACTTGGTCTATAAGTGTCGACACTTAACAACAGAAAGTCTCGACCCTTTCAGACAGTTAGAGAATTTTCAAGAACTGACTGGATGACTTGACAGATGTCATTCCAGCCGGTCTACAGCACCTGTCAGAGTTGTCAGAAATCAGTTATGGACCGGACCATCCGGTTACCATAAAGAAGGCCTATAAATAGGCTTACACTGTCTACAGAAAGAGATGATTGATTGAACACAAGTCAAGTGATCATTAACAAGAAGAAGATCTGCTTTCAAGTGAAGATCTAAGAAGTTGGAGAGAGAGAGCTCCATCAAGAAATCACAGTTGTTGGAACCAGACTGAGAAGAAGGGTTCAGATTTATTCTGAATCTTAAGTAGCAGAGATCAAGGATCAACTGCAGAAGGAGTCAATCTTATTGAGTTCTACTTTCAAGAAGCTTGAGAAAAGCTAAGTCAGATTGATTTCAGCTGAGTTCTTCCAAGAAACTCATCAAGAAACTCACATCTCATCTCTCTATTCTCTGAGTTGTTGAGTTAACATTATTTGTACACTTTTATCTTGTAGGATCCTTTGGATCTGAGTCTTGTAAAGCCTGTAATTATAAAGGCTGAGGGTAGGAGAGTTTAATCTCTGAGTGTAGGCCTTGGTGGCTGAGTGTAGGCCTGGTGGCTGAGTGTAGGCCTTGGTGGCTGAGTGTAGGCCTTTGTGGCTGAGTGTAGGCTTTATGGAAAAGCTGAGTTGTAGGGCCTTGGGCCTGAGGTGTAGGAGCCTGTTTTGGGTTCTGAGTTATTGGAGAAGTTTAGCCGAATCTAGTACACTGCTAGATAGGCGAAGGGGAAAGTGGATGTACCCAAAGCTTGGGGAACCACTATAAAACTCTGTGTCTACTGTGTGTTTATATGGATGCTGTGATTGTGAATGTGTGCTGTGATAAATTAGATATAATTCTGGATATTATCTATTTGCTGCCTAAAAGAATAAAAAGACTCAAGTCAAATTCACACACCCCCCCCCCCTCTAGGTGTTAGGGGGACAATATCTTTCAAGTGGATATCAAAAGGCCAGGTTCCTC